>VDFB02047230.1:252281725-252729051 GCA_007258455.2 Sequoia sempervirens | reverse complement strand
GTACATATTTTTTTGTATACTTCATCATGGTGCTACTAGTTTCCTCTTTTTTTGTGAAAGATTTATGTTTCCAGCTGTTGTCTTTTTTGGACCTTATAGGCTCACATTGCATATATTTATCATTTGTAAACACACTGAAATAAAGTGCCTCATCTTTGTATGTGTAGAATTGGGATTCTTGCACATCACTTTGTGCCTTGTTGTACTCGCACTATGATATAAAGTGCCATGGGGGTTGATGTTTTCCTTTGTTTTGCCTTCGTACCTTTCTCATGCATATGTGACTTTTGTTTTCACATCCTTTATATCTGCTTGTACTTTCATGTCTGCACATTCAAAAGCTCTTGGTTCTTTATCATGCACTACATTCAAGTATTTAGTTTCAGTGTACCTGTCATACCTCTCCCTTGTCAGCATTATCATGCACTACATTCAGGCATTCAGTTTCAGTTGGTGCTAATGCTTCCTTGGTTTTGCGTTGGAGTGAGCTATGTATACAGTATTTGTTCCTATGTACTAGGCGGATGCAATGGCTAGTTACCCATGCATTTCGATGAGATGAAGCACTTACCATATGGACACTCTTGCATTCCTATTACTGGAGGCGACCTTCCATTTTCACTTGATCAGTTCTTCAGACTATTGGTACTTGTGCCATTTGTATCTTCGAGTTCCAGATGTTTTTCCTTCGTTTTCCATCGGATTCAAGTAGTGTCATTGAGGGCACTCATGCAGATTCTTGTCTTCTTGATCCTAATCATCATTTGTTTCAGAGAGGGTTCTTCTTTCAGTATTTCAGTAGTCATTTTTCAAAAGTGTTTGCAGCTTCTTCATGCTTTAGTGGTGTTGTTTGGAGGCTTCTTCATCCTTCATTCCTATCTTTTGGGACAACCTTGCCTTGTTTGGAGGCTTCTTCAGTCCTTCACTTGGATTTCATCTCTTTTTGGAGTGGGGTTTTTCCCATGAGGTTTTCTCTATTTCTCCACATTATAGATATCTTTTGTTTGTACATGGGTACCTTTTTGGCCTTGTTTGCCAAGACCCATCATGCATTCTTTTCAGGGTTTTTAGCTACTCCCTAAGTTCATCTTAAGGGGGGTGTTAGAGCTATCATACATTAGCTAATAATTAATTAATCTTTAATTGATTATTAGTCTAATTTATTCTCACACACTTAAGCTAAACTTAGGATTGCTCTATTAATTGAGTTAATATTAGATCATTATGTCTCACCTCATGTGATGTTGACACTTGTCATGATCTGATCCCTTTCTCATTTAGGGCTTTTCTCTTATAAGCATTCAACCCTCTTTGTAAATATCTCACGGAGAATATCTAGAGCTTTCATATCTTCTTGAAAGTCTCTTCTGTAGTTTTTTCTTCTTGAAGAATATTGCATATATTGTTTGCATATCTCTTGTGTGGAAGGTGTATTTGTTTGTTGTTTAATCATGTGGCTCGTATTTTTGTGCTTGTTTCACAATTCTAACAGTAACCACTTGGATATGACTCATTTGTTATTAATAATTGGCATGGTCCATTATCATGATTATCCCTTGAACTAATTGAGTAGCCCTTAGAAAGAATAATGGGGTTGTTTGGGCTATTTGATGTGCAACAATGGAAAAAGCTAATAATTTGAGGAGAAGGAGGTTGCTCAATTCTTGTGGGAAATGGGGGCTTGGAATCCAAGGCTAGTAGAGATGGAAAGATAGTTGCTTGCAATATAGGGAGATGGTTGCCTCTAGCCAATGAGATTTATGGAATGTAGTTGAATAGCTGAGGGGAATTATGGATAGTAGTATTGAGATGGATAGATATATCAAGGGGGTGATTGCATTAATTATTGTTTTCATTGAGCTTGGGGAGTTCCAGCAATTAGGAATTGTGGTGGAGAGAATAGAGGTTAAGGAAGAAATTAAGAATATAGAAAAGAATAGAAGGGACTAGAACTAGGGGAAGGGGAAGAAGGGAGATGGATTGGAGAGGATGGAGGGGGAGGAAATTGCAAGTAAGAAGGGGAAGAACTAGATCCAACTTATCCTCAACAACAACTGAGGTCCTAATATTGATTTCATTCCTAGAAACAACATTAACACCATCCATTTATTTAAATGGGAAATCCTTCACTAGTTGCTCCTTCTAGTTGGTCTATTTTCTATTAGATTTGAACTAGGTGTATCACTATCCTTAATACTCATATACACCTTACCAGTTTTGTTCCTTGTGCAATGGTTTGCGAAGTGGCAATGTTTTTGACATAGTTGAGAAAAAGGAGATGCCATTTTTGCTTTTCATGTGATGATAAACATTACATACTTTCACATTATTTATGATGTTATATGTGTTTGCATTCTTTCTACACAATACATGATGTTCTTACATGTGCTTATATGATTCTATTTCTTTATTTCTTTATCATGCATCATTTTCCCCTCTTATTCAATTCCTTTCATCCATTTGATGCAACCAATTGAAGGGGGCATATATGATCAGTAATGCTTTTCATGTTTGGGATTTCATTTAGTGACTTGCATTATATAGAGACTCGTAATTGTACCTAGAAAAACCTTGATCAAATTGGATGCCCATAATTGAGTGGAGTTATATCACATTTTCTACAATTGAGTTGCATTACATGATGGTATTGAATTGCCATAATACATTTTTCCACATTGGAGTAACATTAAATGGTCATATTGAATGTGTCATACCACGTGTTCCATAATTGAGTGGAATCACATCACATGACCATATCAATGTGTCATATTGCATCACCACATTGAGAAAATTATTATTTTATCACTTTTTGTATATGCATAACTTAGAAATCTTCTCTCTACCTTTCATTTTCACATATAATTGATTTAGTTTATAATTTTTGGCTATTTCAATTATGTGGTAGAAGCTACTCATTGCATATATTTTTATGCTCCATAGGTTTCTATGGAGCACTCACCCCAAGGAGCATACAAAAAGGGTTCAAGAATGATATATGTGCATTCTACAAATCTTGTATCATTTTTATGAGTGTCTAAATGATTAATTTTTGTGTTGATTGAGAATTTTCATGTACTTTGAAATGCATGCTCATGATAGGTTCACACACACATCAAAGTAGAGGAAAAATATAATGGTGAAATTTGCATACCTATGCTATTTCTCATTTAGTTTTCTACCCACCATAGTGGAATGTCTTCATTACAATTACACATTGACAAGTTGCACATACTCTTATGCTAGGTTTGACTCATGCTATAATCCCTATTCATCCCTATTTTCTTCCACTTACACTCATCCCCACACATTTTCCATTCATCCCTCATTTACTCCACCCCATTTTCACATACGCCAACACATTCATTCTCTACCTCAAAATTTTCAATCCATTATCTAGGATCATTTTTTGTGTCACTCAAGGTCAATCTCACAATGTGTGGGAATGAACCTAAAATTCAAACATTCAAATACAAATTTCATTTTCCCTCATTTTTTCACTAGATATTGTGAGCCAACTTGGTGTAGATTTATGAGACATGTTGCTATGTCTTGGTATTCAATGACAATCAATGTTTCATTAATTCATATGTTGGATTTTAGGAACAAAAAAAAAAAATCTAGAGCACATTTCAACATCTATGGGTTAAAAAATTGCATATATGACATCTACATGTTGAACCATATGATGTCTTCAAATCTTCACCAAGAGTTGTAAAGCCAATTGAATTAGGAAACTTAGTAGAGCTTTAATCTACCATTTTGATAGATTCATTTAAGGTGTTTATAAAAACCACAATCCTTATAAATGCATCAAACATTAAAGTTAGCAAAATTCAACATGTTTTCTTGAACAATTCAAATGTATATACATCAAAGACCAATTTTATGATAATCAAGATCAAACTCACAATACTTGAGATTGAACCATACAATTCTTTAGATTTACAAGTCAAAAACATTAAGTACATTAAAAACATACTTTTTTATACCAAAGACAAACAATTCTAACATAACATCAATATAAATCCTTTGATTATTCTTATTAGAACAGAATACCTTAATCTTCATATTATATCACATTTATTAATATTCAAAATAATTTCAAATTAATTATACTTAAATTAAATTTATTAACCCACACTATTTATGTAAACCAAAACATTGTGCAATTTATATAATAAATAATTTTTCCGCTTAAGATCTCTATGGCTAATTATTGAAAAGGAAAACCAGAGATATAGGTTGTGATGGTTTGACAACTAGTAGGTAGTTTCTAAACTGGATTCCCAAAAAAATACCTGAAGTTGTTGCTACTAGGGGTTTTTATAATTCGAGATTCTTTAAATGTACCTTTCAAACCATCACAACAAAACGTCATTGGCCTTTACCCGACATGGCGAACATGGTAACGGACAAGGCTCACCTGATATTCCCTCTCAAAAACTAGAGAACGTCCACGTTACAAAATTTATGCAGAGTAAAATCAGACTGATCATAAATGATTCAATGCAGAAGGGGTTTTACACACGAAGGACAAGTGAAAAAGTTGTCACCACCTTTTTCCAACTTGTAAGCAAGGAAAATGGAAGCCTTGTTGTTTATAGGAGAAACACGTCAATGCACCTCCGGCGTTCACTATATAATGCAGATATCCATGGAGTTATCATTGCTTGAATGCTCCTCAACTCTAATTGGGAGCTTTTTCATCTTTCTTCCCAGCTCCCTATTTCTGCCATTTTCCCTTGTGTTGGTGGGATTCAATCGGGAAGATGAAGATGGAAGCTATAAGCACCTCCCGAAGGGCTGATCTCATCATCACCCATTTGCTGAGATTGGGCATGTCAATACTTTTTGTTGGATGGATGGTTATCTGGTTTCTGAGACCAATGAAGTTCTGGGACAGGTCTTGGGTGATTTTCATGAGCAAAACAAATACATCCTATTTTGGAGTGGTTGGTAAGATTTCATCAACATTTTCTCAAAATATAGAACATTGTTGGTTAATCATGTTTACTTGCGGTTGCTTCTATGGAAGAATTCTGTTTGTGCTTGGTGGAGGTCTAGCAATGCATGGAGATTAGCTTATTCCAAAAATTTCAACTACCATTTCCTTTTCTTTGAAGGTGATATATCTGGTGTGAGAGGTTCTACTTCTATGTTAATATGTCTCCAAGAGAAACTAACTGATTTATTCTCTTAAATAATAATGTCAATTAGAACAATGGAACAAGGCCACTTTCCACTTATGGCAATGCCTAAGCACACCCATGTAATATATTATAGACCCAAACCCACCCCATGTTCTCTTCAAGTTCTTGTATGGGTTTGTTTAGCTTTGTTCATTGGGTGATTCAAATATTGGTGGATTAATGACCCCAATATTATGCGGTTGCTACTGATGACAATGCTGATGTTAATTTATATGGCTTCTCAGAATAAAAACGTCTCTTTCCATGGAATTCTGTGAGCTCCATAACTTACAAAAATATTCCAGTGATAATCTGTAGAATTACACTTGAGTTCTTTCTCAGACTAATTAGCTGTGAGGTGTAAGAGCTTCAGAGTAAAATGGAAATTAATTGATATTCAGCTTAGAGCAGCATAAGGCAAACACCTTGCATGTTTTTTTCACATAAAAAAAAAACCCCTTTTTTAGACCTAGGCACTATGATAGTAACTGCTGGTCGAACCCCCTTAGATGATAGCCAGAGAGATTACCATCTCATGTATTTGTTTTAACTAGCCAAACGATCTTCAGGTTTACTTTGTAGGACTAAGAAGATACAAGTTCAGTCAGAATTACAGGCTGCTATTCTTTGGTTGAAACAAAGTAGTTGGCAGCAGGAGGTTTTGCTTCGCGATTGTTACTTGTTAAATTCCCATGGAATAACCATATAGGACAAGCGGCATCTGTATCAGGGCTCTGTTTATGTTGGATGAATCAAGTGCTTTAACCATCTTCATCATGTTATAAGTTTACTTTTTATCTTGACCTTCTTCATGTTATAGGTTTACTTTTCTACTCGAGCTTCCCAGTTTTTACGCTACTTCAAATAAACATAACAAATAACAGTAATATGCTGTATTATCCAACTGCTGGAATTTACAAACAACTATCATGCATTATTGGTTAAGAAGATTATTTACTATTTTTTGTTTATACAGGTTCAATCAACATTCTGCTTTCAGCTCCTATATTTTTGGTTGCTATTTTGGGGTCCATCTACCTCCACATATCCAGAAACCAGCAAACTATTAAGTAAGATTTCAACCAAGCTCTTAAAGCTCTAAACATTCCTTTTTGTTAGATTTTAAACAGCTGAATCAAGAGAAATAAAGGTAATCTCAATCTAATCTTGGGCTTGGGAATATTGGCGAAAGATTTCTTACAAGATATATTATGCATTACCACACAAGCAAGCTTACAAACTCATAATTCAATCAGTGATTTAATTAAACCTGGTACATGAATATATCAAGGAATAGAAACATTCTTTTTAGAAGACTCTTATATAGAAATCGTTTCATCGAACTATCTGATTAATTGAACACAATAAAAGATCATTGGCTGCAGTTACTCGTCCTGCACTAAATGATAGAATGGTAGAAAGAATCAATTCAAGAATCTGTTTGATATATTTTTATTAATTATTCATAATTGTTTTACAGTTTACTTCATAAAGGCATAAAAAGTGCCAATGGTTTCTATTTCAGGCCAAAAAGCAAGAAACAGGAAGTGAGCCTATGGACATATCCAATCATCACAGGAGGACCTCTTGGAACTGTTACTGGTGGTGAACTTGTTATTCTTATCATCTTTCTAGGTTTACTGATGTGGAGCTTATACTTTTATATTGTAAATGGTCTGGATGGAGTTAATCAAAGTGTGGTACCACCGGGGGTCAAATTGTAAGTAACTAATCTAGTTGCTTTACATCAAATACTGAAACTCTAAAGTTGATAAATACTTGTCAGAAATGGAAAACCTAGCAATTTTGCAAAAAATTCTTGATTACAATAATTTGAATAAGGTCTTGACAGAAATATAATAATATTGAATGTCAGTTGAGTTTTGGTTCTAGATCTAAAAATATATACTGCCTTTACTATATTGTTGTGATTATATTACTAGCTTAGATATCGGATACCTTGTTGGAGGCAAGGTTGCTAGTTCTGTCAAAAACTAAATATGGCTGGCTAATCTGAAACCCATTGAGACGTGTATAAACACATCAAATAATTAGACTATCATACTAAACTCCAAATGAGAGAACAGCTGGATCACCGACCATGTAGCAGAACAATAAAGCCAGCAATTTTCTTCTTGATTCCGAAGAGTATTGTATTGCTTCATGCACCATTTGCCTATGCAAAGGTAAATATATCAAACTAGGGAATGCACCGGACCTTGTCTCTTTTTCCAAAATAAATGCCTACACATTTTTTATTCATATCAAAAGCAAAAGGCTTATGAGTTATACCAATGAGATGTCTACCTAGTATTTTCCCCCCTTCTCTGTTTCCTTCATTCCAATTCATTTACTCTAGCTCTTAGAAATCATCATTGTATTGCTTAGCCCTAGTAGATCATCCCTTCAGTAAAAACAATTAAAATGTTCCCTTCAAGTAAAATGAGAGTAATATTCTCCTGAAATGGTTCCTTGTAATGCACAATGGTGATCTTTACCAAATGAAAATCCAGCCAATTGTTCCATTGACAGTTTTTGGGATTGGCTATAGAAGGGAAAGGCTGATATGTTTTGTTCATCCAATGCAATAAGATTTCCACAGGTTGAAGTATTTGGAGTAACGTGAATAAATTGGTGTAACTCTGAATGCAGGGTTTGAACAAAGTTCTTGAATAACCAATGTGAGAAATTTTTTTATCATCATTAGGATGAACCTCTGTGATCCATCATTAGGATGAAGAATTGGTGATAGATGACAGGGTGAATGAAGATATTGATTTGAAAACACTCACACCAGAAGCTTTTTTCAAATACCATGTTGGACTGTAGAAGCTCAAAATCTATAATATAAGAGTCTTAACTATCAAAGTTGCTTGCACTTGACATTCACCTTTAGAGGTCTTTCAAGGTTCACCAATATGATATCCTATGTGCTTCCTTGCTTTGGGGAAATTACTCCCTATAATGTTTTAAACTCGTGGTAGTAACTAATGATTGAAATGATTGACTGAAAAAAAACTTGAAGCAAAAGTAACTTGATGGACGTCATCTTTAAATTTCCTTAATACTAGAACATATAGAGTCTTCTAAGGTTGAGCTGTACATTCCCTAGCCCATGTTGCCATTGATTTACATGTACAATGAATGGTGAAATGAAATTCTCGATTCTAAATGTTCAGGGGTTATAAGTTAAATGCAATCTTGAGGAAAGAGAGACTCTTACTGAAGTTGGACGATGCAACACCATCCCTCTATAGAACACAATTGAGTTTATCAGGGAGCTACAACAACATTAAGAAGACAAATGAAACAAACTTGAATGAATAGATTAGATCAAAGTGAATGAGAGCCAGACTCTAGTGAAGAACTCCAGGAGAATGTAACTTCTAAGTGATGGTTAACATTGCATTCTTCTATTTATGTTTCATATCTACAGTGATCTGTCGAGGATATTGCCTAAGCACAAAATTATAATCCAATCATTGGTTGTGTGAATTCATTTTTATTTCATGCCAATTCACTCTATTTGCTTGAATCTTGTTAGTTTAAGGCAGAATTCAATTATATAAATATGTAATAACTCTAACGCAAATCCATAAATTCCTTTAAATTGTTGGTAACCCCATGAAATGATATTCACATTCTAGTTCCTTCCCTTTCTCCTTTTCCTCTTTTGTTTGTGTGATGGAAAAGAGGGGTTGGCGTTTGGAAGCATCATTTTATATTACTTTATCAAATACTGAAAATTTTAGGTAAATTGTCACCATTGAGAGATCTATTCCCATCAAGAGAAGAAGATCTAGCATCTCTTCTCTTGCACCAGTCTCCAAAGGGTCAGCATCTTTTCTGAAGATCTCACTCTAGGCATAATATGGTTTCCTGAGTCTATCCTTAAGCAGTAATGATCAACGGGCTAACTCATGTCCTTCATACAAGAACCAATTTTGTAGGCAAATCCACAAATTCCTTAACTGCAGGGTATATCTGACATTTTACAGTCCATGACAAAGCAAAAAGAGGAGGGCACAACGTGAAATCTCAGTATATATTTAAGCACAATAGCTGAACTTTGGTCAAACAACTGGATTGAAAACCTCAGAATTGAAGCTAGCTTTAAGCATGTTGCACAGGAGAATCTACAATGTCCTTATGAAAATATACTTCATATCCAGAACAGCAAGGCCCAGTTTGCTCCCAAACTTCATCATGAGGTGGAAACATGAAGGGGTAATTTTTTTTTTAAATCAAAAGGTTATATAGGTTAAGTGAAAAAAAATTCATGCAAAGTGCTTCACATAGCCACAATAACTGGTATAGTAATTATCTCAAGACCTAATAGAATTCCATTATTTTTACTTTTATTCATGAATAATGAATTGGCCATTGTTGTAGTTTCTAGATCGAGAACCTCTTGCTTGTCTATGTAATGCAAAGTAAGCCTCAAAGAAACTTTTAATCTCCATTAGCATCTATGCATCAAATGAATTCATAAATGGAATGGACATTATAATGAAATAGTTTTGCTTAAAATTGAATAAGCATTATCATGTAAACTAGCCCATCACAATAATCTATGGCCTTTAAATTTAGCCATTTCTCCACTTAGCAAGGTTTTTCTTTGGTTGACAAGTCTATTGTTCTTGTAATGGGATTTTATGATCTCATTCCTCGTTATTTCAACCAACAAGCACAACCAAATAAGTAGTTGACTGCCAGCCAATGAGACATAATGCTGACATGTCAATATTTTAAGTGTGGACCAGCGCATAAGAGTCAATTTTAAAGCATAAAAGTAGTAAGGAGTAATTAACAGGTGCACCATGAACACTATCTTACACAGTTCAATGTCAATATATGAGCATAGCAAGTATATGAAGTATAAGCATACTAGGCAGCTTTTGTAAAAATAGGAATTTCACAGGTATGAACTAGTTATGCTACAAATTCCGTGTAAGATGTACCATCACAACTGGAAAATAAAACAATCCACTTTTATTCAGTTGCATTTCTTTTGTGCATAGATGAGGAATCTAACACTTTTTGAACCCCAGCATTTCACCATCCTGTGTTCTCCTTAGCTACACCATATAATTTTTCAATCTGGATGTTTGATCAAAGCTCAGCTATTGCGCCTCAAAAATATACAGACTATCTTAATCTACTGAATCCATATGGATGGGTTGTGTCGTTTTCACTTGTGCTGTCCTCTGTTTTTTAATTGACTGAAAACGTGCACTAGTTCCCCAAGAATAGATTGCTTTTGCAAGTATTGCCTAGCAAAAGATCAGGTATGAATCTTTGCTGCTTTATTGCTTTATTCTACTGATTTTTTTAGCAATTGATAGCTTGTTAGTGATATACTTTTTTATCAACAGAATAACATATGGATTCTTTTCATTCCACAATTTGTGCTTATCCCAGTACTGCATCTATCATGAGTTAGAAACGAAAGCTGAAGAACATGCTAATTTGATATTTTAGTGATATCCCTTTAGAATGAAGAGCTTGACAATAACAATACCATTACAAAACTGTCCAATATGTCATTTCTAATATACAAGAATAAATCACATTAAATTCTATATGCTTAACATTCAAGTCAGTCAAAATTCATTTTCTATGGAAAATGCAGCTCCTAGTCATCTCTCATATTGAAGCTAAGGATCATGGTCATTCATGCATGTGCAAAGCACAGTAGCAAAACATTTTTAGAAGATTAATTTCTGAAACCCTTTACATGCCCTGGTGACTAGTCCTTCTGTGGACACAGATGCAAGTTCTGCAGCAAATGGCAAGGACAATTTTATTTTAATGTTATGATAATGAGCTTGAGACTGCTGCTTCTGTGATGATATTCAAAATTTATCTGTCTTAATATATAAGCAATTTCTTCTATATACTATAAATTTTCACAATTGCTAATATCATAAGTCAACTGTTACTACTAGCAGTCGTAACCTCTTAATGTTAACTGTTAAGAATTCAAATTTCAAAAGCTTCAATTAGTGTATTGTTATTAGCAGAATCCAGAAGATTCACAGTATTTATTCTAAAGGGAAATTGAATTTTGGCACTGAATATGCATAGTCCTAGAAAATTATGATGCTAGGGCCTAGGTGCTAATTGAAGGTTTCTCCTTTTAAAAGGGAGTTTCACTTTTCTTTATGTAATTGCTTCCTATTTGGAAGCATAGAACATTCTGTATCTCTGCATCAATTTGTTTCCCTTTTGACGGGAATGTAATTTTGAAAATATCATGGATTCATTAATGTCCATTTCTATTTGCAGCTGATATATTTCATGATGTCAAGCCCAACTTAGTTGTTGTAATTGTAACTTCTTGAGGCTTCATAAACAGAATTTTATTTTCTCACTTAATATCTTTCCAGGTGGGAAATACAGTGTGCTATTATTTCTGCTCGTCTTGGATTAGTTGGAACCCTATGTCTGGCTTTCCTCTTCTTCCCAGTTACTCGTGGATCTGTCCTGTTGCAACTTCTCAACACTTCATTTGAACTTTCAGTGAAGTATCACATTTGGATAGCTCATGTGACAATGGCGATCTTTACAGCTCATGGGTTGTGCTATTTATTGATATGGGGAGCCACGCATGAACTTCCTGGCAAGGTACTTACATATCACCTATGTATATGATTTAACATGCTGCACAATCAACTACTTTTGTG
Organism: Sequoia sempervirens; assembly: GCA_007258455.2. Classification (NCBI taxonomy): domain Eukaryota; kingdom Viridiplantae; phylum Streptophyta; class Pinopsida; order Cupressales; family Cupressaceae; genus Sequoia; species Sequoia sempervirens. The sequence goes on along the minus strand of VDFB02047230.1, from coordinate 252,717,176 downwards.
ATGTATCAGTTATCTTTTGCAAGGGATTTTATCAAAAGGTTGCATCTTGTGATTCTTGTTAGATATGAGGATCAAAGTTTCCAATATTTAAAAAGGATTTATTATTGATTAGAAATGTCCTCAAAAGATAGAAATGCAAAAGGCAGGTTTTTATAGTTCTGGTGTTTTCTGCTATACGCCAAAATCTTATACATAGTAGTCAGTATGGCTGACATGTAAGACTTGCTTTCCAAACTTGCCTCTTTATCTAAGATGTGTCCAATAGTGTTTGCATGCTTCTTATGTCTAATTCCATGAAGCATTATCAAATATATTAACAAGCATTACTATAGAAATGAAGAACGACAACATTCCATTTATCATAAAACTTAGTATGCAGATTCTGGACAAGACAAAGAGTCAAATCTAATTGATTTCATCCCAGACTTGACAAAGGACTTGTAAGATCACTAAAATTATTGTTTTCAATTCAATACATCAAAATAAACACAAAATTATGTCAAAATATCTATTGAATAGCAAAATATAAATCAGGAAAAATAAGGTTTAAAAACAAGTCTGCTGTGTGAAGTCTGAGTCTGTCTTTTTAGTGTTGCGCTGCAAATGCTACTAGCATATATATATTTAATAATATATATAAATACGCCGAGGGATATCCTTCTCGAGGCGCCAATTTCTCACATAAATGTGCAATGGGCGCCTCGAGAAGGATATCCCTCGGCATATTTATATATATTATTAACTATATATATGCTAGTTGTTTTCAATTTAATACATCAAAATAAACACAAAATTATGTCAAAATATCTATTGAATAGCAAAATATAAATCAGGGAAAAATAGGTATAAAAACAAGTCTGCTGTGTGAAGTCTGAGTCTGTCTTTTTAGTTTAAACTCCCTTCCCTCCCTGTGGGCTGACATACTAGAAAAGCAATATAAAAAAATAAGTAAATAACGTTTTATGCATTGATATGTCACCGGTTGTGTTTAATATTTAACCTTAATAAGTCTCTCAGGGACCTTTCCTACCTATTTTCGCTTCCTGAGCCATTTGGAATTGTTCAACCTTAGACTAAGCTTGTATTGTTGAATTGGAGCTGAGTCTAGGTACCATACATAAAATTAGCAATTACAGATAAAACTAGTAAGAATAGTCCTAATGCACATTAATGTTGCGAAGCAAAGAAGGAATCACTTTTTAAATCAAAACTGAGATCATCATGTTATCCTTCTAGAACATTGTTACATGGGGATGCATCACAAAGGCTTGAGACACGTTATCCTGTCCCCTGCTTCCCCAAAATAGGGACTCCTGACCTCACCCTCACCACCATGCTCCTTATCCATAAGAATAAACAAATCAAATATATATAAACAGTCTAATTCCTAAAGGTCTCTTGTTATCCTGTTAGTGCCTTTCACATATTGAAGAAGAGATTAATTTCTAAAATGGAATCAAAACAATCAGAATATTTTTCTTTAGAGTACCAACAAACAAGTGATAGAAGAAAAAACTGATAGCAGTAGAGCAGAAGCATTTTCTATTTCAATCTTAATGATCACTCTACATTAATTGTATTCCAGGTATTGATTTGGTAATGAGAAATGTAGAAATTAATCCATTTTTGTCCTTTTTTACTCTTCTTGTATTTTTTAGTGATTAATTATTAATTTTAAAAAATAATTTAAATATTTTCAAATTATTATGTTATTGAATATATTTGTGCTTGGGTCCTCTCAACTGAGGACTTAATTTCACTTCACATCCTTGACACTTAGGCAGCCTTCCCATGTGTGGCTGATATACATCTCCACACCCTGCATTCCCAAGTGACAAAAAATCAATTGGTAAAATAGTTATAAACCTCCATTAAATATTGAAATTCCAATTAATGTGATTATTGTTAGATCATTCTTTCCAAGTTTGCTGATAGAGAAAAACAAATCATCCTAAAGTATAGCTTTGAGTAATTTTACCAAACATATTCTTTTTTAGCCCCTGAACTTCAAACACTTAATTCCTCTTGAACCACCAAAAGGTTCAAGACCATGAATATGAGCTATGAAGATTGGCATGAATTATTCCCTATGACCATATATATGTAAAGGAAATGGTACATGTAACATTATCCGAAAATTATAACCAAAATCATTGAGCTATGAATTGCCAAAATTTATAAATAGATTGAAAGACAAGGGCCCTTATGTGGGGGAGATGAATTTGTTGTGGAAATTGATATTAATGTATTTGAAACAATATCTTATGAAAGCTAAAGACTAAGATACATAGTCACTAGCAACAAATGTACCATGCACAAGAAAGAGTTGCTCATTATAGGTACATCTTGTCTGAACCACCTTTGCTAGCCAGAAGGAATCTTATTCAGGAATTACAAGTTGTAAGTGCTATATGTGTGTGGGGTTATAAATTGACTTGCCACTATGAATTTGAAAACTTGATGCATACAAATTGTATTGCAACACATGGCAAATGTAATAAATTAAAAACTTAAATGGCAAACAAACATTACATATTGTTTTGACATTTCATAGGATTGCAGATCTTGGAACTGTCTCCAAACAGGGCAATAAGATCTAATTTACTTGTTAGTACAAGCAGCAATATATCTATTTGATAGTCTATTTCTGCCTCGTCTTATTATTCCTGGTATCTAGCAGAATATTTGTAAGATCGAACAATAAAAATCTTGAATAGAGTCTCATAGATGCATAAGCAGTACTTCTACCTCCAATTGTAGTGGGCTTATCAATCAGCCAGCAGGTCCAAGCACAAGAGCATTAGGTCCAATAGCTTGCAGGATGGTACAACGACCATATCTATCAGTTTTCAACTTGTGAAGATGTTGGTTTTTGAACCTTTAGTTATCCAAATCAAGCAATATTGCTTTGTCAACTTGGAATTTATGCGTGACTCATTTTTTAATATGTAGAACCTTTATTTCATGTATTTCTTGAGAAAAATCTCCTTGGATATTGGAACATAGAGGCATAAGATACTCTACAAAGGACATGACACTATCTTGCTTCAATTTATGATTGGTGGGCAGCGTAGAGAATGCAACTAAGCGCTCATAAGGTGTACGGGTGGGTAAAAAACCTATAGCAAACCTCATTTACGGCCAGAAAGTTGCTATGTTGGGTGACATGGAGGAATCTGTCCCATTGCTTGATATATGCATATTGCATATGCAATATATTGACAATTTTTCTTTGGTCATCAGTCAGATAAATGGGAAAAGTGGAAAAGTCTATTAGAATCTTCACAAGCACTATAAAAATGGTAAAGGAACAAAACATCCTGGTACAAAATGACAAGAGAGATATACTTACTTTCATCCTATGGATATCTTTTGACCTAGATCCACATTACTTTATTGATTATTCCAATTGCATCCTTGCATCACTCCCAGATTGAATAGGAATGCCTTAATAGCAATCTATGCACGCCCATACATAATTCTTCCAAAAGCAACCTCAATGAATATGCATAGAAATATTGAAGTTCTAATTTTTGAATAATTGTGCACATAGATACACAGCCAAACATTTATCTTGTAATATAAGAACTGCTCAAATCAAAATGTGATACTGACTTCATCAAGAGAACACTCAACATCACATTTGTGTCATGTCCAATTTAAGTGTTTACTAATTAATTCTAAACATAGCACTAAGAAAAAATTGGTAACACAGGTTTCTTCTGATGTGCAGTTGTTATCCTGGACAAAAATGGGATATTCAAATATAGCTGGAGAGATTGCTTTGTTGGCAGGCCTGATAATTTGGTTGACATCACTAAAACCCATCAGACAACGTTTCTTTGAAGTATTTTACTATACTCACCACCTGTATTTGGTATTCATTGTCTTCTTTGCACTGCACGTTGGAGACATGGTATTCTCTCTTGCGCTACCTGGAATTTTCCTTTTTCTTCTTGATCGTTACCTCCGGTTCCTCCAGTCACAGAAAACTGTACATGTTATATCTGCCAGAAAACTGCCTTCAAACATAGTGCAACTGGTTATTGCAAAGCATCCAAGTAAGTATTAATGCCTTATTCCCAAACTCAATTTAATTTTGTACACATGCAAGCAGGTGGATTTTGAGTGGAAAAGACACAAATAGAACAACTTCGATGTCAATTCATATTTTTCTTGCATAAACATTTTCAGTCATGTATTCATGAATCAAATCACTTTGTAGGGCTCACAGACTGGAAAGTAAAGCATCCATCATTCTGTGTTTCTATGAATTGAGTTGCTTGCATTTATATCAGATTCTCATCCGCATAGAACTTTGTCATTCTAACTCTAACGTTTAAGCATATTTGAAGATATTGTATTCCTCTTTGAGCCTCAGAAGGAGTTAGCTGGTCGTTTATCTTTTAGCAACAATTTTCACAATATTGCATAGCAGGTTCATACTGACATTTATAGAAAATTTTGAAAAGGTATCAGAGAATTAGTGTGTCTGATAAAATAAGTTTCAAGTAGAGATTGGAATTTTCAACTTCTCTAGTTTTCTAAGGATTTAGAGATTATTTCTCTTCTTTATATTTTTGTTCTACATTAACTATCATTACAGAATTGTCCAATTTTCTAGGGAACAATTTAGAGTTTCACATTTGATCTTCAAATGTTTTCAGATCTATTGGAGACCAAGGGATGGTTAGGAAGTTTCTGATTTTGTTCAGTTTAAAGTTTTGATCTGCAAATAAATGTAATTCTCAGCCACAGTTTAGCATTTCATTTGCTAATGACAAGATACTAGAGCTTGTCAAGGGATAAGATTGTCATTTTATCAGGATTATAATCAACCTTTGTATGCAGAGATTATTAGCCAGATAAGGTATTGAATGTAGCTAATTAACTTAGATATCTAAAACTTCTTATTTTGTAAATTGCCTTATTTATACAACACCTTGTTATCCATATACATCTGAACATGGGAAGATCAACAAGTCTACAATGGCAACACAAATTAAGTACATACAATGTAAATGAGGCAAGACACTCTTCAACTAAGCAACCGCTATGCATGCAGGTCTGGTGTACAACCCTATGAGTGTTATTCTTTTGAACCTCCCTTTTATATCACGTTCGGAATGGCACCCTTTCAGCATTGTTTCTACTTCAAGCATTGACTCTGATCGATTGTCTATACTTATCAAGTGCCAACAAGGATGGACCAAAAAGCTTGACAACTTCATGGCATGTATAAGCTCTACAGAGAGAACTTTGCATCTTCAAGCAGCTATTGAAGGTCCTTATGGTCCAGCTTCCAGTGACTTCTTAAGGTATCAAATCTGTTCAATTTCAAATGTTATACGGTAAAGACAGTTAGGGATAAGTGGTATGCAAGTGTAAGCTGCAGCATATTTTATATAGTGCATATGTTTGGGGATTTACCAACCTAATACATGCATTTAATTTCAATGGCCTCATAACATAAACAAGACACAACATATGTCCAAAATCTGCTGAGAAATTAGAAAGCCTTGATAACTCCTACAATTAGGTATTCAATTGGGGATGGAAGAACTTGGCCAGGATCCATCACAAAATTAAAGAAAAATATGTTGAATAAACTCTTTTTTCATCCAACATAAAATGTAAAAGACCTAATTTTATATATGTTTGTGTCTGCAGGTATGAAGCACTGATACTGATTGGTGGAGGGAGTGGAATAGCCCCACTGTTGAGCATTTTATCAGAAACATTAAACCAGCATAACATTAACAATGGAAACCATGTTCCCAGGGAAGTCCTACTCATATACTCAGTCAAAAAATCCGAAGAACTCTGCATCTTAAATCTAATATCTCCCTCAACTATCTGTCCAAATTATTCTGGGCTGTTGAAATTAGAGGTGCAAGCATATGTAACTCAGGAAGAAACCCCAGATACTGAAATGGGAAAATTAGAGATGGAGAGAATGCCTTCACCTACTGAAATATTTTTTAACAATGACCACATCAAAGAAGTAAAAATCTCCAAGGAGGCAGATAGATGTATGGGTTCTGTGTCTTCTATAACAAGCACAAACAATACTTTATGGCAGGCAGCAATAATTGCTTCTGCATTGTTTGGATATCTCATATTGACCATCCTGCTAAATCACTTCTATATATACCCATTGGATTACAACACTTACATTGTGTTCCCATGGTGGGCCAGAGGACTTATTACATTTCTTTGCATGAGTTTGGGGATTGTGATCTTTGGAGGCTTAGTTTATATGGTCTGGAAAAGAGATCAAACCAAGAAAGTCCATGAGTCGACAGAGGAAATGTATGAGATGCAGACTAGTAGCAGTGTTGGGGAGCAGCAAATCAACACCATTTTAAGTGGATGTAGTATCCATTATCATCAACGGCCTAATCTTCAAGGTAATTCAATTTCCTATACAATCAAACTAACTTCAGTCCCTTATAGATCTGGTGTGAAAATCATGGAAGGATGCCACTCCCATTGTTTTCTCACCATATATAACTAAGCAAAGCATATGGATGTGTCGATATTTGGAGTAGGGGCAATTCCAAAATTTTATACCGGGCTTACTTGGGATTAGCAATAACCTCCATAGAATTCATGAAATGCATAATTTATTTTTATTTTTAGTTATCTAGAAAATGTCAGAAAAGTGCAAAGCCTTACATGCTCACAAGTTTCCAGTACTCTAGATGTTTAAAACTTTTTTTGTATCCATTGTTTTATATGGCTTTGTGTTGAACTTAACCATTCTGGTAGTTTACTTGACCCGAATACTTATAATTCTTCTTTGTGATTGGCATATCATTGGAAGACATTATTGGAAAATTTGGTATGAAAATGGATGGAAAAACAGTGGGTGTTATAGCGTGTGGACCAGAAAGCATGCAGGAGAGTGTAGCATCAGCTTGCAGGCGTCACACCTCTTTACCGGGTTTTAAATCCTCTGCTGCACTGGATTTTCACTCCATCAGTTACAGTCTCTAGTCATGTCTTCTCACAAGATTTGAAATCATTCATGCATTTCCTTCTAAAGTGCGCCACAATGCATGCAAGAAAAGATTGTACTTTAAACGTTCACCACACTTCATGAATTTTCTTATATCATGGCAAATAATTCATAGACCTCGTAGTACATTGTTCTTCTCTTTACCAAATTGTGTAGTTTGCCTGAGCACTATGTAACTTATTTGTAAAAAAAATAATAAGATTGATATATTTTGAACCATTGTGGAGGTTTCCACTTTTTTCTTTGTCCAGCCATGGTATCTTGCCTGCATTAGGTAAGAATTGATCCTTGAGCTCTTTGTGAGCTGAGCATTCTCACTAATGGACCAAGAATTAAAGTTTATACGGAGTTTTAAGATTCTAGAAGATGATTTTGGACGATGTCAAAGTACCAAGAATAGGTGCCAATTATTTGGAAAATAAATATATAATGAAATTTATATTAAATGCATTTTTTAAAAGTTTAATTACGTAAAAGAGGGAAGTGGATCCCTTTTCCCTCTGTATTAACATTTGATAAAACAATTACATACATTCAAAATCTTGCCTTGACCTGGCCCATAACAAAACATGAGCATAGTCCTAATTCATCCATATTTGAAATACAAAGCTAAACATTGAACTACTTACTGACCGTAACAGGCTATTCCCCATCTAATAAGGCATAAAAGGAGAAAACATTTAACAAAAAATCAAAAGGAACTTAACACCGAATAAATCGACAACGACATCTTGATCCCGACGGCCAAGACGAATACCACTGCCGGACTATCCACTTTCAACGATCTTGGGCTTGAAGACTCCACCAACTGTTCCTCGCATTAGCATTTTCGCAACTCTGCATGTCTTGGCCGCCTGCTCTTTGTTTTGCAAAGGAGGAGAGAAAAAGGGCTTCTTGTGAGCAGAAAAATCGAATTCTCTCAGGTTCCCCTCCACCTCTCCTTCAACGACCAGAGTTTGAATTTTCTCCACCTGCTCGATTAAAACCCAAAACCTCTGCTCTAGACCATGGAAGCAGGCCATTGAAAGGAGACTACAAAAGCCATCTCCTGTGATAAGGAAAGAAACTACTGGCTTCTGCGCGAAATTCGACTCTCACAAAGCAAGAGACCATCTTCCTCACAGTCGATTTGCAATAGGTTGGAAATGAATTATCGATGCTACTTGAGAGTTTACCTGCGTCTAGTTTCCACTACCACATAGTTGTAAGTTCTTTTATTGCATTCTTCACCGCTCCATCTGAATAACGAAAATTATAGCTAGTCTGGAATCAAAGATGGGGTCTCTAAAACCCATCTTCCTCTTCTCTCCAGATAGGAAGACATGAGGCTCCGTCCCCTTCGCAGATTCCATCAAATTTAAAAATCCTTTGGCAGAGAATGAGGTCTCGACAGTAGGAGTCTAGAATATTCGGTTAAAGAAACTAATGAGCTACTACTGCCCATCATGATAGATCTCATAGGTTTCCATGAATTATTTTCTGCTGATCTTCTACAGCCATCACTTCTCCTTGCCTTGGATATGATGCTCTATCAACGGTTTGTTTCAATTTTCTTTGCTTTCTTCTTTATACCTGATCTTCCTTTCACAAGAAATAATCATCAATTTTTTGCACCCTTTAGTCTGAAGATCAAAGCTTTGGATATCACTGCCATGGTTTTAATTTAGTAATAGATTATATAAATAATAAAAAACATTCACATATAAGTTAGAAATTATTTTTTTTCACTATATGTATAATGGGATAGTTTAAGGTGGTGGTGTTCTTGTCATCAAAGTTCAAACGATGTCGAGTTATTATTGTTAAGTGATTATGTTGGGATGAAGTCCTCCCTTTGTGACCTCATCGATTGATAGCTAGCTTTAGATTAAAAACATTTTCTTCTTAAAACAAATTGAAATTATTTTTTTATTTAAGTAATACTAAAATATTACCAATTTCAAATTACAGTTTTTAATACAACTGTAAATTTTTGATGAAATTGCATCAATAAATCAAAGGGGTTTTAACATCACATTACTAAAACCAAAGGGTTGTCATCCTCAAATTCAATAAATGAACACAGGTGTTCAAGCTATGACAAGCTATTAATAGTACTTGTGGTTATAAAATATATATTTATACTCTATATTATCAATAATTAGTCCACATGTAAAGATTTAGCGAAGGACACCACAGTGCTTTGTGAGGAGAAGGTTTATGTTGAAAAGGCGGTGGAAATTGATGACTCCCCAATTCATAGCACTCCCAATGTGGATTTGGAGGACGAGAATAAGGGTCAAGATGAGGAGGATGTTGAGAAGAAGCATGTGAAGTCGAAGCCTCTAAAGGTAAATCCCCTTTCTGAGGACTTTTCCTATCTCAATGATGATTCCACCTCTATGTTTGAGCTACTAGATATGGCAAGGGCAAGGGCCATTGGCACTTTTAAGTTAGCTAAATGGACTCTTCAGGAGTTTAATAAGGTTTGTTACATTAAAATTAGGGGTTTGAAGGAGAACTTGAAGAATATTCTGAAAGGCTCAGCTTCGGATATTTTGATCGACAGTATTGTAGACCTTGAGGGTTTCTTCCATGATTTCAAATCCCTATATGAAGAGCGCTTGGCTGGTTTAGAAGTCAAGATATTGGATACTAATGCGGACATAAAGAAGCTTCTCCATGCTTGTCACATTTCAGTGAAGAACAGTGCGGACTCTTTGGAAGTCATGTTTTGTAAAATTAGTGAGCTCAGGGAGGACCAATTGTATTTTCTGAGTTAATGGAGAAAGTTCACTCGGCCAAGGGAAAAGGAAAAAAGGTGTCAAAGATGGTGGTAAAGGCCTTGTTGTTAGAGGGTCAACTGAGTCGAAGAAGTCCTTTGAAGCTGAGAAGAAAAAGTCGCTGGACATAATTGAAATGCATAGGAGCCAAGAGCTTGAGGTGGCCAACACCTTAAGCAATATGAAATAGTGTTTTGTTCTCTCTTTTTTTTTTCTGTTGTATGTTTACTATTGGGACTCGATTTCTTTCCTATTGTTTTGTCATTTTGTTGTTGTTGGGCATTGTTGATAGTTTACTATTTTATCTCTCAAGCAACACTTTGTTTCTTTTGATGTTCTGGGTTTTGGTCTACTGCTGGTATCTTACAATAGAATCTTTTGAGCAACATTTTATATCTTAAGTTGTAAAGGGTTTCAGGTCCCTTCAAAACCTACTTTTCCCATATAATCAAAATAATTATTCCACATGTAAATAAAAGAATAATTAAATGTTTGTCAAGACGGACCCATACTTGAACTCATGATAGCCTATGAATGTTATATAAAAAAGCATAAGTACATTCATTAACAAGTGAAATAAATATTTTCTTGTTTCATATAAAATATCATACTATCACCTATAGGTGTCATCTATAAAATAAGGTGCTCATTTAAACAAGTATTGTTGTCATAGTGAAAAATGCTATTCTTACGTGTACAACTATTGGGATGACCAATAATATGCATCGGACTACTTTGTATTAATAGTTTGTCCTATCACAAATATAAAATGTGGGTACAATCAATACTTTGTATTTTTTAATGAAATGTGAAAGATTGTCAAAAAGTTTTATGTTCATTTAAAGTTGAATATAAGTTATATTTTAAATAATAATGTGTTGTTTTCATAACAACAAGAAGTTTTTTTGTATTTAACTATTGGTCCATTTGTGTTGGATATAAAGGCTAGAGATAACAAGATTTATGGTTACCAAAAGGTATTTAGGTCATTTAGGTTGCATATAAGTTATATTTTAAATAAAAATATGATATATAATACATGATATTTTTTGTTCAACTTCTAGGGATACCATGATTAAGTTTTGGTGAATCTTTAAAAAGTCAATTTTAGGATACTTCTCACTAGATGTGCTAAAGTGGCAAGTTGCATGATGAGTCGCACCTCCAAAATTTGGATGTAGATAAATAAGAGGCTAGTTCACATTTATAAAAAAAAATGGAGGTCTTATGATATTCCATGTAGTTGCTACATTATAACGAAATATCATTCATTAAATAAAATTTCTATTAAATTTATGCATTTTTTAAAATAATATGAATAAAAATTTGTTTATAACTAATCATTTAATAACAATTATACACATTAACAAGTATGAATCCTTATAAACTCAATAAGAAATATTTTCCTTTTAATAAACTCATCTCATGTTTAGGTTCATGTACAAATCAATTGTCCTGGACCATAGGTATTTCTATCAATCAAGTATATACATTTAAAAACATAAAATTTACATCCTTTCAAGTATATGGAAATGCAAAAGAGTTTCTTCATGATCATCTTCGATGATCTTCAACTGCAAATGAGAGAGCATCATTAGAGTTTTTTTCCTCCAACCATAGGTCTTGATGGTTCCCCACACACCTTCCAACCAAAAGTTGTCATATCCTTCACGAGGGTAGCAAATGAAGAAGTCTACAAATCATATCATGTCATCTGAGAACTAGCGTAGTGTACCAACTCTTTCACTTACAATCTACTAGATACAACTCTAGATACCATCTAGATAAGTGTGACAACTTCGACTAAAATACAACCTATTAGACACAATGAATTAACAACATAAGTATAAATTTGCATTACTTTGGTAAAAACTTTGAAATATAAATTCACATTTTTATACAGATATGTGTGTTATTGTTCGCACACCTCTTTCTCAAAATTTTCATCATAAGACCTCATTATATTCACAATGATATGTTGTTATATTCAAACTATTTCTTAGTTTCATAGTCTGGCATGATGCCTTCGTGGCTATTGGTCTTGGTGGTGGCCTTGCACCTGTTTTTGCTTGTTAGTCTTTGTTGTTTCTATACTTTGATATCAAGGCCCTTTTCCCTTCTTTATAATCAAAAACAAAAAAGAAATAGAAGACATAAACAATTCCATTAACCAAAGAATATTTCAATCATGAACTGATTCTATATTTTCCATACACTAGGATAGGTACAATCTGAAAGATTTTCTTGAATAATAGGATATTGTTTCATTTTAGATATCAAAATATGATATTATTAGACACTTGTACCTATGTACATGTTTATGCATGTTTTAACAAATATATATACATATATTTGTATCTACTGATATACACATATACATGAGTTCTCAATTTAACTTGTAACCCACAAACCTCTTATATCATCCAAACCCTAAAAATGAAGCTACTCAAAAACTAAAAACAGCTTCACTAATGTGTTAAACAATAATTATAATTATAACTAAAATTCTACCTCTCACAAAAAAAAGTATTTACAAATTTCTTATGTTATCTCTTTACTTTCGTAGATTGATCTCCATTAGTATTCACCATGTTTGGTTGTCTAACTAAAATTTTTTAATGAACGATGCTTATGACTTTTTTACACATATTATGCATGTATGTCTATGTCTATGTGTGTATGTACACACACATACACATACACATACATCACATATTCATATCTTGTTTATACAATGATATTTTGTGTCATTTATACATTTAGTCTACAGATATATTACAATAGCAACCTTATTAACAGTCATGACAAAGTAGATTTACTATAAGATAGATAAAACATAGTATTTATACCCAACATTTTTATACTTTAAGGTCAATTTTTATATTGATCTATGGACAAATTTACTTTCTATTAACAATATACTTTAATTTGATAACTAGTTCGTCTTCATAAATTAATGGCAACAATATACATATCTTCCTATATGGAAAATAAGACAAATGTGGACAACACAAATAATATATAACCTTGGTGGTTTATTATTCTCTTTATGTGTAACAAAAATAATAGATAACTAATTGTGTTGACTAAGTTTTGAAAAATCAGCAAGACATGGGTATTGATTGAAATAAAGGAGTTACTAATCAAAACAAAAAAAATCATTCTTTATATCCAAAGTGATTACAACCCAAATTGTTGGATTGTCCAAAAATATCAAATAATTTTTAGTCTTGTGATCATGGTTCCAAAAGACCAATGATTAGGTTTATGATTTGGTGTTCTTCAAACAACCATAATACAATTGTGGAGTACTTATTCAATATTGGATACTTAATTAAACTAGTATTTGGCTCCTCTAGGGTCTGGTACACATTATGTATGTATGTTTATGTTGCATATTCAACATGCATAAACATACTTTAGGATTCATATGAATGAGCTATAGAAAACATTAAAAGATGCACTGTAGAAAACATATCAATGGAGCTATAGGTAATGTATGGTAATAGCTATAGAAGACTATAAGAGAAGAGCTACAAAACTCCTATGAAATGGATCAACGAATAGATTATTATTCTACAATATTTCATAAGGAGGTTTACATTTAAAAATATATATATTATGCTTCCTCATGTTGCCCTTTTACCCTTTACAAAAGAATCATTTACCAACAATCTCAATGAAAAACTTAACTAAAAAGGTATGAAAATAGTTACATATTTTTCATAGTGTAGTAGCTTCCTCCAAAATCCCTTTTTATTTCCTTCTACTTTCTTTCCAAAATCCTAGTCTCTTCTACAAAAAATTGTAGCCTTTTTTCTTCAAACTTCTTCTCAATAATCTTCTACTGGTTTCCTTTATTTTCTCTCTAAAGTTGTGCCAACATGGTGCATTTCATTACTACCATCTTTCTCCATTTTATTAGAGTAAATCTTCCACTTTAGTCTTAGTTATTTTCCTTCCTCTTTGCTAGGCATTGAGCTAGAAAAGTGGCGGCAATTCAAAAGGAGTAGCATATGCATTAATTATATTAGGATATTAAGGTTTTATTTTCATTTTTAAATTAAAATATTTTTACTCAATTAAAACTTAAATTTAATTATTGTTGTCATGAGGATTTCACCCTATCTAAGTGTAAAACTTAGCTATCCTGTGAAACATGGGATCATCTTCAAGCTGTGGGTTGCCTATGGTGAAGATGAACCTCTAGAGAGGGTTGATTCCCTTGATGAACCTCCTAAAAACTATTGTCTTGATGGGAAAAAGGGTGGAAGATATGAAACTAAAAGATTTTTGACCCTAGGAGGTGATGCACCAAAATTTTAAATGACATATACCTATTGTTTTAACTCACAATATCTCCCAAAAAATTGCTCTATTCTATGCACAACCCAATTTTTGAAAAATTCATAAAAAAGTGTTTCAAAGGAAGGTTATGTTTCAAGTTTTATTGAAGGAAAATTGTGTTTTTTCACAACTACAAACTCTAAAAAATAGCTAACACAAAAATCATATGTCATGCCCTAAAGTTTCCTCAACCAAAACCATACACAACTACCAATATTTTAACTTGCTAATGTTATTCTAGATCTAAAGTTAATCTAAAATCGATCAAAAGATCTCATTAGAGGGCATCATATTAATTAGTCGTAACTAGCTAACATGCATAACTCCTCATTCTTTATTATCCATAGCCAACAAATAAAAATCGTGATTATCCATCCAACTAATAAAAAACCAAGCACCAACATGCACCTACTAATCATCATAAAATCAACAATCATATGAAAATCAAATAGCATTTAGGAATAGAAAATTACTTTCATATTCACATAAGATTAATCATCGAGTAATTATAAGACAAATATAATAGGTGTTAATTTGCTAGGTTCCAACACCTATTCCACCTCCAAGATATTCTTACAAACATAAAAGTCGTACCTATGCAACCAAGTTGTCACTCGTAATACTTTAGAAATAAGCTATCATCCTCAAACTCTTAATTAGTTAATTCATATACTGGGAACCTTAAACAAGAGTCGACACAAAAGGGATTTCACATCATATCAAATCAAGGACAGATATTCTATAAATAAATGTTTACAATGAGACATAATTCAAGGACTTTGCATTTATAATCACAAAAATCATATCAAATCATATACAAAGATATTCAACACAAGAATTATGAGAAGGAAAATATGATACTTTTATTGAAATAGTAGGATTTTTGCTTTTACAAGTCTGAAAAAATATTGAAAATACATAAAACTTGCTACTTTATATCGAAAAATATCTCTCAAATTGAGTTAGAATATCTTCTCTTGCATAAGGAAAAAAGAAGCATAGAAATAACTAAGTCTAAAAACAATTGAATGCTTGGATTTATGGAAAACCTCTTCAACTTAACTGAACTCGAACCTTGTGGAAGATGTTGAGTTTGCATGACGAGATGAGAGTTGACTGGATGTGGAACTCCCTCTGAACTAGAAGTAAATCATGCAAAGCCTGGTGAAGAAGATTTGGCTTGATATTTTGATCTCTTGACCTTTGCATGCTCCTTAAAGTGTGCCCGCAACTGAACTTGAAACTGATCCTCAATCAATTTGCATGAAACTATAGGTTGTTGGGCATACAAGCAAAGAAGCCTCTATTTTAGGACTCGAAACTACCTAAAATTGCATGCTTTTGGCTTCAAACTCATCTTAACTCAGGTTACACCCTTGTAAGTTCTCAAATAGGCCTAAATTGATTGAAAATGCCTCTAAATTGAGCTTTTAGGCCACTCAACTTGTGAAAGCTCGTGCATGATGTGTTATTTGGATTTTTCTTGCAAATAAGTAGGTCCTCAAGGTGGCATAGGGTGATCTTCAAATCTATCACTTGATGCATGACATATTCAAAATCTATCCTTTGTGTATTAAATGATGCATATTTTCACAATTTCATTTAATAACACAACTATTGTTCATTTGACCTGTAGTTCTCTTTTCATCTCTCAAGTTTAAAATATTGATTTCCTGCCCTCTCTTCAACTCTCACTGTCCATTGATGCCATGACTGTCATAATTGCACAATCCTTACATTGATATATTGATCAAAGTCACAATAGTTTTGTGGACATTGATGCAATCATGTAGAAATCCACATGCCATAAAAACATTATTACTAGAGAGATGCAATTTTTGTCTCTAGGTTCCATCTTGTTTATTATTTTTTGTTCTAGCATTAATTATTTAAAATTCTATCTCAATTAACAATAAACAATATTTCTCCTATTTCAAGTATCTTTCTTTTTCTCAATTAATTTCATTTTCATAATTTAAAGAAAATTCCTAAGATAATCTAAACATATTCTCTTTGAAAATAGTAGAAAAGCACTCTAAAGAATTTCATTTTTATTTTCAACATTTAGATTAATCCTAAGCTAATATTTAGAGAATAATCTAATTTAGAGAGCATACACAATTTCTAATTTAGGTTGCATTTACCTTATGTTACAATAGTAAACCAAACCACTATTCCTCACCTCCCAAATTTCATACACTTCCACATAATTGTCATTTGATTGAATACAATAAATTAAAAATATATTAGTGCAACAAAAGCAACCTACTCACATATCCTTATGTCCATCACTCAACCTATCCATCACTATTTCACATCTAGACCTCTCCTAGATACCTCCTTTACAAAAAATTGGCCTAGTGGACATAATACAAAATATTGCAATAAAAATTACACCAACATGTGTAATCAATTGAAATAATACAAAATTCTATCACCCATTTCATCATAAAATGTCACATCTTCATAAAGATATATCTACCCCAATTGAACAAAAATTATAAGAGATGATAGATGGGATACTTAAGGAAACACAAAGCCAAAGGGATATAATCAGATAATAAGTGTTGACAAAAATAAAAAAGAAACAGTTTGTAGAAGTCAAAAATAAATGTGTCACTATTAATAACATCAATACACTATACCATTTCTATATTGGTTGGCCAACTTTAACAAAATCCAACATTGAAAATCAAATAATGCAAGATTCTTTTACTTAATTAATTGACAAAATACAAAAACATATCACTGGACTTCAACATAAAATTTCACATCTTCATAAAGATATTTTAGCCCCAGTTGACCAATAATTACAATAGTTAACAAATGGGTTGCTTAAGGAAATGTAAATCCATGGGAATATAATCAAACAATAAGTGTTAGAAAAAAATGAAAAGAAGTGGTCTATAGTTGTCAAAAGTAAATGTGCCACCATTAATAACACCAATACACTGTATAAATTCTACCTAGGTAGGCTAGCTTCTACAAAAATCGATGAGTGCATATGAATAAATTGAAAATCAAATAATGCAAGCTTATTTTACTTATGATTTTATGACTTAGGATTTATGATGTCATGAAGTGTACAATTGGAGACACTTCAGAATTAGTACCAATAGATACAAAATAAGAGAGAAGGGCTTAAGGGCACAACTAAAATAGTTACAAGAAGTGGTGAGCCTTAAATAGGGAAATGTGATACAATTAATCTTTGAGACCTCCAAAGTGGTCAATTCTATTTAGATCATAACTAACACCATCAAAGGAGAACAAAAAATAATACAAATCAATAGTTAATATAAATTTTTACATCAATCTACTCAATAATGGGATAATACCTTCATACAACTTAAAAGGCATCTATAAACATGTTTTTCTCTAAAAAAAAATCATATCAAAAAATTAGAGGAAGAAACACTAAATTTTGAAAAAAATTGAGTCTCAGTTAGGATATACTTAATATGTCTTTACGACAAGAAAAAATTTCAAAGGGTGAAGATGTTGGCAAGACAAAGTCAACTTTATAGCAAGCTCCATTCACCACAAATGAGATGTGGAATACTTATTTGAATACCAACACATCCAAAGGTCATAATATGTATAAGAGAAACAAGTTCCTTGATATACTTATAGTTAGGCACAAATAGGGTTCAAAGATTAAAAATATATGCTAGGTAATACATAAGATAATATGTAATACGATATGAGAATAGAATATAACAAAGAAGTACAAGAAAAAGGATGAAGGTTGATGTATAAATGGACATTATATTAGAGTTATATATAATTAATATAATATAATGCATGCATAATGTGTTATGAGATATGATGTGTATGTAAATGAATGTATATTATCAATTGTAATTGGTGTTTCTTGCCACAACATTCTATAATCACCGCATAAGATCTAATGTTCCTCATGTATCACTCATACTGGATTATAAACACAATACTCATGTAACTTAGGCTCATTGATCTATGCCCATTTTTCTAATAATTTATATTTTTTTTTTTTTGGAATTATATTATATTTTAAATTCCTTATGAGTTTTTGGATAATAAAAAGAGGTGTATTTTTCTTGAAACCTTGCTTCTTTTCTTACTAAGTTAAAAGAGTACTATGAGGTCTTGGAGATGGATTGAAGTGTGTTTGAAATATTTCTTGTTGGAGAAGAAGGATTCACCTTATGCTGCATTGGATTCATAGAGGTATTCTTTATATTATTTTTTATAAATTTAATGTGTAATTTCATAAAAAGAAAATAATTATTTGTAAACTCAATCTATGAAATGGAATATTGTATTTAGTGTCTCAAATCTAGTTCAAGATTATAATGGAGTCTTAGCTTGAAAATTATAGTTGTAGACAAATTAATAATTTGATATTGTTGTAGAATTGTACAGTAAATTTATAATTTCATTTATTCATTTTAATATCTTAGGAAATTTAGAAAAATATGAATTTCATACCCAAACTCAAGTGTGAAATTCCCTAAATTTTACATGTTTGCATATTTGTGTTGTTGCGTGAATTTGGTACAAGAGAGCATTATTAGAATTTTGGGGATGTTTTTATTTCAATTTTGAAAGAAACTGAAGGTATTTCTAATGGTGGAACCTTGATATTGGAGAAATTTTATAAATTATCATATTTTTCTTTTTGAAATCTGGGACTTGTGAATGGTTTTTATTTTATGAAGTAATTATTTTTTCCATAGAAATGTATTAATTTCTCCTTGGAAAATGTGTTTGCATGAGAACTCGTGTTTCCATTTCTCTAACTCTATTGGATTTTATCTAGGGTTAAGACATGAATGATTAAGTCATTATGTCAGGAATGAAGAAATAGATAAAGGCTTGGAGTGGACATGATTTTTCTGACTCTATTAGATTTTACCTAGGGTTAAGATATGATCAAATTAATTAGATTACTAAAATATTAGTTCAATTATTAACTAAGATGACATTATCTTTCTACTCTACTAGATTTATCTAGAATTGGTGGACTTCTTATAGGCAACAAAACATTATCAAGTTTCAAACTGTTGGGACTTTATCTAGATTAATAAAAATATTTGAATAAATGCATCTATTTTTGTGGATGCTACTTGAGATACTTATGTCTCCAAAGTCCACTTGTTATCTTGGAGGACAAATATGAAGAAAATCAATGTATTACACTTCCCTTTCTCTCCTTCTTATATAAAGTGTGACCATTACATGGAACCAATTTGTGAAATGGAACTTTTCTTGATTGTATTACATATTTGAGGCCAATCTTGTATGTCATTCTTATGCTTGCAACAATGTATTTCTCTCCTAGTATAGAGGTGTCTAATGTTCCAATTTCTCAGTATGAGAGTGTTTGGGTCACTTTCTAGCCTTGGGTGGGGTTTTGGGATTTCTCATGTTACCATGTGTTTCCTTCATCCCCTGCATCCCCATTTTTTTTAAACTCTTTCCTTCTATGGATTTCCAAGATTTATGTTACCTTGGTGTTATTTACTTCAATTCCTAGATCACCTAATTCCTCATTCTTTGGGCCTCTATACTTTCTCATACTTGGCATACCTTTTCATTCACATTTGATTCCACACACACACACACACACACACACATATCCTCTATGCTTCAATATTTCAAGGATGTCATTGTCTTCATGTTTGTGTTACCCCTAATTTCCCATATCCCCACATTTTAGAAATTCAAAATTTCATGTATCAACATATCTTTCCTTATTTCCCTATGTTCCCACTTCCTAATCACTTGTATCTCATGGGTTTTAGAGTTCCATTTCCCTCCTTTCACTCACTATATAGGAATTGATCACCTCAATCCTCAATCCTCATGGTATTGGGTGGCCTCAAGTTTTGATTTCTATTATTGTGAGCTTTTGAAAATTTCCCTATCAACTACCTAAAGGCATTTGGTATCCTAGAACCTTTAACATGACCACCTCAAAAAAAAAAAGGTTTTCCTTTTTCTCATCACTCTAGTAAATTATATTGTATCCCCTATCCTTAATTACTACTCTTTTCTAAATTGATTAATTTTTAATCTTGGTACTTATTCCTTCTTGCATTGGATATTTCTAAATATTGATCTCTGCTCCCTATAATGCTTCCCTCTTTTGGACCTTTAAGGTTTTGGTTACCAACCTCCCCTCTTGAGAAATTATTTGCAAAGACCTCAATCCATGCTTCCTTGCTATCCCATTGATCCTCCTTCTTGGTCTCATAATCCTTTTTTTTCTCTTACATCCTCACATCATTGCATTTCATTCCTTGAACAACCAACTTCAAAGCTTCAAAATTATTAATACTAGTGTACTAAATGAATTATCTAAATGGCATCTTGATTCCCAATTTGTCAATCTCTTTTAATTGTATCCTTTATGCATGCATTTCATTTTACCTCCACTATATGGATGAAGGGATTCACCTACCACCCTACATGACCTACAATGTCATTAATGGACTTAAATGGATGCGATAAGACAAAGGAAGACTTTCAAATATATATCAAGATGTATGGGCCTCTTAGAAACATGGTTTCTATATAAAGATGGACGGTATCTAATGTAGATGGAATGATTTAATGAATATGACCATTTGAAGATGTTGCACAAGCGACTATCATTGCACCAAAAGATCAACTTGTTAATCCATGATACAACCACCAGATTTGTACAAGATCTAAGATCCATAAGAGGTGATTAAGCCATGTCACGAACCCAAGTTTTGTACTGCATAACACAAGGAGAACAAGGGAAAAACTCTTGCAACAATCCCCCCAATGTAAGCGAGGGGTTCAAACCGGTGACCTTGTTTCTGATACCAATTGTTCCACAGGTGATTTTCATTGCACCAAAAGATTGACTTATCAATGCCCGATAAAACCCCCAAATTTATACAAGATCCAAGATCCATAGGAGATGGTTAAGCCATGTCGCGAACCCAAGCATTTTGCTTCATAACACAAGGTGACCAAGGGTGAAACTCTTGCAACAGATGTTTCTATAAAGCATGCATGACTTATACACTTGCAGATAACCCTTGCACTCCCTCCAAGATTACTTGAAAAGCACTTAGTCATGGGATTTTGGGACCCAAGCTAGGTAGGTGATATATATATTAAAGAGGAAACATCATAAATTGAGATTGTTTTCTATTTTATCAAATAAACCTTAGGGGAGAGGGACCAATTTTTATGCGGGATAAATTTTCTAGCATGTATGTCACGCTCTATTTTTTAAAATAAATCAGATTGATTTTTTGATATTTATTTTAAATAATTGGGTTATACAAATTAAAATATGGGGATGTCTAAAATAAAATATAATTAATTTCTTTTATTATTCTAATATATACTCATGCTCAAATTCACATTAACTATAGATGGTTTTAATAATGTGAGAAATTTGAAATTTGATTATTGGTTGGATTGTGGTAAAAATGATGTGAAAATGACTAATAAACTTACTACTCTATGATGATGAGATTGATGAAGGAAAGTATATTTCCCACCCCAGTTGAGGAAGGAGGGTATCATCAGAGAGGGTTGTAAATCAAGATGGTTATAACCATATCTTCAAGAAATAGCTTTTTTCACACACTCACACAAACATAAGGTTTCATATGTAACTAATGGTCTCTATTTGATGTAAATGTGTATGTATTTGTCAGTATTTTCACAAGTATCTTTGATATCATTAATATTTAGTGATCAAGAGTTGTATTGTGTTCTAGCTATGGGTTAGATGTGTAATAATTTTTTTAAACATTTTTTTTCAAGATTACTCTATAATTGATCATTATTTATGTAGTGTAGAAGGATATGGAATCTATTCTCTAGTTAGGTTATTATTTTCTAAGTGAAGGAAACTAAAATTTAATTTTTAATTCACTTGCAACAAGGTGGAGTTGGCTATCTGTCAGGTGATCAATTTTTATTTCCTAATGGATACTTTGTGTTTTTATTCATATAAAGAAATTGCTTTTGATTTTATTTCCAATTCTATGGACTTATTGAACTGATCTAAGCAGGTTCGCCTTTTGTGTCAAAAATATGTATGAGATATGTGTTTAATGAAACTCAACTTGTGAAGGAAATTGATCACTATGATTCTTCTGAGAGTATTTATCCCCTTGATGGAATCTTCTCCACTATCATGTTTTCATCTTCTTCTAGAGTAAACTTTGTTAGAAATTCCTTCACTAAAGGCTTGCTAAAAAATTATAGCCTTTTTCTCAAATGCTTTGTGGACTGCAACTCTCACTTGTTCAACCAAGAGTAGGTTGAAAAGATAAAAGAAAAGTTCTATGCACTTCAATTTATGTTGAACCATTGTCCCTTGACCCCCATAAAAGATGCAAGGATTATTAAGGCACTCCAATCGCACTATACTGGTGAATTGCACCATAACTCTACCCCATCTTAGAATTCTGACAAATAATTTGCATCCATTAGAAATGATAGTACTAGTCATCATGATAGCAACTGAGCTAGGGGATTTTCTCTCCTACAATTATCTTTATAGTTTTATGCATGTCTTTTTTTTGCTCCCATATCAGTTTCTCTTATAAATGGCTTGATAGACTTTTATTTATGTTTTAGTTTCAAGTTGATACTGCCCCCTTTATTTTGTAATCATTATTTTTTATATTAAAAATATTTTAGGTGTTATACACTTTTATCTAAAATTTAAATTAAAAAATAAACATTAAACATTAAATTATTCTAAAATAATTAATGCATGCATTAATGGTGACTATCTTGAAAATTAATGCATTTGATTTTGAATTGCCACCACTCTTCTAGCTCAACGCCTAGCAAAGAGGATGGAAAAAATGAGATTGAAGAGGAAAATTTACTCTAGTCGAGTAGAGAAAGAAGTTAGTAATGACATGGCATCATACTAACACAATCACAAAAAGAGGCGGGGGGGAACTGACAGACTGTCATGAGGTCATATCGCTTTAGTTGAAAATGTATCCATTATATTGACTAGGTAGTGTTTGAAGGCTATATACAATAGGGGACATCACGGCTATCTCTCTTAGATATTTTGAATTTTTAAAATGGTTGTAAACAAAAATTTAACTAGAAAGCAATTAAAATAGAAAACATGAAGTTTTTTAAGCTAGAAATCATGAGACGATTAAACTAGAAAGCATATAAATTACCTAAGAAGAAACAGTTGCAGTAAAACTGGAAAATTTAAATGAAAACAACTAATGGCTAACGACTAACTGCTGACAAAAAGTAAACTTAACAATTTGTAACTAACAATAGGAGTGGATGCTCTAGAATTTCAAATAAATAGAACTAAAAGATTGCAAACTTGAACTACGACCTGCAGGAATAATTGATAGAGCTTGACACACACAAATAACATTCATCCACATTTATCATGTACAAAACAAAGGAAACAACATTGAGAATAAAAATACTTATCTATCTACTCTACGAGATCCCTCGAGTGGCCAGCTCTCGGGTGTTCCTATGCTTAACTCAAATCACATGTGCTTTTGCATCTTCAAAATGAATCCATCCATAATCTTCCATTACTCAGAACAATTGACTCAAGATAGGATTGGAAATATTTATTTATTCATATAAAAGTATAACATAGAAGACATAACTGAACAATGTTCAAGGCATATCATAACATCATAACATTATCCTCGTATCATTGTTTTTGCGGTAACATATATATACTAAAATGTTAGCAAAATCCTAAATTTTAGATGGTGAAAGATCACCATTGAAAAATTCTTTTAACAAAATTTGAACTAACCAACAGACTGAGGTCCATAACATAAAACATATTAAAGGCTCCACTAAAACATATTAAAGGCTCATAGTGAAGCCATAAATTTTTTAAATAGAAATTAAACAAAAATCATTAAAAGGATGTGTTCCACTATGCATTCCTGAATTTCTGGCGCCTAGACTTCTGACGCTTTATCTTCAACTGCTTGAATTCTGCTTAAAGTCCACTCAATTGTGCATAATATCATGTACAATGACTTAAAACTATACCATTATATCATCGTTAGTTAGCTAATTTCAATCGATTTAGGAAATAACAATTTATACATCTTTTTACAAAAAGTAAGCAATTATAAAAATAAACAATTGGTAGAGCTAAAGTGATTGGTAAGAACAACGAAGGGTTTTTATATTATTATAATTATGAGGTTATTTATACCTCATCACTCTCTCCTTCCTAATCCTGAGCAGGTCTTCCTACTCTCTGCTATGTCCTTTAGCTTTCTACATCCCTATTCTTATTTAGTTCATGGTATTTGGCACTGAGGTCATATGGATCCTCTGCTTCTCTATCCAAATCATCAAGACTCTTAAGAAAACCCTTATTGTATCTAAACCTTACTTTCCATGAATGCAAGTCCACAGGATTTTGTTCTATAGTGACAAGTATTGTAGGGGGTGGCTTAAGAAGCAATGGAGGTCTACACCTCATTCCTATCCATTTAGTTTTAATCTATTGTAGTATCCCTGCTAATGCCTCGGCCCCTTGTAGGACCACCTTATATTGGTAGGTGATATCACCTCCCTCCTTTTAAGATACATCGACAGAGGAGTGTACCAATCCTCACAGGCACTCCATGCTTTTTCTATCAATCTTGGCCCCTAATCTTTGAAATTATCATAAAAAATCTAAAGATTATCATTATACTTGTTTCTCATAGCTTCATAGCTCTTAGTGCCTCAAAATCGATCTTTAAAGGTAAAGGGTTTCCTATTAGGGTATCTCATTTGAAGTCCCATAGTCCTTTCTGCCTACAAATACTCTTTGGTCCTTTCCTGCAACTGAATCTAATTTTGTATAGTGGAAATGAATGCTCTGAGTTGTACTTCCCAAACAAAGAGGTTAACAAATAAATCAGCATGCCTTTCTAAAAATAGATTATGTACAAATAATTCACATAATAAGTTATGTTGAACAGGTGTTTCCTTTTTACATGCTTTTAAAAATTCCTCATCATCTGCATCATGAGGCAAATTGCAAGAAATTCTCAACAATTTCCATTTTAACAGTTGCTCATTCAAAAGCATAGAATACAACCTAGATGGTTTGCTATAGGCTAATAATAATTCCCCAATTTGGCATGCATTGGTTTTAGCCTGATAAAGCCTATCATATGATTCTTTTAATAAAACTATTTCCTTCTTAAGTTTGGCATTCTCTGCCCCTGCTTGTCTCAGGAAATGACATCTTTCCATCCATTTTTTCAACATTCGGGGAATATGGACTTGAAACAAATCCATCTTGGTTGGCTTAGTTTGTACTTCCTTCGATTCCATTTTTGGTTTTATCTTAATTTCTTGCAAAATCTTGTTCTAGTTCAACAATTTTACTCAAAGCTACATTGAGTTCATCTTTCTATTTTTCTTGTTTTTCTACAAATGCTTGGAGAGTTTGCACTAGATTATTGGTTAACCTTTAATTTGTTTGTCTTGTTCATAAAAATTTGTCAAATACTATTTACCTTCCTCATTCCATTGTTGCAATTGAAATTGCAACTCTCCAATAATTTTATCTTTTTGCTCTAATTGAGCCTTCAAAACTGTGATTTCTTGATCTATTTTCTTCAAAACTGCAATTTGTATTGTTGTCTTATGGAAATGTGCCCTAGCTAAGTTGCATGATTTAACAAGTTAAGTTGTAGGACTTGGCATTCTAGAGAAAACATGGGAAGACCTCTCAAGTTGTGCGTAACTTATAAAAGAAGTCAACCTCTAGAGAAGGTTGGTTTCCTTGTTGTTTATCACCTAAAACTACTAATTTTGAAAGGAAAAGGGAGGAGTGCTTAAAAGGGAAAATGCTAAAAATGAAAGTATTGGGTGATACACCAAACTAACTAGGACTATGAAAGTTCAAACTTTTGCACACTTGAACACTAATGACAGAATTTAAATTGCACAAATTATTTTTGTAGGTTTATACAAAAACATTTCACAGGAAAGTTTGAATACATTATCTTCTAAAAGGAAAATACTTTCACATTCTAAAAGACATGCAACTTTAAACATAACCTGCAACTTGCATGAACATACTTTTGCAGAAATGGTATGAAAATGTGAGACAAAACTATAAGGAGATTAAAGTACCTCACTAATAACTTGATCAATCACTTAGTAATACACAATACTACAAGAATAAGAAGGCAGAAAAATACATATCAAGAACTACCTCACAAATGGAAAGTGAAGTCAATATATGCTCACTCAAAACAGTTCCACCAAAATAGGAACTCGAAACTCCATGAGCTCGTACGCCTCCAAAATGCCTATTTTCAAGCAACCAAATTCCCTCCAAATAAGCTCCAAAAGGGTGAAAAATTCAAGTTTGACTATATCGAACATAATGACATTTCAAACTGCCCACAAAAAGCTCCAAATTGCTCCAAAAAGCCAAAAAGAGGCTCCTATATGCCCTCCACATGTTGGTAACTACTTAAAACTCCTCCAATATGCTTGCAAAACATAACTTCCATAAATAACCAACTCCCTTTTGACCATATCCTTGTTTGCTACCATAGCATCTTATTTTGCATTAAAAATAACACCTTGATTAAAGTGATTTATAGCAATATCACTAAAATCAAAGGCTTTACATTTGTTCTATATGCAAAAATACATAAGACTCGGCCACTGTGGAAAATCAAAAATAAAACACTAAGTCCATAAGGATTCCTAAACATTCATATGCAAAAATTTAATGCCAAACTTGCTAAGGCATAGGATGGGGTATTAATTTGCAATGTACATTTTAAAATACAAGGCAAAAATTCCTAGGCCTAACTCCTATCAGCATTTGCATTAGGGTACCAAACCCTAAAATACAAAAGGGAACAAAATGAAATGGAAAAAAATTATTTTAATTCTGAAACTTCATGAAGAAACCAAGCTCGCCAACAAGGGTTTCCACAAACAAAGCTCGACTATGGTAAAAAGCGCACATAGAGGCAAAAAGTTGGCATTTCTGCTGATATTTTGTAGATTCTCTCTAGACACCCACTGGTAAGTCATTTACCAATAACAAAAATGGATAGAAACTTCTATTCTCTATAAATTGGGCTTTAAAAGCCTCGACATATACATTCTCTGATGATTTTCTTTTATATGTTTCTCCTCTGTAAATTTTTTCTCAACTTAACATGGCCGCCATTGGCTAAACAAAACCAAGGGAGTTTCATGTTCCTCAGAAAATTTAAAACTCTTTGCATTTTTTTGGTTTGGCCCTCATGGGTATACATACGAAACGAGGCTTAATCTCTATTTTTCATGGTCGCCATCGAAGAAACAAGCTTTTCATTTTTGCAAGATGAAGAGCTAAATTTGAACTTTGCCTCTTTATCTTGCTCTGTAATTGTCTTTGGCCGCGGTCTCATATCAGCATATCTTTTACATTTTCTATAGACTTTGCTTTTATATCAAACCTTAGCAGTGTTGTTTGTCACTATTATTCCTCAAAAGGAATGTCACCTTGAAACATGTTCATTATTTGTGCATAAAAACTCGTTTCCTTTTATTCTATCATCACTCTATTTAGCATTTATAATATTGATGCATACTTTAACTTCCTACTTGGCCTATCAAGTTGTCCAATGGTTGTCTTCATTAACGATGCCTCTCTACTTTCTCTTCCTCTGTTATTTGTGTTTTTCATCTATACATTTCCACAAAATGCATAAATCTATACCTTCATATTGATTCTTTGTCATGGTTATTGACTGTCTTGTATTCATTGTAAGTTGTAACAACAACAATGTACATGGATATTGAAAATGGAAGCATTTTGAAAAGCCTTGATAATTTCATTACTGTTCTTCTACAAACAAGGCTACAAGGATCTTTTTTTCATTAACTGATCTTTACTTTTAGTCATTAATCCCTTTATGTTGCTTCAAAAAATTTCAAAGTTTGTCCATCATTTTACTAGTTGTTCACTTTGTGACTGTGCAAGGATTTTCACTTTGAAAGTTGTCATCATTTTAGAACTTCCTCGCCAATCTTTGCTCCTAACTTCAGATATCTTCTTGATTCCATATCTGTCAGAGAATACTTGAGACCAAATGCAATACTAGGATGATGATTGTTGTCTAGGCTAAACCTCTTATGATTAATCTCTTTGCTTTGACCATTCTCATCATGGCTTACAATAGTTTATTGACAAAATCCTATAACTGTCATTGTTGACTTCATTTAACTCTTCCTTAATAACTTTTCTTAGTAGCAACCCCTAACTCTATATTCTCATACCATAAAATGATGATTTCATCTTCAACTATGTCCTTAAAAATAGTTGTTACCATTACTAGAAGAGCAAGCATTGGCTGCTATGTTATGCTTTGGATATAATTTTTTGCTAGGCTCTGACTTTACAAAACTGCCACTATCTTGACTAGATCTCTGTTTCATTAGCAAGATGGCTTATCATTTCAAAGCAATGTTAACATCACTGTATCCACTTTGTTTAGACTTGAAAGTGATAGAGGGGAAGTACTACCTTGATTTTTTGAACAGTGACTCACTGAAGTTGTATTGAACAAATTTTGATTGTTTGTATCAATGAATTCATCAATTCACTATTATGAATGATAAGTATCTGGTTGAGGCAATTACAATCATGTTGGGATCAACCCTTTGTTGAAAAATGAGGTGTTTTCTTAGCTTAATACTCTGTAAAACTTCAAAATTGCTGTTCTAAGTAAGTCTTTTTTTGTTACATAAATTCTTTGTGGATGATTATCTTGATTAATCTATTTTACTGTTGTAGAATGTAGAGAGAAGTTGATAGAAGAACTAGACAGGATATTAGAAGGATCACACAAGATATACAGTGGAGAAACCCTTTCGGGAAAAAACTCCACCAAGAATTATTCTATTATTCAAACTCTGAATTACAATAGCTCCAATTCTTGCTTGAGAATGCTTCTTCTGCCTTCATCAATCTTCTTCACAACCTGCAATAAAAAAACTCTCACAACTCTATTCAACTTTGCTTGAGATAAATAGACAATATGCAACCTTGTAATCTCCAAATGGTGATAATTACAACGCACAAGCTCAAGCCCTTGAAAAGGTATGCCATATTGCTTCAAGTTGAGTTCTACCATGAAAACCAAAGCTTAGAACATGTGCTTTACCCATTTGGGCATCCCAAACTAAAGCTACAACTCATCATTCACTTCGGTGATAATTACAAAGCTCTTCCTCAAAGATGGCGCCCAAAAGAGGGTCCCACTTAACAAAGCCTTTAGAAATATCTTATCATGCATTGGAGTTAATTCCAAGAAAGCATCTTGGGTGCCCAAGTTAGCTCCAAGTGATTTCTTGTTAACTGAAACATTTACTCAACACCATTCCCAAAGAATGGTCATCCCTTGTTAACTGGAGGTAGTCCTATTATCTGTCATACAACTCAATGTTATTTGCCATGCATTACAAGTTAACTGAAGCTAACTACATGCAACTCAAAATAACCAACATGCATGCAACTGAAGATAACTGAACCGAACCGAACGAACTTGAACTGAACTAAACTGAACTGAACTGAACTGAACTGAATGAACTGAATGAACTGAACGATTCTGAACTAAATTGAACTGAACTGAACTGAACCGATCTTAACTTAACTTAACTAAACTTCAAGCATGCAAACATCAAATCCTAACTCCTAGGATCTTTACATGCATTCAGAAGTGTTAACTGTTACTCCGTATAGTTAACTGGACACAAGGTGAGTTTCACCTTACCATGTGTGCACCCACATGCTCCTATTATTTAGGAATAAATACAAATGTCAATTTCATGATTTATTTCATCCAAATATTAATCTCATCCTAATCTTAGTGTTGTTGAACACATTCCAAGAATCTAGGAGATACATGAAATAATTAATGTTTAGGATTTGCAATTAAATGGCATCCTATTTCCAACACCCTTGTGGGAGCCACATTTAACCCGCATGCTATAATTTGATGAATCAAAACGGTAATATTTATTTTCCTGAATCTACACATGAAGAAAACAAGTTAGAAAAACATGTGTATATGGCAAATATGTTTGATTTTCCTGTGTTTCTTGATCATTCTGATGATGCTAACTATTTTAATGCACTGGAAGATCAAATTGTATGTTTATAGAGGTATGTACATATCAAAATTTAAGACCTTTCATTGCTCTAACACAATTTTATCTTTCAGATGCAAGTAACTAGGAGTAGCAAGGACAAGATAAGCACAAAATTTAAGATGCGGGAAAACTCCACTAAGACCAGTCATTCAGGAAATGGCTGGTCCTTCTTCCTTTTATGTGCATTCCTTTTCTTTAATATCTATAAATATATAATGTTTTCTTTCTTCTATTTTAAAACAGTTAGTCTCACAGCTTGTGTGAGACCTTATGCATTTACATTGTTAATAAAGATTACTTTTCTTGAAAATATTTGTACAATATTTATTCTTTGTTGTATGCATTTGTATGAATGTAATCTGCAATTTGATAATGTAGTCTTTCTTTCTTTTTTTTGTGCACTTGGAATGCAATATAGAAAAAGTGATATGTATCTTTGTTTCATCTTGTAAAAAAAACAAAACTTAACCTATTTTTGAGCTAGAAGGAAAAAATAGGTAACATTTTTGGCAACATCTGCTACATGTTTTCCTGCTAAACATGAAGACCGGTTGCCTAGACTATTCATTGGGCATGGAGTCATTTGGAAAACTCGGAAACAGACCTAGAACAGCCTTGTACATGGTTGTAACTCATTTGAAATAGATTAGATCACCTTGGAAACTTATTGAAAACAAAAACTGCATAAAGGAGACTACCTAACTGTACTAGAAAACACTTAGGGCATTGAAATATTGCCACTAAACCTACCCTACACTAAAGCAAGCCAAAACTACTTAAATGAACCCATTTATCAGAAGACTAAAGTAGTTTCCCATTCTTCTATATATGCAATGATTTGCATGCATAATAGCAGCTAAGAATATATGAAACACAAAAATATGTTCAGCAAGTTGATGCACTACCTCTTGAAAAAGATAAAGAGATTCACTATGCTCCTTAAATAGATCATATGTAATGTTACTTAAAGGATGATAAGTGAGTTGATCATACTCTTGTTCATTTACAAGTACATCCTTGATGACATTTTCAGTCATATTTTCATGCTTGGTTATTTGTGCTTGTTTGGACTCCATGTTGGCTAAGTATCTGATAGGGTAGCCTCTTGTAAGGGAAAAGATTGAGCTTTCATTGTTGATCTCTTGCTCATGGACTACCATTTTATCACCTTGCTGGTTGGAAAGGTCTAATCCCTATGGCCGACTTGGTGGAAAAGTGGTAACCTCCTTAGTATGCTCATGCTTTCCCAAATGAACACTCATTCCTTCAATGGAGAAAACTGAGATGGATTCCTCCAACACACTTTCAATCAATACATCAGCCTCTGGATCTTTTATACACCAGAAAGGAAGCTTCTTATAATTCTCATTACCACTCAAAGAATTACACTCTAAATCGTTATTTTCTTCTTCAACGAAAGAAGGAAAAATTTCAAGTAATGATGTAGCCTCAACGAAAGAAGGCAATTTAAGTTCAACTGGTTTAGCAGTCTCAAGCTCCTCCAACCAGCTAGGACCTTGCAAATCAGGTTCATGAAGAGTCTCTTGATTTAAAAGATTGGATTCCTCTTTCTCAAGTTCACATTCCTCCTATTGTTTCAACACTCGTTCAAGCTTGTGAACCTGCTGCTCTAGATCAACATACTTGTCAACCTCTAACAAGTTTGGCTCTTTGTCATCCAACATTGAACAAAACTATTCAACTATATCTATACACACCTCTTCAAAAATCTCAACATTAGCTTTGTCATCCATGACATGCTCGAAAACATCAAAGCTCATATCCTGGACAATGATGTAAGATCCAGTTTTATTCTCTTCCAGGTCTAATGCTCCATTTTCTTGCTAATGATTATCAATCAACAACTCACTAATGTCTTCTTGTTGTTCTGAAACAGTTTCACCATCTTGGAGAGCTTTTCTTTTTGTTAATTGATACTCCTCCAAAGCCATTTGCAACAAATCTAGAGTTCTAGTCTCCTCCATGGTGAATGAACTGTCTTGGTCACAGTTATGCTCCTCTTCAGTTGCAACTCTCTATTTTTTGAAACTCCCCTCAAGCTGCCTCTTTCAAAACTCCTCTGTTAGTTAGTGTTGATAATTTGAGTAAGCTTGACTACTCTACACCCGAGCAGACAAAAGCTCCATTTTCCCTTCCTTAGCAGCTATCTCTCGTTCAAGACCTTCTTCGAACTGCATTCTTTTTTCCACCCTTTCTTGATAATAAAAGTAGGCTTTTTCAACCATTTCTTGCTACTGCATAATGTTCTTTTTATGCTTCTTGATATCAACCAACATTCTATTCATGTGTGAGAACACCTTGCTAATATCATTAATCTTCATATAGTCAATATGTTGGCTTAGATCCCAAAACATATGGTCAAACTATTGGATCAAAACCAATACACTCTGATAAGGGTGTTCTTGAGGCTGGTTATGTGAATAGTCATGTTGATTAGCATCAATAACCTCCTCTTGAGACTGATTTTGATCATATATTGGCTAATACAAAGGTTGAGCAGGAGTAGGGGGGTGGGAAAACATAATGAAAATGATGGCAATCTATTGTTACAGGGTCATTTGACATAAAAAACAATAGGCTATTAGAGGACATATTTGCATAACTCTCATGGAATGGAGGTGGAAAACTACTAAATTATTGATAACTAGACATCGCAAAGATAAGACATGAAATATAGCAAGCCTAAACAACAAACCTTATTAATCGTAGATAACTGGACTATTGAAACCAATTGTTATGAGGTTGGAGTCACCATGGTGTTGTTCAAACTGCCTCCCAAGACTGATAATACTAAGAAAAACACCAGATTTATCAATATTTTGAAGTTCTCAATGATGCACTGGTACACGAAGTCGCCATGATATGCTAATATTAACCTCTGAAAGGCCTGAAACTTACTAGATGCATATCAAAAACCAGTAATACACATGTAATATCCAAACTGTCTGTTCGAAAGTCCCACTGGGCGTGCCAAAACTGTTGTCTTCTAAAATTGCACCCTAGCTAAGCTACATGATTTAACAAGTTAAGCTGCATGACTTAGCATTCCAGAGAAAACATGGGAAGACCTCTAAAGTTGTGTGTAACTTGTAAAAGAGGTCAACCTCCGGAGAAAGTCGACTTCCTTGTTGGTTATCACGTCAAACTACTAATTTTGAATGGAAAAGGGAGAAGGAGTGCTTAAAAGGGCAAATGCTAAAAATGAAAGTATTGGGTGATACACCAAACTAACTAGGACTATGAAAGTTCAAACTTTCGCATAGTTGAACACTAATGACAAAATTTAAATTGCAAAAATTATTTCTTTAGGTTTATACAAAAACATTTCACAAGAAAGTTTGAATACATTATCTTCTAAAAGGAAAATACTTTCACATTCTAAAATACATGCAACTTTAAACATAACCTGCAACCTGCATGAACATACTTTTGCATAAATGGTATGAAAATTTGAGACAAAACTATAAGGAGAGTAAAGTACCTCACTAATACCTTGATCAATCACTTGGTAATACACAATACTGTAGACACGTAAAATATACCAATTGACATTGTGCATCTGATCCCGACTACTAACATCGTTTCTTCCTGAATCATCCCTCGGTTTAACCATTTAATCAAATCTCCTTATTTGATTAAATTCATCAATTTTCATCTCTTAATTGAATAAATCATTTTATCTAATTAAGGCAACCCCTTTTATTAATTAAACCAATCCATCAGATCTAATTATCCCTATTTAATAGTCAATTTATTTGATTAAATCTCTAAAGTCTATCCATTAAATTAAATAAATTAAAACCTTATTTGATTTAATCTAACACCATCTCTTTTAATTAAATAAATCAGAATCCTTATTTAATTAACCTCTTATCATATTCCTCTCTTATTTGATTTAAACAAATCCATAAATTTGAGTCAAATAGGTCACATCATCTAACCTCTCTCATTAAATTAATTACCCTTGATTAATTTAATCTCATCTCATGTCCCATCCTCTAGATAATGCAAGTTTCACATAAAAATAGATTTAATTCATTTATTAAATCTTTGTTTTCCTCACAAGGCATCTTTTGGAATATTCTCTCAATTTGAATTAAAAAATTCCAGGTCAACATGTACATCCAACAAGACAATAAATTCATCTTACATGTCCTTTTGCCTTGAGCCAAGTGGCATTTATTGCATTTTTCCTTCCCTCTTACATGTTATTTCAACAAATTTAAAATTCAAAATTATGCATTTATTGGCACAATCCCCAAATCTTGCACATCCTTCATCCATTCATAGCTTGACAAGTGGCATCATGCCATTGGATGAATGTTAGTCCCACATTTCTCAAATTTGGACATTCATCCATTTTGACATTCTATAAATAAAGAGCTCATATCCTCATTTGATCATCCACAAATTATGCAAAGTTACCATGCTCAAATATCCATCAAATTTCATTAATCATTCTTGAATCATAGTTAGGTTTTTTGTAGATTTTAGCTTGGAGCACTCTTCAACATCAACAAAGTGGATCAAATCTTATCAACACATCCAAGCTTGCATCTTAGGAATTGGGAAAGGGCCAATTTTCACATCAAATTGACACCAATTCCCCTATGGGATTATGAGTTTGCACATTTAAATTAGGATTCAATCTTTGTTTTTACATTTCCATTTAGTTCTTCATTATTTTCTTCCTAATTTGAGTGTTGTAAATGGATTTCATGTGGAATCCTTGTTTTAGCTTGCAATTCCTTGTTTAACTCGTTTATTCATGTTGTTTTGCAGGTACTAGGAAAAGGGTTCACACAAATACTACAAGAATAAGAAGGAAAATTTGAGTCTAATATCCAAGGTGTTATCTGTATTTCATATCCAGAAATGAGTCACAAAACATGTAATCTCCAAAGGACTGTAAAATGTCACAAGGCAGAAAAATACATATCAAGAAATACCTCACAAATGAAAAGTGAAGTCAATATATGCTCACTCAAAACAGTTCCACCAAAATAGGAACTAGAAACTCCATGAGCTCGTATGCCTCTAAAATTCATATTTTCAAGCAGCCAAATTCCCTCCAAATAAGCTCCAAAATGGTGAAAAAGTCAAGTTTGACTATATCCAACATAATGACATTTCAAACTGCTCACAAAAAGCTCCAAATTGCTCCAAAAAGTCAAAAAGAGGCTCCTATATGCCCTCCACATGTTGGTAACTACTTAAAACTCCTCCAATATGCTTGCAAAACATAACTTCCATAAATAACCAACTCCCTTTTGACCATATCCTTGTTTGCTACCGTAGCATCTTATTTTGCATTAAAAATAACACCTTGATTAAAGTGATTTATAGCAATATCACTAAAATCAAAGGCTTTACATTTGTTCTATATGAAAAAATACATAAGACTCGACCACTGTGGAAAATCAAAAATAAAACACTAAGTCCATAAGGACTTCTAAGCATTCATATGCAAAAATTTAATGCCAAACTTGCTAAGGCATAGGATGGGGTATTAATTTGCAATGTACATTTTAAAATACAAGGCAAAAATGCCTAGGCCTAACTCCTGTCGGCATTTGCATTAGGGTTTCAAACCCTAAAAGACAAAAAGGAAAAAAATAAAATGGAAAACATTCATTTTAATTCTGAAACTTCGCGAAGAAACACAGGCCCGCTGACAAGGGTTTCCACAAACAAAGCTCGACTATGGTAAAAAGCACACACAGAGGCAAAAAGTTGGCATTTCTACTGATTTTCTGTAGATTCTCTCTAGACACCCACTGGTAAGTCATTTATTGATAACAAAAATGGATAGAAACTTCTATTCTCTGTAAATTGGGCTTTAAATGCCTTGACATATACATTCTCTGATGATTTTCTTTTATATGTTTCTCCTTTGTAAATTTCATCTCAACTTAACATGGCCGCCATTGGCTGAACAAAACCAAGGGAGTTTCATGTACCTCAGAAAATTTAAAACTCTCTGCATTTTTTTGGTTTGGCCCTCATGGGTATACATTCGAAACGAGGCTTAATATTTGGTTTTCATGGTCGCCATCGAAGAAATAGGCTTTTTATTTTTGCAAGATGAAGAGCTAAATTCGAACTTGGCCTCTTTATCTTGCTCCGTAACTGCCTTTGGCCACGGTCTCATATCAGTATATCTTTTACATTTTCTATAGACTTTGCTTTTATATCAAACCATAGCAGTGTTGTTTATCACTGTTATTCCTCAAAAGGACTGCACCTTGAAACATGTTCATTATTCGTGCATAACAACTCACTTCCTTTTATTCTATCATCACTCTATTTAGCATTGATAATATTGATGCATACTTTAAGTACCTACTTGGCCTATCAGGTTGTCCAATGGTTGTCTTCATTAACGATGCCTCTCTGCTTTCTCTTCCTCTATTATTTGTGTTTTTCATCTGTACATTTCCACAAAATGGATAAATCTACACCTTCATATTGATTCTTTTTCATGGTTATTGACTGTCTTATATTCATTGTAAGTTGTAACAACAACAATGTACATGGATATTGAAAATGGAAGCATTTTGAAAAGCCCTGATAATTTCATTGTTGTTCTTCTACAAACAAGGCTACAGGGATCTTTTTTTCATTAACTGATCTTTACTTTTAGTCATTAAGCCCTTTATGTTGCTTCAAAATTGTTCAAAGTTTGTCCATCATTTTACTAGTTGTTCACTTTGTGACTGTGCAAGGATTTTCACTTCGTAAGTTGTCATCATTTTAGAACTTCCTTGCCAATCTTTGCTCCTAACTTCATATATCTTCTTGATTCCATATCTGTCAGAGAATGCTTGAGACCAAATGCAATACTAGGATGATGATTGTTGTCTAGGCTAAACCTCTTATGATTAATCTCTCTGCTTTGACCATTCTCATCGTGGCTTACAACAGTTTATTGACAGAATCCTGTAACTGTCATTGTTGACTCCATTTAACTCTGCCTTAATAAATTTTCTTAGTAGCAACCCATAACTCTTTATTCTCGTACCATAAAATGATGATTTCATCTTCAACTATGTCCTTAAAGATAGTTGTTACCATTACCAGAAGAGCAAGTATTGGCTGCTATGTATGCTTTTGATATAATTTTTTGCTAGGCTCTGACTTTACAAAACTGCCACTGTCTTGATTGGATCTTTGTTTCATTAGCAATATGGTTTATCATTTCAAAGCAATGTTAACTTCATTGTATCCACTTTGTTTAGACTTGAAAGTGATAAAGGGGAAGTACTACTTTAATTTTTTGAATAGTGACTCACTGAAGTTGTATTGAACAGATTTTGATTGTTTGTATCAATGAATTCATCAATTCACTATTATGAATGATAAGTATCTGGTCGAGGCAATTATAGTCATGTTGGGCTCAACCCTTGTGGGAGCCACATTTAACCCACATGTTGTAATTCGATGAATCAAAACGGTAATATTTCTTTTCCTGAATCTACACATGAAGAAAACAAGTTAGAAAAACATGTGTATATGACAAATATGTTTGATTTTCCTGTGTTTCTTGATCATTCTGATGATGTTAACTATTTTAATGCACTAGAAGATCACATTGTATGTTTATAGAGGTATGTACATATCGAAATTTAAGACCTTTCATTGCTCTAACACAATTTTCTCTTTCAGATGCAAGTAACTAGGAGCAACAAGGACAAGGCAACTGGACGTAAGATAAGTACAAAACTAAAGATGTAGGACAACTCCGTTGAGACCAGTCATTCAGGCAATGCCCGGTCCTTCTTCTTTTTATGTGCATTCCTTTTCTTTCATATCTATAAATATACAATTTTTTCTTTCTTTTATTTTAAAATAGTTAGTCTCATGGCTTGTGTGAGACCTTATGCATTTGCATTGTTAATAAAGATTAATTTTCTTGAAAAGATTTGTAAAATCTTTCTTCTTTGTTGTATGCATCTGTATGAATTCAATCTGCAATTTGATAATGTAATTTTATTTATTTATTTTTGTGCACTTGGAATGCAATATAGCAAAAATGATATGTATATTTGTTTCATCTTGTAAAACAAACATAACTTAACCTATTTTTGAGATAGAAGGAAAAAATAGGTAACATGTACATCTATTTCCTCCTGTTGCTGATTTATTTGTTCTTTATATTTTTATAGGTTAAATCTTAACTGAACAATTCATGTTCTCAACTCATCTAATTCTGTTTTTATTTTATCAAAAATTTCAATTTGTACATTAGAACAAAGATGAGAAACGAAATCTTATGCATTATCATCAATCACATTTTCTTTATCATGCACTTCTAGTGGGTTTGGTTATACATCATTGGCAATTGGGAAAGACAATTTTTCACTTAGGTGAGTCATATCACCTTCATTTGTTTCCATTGGTTGGTGAAAAGGAGAAAATGATTCCAAAGGCTCATCCTCAATAATTACAACATTTGGTAGTTGTTCTCTTGTTTATTCTTGTCTTGTCTCAAGTGAGACATTTTCCTTTTCGTATTCACCTTGTTGGGTTGTTTCTACACATGGTTAGGCCTCTTTTTGACATAATTATGCTACAGTTTCTTGGGGATGCTTATTCTATCATTTCTTTTTAGGGATATGTTGCTGATCAGAAGTCGTGGTACAACTAATCTCATAAGACAATCCATGCTTCTTCTCAAAGGGGAAGGTATGTGCGCCTCTATTTTAGGTCCTCTTCCCTTTTTATGGGGATGAGCATTCTCATCTTTTGACTTTTCTAGGTCCATATCCTCTTGTTTTTTCGGAGCTTCCGATACATTTTGTGGACTTGGTCTTTCCTAAGGGTCTGAAGGGTTTATTAGATTTTTTGGCACCTCATTGTTAGGAACCCCTTTGATATTTTGAGGTTTAGAAGAAGGTTCTTCCAAATTTTGAGCCACCAGACTAGATGGCTCTCCTTCCTCTAAATGGCTTATGGGCACAGGGTTCTCAAATTTTTGAAGAATTTTTTTCCATTTTTGTTCAATCATTCCTTTTTTCAAGAAATGATATTTAGAAATTAAATGTATGAGGTCGTGATGTTTTAATGGACCCGACCCAATTTTAAACTTTTCAATCATATTAACAATAGAATCAGAAAGAAAAGCGAGAAGGTTAACTCTGAATTAAGGGTTTTTGGTGCCATGGTGCAAATGAGTCAACAATTGAAAGGGGGGACCAACTATTATGGCACATTTCCCTTCACATGTGAAATATTTGATTATCTAAGCAATCGTCATTCTCCACAACTCTAGAATTGATATTCTTTGAAACTCTTTGTTTAGCCCCTTGGTATTTACAACTAATAAAGGCTAAGATTCCCCTTCCCTATAGAAAAGCTCTACCATTTTCTGATAGGAAATATTTGTAGTTTCTAATAAATTTACACCCTCATTTCTAATTCTAGATAAACAAGAAATGACTCGAGGGCTTACCTTGAATTTCTTCCCACGAACTATTGACTATCCATTTAAGAAATTTTCTACAAATTCTTATACCAACTACTCATTGTGCCCTTCAAACTTCTTCATAAACTCCAGCCACCCAACCCTCTGAAACAGTTCCAAAATTTTACTTAGTGCCAATAAATTGTCTGTAGAAGTTGGCTCTGATTTCCATTTGGCTCCTCCCATGCTATCACTTTCTTTTGATTCTGCTCAGTTTCTGCTGAATGTCATGGTGTTCAAAAGGTGGAAAAGTGTTAAACAAAACTGTGATGCAAATTAAAGAAAATGCAAACTCTTCAACCACTCGTACTCTAACATGAATTAATTATGGCATTTGGCTTTGATGTATTGAAATGATTACTTTACATGGAAAAGAGCGCATGAATTGTTGTATCTTAAGTGAGAGTTCAATCCACACAATTTACTAAGTTTGGAAAGGGTGGTGGTACATGCAAATTTATTTATTTTTATTCACAATAATTACCTACTTAAAGTAAAATTTGTACATACCTTACATTCTGTCATCGATTTGAAAATTGCTTACCTTTGCTGACGTAACAGTATAATCGGATGGGATGGTGAGGGTGGTGATGAATTTATTATGAATGAAGATGGGACAACTAATTAATGTTGTAATTATTATGATGGAAAGTAGCCATAATAATTTTGATTTATTATGATAAGAGATGGAAGTGTAGGGCATGGATTTCAAAGGTGATGGAAAAATTTAATAATAAGCATGTGTATGGTGCTAGAAATATCAGAGCATTTGGAGAGGAAGGGAATTTACAAAAGTCTGAAGCATCACTGAAAGATGCGACCAGGATGAAGAACGTAAATTCCAAAGCATCCTTGAAAGATGCACCCGAGATGAAAAAATTAAGTGGCAAAATTCTGGAGCATTGCTGAAAGATGCTGCCGGAATGCAGCAACAAATTTTTGGAGCATCGCCGGAAGATTCCACTGGAATGCGAGAACAAAGTTTCAAAGCATCACTAGAAGATGCCGCCAGAATGCAAGAATGTAGTTCTAGAGCATCACTGGAAGATGTCGCCAAAATGTGAGAATGAAGTTCTAA
The DNA here is from genome assembly GCA_007258455.2 of Sequoia sempervirens. NCBI lineage: Eukaryota > Viridiplantae > Streptophyta > Pinopsida > Cupressales > Cupressaceae > Sequoia > Sequoia sempervirens. The sequence goes on along the minus strand of VDFB02047230.1, from coordinate 252,676,317 downwards.
AGTATGGCTGGAGGATGCCACTGGAATGCGAGAACAAAGTTCCGGAGCATCGCTGGAAGATGTTGCTAGAATGTGAGAATGAAGTTTTGGAGCATCGCTGGAAGATGCTGCTGAAATGCGAGAATGAAGTTCTGGAGCATCGCTAGAAGATGTCGTTGGAATGCAAGAATGAAGTTTTGGAGCATCGCTAGAAGATTCCTCAAGAATGCACGAATGAAGTCCTGGAGCATCACTGGAAGATGTAGCTAGAAGCAACAACAAAATTTTTGGAGCATTGCCGAAAGATGTCGCTGGAAGGAAGAAGCAAAATTTTTGAAGCATCGCTGAAAGATGTAACCAAAATGCAGCAAGAAAATTTTTGGAGCATCGTCGAAAGATGTCACCAGAAGAAGGAAGCAAAATGAAGGACTTTGGACTTTAGACTTTACAGAGCATCATTGAAAGATGTGCTAGACTGTAGGAATAAAATAGGGAATGACACCAATCGGGCATGCAAGTTCTGGAGCATCATAGCAACCGAGCCAACAAGTTTCAGAGCATCACAACAAGATGTGCTGGAATTTGCATTTGATTAAATATGATGTCCTGCAAGACAAAAAAGAAAATTTAGCCAAGTCCAAAAGATGAAAAATTCAAAATAAATGCACTGAAGTAATTACACATACATACACATGCAAAGTAGTTTTTTTTTCAAGGATTGAGAATATGAGAACTACATTGGCTATGTCGTAGCAGAGTCAATGTATTGGATTTCTCCTTGCATTTCTACCATTCTTGTAAATTCCTCTTTATTGACATGTTTGTGGTAGATGTGTAATTGATGACCATTGAATAGGAGAGTTTGAGTATCACCATCAATGGGATTGAGTTGCACTACTTAGTTTGGAAATACTTCAGAAATTTTATATGGACCTAGCCAATGATTCCTCAATTTCCCTTGGTGATCTTTATATTGGGAATCAAATAATAGCACCCAATCACCATTATGGAACTCTCTTTCCTTTGTGTGTTTATCATGCCATGCCTTCCATTGTTGTTGAACTAGCTCAGTTTGGTGGACAACATCTGAATGGAGTTCATCCAATTCACTAAGTTGTAGGACTCTTTCAACCTGGGCTCATTTGAGACATAAGCCTAACTCCATTGTTGTTCTTAGGGTTTGAAGTTCAAATTCAATGGGTAGAAGGGGTTTCTTCCCAAAAACTAACTCGAATGGACTAAAACTAGTGGTTGATTTCCAAGTTGTATTATAAGCCCAAATGACTTCAGGTAATTTCCTGGCTGAGTCTTTTCTCCTTGATGAAATTATTTTTGTTAGAATATTTTCAAACTCCCAGTTAGTGACTTCTACTTGACCATTTTCTTATGGGTGATAGGGTGATGAATTCTTATGGCTTACTTGGAAATGATTAGTGAAGGCTAACAAAATTTTGGACATAAATTGGGGTCCTTGATCTGTCACAATTGTTCTAGGGGCTCCAAATTTGAGAAAAATCTTCTTATATAGGAAGTCAACTACTTGTTCTTCCCTAGCGACTCTTAGAGCTTGAACTTCTGCCCACTTGGTCAAATAGTTGGTACAGACCAAAATGTACTCTTTTCCTTGTGAAGGGGGGTCTATAGGACCAATAAAATCCAATCCCCACTTTTCAAATGGTTCAAGAACTACCTAAGGTTGTAGAGGCATTTCATTGGATGCAGTGGGTATCCCTACTCTTTGGCATTCATCACAATGGCGAACATATTTTTTCACATCTTTATGCATAGAGGGCCAGTAATATCCTGCACCCAAAATATTATGGGACATCCTCTTGGTACAATAATGGCCTCCAGAGGGGTCATCATGGAAAGCTCTAAGGATGCTATATGTTTCATCTACCCTAACACAACATCGTAAAACCATATCAAGACTACATCGAAATAATATTTCATGAATCCATTTGAACGAAGTGCTTTCTCAAACAAGGCGTTTATTTTATTTTGACGTAAAATCTAGTGGCAACTCTAAAGTGGCCAAGTAGTTGGCGATGCCAAAAAACCAAGGGGTTTTAATGGAGATGGAAAAAATATTTTCATTTGGGAATTCATCCTGCATGGGAGCACAATCTCTATTGTCTTGTTTGATCAATCTGCAACTACGTTGAACTTTCTAGGTTTATCAATAATGGTCATGTTGAATTCTTGTAGAAGCAATAACCGCCTGATTATCCTTCCATTTACTACAGGTTTGTTCATTAGGTACTTGATGGTTGAATGGTCTATGAACACAGTTACTTTGTACCCTGTGATGTAATGTCAAAATTTATTGATTGCATGTACTACAACTAACAATTCTCTCTTCATGGTGGTGTAATTCCATTCAGTGGGAGTCAAATTCTTACTAATGAAATAGATAACATACTTTCCCCCATTCTCATCTTCCTGACCCAAAAACCACTCCAATAGCATCATTGAAAGCACCTACATAAATATGAAATAGAAGGTTCCAATTAGGTCCATGTAGGATAGGAGCAGAGATGAGTTTCTCCTTAATGATCTCAAATGATGATTGACACTCTACTGTCCAAAAAAAACCTACATTCTTTTGGAGGAGGGAAAACATAGGGGCTGCAATCTTGCTAAAATTTTCTATGAATCTCCGGTAGTATCTAGCATGTCCTAAGAAACTTCTAATGTCAGTTTGGTTTTTTGGAGTCGCAAGTTGTTATATTACCTCAATTTTTTTAGGATCAACTTTTATCCCTTCAGCTGAAATGTGGTGTCCCAACACTATTCCTTGTTCTACTTGTGATAGGGTGAAAATACTTGTTAGAAAATGAGCAGCAAACAAAAGAGTACAAATAATAACTATAAACACCCTACACCTCAAGATTAGCCTAGTTGGATTCAAAACAAAATAAAAACAACAAATAGAGTGGATTCACCTTGTATTGAATCGATCCTTTGGTTGGCCCTTCGATCTTTGATGTTGTATACTCCTTTGGTGGCAAGAGATGTAAGGTATGAGATGAGATGAGGATGGAATATGAGTGAAAATGGATGCAAGTATGAGAATTTGGCTAAATATGGCTCAAGAGAAAATTTTGCAAGAGTTTGGCTAGCATAAATGATCTCCCCCAAAATGAGAGAAAAGAGGGGGTATTTATAGAGAATTTTGGACTCTCTAGGGAAATGGACAGCTGAGATTTAGCCACCAAGATCAAGATGTAGGGCTAAGGTGAGTTAAGAACTCACAAGCCCTCAGATCTTGACATGTGGCATGTGAAGTGGCTTGAAAAGGATGATGTGCACATGAGTTGGAAGGAGAGTACATGACATGCAGGTACTACATAGTACATTGGGATTGGGACAAGATCTCCTCATAAAGGAGGTCCTTGTCCCCATTTGGGTGAGAGGACATGTGAGGAATTAAAAATTCCTCAAATATCCTCATGGGGATGAGAGAAGGAATTTAAAATTCCTTTAAATGCATTGGGGGATTAAATGTGAATTAAAAATTCACATGGGGAATGGAGTGCCTTCTTCAAAAGGAGAAAGCCTTTAATAAGGTTGACTTAGGACACATGACATGGAGATTAGGTTGACCTAATTAAATGATTAAGGTTGTGCAAGTACCTAATTAGAAAAATTAATGACATATTATAGGCAAGTAGGAGATTAGGAAGAGTTCACATGTGACTTGATGTGACAAGTCAAAGATCACACGGGGAAGAGAAAAAGGAATTTAATATTCCTTGGAAGGATAAAAGGAATTAAAAATTCCTTGAGAGGTTGATTAGGCTAGTTAATGAAGGATTAGAGGAGGGTTAGGTGGCTAAGAGATATTAGAGGCCAACTTGCAAAAGTTGGGGATGTGACACATCCTAATGAAGGATAACATGTGCACATCCCTAATGATGAGATTAGAAGAATAATTAGGATTAATAAAAAAATGGGGATGTGACATATGAGGAATTAAATAAATGTCATATTTATTTAATTCATTTGATGAAAGGGGGAAGGTATTTAATTATTTAATTAGATACCTTAAGGATTTGGCAGAATTAAGGATATTAATTAAATAATAGCGATATTACTTAATTAATACAAATAAGGGATGCTTAGGCAGGGGATAAATTTAGATAAATTAAGTGTCCAAATTTAGGTGTCTACATTTTTCCCTCTTTGAGATGGTGTTACGAAGTAGCATCATTTCAAAGAATATTAAAATATAGAACCTAGAAGAAGATGGTTAGATTGGGAAAGATTCCCCAGTCATTCAAAGGAATGACTAGGAAGGAAAAAATGATGAAAATTAGGGATGAAGGATGCCCCCTCGAGAGGAAATGTGGGTTCAAGAGAACACAGGTGTGCTCTCGAAATGGAGGAGATGATGCAAGGGGATATGAGGAAGATGATGCAAAGTGATGGGTAAGCAAGGATGAAAAGGTGGTAGGAGATTAGGGGTGAGTGATGAAGGATGAATGGATGGGGGGGATTTTGATAGATGAGAGGATGCAGATGAAATGCAATCCAAATGCAATTTTCCATCATTAGGAGCATTGATTTTTTCTATAGCAGAAGACATGATACACCAACGTATAAAGGACCAAGGCAGATTAGTGTCTAATGCATGAAACAAACACAACAAACAAGAATGATATCCCAACACCCCAAAGTTGCGATGACCTTGGTCGGGCCAGGTATTGGGATAACCACAAGAAAAAAAGAATGCCCTGGCGTAACAAAAGACCTTAGGGATCTTGGTGGGTACTACGTGGGACAACCGAGAAGACAACAACAAAGAAAAGATCAAGATATGCCCCTATGTTAACTAGTCAAAGCCCACCATGATATGATGGATCAAGCGACCATGACAAGTGATGATAGGGAGCTCAAATGATAAACAAAAACCAAAAGCATCAAAAGATCGCAATCAATTTCAAATGTCCTTTGCCATAGGATCAAGGGGATGGATGGGATTGATGAGATCTATTAGGAAGGATGGATCATGTTGAGACCGATGATGGATACTAAATTGAAAGACCGATATGACATAGGATATTTAGGACCGTTTGGATCTGATGATACAAGTGGATCTTGTTTGTTAAGAACCAGCTAGATAAGTGCATAGCTTGATGACACGACACAAGAGACATGACACAAGAAAGTAGATTGCAACATCCTAGCGACCTAGGGGGTCGGGGGCCAATCAAAGATTATCCTTGCCTACGTGAAAGTGCAAAACCCTCGCAGTTCGATAAAAGGCTGACGACAGACCATGATGGAGTCTTCGATGGATGATAAAGATAGGATGGAGAAAAGGAGAAAAGTGGACAATGAAGATCGATGATAGACGATAAAAGAGAAAACAAACAAAGCTGAAAGACTAATGATAGATGATAAAGGAGTGAATAGAGGAACCTTGGGGGCGGATCAAATGATCGACCTTGCCTACGTGAAAGCATAGGGGAAATTTAGTTCGACAAAAGACCAGGGATAGACAATGGATGAAGGATGATGAGATAACCCTAGATAAGGGGATAAGATGATGGGACCGAGATGATGAGACAAGATAGACCCATTGGATTGGATAGGATAATGATGACTACACTAAGCTCAGGGATGGGATAGTTATCCAAATGATCAAAAGATGAATGGGGAGGATGATATGATGGAGAGATGAGGGATGAAAAAGGAGAGGAGATTGAAAATATGTTCAAAAGCAGCCGAAGTGATGATGATAAGATAGATGGCATTGGATTGTGTGGGGAGTAGCCTATAGCTAGATACCAATGACAAGGGATAATAAGATGGGATGAGGAGAAGGAGATGAGGATTGGGAGATGAAAAGGATTGGTTGGATTGATGGATAGGAAGATAAAGATTTGGATGAGGAAAAGGTGACCAGATGGATAGATGAAAAGGGATGCTATGATGGAAGGATAGGAAGATAAGGATGGGGAGGTGGATATAAGGATTTTTTGGAGGGATAAAAGATAAGGATGGGGATAGGGAAATGGAAGGGATTGCTTGGATGGAATGAATGATGTCTCCAAGGACTATATCACAAAGGAAGATGGATTCCCCCACTCTCGATATGTCATGTACGAGGAGGCATTAAGGATGCAATAGAGAAGGATAGGAAAATAAAGGAGTGAGATGGATGAAGATAGGATGCACGGATAAGGAAGGGAGATTGAGGGTAGCATGAAAATTGGATAAGGAAGGTAGATGAGTGTGAATGAGGAGTAGGATAGTGTGCAGATGAGGGGAATGTATGCTAAGAGGTGTCCAAAGCATGTTTATATGTTTTCCCCTATCGTTATCAAGATCACAAGGAGGATGGAAGGATTGGGATGAATGAGATATTCCTAGCAAGATGTGTAAGATAGGTAGGATGGAGGGGATGAATGAAAATGGCATATAGCAAGAAGACGGGTGCATAGTAGGAAGCATAGCAGATGGAGGGAATGCATATTAGGAAGCTTCCCCCAAGTGAAAATGAGGATTTACACATGATGCCTATTTGCCAGGTTTTCATCATGATATTTATCCAAGGTGCTTGTTTGCCAAGTTTTCACCATTGGACGGATTATTTCTCTTTACTATTTTATTTTTTGGATTTTTTGGATTTTTTGACTTGTTTGGATTTTTTGACTTTTTTGGATTTTTGGATAGCAGGGGATGAAAATGGACAAGGATAGGGAGACGAATAAGTGGATTTAGAAGACATGTGATAAGGATATGGATGAAGGACTCAAGCATCAAGTTCTATATGAGGTATTAAGAGCCCATGTTTGAACCGACTGTTGGATGTTGGTACAACCTTATTAGGAGAAATGGATTATGCAAGAAGATGAATTAGAGGGATTTGAGAGGGGAGATACGTGGGATAATGGATGGGATGTTGGAAAGTATATGGATGGAATGATGGGGAGATGTGTTTAGGACCAAAATTTGCACATATGGTGATGATTGTGAAATGATAGGAGGATTAATGGATGGAGAATGTGGGGATAATGGAGGAGATGGGATGGTGAATTTTAGAACATAAGGGCCCAAAACAGGCTTAGGAGATGAAAGGGGTGTATGATTAGCTTTTGGATTAGCAACTTTGGCTATTCTTGCAGATTTTTCATTTGATGGAATTGCATCTTTTTTCTTTGGGATCCACATGGTTTTGATCCTTTCTTTGGTGGATCTTTGCGAGCTAAAGATTTGATTTTGATTTTGGATTTGATTTTTCTTTTCTTCAACATGTCGTTTAGAGGGGACATGAGGAGCTTTAGGTTCATGTGGATCTTTAGATTTAGGCACTTTTTCTTTGGCATCCAAAGTTCTTTTAGTAGCAATGGGATGGGTGCAAGGATATGGAGGATGTAGAGCAATGGAGGTAAAATTATGAGGATTACGTGTAGATGGAAAATGTGTAGGTATGTGCTTTTGTTGATCTTGATTAGGATGTTTATGATGGATGACATGGATAGGTGTTGGATGGATGAAAGGATAAGATGGAGGAGGTGATCTTGGGATATATGGACCCAAAGCAGATGGAGAGACATAAGAACCCAAGATGGATGGGGTAGATGAAGGATGTGAGATGGTGGATGGAGGGATGTAAGGACCCAAAATGGATGGAGCAGATGAAGGAGGAATATGGACGGTGGTTTTGAGGTGATATGATGAAGGAGGGATGGAAGCATATGATCTGGTGGATTGATTGGAAGAGCGGACATTTCTTTTGGAGAAGGCTCATTAAGGACGTCTAGAGGTTGTACCAACATCTTTAGATTGTGAGTTTTTGGAAATAGGTCCAAGACCTTGCATGTAGATTTGTTCTTTGACTTGGATGGGCTCTAAAATACCTTGCTCATGAAGGCCTAGACCTTTTCCTTGATAGTTCATTTTCTTGAGCATGCGATCCATGATAGGATTTGTGTTATTTTGAAAACATGATGCGAGTCCATTATTAGGTGGAGGATGATGGGTGGTATATACATTGTATTTTTCTTCTGCGAGGAGGCCACCATGGAAGAATGTGAGAGTACCAAGGGGATATGCAAGTAATGTGGGGACAACAGTTTTAGGTGATGGTGGGGGATCATGAGAAGGAGATGATGGGATAACAACATTTGGATGGGTGGTATCAGGGGATATGATAGGATCTGGATTTGTGGTAGTGGGCTCATGTGATGGAGATGGAGATGGAGTGGTGGAATATTGATTGACAAGGGGATCATGGGATGGAATGGATGGGGGATTGTGATCTTGAGGTGGACTAGATGGGATGGTAGGATCTTGATCTGGAGAAGGGGATATGTTGGCATGCCTTAGATTAGACTCTTGGCATGACTCATCGTGTGCAAGAGGCATGATAATGGAGTCTAGGTGGGAATCTTTAAGTGGGGAAGATGGAGGGATGGAGGATTCAAAACATTCATGGGAATGGATTATAGTGACATTAGGAGTGGAAGAAGTGGATTGGATTAGGGTGTCATTAATGGGTTCGACGGCTCTCGGAGTAGGAAGTGGGTGTTCAATGGATTCGGTAGATGTGATGGTAGGAGATGGGGGCTCAGTGGATTCAGAGGATGTGATGGTTTGAACGGTTTGAGTGGTGCTAGGGGTGGTATCATCAATGATAGGTGTTGGGTGGAGAAGGGTCTCGTCACTAATGACCGTGGATGATGGGTTGGGATGGCACAATTCCACAACTTCAAGGTGTGGAGTGGGAGATGTATTCTTTGTTATAAGTCCTTGGAGAACTTCTGGAGTGAGAAACTTGAATACTCTAGGCTGAGATGGTGTGGTAGGAGTGGATGAAGGATTATGGATTGGCGGGGGATTAGGACTAGGGATTGGTGGACTAGGATTAGATGGGGGAATGGGATTGGATGCAGGACTGGGAATAGATGGGGGATTAAGATTAGATGAAGGGTTAAGATAGGGGTATTGGAATGGTGGATTAGGACATAAGGATGTGGGTGGTGGATTGTAGTAAGGGTATTGGGATGGTGGATTAGGATGGGAAGATTGAGGTGGGGGATTGAGATAGGGAAATGTGGATGTTGGATTAGGATAGGTTGGTGTGGATGTTGGATTAGGATAGGAAGGTGTGAAGGTAGGATTAGGGTGAGCAGATTGGTATGGAAGATTAGGGTAGTGGGTATATGCATATGAAGGATTGAGATAGGAGGATTTGGACGGGGCATGAGGATAGGGGTATTGTGATGGTAGACTAGGATAAGAGGATGCGAGTGTTGGATAAGAGGATGATGTAGATGAAGGATATGATTGATATGATGGATATCCCTTGTCAAAGGTAGCATAAGGAGCATGATTAGGTATGGATGAAGACATAACGAGATAACTTGAAGGGGTGATTGGATTGTGGGAAGCGGGTGGAGAAAGCTTACTAGCAATGATAGTGTTAAGGGGATCTATGACATATTCTTCTTGATCGACAATACTTTCGTTATCGTTGTCAACGTAATTAGGTTTTCCCTTGACTACTATTGATGGAGGATAAGGATCCATGATGATGAAACGATAAAGAGGACGGATCAAAGATTTTGGATGGGAACAGCCTAAAGCTCAAATTGGGATTTAGGTTAAGCTTAGATTAGGATGATCGAATGATGCGATGGGATTGATTATGATGATCGGATTTGATTATCAAAGGATGATTACGACACCGAATCTACTTCGAGATGGAAGTAGATTGATTGGGTCAAAGGTGATTGGATAGGCATGTGATTGGATTCGATTGGATAGGATCAATCGATGATTGATAAGATCGATTGAAAGCTTATTCGGAACGAGTAAACGATTGATCAGGATTGTTGAACGAGAGTTTGAAATGATTGAAGGAGGTTTCAAATGGATGAATGTTTACTCAGAATGAGTAAACAGATGATTGGAATGACTAAACGAAAGTCTGAAATGATAAACGAACATGTGAAATGGATGAACGTTTACTCAGAACGAGTAAACAGATGATCAGAATGGCTAAATGAGATTTTGAGACGATAGAAAAAGGTTCGAAATAGATGAATGTTTACACAGAACGAGTAAACGAATGATCAAAAAAGAGGGAACAAATGTTCGAAATGGATGGATGAAAGGTTGAAACGAGTAAACGATTGATCAGAATGAATGAACGAATGTTCAGATTAGGAGGTTGACTTGTGGAATGGATGAATGGTTGAATAGGATGAAATTGAAGAAGATGGAGAGAGGGATCTTAAGATTTGTTTCGATATCCAAAGATCTTGACTACAGATGGACTAAAGCTCATATTCGGGTTTTGGTTAAGCTCAGATTGGGATTAGATTAAAGCTCAGATTAGGATTGGATTGAAGTCTAGAATGATTGGAGGATGTGATGGGATTGATTCTACACCAAGTTTTGGGGTTTTAAAGGATGTAAGGTGTTGACAATCAGATTTTTTTGGATTTGGCAAGTTTCATAAATTGTCAAATTTTGCCATTTTAGGAAACTTCACATACATACTTTTGAAAGTTCAATTTTTTTCCCAAAAATACCCAAAACTAAGATAGGATGAATTGCCAACTAACATCCCAAATCTGAGACATGCATTACAAGTTATTAACGAAAATGATTTTTCAAAAACTGAAAAAAACACTAAATTGCAATTTTGAGGGTCAAGATGAAAGTTTGAGGCCCCGAAAATGTGGTGAAATGGGGTCCAACTTGGGAATCTACATTCCACCTCATAACGCAACCACCCATAAAATTTCAGCTCAAACGGACACCTGAGTCAAAAGTTATGGCCTCCAAAAGTTTCGACGTAAAAATCAAAACTTTCGAAATGAAGTCTAGGTGATTGGGATCGGTCATTTGATGATGGATATGGACTCTAACTATGTTCAAAGTAGCACTTTATGTGATTTTGGTGATGAAACAATGACTTTCGAAAAAGTGTTGATGGCGGGCAAACGGGTGCTCGAAATGACTGAATGAAGAGTGGAAAATGTTGTCTAAAGGGTGGGTTCGCCCTTGGATGAGGTCAAGTCCACTTGTCCAAGGGGGCAGGTCTACCTGTAGGGCAGGTCCTCCTGTGCAGGGGGGCAGGTCTACCTATATAGGGGGGCAGGTCTGCCTGTACAGGGGTGCAAGTCCGCCTATAACGATGACTTTCAGAAAAGTGTTGATGGCAGGCAAACAGGTGCTCGAAACAACTGAACGAAGAGTGGAAAATGTTGTCTGAAGGGCGGATTCGCCCTTGGATGAGGTCAGGTCTGCCTGTCCAAGGGGGTAGGTCCACCTGTATAGGGGGGTAGGTCTACCTGTACAGGGGGGTAGGTCTGCCTATAGGGCAGGTTCGCCTGTACAGGGGTAGGTCCACCTGTGCAAGGGGCAGGTCCACCTGTGCAGGGGTAGGTTCACCTGTCTGGGTGGGCAGGTCTTCCTATAGGGTAGGTCCACCTCTGGGTGAAAAATGGTTAGAAAATAGTCGTTCGGGTGTACAAAACGACGAGATGGATGCTCAGAATGGACAGACGAGTGCTCGAAATGGATGAATGACCCTCAAAACGTGGGGAGGAAGACTCGAAACAAGTGAACAAGTGCTCAGAATGGATGAATGAGTAATCAGAACGAGTAAACAGTGACTCAGAACGGACGAAGGACTCTTAGAATGAGGAGATAGAGGTTCAGAATGGATGAATGTTTACTCAGAACGAGTAAACAATGACTCAAAACAGGTGAACGACTCTCAAAATGATGATAGGAAGGTTGAGAATGAATGGATGTTTACTCAGAACGAGTAAACGATGACCTAAAATTGAAAAATGACTCTTAGAACGAGGAGATAGAGGTTTAGAACAAATGAAAGATTACTCGGAATGAGTAAACGGATGATCAAGAGGGATGAACGACTACTCAAAAGGAGTAAACGACCACTAAGAACGGATGAATGATTCTCAAAATGAGAAGAAGAAGGTTCAAAATGAATGAAAGATTACTCAGAATGAGTGAATGGTTGATCAAAACGGGTGAACAAGGGTTCAAAATGATAGGAGGTTCAGAATAGATGAATGTTTACTCAAAACAAGTAAACGAATGATCAGAACGACTCAAAAAGAGTATAAAATGATAAAAGAAGGTCTGAAATGGGTGAACGTTTACTCGAAATAGGTAAATCGAGTGATCAAAATGGCAGAATGAGCGTTTGGAATGGTGAAACGGGATGTGAAATAGATGAAAATTCACTCTGAACGAGTAAATGAATGATTGAAATGGTAGAACGAGATTTCAAGATGATATATGAAGGTTCAAAATAGATGAACGTTTACTTGAAACGAGAAAACAAGTGATCAAAATGACGAAAGGAGCACACAAAATGATGAAACGGGTGTCTAGAATGATGAAACAAATGATAAAACTGACTGTTCAAGGGTCAAGTCTGCCCCTAGGATGGGTCAGGTCTGCCCCTGGAGGGAAGGTCCACCTGCCGGGAGGGCAAGTCCGCCTATGGAGCAAAAGCTGGTCAAAATTGGCTAAAATAGGCTCAAAAGGGCCGATTCATAGGTCAAGTCCACCCTTGGATGGGTCAAGTCTACCCCTGGAGGGCAGGTCTGCCTATCGGGGGGGGTAGGTCCACCTACCAGGAGGTTCAAACTTGACTTTTGAAAAGATGACTAAGGCAAAGGACCCAAAACATAGAAAACATCAATCAAAAGGATAGGGATGAACATATATTGGTTTTGCACAAAGAAGACAATTCAAACAACACAATCCTAAGATTAGTAGAAAGGGGTATGGCTGACAAAGTCTTCTATTCTAGGATGAACATGGTTACTAAGGAGTCCTCGATATACACCCGGTACGTGAGGCCCAAAACCATGAACACCAACCCGTTACAAGCATGAGTCGAGAACCTTAGCGAGATACTAGAGGCTCAGACCATCTCTTCACGTCATCCCGACGCTTTTCCAATTACAACGTGGTTGGATTGAGGTACACATTTTTCTCTCCCTCCTTTATATACCCTACCGGTACGTATGGTTGGAATCGTCCCTTGGGGTGATGAAATCTCCAAGCAGGTCCTGCTAAGAAAAAGAAAAAGAGGGTGACTCAAAAGTACTTGGTAAGTTACGATTTCTCGTCACCCAGGATCGCAAAATGGTGCAAGGGGATTGGATACGTCAAATAGCTTACCAACAAGCATGACAAACAAGGTTCATTAACACCCCTAGTTAGACTATGTGCCTAAGTTATGCAAAACAACAAGTAGTGGCTGATAAGTAACTAACCCTGCAAGAAAAATTGTTAGTGAATCGTGTCCTTGTTCTTCACCAAATATCGATTAGATGCTTGCACAGACTCAAACAAGACACATTATGGGGTTAGAAACACTTAAAATATCCAAAAGGAGTGCTAAAAACTAAAATTTCACCTTCTAGAAAAAGTTGTCTAGGTCAAGTTCGCTTGTTTAGAGGGAAAGTCTGCCTGTCTAGAAGGCAAGTCCACCTGTCTAGAGGGTAGGTCCGCCTGTCTGTCAGGTTAGGTTTGCCTGTCTGGAGGGCAGGAAAACCCCACTGTGAAAAATATACAAGAATCAACTTTTGGAGTCTGTGGGGGGCAGGTCCACCCCTGGGCAAGGTCGGGTCCACCCTTGGAGGTCAAGTCTGCCTGTGTAGAGGTCAGATCCACCCCTGGATGGTTGGGTTCGCCTGTCTGCAGGTTGGGTTCCCTTTGCAACTTGCACCTACAAAAAGTGAAAAAAATAGAAAACGTAAAAGAAAGAGACCCGTTTGTGGGTCCCACTGGGCGTGCCAGAAATGTGATAGGGCAAAAATACTTGTTAGAAAATGAACAACAAACAAAAGAGTGCAAATAACAACTATAAACACCTTACACCTCAAGATTATCCTAGTTGGATTCAAAACAAAATAAAAAAAACAAATAGAGTGGATTCACCTTGTATTGAATCAATCCTTTGGTTGGTCCGTTGATCTTTGATGTTGTATGCTCCTTTGGTGGAAAGAGATGCAAGGTATGAGATGAGATGAGGATGGAAAATGAGTGAAAATGGATGCAAGTATGAGAATTTGGCTAAATATGGCTCAAGAGAATTTTTTGCAAGAGTTTGGCTAGCATAAATGATCTCCCCCAAAATGAGAGAAAAGAAGGGGTGTTTATAGAGAATTTTGGACTCTCTAGGGAAATGGACGGTTGAGATTGATCCACCAAGATCAAGATGTAGGGCTAAGGTGAGTTGAGAACTCACAAGCCCTCACATCTTGACATGTGGCATGTGAAGTGGCTTGAAAAGGATGATGTGCACATGAGTTGGAAGGAGAGTACATGACATGGAGGTACTACATAATACCTTGGGATTAGGATAAGATCTCCTCATAAAGGAGGTCCTTGTCCCCATGTGGGTGAGAGGATATGTGAGGAACTAAAATTTCTTCAAATATCCTCATGGGGATGAGAGAAGGAATTTAAAATTCCTTTAAATGCATTGGGGGATTAAATGTGAATTAAAAATTCACATGGGGAATGGAGTGCCTTCTTCAAAAGGAGAAAGCCTTTAATAAGGTTGACTTAGGACACATGACATGGAGATTAGGTTGACCTAATTAAATGATTAAGGTTGTGCAAGTACCTGATTAGAAAAATTAATGACATATTATAGGCAAGTGGGAGATTAGGAAGAGTTCACATGTGACTTGATGTGACAAGTCAAAGATCACATGGGGAAGAGAACAAATAATTTAATATTCCTTGGAAGGATAAAAGGAATTAAAAATTCCTTGAGAGGTTGATTAGGCTAGTTAATGAAGGATTAGAGGAGGGTTAGGTAGCTAAGAGATATTAGAGGCCAACTTGCAAAATTTTGAGGATGTGACACATCCTAATCAAGGATTAGGCTTGCGCACATCTCTAATGATGAGATTAGAAGAATAATTAGGATTAGATAAAAAATGAAGGAGGATGTGACATATGAGGAATTAAATAAATGTTATATTTATTTAATTCATTTGATGAAAGAGGGAAGGTATTTAATTATTTAACTAGATACCTTATGGATTTGGCAAAATTAAGGATATTAATTAAATAATAGCGTATTACTTAATAATGAAAATAAGGGGATGCTTAGACGAAAGGGGATAAATTTGGATAAATTAAGTGTCCAAATTTAGGGTCTACACTACCATATTAGGCATTTTTCATGGCTTGAGATAGTTGATGGTCCTCACATCGCTTATGTGCTTTGTCCAAATTTTTAAGGCCTTCATCAAAATTTGACCCATACACAGTGAAGTCATCCATGTAGACTTCCACACATTCATTCACTAGTTTGGAAAATATTACTAGGATAACTCTTTGAAATGTTGCAGGAGCATTGCATAGCCCAAAGGGAAGGACGTGATATGCGAATGTTCCCCAAGGGAAAGTAAAATTTGTTTTGTCTTGGTCTTTCGTGACTACTTGTATTTGGTTATATCCACTGACTCCATTTAGGAATGATAAATACTTACTTCCAGCCAAATTATCTAAGACTTAGTCTACAAACGGTAGAGGGAAGTAATCTCTATGGGTAGCTTTGTTGAGTTCCCTATAGTCAATGCACACTCTCCACTTTCCATTTTTCTTTGGGACAAATACTAGAGGTGAAACCCATTTGCTATCAAAAATGGGATAGATGAATCCTACTTGCAAGAGTTTCTCAATTTCTGTTTTAATAATGTCAAGTTCAAGGCAAGATTGAGTCTTCGTTGTGGTTGAAAATTAGGTCTAACATCCTCAGTATAGATGTGATGGGTACAAAAACTTGGGTGTATTCCTCTCATGTCTGTATAATCCCAAGAAAAATCTTTAGATCTATTCACTAAAGCATCAAAAAAATTGTGCTCTTCTAGCTTTGTCAACCGACTGTTGATATCAAAGTTTTTCCTAGTAATAACATGATGGTTTTGATCCCTGCATGGTTGGAGGTGACAGTAGAAACTTCTCTAGTCAAAGTGTTGAGAGGACAACTATGTGGTATGGTTCTATGGAGTCTCCAAATATCTTCAAAGAAGTGATCCATTTTTAGAATTATATTAGCCAGGGGACAAGGTAACCCAATGAAGTTGGTGTAATCAAATTCAGTGTGATCAATGTTGATTGGATGCCTTAGAATTTCTTCTACGTCTAACATTTCTTCATCACTTGAGTCTACGGTAATATTTTCCATATTATTTTCCAGTTCATCTTCCAACTCTTCACCATGTTGTTTAATGACTACCATAGGAAGTGACGCTAGATTCTCTTGTTCGTTGGGACCATCTGGTTCATCAACCCAAACTTTGTTATGTTCAACAAGTTTAGCGGGGGGATAGAGGAATAAATGTTTGCTATTGGGACAATGTGAAATGGTCATTCCTCCATCTCTACAATCAATCTTGGCTGCAACTATAGCTAGCCATGGTCTTCCTAGAATTATCAGATAACTATCCTTTGGTGTGAGGGACTAGATTATTTGGAAGTCTATTGGATATTCCCAACCATCAACCTTCATAAGAACATTTTCTATGACACCTTTGGGAATAGTTATGGATTGATTTTCCATTTACAACACTGTAGTTGTGGGACGTAAATCAATGAGTCCCAAATTTTCCATAACATTGATCGTCATTACATTAATGGTCGCTCCTAGGTCCACAAGTACATTAGGTATTGCTACCTTATTAATTTCCATGGTTATAAGTGGATTTCCTAGGTCATCATATTTTGGAGCTATGGTTTTTCTAGCTAGAAGGTTAGCTAGATATTTTTTTATGTGAACAGTATTAATCCATTTTGGATTCTTTCTTGGTGTTTTGATGCACAACTGTTTAATCAGTTGGTTTAGTTCAAGAATCTCTTTAATTGCTTGTAAAAAAGGAACCTTGATTTGAAGTTGTTTTATCTCTTGTATCAACACGGTTTCAGTGGATAAGGTCATTTCTGAGGGTTATTCAAGGTGGTTGGTTTGAGACACTCTAGAAAAGGTGCTTGAGTTTTCTCTTTCAAGGTGGATTCCTTCTTTAAAAGATCAGTTGGAAGCTGACCATCCTCCCTTTAGAGTAATTTGAAAGTTCCATATGAAGATTTTGGAAGGGCCTTGTCTTGGTTACTCATTAGGTTTTGCTCTAAAGGTGTGGAAGATGTCTTAGTCATTTCAACAAATTCTTTAATTGGCTCATCCAGGATCTCAGCTATAGTAGGATGTTGGAGTGTTTTTTCTAACCTTAACTACAGGTTTCCACAATGGATAACATTAAGTCTAGTCACATCTTCTTGTTTTGTAGAATACATTGGGGTATTTTGACGATTACTCTTTGGATTAGTGCCAGGTTGTGCTAGGAGTTGTGGTTGGTTGACCTTATTCTTTGGATTAGGGACAAGTTGTACTGGGAGTTGTGGTTGGTTGACCTAATCATTTTGTTGAGGGTTCTGAGGGGCTGGTAAAAGGTTCTGTTGCGGATTAGGAATCCTTCTAGGCCTAGTGTAAAACTAATTTTGAGGTTGATTCCATTGAGGAGCAAGATTTTGAGGATACCATTGTTTTTGAGTCTAGTTCGGCCATTAGGGGTTTCCCTGGGACTGATTTTCCCATTCAGGTGGTCCCCAAGGGTAAGCTCCCTAGTTAGGTGGTGCTTGAGGCCAAGGTACTACCCATTGATTATTATTCCAATTGTTTGGGGGCCGTAGAAGGGATTTGAATTCTGGTCGTAAGAGAAATTCCCTATAGGTCTTTGATTTACAAAGTTGACCTCCTCCTCAACCTGCGATGTCTTTTTCTTGGAACCCTTGATTGCATTTAGGATCTCACATTGATCAGTGGCATGACTCTTCTCACAAACTTGGTAAAAGTCAATTTTTTCCAAAGGGCATTCTCTTAATAAATGTTTATTTCAACACCTACGACAATAGATGGATAAGGTCTCAAGATTATGTGTTTTGGCTTGTATTCCATCTAGTGTGGTGTTTAATTGAATGAGAATGTCAGTTTTGATATTTGCTATCTCCTCACGCAATTTACCTATTTCATTGGAACCTCTGAAAAGAGTAGATTTACAAATACCTCCTCGAGTATGAGAGAAATTTCAGCATAACTTAGTGATATCATTGAGTCCAAGTTGGGACATATCTCCTTTTCCCATTAAATCTAGGCTTCTCTTAGCATCTTCATCAAGTGCCTTGAGAAATATGGTCTTCATAATTTCCAAACTTATGGCTTCTCTGTCACATCATTTAGATAAGAAGATGAACTTATCCAAGTAATCTTCTAGGCTTTCATCTTTGTTTTTCCTTAGTTTGAACAACTCCTCTTTCCTATCGTTGACTTTACAGTTTCTTTGATATTTGTCCAAAAATGTAGACTCCATATCATCCCAAGAGGCTATCAACCTTGAAGCTAATCCCATGAACCAACACATTACAACATCCTTCAGGGTGGAGGGAAAAAGTTAAATTTTTTGGTTATCATTCTTGTAGTCGTATGTCTGACACAAAACTTTAAACTCAAATAGGAACTAGTCAGGGTCTTCAGAGCATAAACCTCTAAAAGTTGGTAAGAAGGTTGGTAAAATGTTTTCCATAGGTGTATCGTCATCTTGATCGAGAGCAATAGGATAAGTAAATGTTTGTGCTCCCCCTGTTGGGTTAGCACCATTTCTACGGTCACCCATGGCATTGAAAGGAATGCATTCCTCTTCAAAAGTTTGTTGTAATGGTTGAGGTTCCGGGGTATGCAAATGAATGCTTTCCTCTACTAATGTTTGTTCTAATGGGTTAATTTTTGGGGTATACTAGGGGGTCTCAAGTTGCTCCTACTCGATCAATTTGTCAATAAGTTATTCAGCTGAGACTTCTTCCTCCCTGCTTGTGGTTGGAACATCTTTTTTTTTTCTTGGGGGGGGGGTTAGTATGAATCTTTCGCAGGGGCCTTGTTTCTTGACCATGCAGGAAAGGAAGCTTGACAACTATTGTTTTTCTTTATAAAAAGGGGTATTCAAGCAATCTCCTACTAACACTGGAAAAGGAAGTCCCTGAAAACAATGCAAAAAAGTGACAAATTTTCATGAGGTCCTATTGTTTTAGTTGAAAACGTATCAATTCTATCGACTGGGTAGTGTTTGAAGGTTGTATGCAATAGGGTACATCTTGGCTATCTCTCTTAGATTTTATAAGTTCTTGAAATAGCTATAAACAAAAATTTAACTCGAAATAAATTAAACTAGAAAACATGAAGTTGTTTAAGCTAGAAAGCATGAGACGATTAAACTAGAAAGCATATAAATTACCTAAGAAGAAACAATTGCAGTAAAACTGGAAAATTTAAATGAAAACAACTAATGGGTAACAATTAAATGCTGATTGAAAGTAATTGACAATTTGTAACTAACAACAAGAGTGGATGCTTCAGAATTTCAAATAAACAAAACTAAAAGATTGCAAACTTGAACTACAACCTGTAGGAATAATTGACAGAGCTCGACACACACAAATAACATTCATCCACATTTATCACGTACAAAACAAAGGAAATAACATTGAGAATGAAAAATACTTATCTATCTACTCTACGAGATCCCTTGAGTGGCCAACTCTTGAGTGTTCCTACGCTTAACTCATATCACATGTACTTTTGCATCTTCAAAATGAATCCATCCATAATACTTCCATTACTCAAAACAATTGACTAAAGATAGGATTGGAAATATTTATTTATATAAAAGTATAACATAGAAGACATAATTGAATAGTGTCCAAGGCATATCATAACATCATAACATTATCCCCGTATCATTGTTTTTGGTGATAACATATATATAATGAACTGCTAACAAAATCCTAAATTTCAGATGGTGGAAGATCACCATTGAAAAAGTCTTTTAGCATAATTTCAACTAACCAACAAACTAAGGTCTATTTAACATAAAACATATTAAAGGCTCAGAGTGGAGTTGTAAAGTTTTTAAACATAAATTAAATAGAAAGAGTTAAAAGGACTTGTTCCACTATGCACTCCTAAATTTCTGACGCCTAGACTTCTGATGCTTTATCTTCAACTGCTTGAAGTCCGCTTAAAGTCCACTTAGTCGTGCATAATTTCCTATACAATGACTTAAAATGATACCATTATATCAACGTTAGGTAATTTCAATCGATTTAAATAGGAAATAACGATTTATACATATTTTTACAAAAAGTAAGCAATTATTAATCCTATAAATAAACAATTGGCAGGGCTAAAGTGATTGGTAAGAACAAAGGTTTTTTAACTTATTATAATTATGAGGTTATTTATACCTCATCAGTTTCCCCTTTATTTCTTTGAAAAACCAAACATTCAGCCACAAATTTTTGAACATCCTCTTTTAGCCCTTCCCAAAAAATTATTGCTTGACTTAATGATATGTCTTCAAAATATTGAATGACCACCAACTAGAGACTCATTAAGTTCTATGATAATATTTTATTTGAGAGTGGAATTCACAAATATACAATTGCTCTTTATATGACAAAGCATCTCCCTTCCAAAAAATCATCTGAACTATTGGGATTACTCTGTAATTATTGAATGAGATTACTTGTAGCAACATCATTTTTCCACTTTGAGCTATCAAATCCAATTGTAATATTGCAATGAAATGCAATAAATCTTCATCCTTCTCATCATTCCTAGATAGTGCATCTACCCCAACATTTTCCTTCCCTTTCTTATATACAATCTCAAATTCATATCCCAACATCTTGGTGACCCATTTTTTTTTCTCTTCACTAGATAATATTTGTTCCATAAAATATTTTAGGCTATCATGATCTATCTTAACCTTAAAGTGTCTACCCATTAGATAATGCCTCAATTATTTTACTACATGAAGAATTGCTAGCATTTCCTTCTCATAAATAGTTTTGAGTTGGTTCTTACCCTTTAATTGATGAATGTCAAAATAAATGGGACAACCCTCTTGCATGATAACTACTCCAATACCATTTCTTGAAGCATCACATTCTAGAATAAAATACTTGGTGAAGTCTAGGGTAGCAAGAGCTAAATTTGTACACATAGTCTCCTTCAATCTCTCAAATACTACATTAGTGAGCTCATTCCAATGAAAATAATCCTTCTTAAATAAATTTGTGAGGGTTATTTCTATATGATCATAATTCTTCACAAATATTCTATAGTATCTAGTAAATCCAAAGAAACCCCTCAGTTTCTTAATGGTTTTTAGAGCAGACCATTGCATGATATCCTAAATTTTGTTAGGATCCACCTTTACTCCATATGAAACTATGTCTCCCAAGTACTCCACCTCTTTGAGACCAAAAACACACTTGGATGGCTTAGCATAGAGTTGATGATTTATGAGAACTAATGCTTGATCTACATGTTGTAAATACATTCCTCCTATGTATTTCTATAAATCAATATATCATGAAATAACACTAATACAAACTTCCTAAAAAATCTATTAAAGATGGATTTCATCAAACTTTGAAATGAACCCCATCATTCCTAAACATTGTCTTAGAAATATCTTCTTCCTTAATTTGAATTTAGTGATAACCTAATCTAAGATTTAACTTTGTAAAAAACTTAGCTCTATTCAATTCATCTAGCAAATCATCAATGAATACAATAGGAAAATTATCTTGGTGTACATGTCGAGCACTCTATAGTCTAATAAAATGTACTAATTTTCATCCTTCTTACGCACCATCACCATGGGCGAGGAGTAAGAACTTTGGCTATACTTGATCATTCCCGCCTCTAGCATCTCCTGAACAATCTTTTCAATCAATTTTTTTGGTATCTGAGGGTACTTATAAGGCTTGATGTTGGTTGGTTGGCTCCTTAACATTAGTTGTATAAAATGATCATAATACCTCTTAGGAGGAAGTCCTTTAGGGATATCTCCAAAAACCATTGAGTGATGATCTATAATTTCTTATAAATTTGGATGAGAAGCACTTGATTAATAAACTTCTAATGAACATAATTAGGCCACAAATCCCTTCACTCTTTTTTTAAGCAACTTTTTCATTTGATGAGAGCTTACTATCTATGAGGAATTTGCATGCAACCCTCTTAGATCCATTATTTTTCCTTCTAATTTACATCCCATGAATAGTTCTTGGAAGTTCATCTCAATTGTTCCCAATGCAATAAGCCATTGTACCCCCAAAACAATATATGTTGCACCCATGGAGATAGAAAAAAATGGGCAATCAAGATGATAATCTCCCATGGATAATTTAATAGTATGACATTTTTCAAAATAAATAATATTACCACCATCTTCAATCAAGACCTGAAACTTTGAACTTGGATATATAAAATAGTTTAGATGATTAACCAATTTTTTGTAGATGAAGTTATGAGTACTGCCTAAGTCAATCAACAATGTACCTTGAGAGTTTGTGGGGTGCTACAACTTGATAGTACATGGCAAGAAATGATTGGTTAAGAATCACGTGATTTCTCATATGACTCCCTATCACCCTCTAATATTGGTTCCTCCTATTCTTTCTCACTCAAACCTTCAATATAGAATAATTTATTTTCAGTACATTTATGTCCTTGACTATATTTTCTGTCACAATTAAAACACAACCCTTTTGCTCTCTTATCCTCAATTTTTTATGGAGAAAAC
The DNA here is from genome assembly GCA_007258455.2 of Sequoia sempervirens. Lineage (NCBI taxonomy): Eukaryota > Viridiplantae > Streptophyta > Pinopsida > Cupressales > Cupressaceae > Sequoia > Sequoia sempervirens. Next base: position 252,653,671 of record VDFB02047230.1, on the reverse strand, counting down.
TTGGTAGGTTGAGAAAATTATTATGTAGGAGAGCTCCTTTCTCTTATGTCTATGATCCCTTGTTGCATATTAGCCAAGATATTATTCTCAGATTATCTTACCATAAGCATATCTTGTGATAAAGATTGTGGCCGAAACAAACATATATCTCATATTTTATGTGATCCTTTAAACCTCCTAGAAAGAATTCCTTCAAAATTTCTTTTGTAACATTCTCTACTCTTAGACAAAATGCTTGAAATTGATGAGTATAGTCCTTGATTGTACCTATTTTCTTTAATTTAGTTAGCCATAAAATTATCTCCATAGTGAGAAGTTCCTCTTGAAAAATTGGCCATGTGACCACACAACCCTTCTTTCTCTTCTCATCACACAACCAATGATACCAAATAAATTGATTTGAATGAAATTCATTCAATCATCTCCTTCTTTATTGATGGAATTCACCCCTAACCTTGTTCATTTCATCATTAGGTTTAATATCCTCAATATACATCATTCTTATATGAAAATTTCCTAGGTGTGACAACATCTTTTTGCCTCTTATTGTTGGCCCCATCTTGATGCAAGAAAATAATTTTATAATAAATAACATAAATAAATTCAAAATAATCTACTATTTTGTTGCAACTTACCAAAGCATAGGTAGCACTTTCCCAAAAATATCTCACAAAAAATTAAAATTTTTACAACCTTGAGAGAGAATTTGTTGGAAACCATAATTCTACAATAAATAATTTAATTGTTCTCTAATTATTATAAAACTTGGACTGTAGGTGCATTACTTATGTCTTATAAAACCCACTCAACATCAAGAAAAAATTCACCAGGATTTTGGAGATATGCACCTCCCTAATAAATTGGGAAGAAACTCTAATTTTGCAATAAATTGCTCAATTGTACTACAATTCTTTTAAAATATGGACTATAGTTGCTTCAATGGGTTCTTCGAAAACCTTTTTTTTTTTTCTAAAATTTGAGAGATATATGCTTCCCAAAATGACCTCAAAATTTGAGAAAATGTCTGTCCTTCACGGTGCCAAGATCATGCTTTAATACCACTTGTAATGACATAACTTGCATAAGAGTAGAATATAATATAAAATATACTAAAATGACTTGATAATATTTGAGAATAATAAGCCACTTTGAGGGGAAAACCCTCCAAATATCTCGAAGGACAACATAATTCTCAATCTAATGAACAAATAAGACTCACTACTTAACATATATACCCTAATTATGTCTAGGATATCACCTAAGCTGACCTAAATAATTAAATAACAGTATACTAATGATAATATATCTTAATTAAGAGTTGAGGTAGCCACTAGTTGACTACTCATAACATTATGTATAATCTACGATTAAGGGTGTAGTAGTTGAAGAAATATTTGTATGGTCTAAAATAGTCTCCTGGGTTGTGGTACCTAAAGTTTGATACCTATGTGTTGAGTTTGGGATTTTAGAGGTCTAAATCCAATCATTATGTTTACTACAAAACTAATAATTGTCACATTCTCATATTAATTTTGTAAATCATTTAATATTGTGATAGCGCTACTACGTATCCTATCGAGGTTAGGGCTTCTTGCTCCACACATAGAAGGAGCACTCTTGGGGGCACAAACTTAGGATTTTTTTTCCAAAATTCAAGGACATCAACAAGTAGGATGATTGACCATATGTGGGGGGGAAATGGGGCATCATTCTTACTTGTGTATTAGAGAGAAGGGAGAGAAGTGACTCTTCCCATGCTCCAATCGAGGGTCCAACCCCTCCAATGCATCAATGCCTCCCTAGTAGTGAATTTTGGCAAGGAAATAGAGTGTGAGTTTGCTGAAAATGAAGGTTTTTATAGAGAAGGGTCTGATTGGAAGATTCTAAGGATTTTTTCCAAGCCTCTCTAAGCTACACGAATGGATTTTAGAAACATGACGCCCCTTTTGGATGATGATCTCCAAATAACCCTTATGTACAAGGTATTTTATGGTGTTTTTTTACAATGTCCAAGATCACCACATAATCTTTGTGATTATCAATGGAGCTACGAGGAGCACCTGCTTATGTTGAAACCCTAATATCCCTCTTTTAACCCCATCACATATTCCAATTTGGGTAAGAATCCTAAATCTTCCACTTCAATTTTGGTTTGATTCCTATTTTGAAGCTATGGGTAATTCATTGGGAAAGTTTCTAGATGTAGATGAGGGTTCATCAAATTATCTACATACTATATGTGCTTGCATCCTGGTGGAGATAGATATCACAAAGGATCTTCTAGTGGATATCTCTCTCAAAACTATAAAAGGGCTTTGGAAGCAAGTGTTATATTATGAGGGATTACCTTTCAGTTGTAGATGTTTCAATATTGGCCACATAGTAGCCAACTGATCCAAACAAGAAAATGAAATTTAGGTCACTTGGAAAAGAGATGTATCCCTCTACCACTACTCGATGGAAAAAAATATGAATCCATGTCTTGTCAAGTATCTAATTCCCAAGCTACCCAAGAGAAAATAAATAGGGATGTTCATGTCTAAAGGATAAATTGTTTCTTTCAACATCCAAGGCACTAGATGGATCGTCTCTCTCAAGAAGGGATTGTGTTTAGGCTTCAAAAGACCATAAATAGAATGGAGAATCAGAAAATCAAATAGAGGAATTAGAAATATTGTCTCCTAGGGGGGAAAATAGTCCCCCAAAGGAAAAGGTTGTAGCCACAAATGACGAGACAAATGCAAGAGATTGGAAAATTGTTCAAAGGAAAATAAAGAAAAATGAAGTAATTTTCAACATGCATCTTCGTTCCCACACCAAACATGGAGCTAAATATTAAACTATGAAACTCTAAGATCCAAATGATCTTATAAGAAAGGGGGAAAATTGTAGAATTTTAGAAAGCTCTCTTTTAGTGACTGCAATAACTATTGGTAAAATTAAACAGTGTTATAGTTTGGGTGCATTTACCATTTTAGGTAGAATGATCATAATTAGATATCTTTATGCACCCCTATATCCAAGGCATGCACTATATCAATTTTACTTTCCAAAATTTTTATGGGGTATGAATCCCTTAAGCCTAACTAACTAAGAAAAAAATAATGGCCACATTCTCATTATTGTATTGTATGCAAATGATATGTTGTTCTTTAGAAATGTTAAATCTATGATTTTTGACTTGAAGTCTCAATTATCAACACAACTTGAGATGAAATATCTAAGGGAAGCTAGGTACATTTTGGGAATGAAGATAAGAAGAGATAGATTCAACATGACAACTTGTAGATCCTTGGTAGTTCTTATTTTTCAAGGAACAAAACTATCTATAGAGGATTGTCTAAAATATCCTACTAAGATGGAGGACATACCAAAGTACCATATGCGAGTATTGTTGGTAGTTTAATTTATGTCATGGTTTGTATAAGGCCATATATTTCCCAAGCAATGGAAGTCATGAGTTGATTTATGGCTAATCTTGGATGGGTACATTGAGAAGTAGTTAAGAGAGTGTTCAAATACTTATTGGATACTTCCAAGTATTCTTATGTTTTCATGGTTATCCTATTAAACCTCAACATTCATTTTGTATTTGTGGATATGTGGATTCAAATTTGATAGGTGAAATTGATAGTAGAAGATCCACTAGTGGATATGTGTTCATGATGTTTGGTGGTGCTATCAGTTAGATGAGTAAGCAACACATTGTAGTCGCTTTATCCATGATAGACTTAGAGTACATGGTAGCTACTCATGCTTGTAAGGAATCCATTTTTCTTAGGAATTTGTGTTTTGATGTTGGGTTTGATGCAATGGTGATTACCATCTATTGTGATAGTTAGAGTGCAATTTGATTAGGAAAAATAACCTACTTTCTATACTAGAATGAAGCACATTTATTTAGTTACATTTTATCAATGACATGATGGAAGGTGGGAAGGTGAAATTGGATAAGGTTGATACTTTGGTGAATGTTGCAAATGCATTGACAAAGCCCATGAACATAGACAAGTTCACATAGTGTTTGGATTCTATGGGCCTCACAAACCATAGTAATTGAAATCCTATTATTTTCATTGGCTCATCAAAGGTGTTTGACAAGTGGGAGAATGTTAGAAAAAAGGTGCCTTAAACTTTGATTATTCCTAGCATGTTTATTTATTTATTTCCCCAATTTATTATTGATTATTTGTGGGCTTCATTTGTTGAAGATAACTAAAGACAAAGTCGAAAGTGGAAAGTTTTTATGAGAGGTGTGAGTTTTACATGTGCATGTTCTTTGCATTTTGTAAACTATATAAATTCAAGTGTTAGGACTAGAGTTGTATAATGATACCATTTACATATACCATTATGCTGGCAAAATTACTCTAAAATCTAGTTGTTGTGTCATGTCTCCTTGAAGAGCATAGCTTTGTAATTGTATTGTAAATTTATATTTACTATTAAAACATCAGGTCATGCTTTGGAGTGTGGTTTTTTTTCTTTCGAAAGGATTTTCCCCACATATACAATGAGTTTTGGTATTTTGTTATTTTTTGAATATTTGTTTAAGTTAATTTGAATGTGCATCTAAACTTTAATAGTTAAGGGTTTCAATAAAAAATTTAATATCTCCCTCACTTAGATTTGTATAGGAAGCTATTTTCATGCACCTGGCTTAATTTAAATTATGGTTTCTAGTAGCTAACCTCACATTCAAATCCCCCGACCTAAGAAATACCTTAGATGGATATTTCAATGTGTAATTGAAACTTACTTTGGCTTGGTTTTTTAACAATCAAGAAATCAAAACCAAAATGGTTAGACAAAGGGAGTATTATATATTTATAGGTTTTAGTAGAGCTTTAGACTACCATATGTTTGAAATGATGTTTTATGGCTAGCACAAAGGTTATATAAGTCTATGATTTGTATTTATGGGTTGTACATGCTCTTTTTACTCAATTTCAAACTAGATAAGAAGTACAAAGTTCCTTAGTATATAAGAAAATGATCAATATTTTGGTGTCATGAACTTTTCTTTGATGTGGTTTGGAGTAGAATGTAATGTAAGTTTCTTTTGTGACACATTTTAATCATGTTATTTTCACAATTCTTTCAAAAGTATTGGGCACAATTATTTTTGGAATAAAACTAACTTTAGTTAAGGTTAAATTAGCCTAATTCTTTGATTTTTTCCAATTTTATTATAGTAAACCAATTATACAACAATATCAATCATCTTTATTATTAACGCAGTGAAAATTATTCTTTTGCAAAAAAAATCTCAATATCTTGGATATATTAAAAATTGTTAATGAGATGAATTATTCTTGGCAGTGAATTGGTGGTGGTGAATTTTCCACGAGATGAATTTATCATGGTAGTGAATTGTTGGCGGTGAATTTGCTTGAAACCATATACTATAACTTTGTTGGTCAAATATGACACAAACTAACTCTAAAAATATCTTAACCAACATAACTCTAAATACTTCTACCAATCAACCATTTGATAACACATTTTAAATATTATTACTTATTATCTAAAATCCGTCCTCAACATATACTTAAATGACAAAACTTCATAAAATCAATTTATAACCAAAACACACATTTATACATTATTATATATCCAACATACTCAATACCCATTTAACTATAATTTTAATTAATTAAAATTTTAAAACATATTAAATTTCGAATTTCAATTAATTAAAAATTGCAGGCAATAAGCATACCATTCTCATTAGACATTGCCCACATTATACAACACCAGTTGTCAAATCACATAGTTTATTTAACTCTTTTTCACATTATTTGAAATTTCACATATCCCAATGTTGATCTGCACAAGCGATTGCCCTTTGAATTAAGTTATTTGTCTCAATATCATTGGCTGAAACATTGGTGTCTCTAATGACGGCTCCATTAAATGATTGTCCAAAACAAATAATTTCGAAATATTGTCCCTAAATTTCGTATTTGGGGAATAGGAGTTGAAATTATCGTCTATTTGAACAGATCAGGAATACAACATCACATATAAACTGTTATTATATGTCTATTAGATAAGTTTATGAAGAGTATATATGTAACGATTTATGTTTTTTAATTTATTTTGATAAAGCGATGTAATATAATTATATATTAATAAATAGTTTATTTTATGTGTAATTGAGTTTATTTTTCATATTTTTAATTTAATTTTATCTATATTTACACATATTTATATATATGTAATATTTATTATGTTTATTTCGGGTTCAATTTCTGGCTCTCGCAGTTGGGTGTCAGCTATAGCGTCCACCTGCAGGACCCTGCCCCTGGTACTCAAGGTATGGACTGTTGAGCCACTGGACTGAGTCGCAGGGAGTATAAAAATAAATATATTTATTATGTTTATATCTTTTTCTGTATCTAAATATCCATTGTCTTTTTAAGTTTTATTTGCTCCCATATCCTAAGTCAATATAGTGTCTCTAAATTTAACCCCGAAATTTGGTTTACTCCTACCCATATCTTCAACGCATGTGTATTTACATTCGTTCAATGTGCTTTCCTTTATCATGCAGGATGTCACCAACGGTGGTTAGTACCTCTGGTACTTGGGTAACACAAGTATTTATTGAGGGTATTGAGAAAGGTTTTGAGATGATGTGATGTTTCAAGTTAGTTTGATGTGGACAAGTTGGCAAGAAAAGTATTTATATTTACCTACTACAAATGGAGTACAGTGCAGCGTGCCGTATTGAAGCCATCCATTGGAAAAGGCGAAGTATTCACTTGTGCAATCTTGGATAATCTTGAGGACTAGACCATTTTTCAAAAATGGATCGTCGAAGAGCTGCTCGAAAGTCGATTCGAATCACAGAAGCAAGTGTTGATATTCTTCAGAAGGCATGGGAAAGGGATTTGAATGAAGACCAGCGCTCTGCTTTTCAAAGAGCAGGGATTGTGCCATTTTTAGGGGCTGTTGTCTACAGAGCTGAATGTTTTCTGTGTGGTGCAATTATAGAGCGTATGGAAGATGGTAAGCTGGCTATTGGGAAGCATGTACTTGAGATCACAGAGAAGAATATTCAGCGAATTACTGCACTGCCGAACTCTGGTAAGGATGTTGGTGTTGTACATTATTCTCCTTGTGACCGAACTACATTGATAATGAGTCTTACAAATTCTCAAGACGGAACCGCTGCAAGGGGATTACGGTTTGATCTTATAAGGGATCCTGCAATTCAATTTGCTGCGAAGTTTTTAGCTTATCGACTTTTGGGCATAAAACAGGAAAAGGTCATTCCATTTAAAAATGTCCAGACTGCAATTGAGCTATCCAGGGGCGTTCAATTTAATTGGTGTAACTTCATTAAGGGGAGAATTCTGTCTCAAATTGGGCGTATCCAGAAAAATGGCGGGGGTCGCTTTGACTACCCAACAATCCTTCAGGCTCTGGCACTTGAGGCCTTTAACAACTCTTCCATGCCCTCCAAGGCTATATCAGATGGAGAGCCCTACATCAATGCATTCATTCTCTGTGGAAGGAACATTCCCAAGACTGCACAAGAAAATAAGATGACCAAACAAGGAATTTCAAACATATTAGGTTATATTATCAAACCTGGGCATCTGCTATCCTCTTCAAAAAATTCTCTCAAGAAGAAGAGAAAGATAAGCAAAGCGCCACTACTGTTGGACGAAGCCATTGTGACGAAGAGACCCAGAACGACAATTAGGCGTCCCAGGATGCATTTCATATCCTTTCTTATGAGACAAGAGGAGCCCTCACTTTTTCCTCCACCCAGACATAACTCCCCTGAAGATTCTCGCAAGCAGGTGAGGTTGGAAACAAAAGGGCACTCTACTGATGATGAATCTTCAGAATGTCAAGTTGGTAAGGTTTCCAATGCTGTATTAGAGCAGCAAAAGCTAATCACCGATTCAAAGCTCACAGCGGTAAAGGCTGAGATCTCCCAGTTGTTGGGTCAAAGGATTTTTCTGGAAACTGAAAAATCCAAATGGGTAGCAGAAAAGATTGCTCTGGAGAGCGAGATAAGGGTGCTGGCAAAAGAGAAAGAGGAAGCTGAGGCAAAAAGGCACCAAGCAAATCAAGAGAAATCAAAATTGCAAGCTGAATACCTAAAGCAGGTCGAACGCAATAAGATTATCAAGAGAGAAATCGATAGGTTGAATACGATATGGTACTAGTATTTTATAAGTACCTTGAGACTCAAAATATCATTACTAATCATCATATCAGAAGGGCGATCAGTGAATGCTATGTGATAGAAGGCAAACCCTACATGCCAATTTTCTAAAACCTCAACAGCTTAGATGGGAATAGGTATCCTCTTCTTTCCTTTGTTATGAAATTTTGCACAAAGTTAATCAAAATACTGCATTATGTGAAAGCTGTTTCGGACAGTTCTTTCCCCTTGAAAACATTGGGTAAGATATTCTGTCAGTTTTACAAAGTGCGCTGAAACATTTGATTCCCTAGTGTCATAAGTAATTGCCATCATATAAGGGGTTTGCTTTTCTGTCTTTCTGAGGTGAAATTTCCTCGGTCATCTGATTGCCTCTATGAAAGGTTGCTATACTAATATTTTCCAGAGTGTAGATGTTGGACTCTCAAAAAGATAGTTATCGAAGCAGCTAATCTACAGGCACGAATGGATTTAGGGTTTCGCAGTGGTTCATCCGGTTGATGGGGTGATGATTGCTGACAGGTTTCTTACTACTGTTTAGTCTGCCAATAATTTTGTGCAGTAATTGATATGGGAGCTCCTAATGTTTTAGACTATACATGTTGCTTTAAATTAGAATTTTGTTGAAGCAATGGAAATTACTCAGATTTTATTCCTGTCCATTTTCTTTACCAGTTTTGCATGTCTTAATGCTTATAGGATTCACTTGTAGTTGTAGTTGAGTAATTGGTACAGAAATAGTTTTTGTTACTGTGGGTGCAAGATGGCATCTCTTACTCTATGCTGTCTGGAACTAAAAATGGAAACTTATCTAAACATTTGATAGTAGACAAGGGGTTCCAAGTAAGGGCCACCTAATCCTAAGTGACACCATATGAGTTCAACACATTAAATTCTGATCTATTATAAAATCCAATTTACACCATACAAATCCTTCACTCAAGCACCCCAAACATGGTGCTCATTTATAACATGCATGTTTTTTCTTTTTAAATAATAAGCTATATCTGATTCGACTATCAAAATAGAGCTTCAAATAAAGAATTTCTTAAACCTCGCTGCTTGATGAAAGTGCACAGAAATAATACTTAAAATGACCGTTTTTTAATTCATCAACAGAGACAACTTCAACAACTTAATTTGTTCTATTTCTGTTATGTTATAAACATGTGATTTAGAGAGTTGCTTTCTTTTCGTGAGGATGTGACTTTTATGGTTAATTATTTTTTGTGGCTACTTGTTATTTCAAAATTTATCTCTTGATTTAGTTAGTTTATTCAAATTTGTTGTATGGTTTATTTATTATCAAGAAAAATCTGCAAGGAATATGTGATTCATGTCTCTTTCAACTTTTCCTTAAATAAATAAAAAAAAATCTTCATGTTAAAATAAAAATTAAAAAAATTATCTGACCTAATGTTGTGATCCTCTTCAATGATTCTCTATAGAAGGACAAGGTGAAATGATACATTTTGTAGCATTAAAAATAGTCACAACTTGTCTAGAAGTGTTGTACAAAACCCAAAGGTGGATCCTCCACCTATTAAAGAAACCCACAAAAATATGCATTTAGCTCCTTATAAAGGCATTCTAAAGTTACCAATTAATATGTATACCTCGAGTTTAAAACAACATAAAACAAGCAAAGGTTGTTTTTGTCTTGAGTTTGATTATGTGTGTTTTGATGATGGTTTCATCTATAAAAGTGAAAACCCGTCATGAATTAGTTCTTATATCAATTAACTTTTTCAAGTTTTCTCAAAATAAGACATGTATATGAGGTGCCTAACTAAAAGTCAACATATGAAAAGGCCACATGACACTTACTATTATTATTGGTTAATGCAAATTGCCATGCAATTAGGGATGCTCCTATATCAAACTCTCTAGATAGATAAAGACAAATATGAGCTCTTTCTCATGAAACTTGAGTTAGTTCTTCCAATGACTAGCCATAATAATCAATTTTGGATGGACTTATCCAAATAGCATCGTCAATAGCCTTGTCCTTCAATTTTGCCAAATAATATTTGTAATATCTACCTCTTGTTTGTTCAATGATTCTAAAGTTCATGATTTCTTCAATTTCTCGCCTTTACTTTATAAGTAATTGTTTATAATCCAGCATTTCCAAATTTAAACGAGCATCATCTTCACTGAGTTCTCCCTCATGGTAAGGGTACAATCTACAACATTGAAGATGGGAGAAATCTTTTGTCTACCTAGAAATGCTATCTCATATGCAATCATCAAAAAATTCTTTAACACTTTTCATAGTCCTTTTTTCCATTCGATATTATAGTAGGTCCCTTTTGGAAACCTCTCTTTCTCTTCAATGAGTGAGAACCAAGTCACCTGCTTAAAATTTCACTTCCCTTCTCTTTAAGTCAACATATTATTTATATTTGATAGTTCTTTGTTTGAGTTTTTGATACGTTTGATCATTGCTTCTTTCATATAATTTGTAAAATCTTCTACTTAGGCACTACCCATGTTCACATCTTAAGTGTCTTGCAACCCACCTCCACCTCTTGGAGTATGTATACACAATTTAAAAGGCATCTTGCAAGTGCTCCAATTAACTAAATTATTATATGTAAATTTAGCTTGTGTTGGGATTAGATCATGGCTTCTTGGTTTGTCTCCTACAAGACAATTTGACAATTTCCTAAGAATTTTTTTTACCACCCTTTTAATCTATCAAATTGTGGATGTATGTTGAAGTGAATTATAATATCATGTTCAACTTCTTTTACAAAGTCCTCTAGAAATGACCAACAAATTTTGTGTCTCTATCCAAGACTATGTTCCTTATAAATCATCGCTACCAAACCACTTCCCTCAAGAATAGATTCACCACATTCATATCATCTTATTTCTCTTACTTATAACAAAAGAATCATTTTACAAAATCTATCAACTTAAAAAAAGGAATCATTCCCCTTTTGTGTCAAAGACAATCCTAAAACAAAGCCCATATTGATATGCTCCCAAGGTCACTTAGGAATAGGCAATGACATGTATAAATGATTGTTTTGATTTTTCCCTTTTGCAAGAAAGCATATTATGCAATGCATATCTATTCACATATGTTGTCATCTTAGTTCAATAATATCATTCTCTCTATTGTGTACAAGAGACTTGTCAATCTCAAATGTCTTGCCAATCCTCTAATGACACAAACTTATTATTACTCCAAATTTTAAAAAACTATTTGAAATAAACCAAGAGTCATTTGAAATAAACTGAACTCATTCCAAATAAATTAGACTTGTCCTACTATTTTGAATAATCTATACTCGACACTAGTTTAGATTTTAAAAAATGTTTTAAAATAAATTACATTGATGACCTCTAGAATGTAGAATTTCAATATTAAATTTTTATGTTTGATATTACGTACAAAAATACCATTTTAAGTTTTAAAGTCTTTTATTACTAAATATAATTTAGCGTTTCATCTATTAACAATTTAATGTTGATTGAAGATAAATGTATGCAAATTCAAAAATAAATATTAATAAAATTAGATTGTGTTTGAAGTCATTCGTACTAACATTGCAAGATCAAGTTTCCTTTTCATTATGATAAGCTTAAATAGTTACACAGGCCTTACCTTTTCCTTCTCTATCAATTTTATCGAGGTCGATAAGCTTAATGGTTAATCACAAATAAACAACCTTCTTCAATGGTGAGAGAAAGAACAATAACAATGAACTAACACATAGATGTTATATTGGCCTTGCCCATGTAGAAATGTTCTTCATAGTTCTAATGTCAAAGGCATTAATTTGATAAGTCATAAATCAACAACCTTCTTTGTAAGATATGGGCAGATCTCACCTACCTACAATTATCTTAGCACATGACAATTATCTTTCCCTCATTAGTAGATTTTTTTTTGGATGAGTTCATCACAACTCTTTCGTACTTAAATGTTTGTAATAGTTGTTGTGTATGCAATTGGACCTATCTCCTCCTTGACGGAAAGTTTACAATGTTTTATTATTGAGTTTTCTATTTAGATTTCCTATCGGAATAACATTTTAAAGTTCGAAGTTATTTTTTGGTGAACACAAGTTAAAGTTTCATCTATGAACAATCTATTAGTAGTGAAAAATTAATACATGAAATTTTTAAAATAATAAAAAAACAAAATCATGTGATGAAATGGTTTTTCATATGAGGGGCGTATTTTCTTAGCAATTGTTATGTCCTAATGCTTGCACCCAAGAATGTGAAGAAATAGATAGTGAAATTTACCATTGATTTGCTACCTTGTTCTTGAATTTCAATATGATATACTTAATTGGAGAAATCAAATTGAATCTCAAGTTTGAAATCCATGAACAACTTTAGAAAATACATTTATTAAGTACTATGTTTAATTGAGAATATTTTTATAAAAGATATATCATAGAATTACATAAAATATTTAAAAATAAAATATAAAAATTCAAAATATATGACAATGAATATAATTTGCAAGAAAATAATTTCCTAAATTAGATTTTAATTAAATTTATATCCTTTGCAAAGAGTAATCCATAGAATTGGACATGTCTATTATGCTTACACCTAGGAATGTGATAGCAAAAATTAGCTAGACTCACCATTCTTTATCTTGAACGTGGTTTTCATTTCCATTTCTAGCTAGTGTATTATGAACAATTTTAAATTTATATGCTTTGAAGTAATTTGAGAATAATAATAAATGAACATTATTCATTGTAAAGAAGTCTTCTATAAATGCTCCTTTACATATTGCATTGCTTGATCTCTTTATTTAAAAAAAAATACTTGCACTAATTTTTTCCTCAAGCAACATTGAAATTGGAATGCACACTATTCATGATTCAAATTAGCAATCACAAATGAATGTCTTTTATTGTTGACAATTTTTAACATATGTGAAAATTTTCAACAATACTTTTAAAATCTCTTCAACATGTTCTCAAAATTAAAAGGATATACATGCCTATAATGAAATTTATTCCATATTTTCACAAATCCAAACCTAGCTCTTGATTATAAAAAAATGAAAATATTAAAATTGTGATAATTATTTTCAATCATCCAATAAATTATCATTAAATTTATTGTCATTTAAAATAATATGATATTTATACTATTTACTAGATGTTATATATGGCATCAAATATTTTTAATTAAACTATATTAGTAAATGTTATAAAATTATTGCAATAGACTTCTATGATTTTAACATATTTTTTGTGCAAGAAATACATGACAATATAGCAAAGTTTGGATTAGAAAGTGTACACTACAAAATATGAAGAGTTTATATGCATATTGGTATATCTCTCACTTTAACTTCTTTCAAATGCTTATTTTTTATGATATATTTATCTTGATCCATGATAATTTGGACACGATTGTTTGACTTGGATAGATTATGTTATGTGACATTATGGATTAAGTTCACTTTCTTCTGTACTTGTTTGTTGGACATGTGATTTATTTGACATGATTAATTATTTAAATGTTAGTTGGTATTTTTATAGCTATCCAACAATGTTATGAAGGTATTTTGTGACAAGAAATGATGATTGATAGGAACAAGCACTAGGAAACATGAACTAGATTTTAATATTGAAGTACAAAAAACAATGATCCAATTGTTTGAAATTGTTTGAATGAAATGGTAAATTAGATAGTTTAATTACATATACCTTAATCAAACCAAACTGATACCTATGATTTCATATAAACTCAGACCCCATATTTGATCATTTAAATCTAATCAACTTTCATCCTTCATGAATTGTCAATCTATTGAACACTCATTTGGTCATGATTGGAAGCAATGGGGAGAAAAAAATTGGTTTGCAATTTTAGGGGCTTGCTCTTCGGCTCCAACGAGACTTTTTTGAAAAATCTTGTCGTTCTGTGCATCCACGTGCATCCAATGGGACAGATTGGTAGCAAAGGAATTCCTATTCTCAATCCTTTCCTTTCTCTGCCCCTTTCCCTGTATCATGTGTTCCTAGTAGCTTGCTTTCTAGGGGAATTTTTTTTTTTTTGATATTTGTGGCTTAGATTTAGCATCCTCAGGGAAGTCTTCAACTTCTTCTCATTGTCAGCGATGCTCTAAAGTTGTTTCTGGTTTGAGCTCTCCGACCACTTTTCGTAATTCCATTCCGTTTAAAGTTGGAACTCCCTTCAATCCAAACCCTTTTGCTTTAAATCCGACTTCCTTTCCTAATTCTATCCCCATTCCCCACCCGCGACCTTTCAAATCGAAGCTTTTGGATTCGTTTTCGACATCTTTTCCAAATTCTATCCCTATTAAGAATCTGAGATGCACTTTCTCTCAAAATAGGGTTTTATCAAATAAGAAGGTTCCAAGGCTTGGATCAATCCCATTCAAATATCATAATACTCCTCGACCTAAGCATTTGAAGGATCCTGCTCGTTACGATATAGTATGGGTGCCCAAAATACGAAGAGGTTCGTCCAAAGTTAATGGGGGTCAAGGTTATGTTACCCTTAATGATGAATTTTTGTAGCCTCAAGTTCATGATCTTCAGGAGCTTGGTCTTGTCTATAAGTTCTGGAAATTCTCCCCTGATGTTAAGTTCTTGCAAAATTGGGATTTTCAAACTTGGGCAGGAGCTAATAAGGTTTTTTTACCTTGACAAAGGAGAAGGGATTTTTGTTGTCATTTTTACTTCCAAAGATGATAGAAGTGTTGTTTTTAGGAAGAAATATTGGATGTGCGAGGGATATGGACTATTCAATTCTCCAAGGACTCTGAACTTTTATCCCTCACAAAATATGATTAAGTTTATTCCATTTTGGATTTAGCTTCAATGTTTGCCTCTTGAATATAGGGAAACTCATCTTATTGAATTGTTGTGCAATCAATTGGGTATTTTTCTTCATCGAGACTTGAAGTTTTTTACAAATCCCTCGTTACCAGTTAGGGTTTGTATTCTTCTTGATGTTGCTAGAACCATCCCCTTTGTTTTGAATATCAAGTCTAGGTATGGACTTTGGAAACAATCTATTATCTTTGAGGATCCGCTCGTAATTTTCTCTAAATGTCACTTTCATGCTTATCCCAATTCTGTTTGTGCGATAGGTATAGATGAAGGAGATTATTCTTCATCTTAGCCTTCCTCCCCAAAGAGTAAATCCTATTATCATTCTATTGTTCCTGTTAAGGATTTTGAGAAAATTGTTGTTCGTCCTAACCTTGGTAACGAGTTGGATATCATTGATGGGTGAGGTGGTATTTTTAGGGAGGTGAGCTCTAAATTTTTGTTTAAATAATCCTTGACTAACAATATTCATTCAAGGATTCCAATTACTCCGATTTCTATTAATTGATTAGTTATGATTGACTTGCTTGCACAAAGCAACTCACATGGGTTGCTAGCCATAAAGGATACTTCTAACACACATGGTCATATCATGTCTTCTTCAAAGGATTTTGAGGTTTTGATTATAGTGACTCATCAAAACTTTAGGCCTTTCAATATTTCATTTGCTTCGGGTTGGGAAAAGTTTTTTATATCTCTATTTTTCTTGTTTCAAAACACTCTCAACTTATTTTTTCCCGAATTCAAGTTTGGTACAGTTCATCAACTTAATCAACGTGCTTCTATGTTAACAATGGGTTCCTCAACTCCATTTGTTGAAAAAAAAAGAGTTGATCAGGTTGATTTCATGGATTTTCAATCCATGTTAGAAGAAGGAAATTTATAATGTATACAAAGTTAGATAACTTCAATGGTTGGTTCAAAGTTAATTGATGAAATTGTAGAGGCAGTTGAGAAGGAATTTGAGGGAACTGGAATTTTAGATTCATCGTCTTCAAATTTTGAGCTAAAGGATTCCATTGTTGGTGGAAAAACATTAGTTTCATATATTTCTGATGTTGTCAATGCAAGCTTGCAAGGGGAACAAGGTGATAAGGAATTTTATTTTTCCACTACTTTATCCATTGCTTAGTCACCCTATTTGTCTCCTTTGACTCACAAATCTCCTAGTAAAAGAGGTCGTAAGTCAAATTTTGTTAAGCTTTAAGAGGAGATATCAACAAGTAAACAATCCACCTTGGATGGTAATATTAAAAAAAGATTGAGGAGAGCCTACTACTCTCCAACCACAACATAAAAATATTATCCAAGAATGTTAGGGGCTTAAATGCTCCTAACAAGAGAGCTCGAATCGAGCAGCAAATTGATTATTGTGGGGATGATATTGTTCTTTTATAAGAAACTAAGTTTTCTCAGGAAAACTTAACCTCAATTATTAGTAAATGGTCAAGGTGGAAATCTTGTCAATCAAAAGTACAAGGAACTTTTGGAGGTTAAATAGCATTATGGAATCCAAAATCTGTTATTTTGGATCCAATTTCAAGTGAAGCTACTTGGTAGTTGGTAAAGGAAACACATTTTAATTTGCAGTTCTTGCTTTTCAATGTTTATGCTCCCAATTCTACTTTTGGTAAGAAGTTGGTGTGGGATGCATTGTCACAAGCATTTGATAAATCTGGTGATGTTAAGGTCATCCTGGCTGGTGACTTCAATGCCATATTATCTTTGAATAAAAAGCAAGGAGGTATCATTCCACCACCAAAAAAATTGAGGACTTTAGTATCTTTGTTCAAGATAATGCTCTTATTGACATTCTTCCTGGAAATGGAAAGTTTGCATAGATAAATAAAAGGAAAAATTTCTATCAAATATCTGAGCATCTTGATAGGTTCCTCATCACACCTGCTTGGTTATCAAAAAATTATGGATTGTAGTTTATAATTTTACCATGGATTGACTCTAATCATTTTCCAATTTCTTTGGACATTCAAAGTAAGTAGCTTGCACCTTTTTGTAAACCCTCTTTCAAATTTGAAATGATGTGGTTCCTTCATCTTCAAGTTTTAAGCCTCCTAAAAGATTGGTGGTTGTTGTCCCCTATGGTGGAAGGTACTTTAATGTATAGATTATGAATGAAACTAAGGCTCATTAAAGACACAATTAAGCATTGGAACTATTCTATTTTTAAAAATATTTTCTAATCTAAAGTTGAAGTTTACAAGAAGCTTGGGGAAGTTAATGCACAAGTTACAACTAATGGGTTAAGTATTATTTTATTTGACCAACAATCACAACTGCAAGCAAAATGGGAAGAATTGGCTACTCGTGAGGAAATTTATTGGAGATAGAAGTTTCAAGAGCTTTGGCTAAAAGAGGGAGATAAGAACACAAAGATCTTTCACATGTCAGCTCATATAAAAAAAGCTAAAATTCCATTTTTTCAATTCAAGATAGTGTCACAGGTAATGTTCTAATGAAAGAGGTTGATATTCAAGCAGAGGGTGTCAAATTCTTCACAAATCTACTTTATGCACCCACTCATCAACCTTTGTAGGTGGCTAGGGAGAGAGAGGAATTGTTGGAAGAAATACCAATGATTATATCACAAGTGGATAATGATATGTTACTTAAGCCATTCACGCTTGAGGAGCTTAAGGTTGTAGTGTTTTCTATGCCTCTAGATAAAGGCCTAGGTCCAGATGGTTTTACAACATACTTCTTCCAGAAATGTTGGGACTTCATTGGTTAGGATCTTCTAAAAGCTTTGGGAGAGTCTCAAAGTTCAGGAACGATGTTAAATAAATTTAATGTTACCCATATTGCTCTCATTCATAAGGTATCCTCTCTGAAATCTTTTTCAGAATTTAGGCCAATTTCATTGTGTAATGTGATCTACAAGATTTTCACAAAAGTAATTTATTTGTGTTTAGTTCCTATTATTCCTAACTTAATTTTTTAGGAGCAATGAGGTTTTGTTCCTAGGAGGGAAATGGTGGAGGGAGCTTTAGTAGCTCATGAAGTCTTACATTCTATCACAATGAATTTCATAACATCATTGATAATCAAATTGGACATGATGAAGGTGTATGACAAAGTGGATTGGTCCTTCCTTTTACAAGTTTTATTGAAGTTTGGCTTTCATCCAAAATTGTGTAAGTGGATAATAATGTCTTGTTTGAAGGGAGCTAAATTCTCAGTTCTTGTCAATGGCTCACTGGCAGGGCTTTTTAGTTCAACTCAGGGTGTAAGACAAGGAGATCCATTGTCAACTTTTCTTTTTATTATTTTGGCTAAGGCTTTGAGTTGGTTTGTGCACAAGGCTCATATTCAAGGTAATTGGAAAGGAATCTTAATTCCTCCTACAGATGTCACGACCACACATTCTTTGTTTGCAGATGATACCATATTATTTGGTAGGGCTACAATTTTGGAAGCCAAAGAAATCAAGTATGTTCTTGATAAATATACTTCTACTTCTGGTCAAAAGATCAATCTAGCTAAATCAAAGATATATGCTTTTAATACATCACCAGTTTTTAAAGGAGTGCATTGTGAATATTTTGGGTTTCCAAGAAGCAAACTTGCCATGTAAGTATTTAGGAATTCCATTTTTTTTTGGTGCAAATAGGGTCTCCTACTGGGACAAGGTCATAAAAAGCTTACAAGAAAGAATTGAAGGATGGAGAGGAAGATGGTTATCAATTTCAGGAAGGATCTTAATGATTAAATTGGTTCTATCTACAATTCCAAATTACTACATGGAAGTTTTAAAATCCTCTAGAACTGTTATTGTGCAAATTGAAAAGTTGACCAAGAATCTTCTTTGGAAAGGTAACATGGATGATAAAAAGAAAATCCCTCTAGTTTCACTAGATAACTTATGTAGGGAAAAATTGAAAGGAGGATCTAGAATTCACAACTTAACTGCAAGAAATATTTCATTAGGTGCAAAGCTAGTTTTGCATTTGTATTCCAAACTTCAGGCCAAATGGTACAAACTCATGTAGAAAAAATATGTAGATTCTAGTGCACCTGACTGCATCTTTTCAATTCTTAATCCCCTACAAGGTTCTGTTATGTGGAACTTTTTGTTAACTTGCAGAAAAGTTATAATTTTGTATATAACTTGGGAGATTAATAATGGAGAGATGGAAAATTTATGGTCAGACTCATGGCAAGGTCATCCTCCTTTGAATACAATGTAGGAATTTCACTAGATATAACATCATATAACTCCAATTTTGGGCTCAAAAGTAAGAGATTACTTTCAAGAAACAAATATTCTCACAGGGAAAGTGACTTGGAAAAGATTTGTAGATCCTTTACTATATGATGTTCAACAAAGAAGTCTAAATAACTTGTTAAGTGGTAGAGTTTTCTTTGTCCATAATGCTACTGACAAGGTTATCTGGGCTCTTTCTAAATCAGGTCACTATATAGTAAGGTTGGGATACAAAGCAATATTGAATAGAGAGGTTCATTCTAGGCCACAAAGAGCTTTGATGTTTTGTTGGAATTTTGCAGTGTTACCAAAAGCAAGATGTTTCACTTGGTTGGCCTTAACAAACAAGATCTTAACAAGTTCAAGATTGCATAGTTTAGGAATATCAAATCATTTTAATTGTGTGCTTTGTGGGTCAGCTTTATAAGATATCAACCATCTTTTTCTATAATTCTCTTTTGCAAATTCTTGTTAGAACTTCATTCAAGCAAAGCTAAGTTGGTACACTCCTCTTCCAACTACACTTTGGGATCTCATATCAAGTTGGCCTCTTTTGTATCAATCGTCTTTTTTTGCAAGTATTTGGAAAATAATTCCTTCTGTGGTCTTGTGGTGTATTTGGTGGGAGTGAAATAAAAATATATTTCACAAGAAAATTTCAAATATTGACCAAGTGCTTCACAAGTTGGAGAACTCAATATGTGAAATAAAAAACTCCTTTGCACACAATGATAAACATGTTAGTTCAATTTTCACAGATTAGGACTCAAAGAAAATAGAGATCTAGTAAAGTTTGGTAATCCCTTTTATAGGCAATCTACAAGTTCTTGTCATCAATAAAGTTGATAGAAAGAGGGTAATATGGAAACCACCATCAACTAGTTTTGTCAAGTTAAATTTTGATGGATCCTCTAAAGGTAACCCTGGGAAATCAAGTGCAGGAGTTGTGTTGAGAAATTTAGAAGGTCTATTAATTAGTGCAAGATCAATAAAGCTACCTTTAGGAAGAAATAATATTGCAGAAGTGCAAGCCCTTTTGTTAGGATTACAAATGGCTATAAATCTAAATTGTTTAAAGCTTCATGTTGAAGGTGATTGTTTGGTAATCATTAATGCTTGTAAAGACATAAAGCATTATAGTTGGAAAATCAGTTATTTTCTTGTTCAAGTTTGGAGATTACTTGATGCCTTAGAAAACTTTCAGATCACACATACTTACAGAGAAAAAAACCATTTGGCAGATCAACTTGCAAAATTGTGGTGTGAGCAAGATCAGGAGGAAATAATTTACAAGGCAGGGTTAAACAACATCACACAAGAACTACAATCTATTATAAATAGGGAAATGCATATACCAAAGGTGTAATGTATCAATTCCATAGAAAGAAAAGAGCCATTTCAGTATGTTAGTTGATCATGGCTAAGTTGATATTGTTTCTTCAAATGGCCAAGCATACTAATTGGATCTTATTGTCGCGCTTGGTTGTTGCCAATGGAAAGTTTATAATTTTAAAAGCTAACATTTGTTTGTTTATGCAAGACTACTCTATTATCATTATCATTGCACACCTGGTGTTACACTACAAATTATGATTTCATTTAAATTGCTTTGTACCTATTCATGTCAAAGTTTAGGAGGAGATCTAGCACTTGGTGTATTGACATCCGCTTGTTATGTCACCAAGTAGTGACATCTGTTGGCTACATCATCAAGTAATATTTCACCAATTTATTGGTACAAGCAAGTGACAATTACTAGTGTGAGATGTGTGTGTTGTAAATACACGTGGTACCTCCCAACAATGGCAATATTTTATAACTTGAATTTGGTGAGAAAGCTTCTCAAATGCATCGAGTCTTTTCAAAATTTCCTTTTGTTTGGGATTTCAACGGATGGCACATGAATTGAAGGTGTGATCAAATCACATGCACTATAAACAAATAGGTGGCAAAGGATTTCAAAGCTACTAAGTGTAATTATTACAAGTGCTATACATAGTTGATCAAGCATATTAACTTCATAGTACTTGTAATAATTAGGAATCTCTTTCAACACAACGCAAAGATTTCTTATGTGAGAATTATGTTAAAAGGCACAAGACAACTGAGAGGGGGGGGTGAATCGGTTGTCACCAATTACAATCACAAATCTCAAAAACTTATTAACTTCACATCAACTTCAATATACTATTAGGTATGGGCATGAAGTGAAAATAATAGAAGGAAATATCAACACAAGAAACACCGGATTTACCTAGAAAACCTAATAAGGGAAAAATCACGGTGAGGATTAACTCATAATATAAAGTAATTGCAAAACCGATGCCAAAGAGGCTCACCGCTTAAGAGAGGACTCATTGTCTAGATAGGACTCATTGTCCAACAAGGAGGCTCACTACCTACAGATATAGAAAGATATAAATAAGAATGTTACATGGAGAAAAAATTCTCAATGCAATAGAAGATCCACCACAACGACTTCCACACGTCTGCAACCTTGATTAGAGAGTTGCAGACACCATCATTTCATTGCTTTCAGGAGTCTATACATTAAAGTATTGTTGCCTCAATTCACTTTTGCACACTCTTGCTTCTCACACTTGTGGCTCACAATCCATAACATCTCGACTTGTATTTATACCATCTTCAACCTTACAAACTTTCTCCAAGGTCGGCTACACACGCTTCATTTTACAAATTCAAATTAGGTCAGCAACTCAACATTCTTGAGGTGGAAGAGAATGAGAGAGAACCAAGACAACACTTAATCCAAGACCCAAAACAATGTATTAAATCAATCACATGCTTCCTCAATTGATACTTATCCTTCTCATGACGTGTAAACACCAGGTCGGCCAAACCTAATGAAAACACCAATGAACTTTGAAGTACACACTTCTACAACAAGAGGATAACTGTGGACCACATAAAACACTTCACCATACACTGGAACACATCTCAGATTCCTTCAGATCCATCTACAATAGTTGCAATTATCTTCATGCATAGAACACTTTCCATTAGTCCATCCAGACTGTATAGACACACATAGTAGCACTGAAACTCATCTTTTGAAGCACCAAACCACAAACACTTTTGTCAGAACACAAATACCATCATTACAAGCCTTCTACTAGATCCACAAGACCTAAAAAAAACTAGTGGAGGACTACGAAGCAAATACATTTCTCCCAGTCTATAGACAAACAATTCTGCCATATTAGTTCATACACCGGTGAGCACAACTTTCACACTTCATCAAACCAGAAGCTACAATCCAGCATATATCACCCAAGGATTCCCATAAAAAACACTTAAGATCCACACAAGCATAGTATCAACATAGAAGAAATGCGAAGCACATACTAGAGCACATTCTAAACACACACATAATTTTGACTTCACTGATTTATTAATTTTCTCAAAAGCACTTGGTAACTCATCATATCAACACACCTGCAACACCATAAAGATAGCTCTATGTACTCACAACATCTCTACGATATCTCAACTATACACGAACATCTTGCAATCACTTGTTTCCTTTCTCTGCAACATCCTATACTGTATTGAAATCAATGACAACATTAATGCCAACACCACCAAACTCACTCATACTTGCAACAAATTGATGGTGAAATTTGTATTGAACGATTGAGCTT
Source organism: Sequoia sempervirens (assembly GCA_007258455.2). Classification (NCBI taxonomy): domain Eukaryota; kingdom Viridiplantae; phylum Streptophyta; class Pinopsida; order Cupressales; family Cupressaceae; genus Sequoia; species Sequoia sempervirens. The sequence goes on along the minus strand of VDFB02047230.1, from coordinate 252,630,757 downwards.
CTTACGTTTTGTGTAATCCTCATGATGTTCTTTAGCTGCCATTGTACAAAATGCCTAATTTATAAGGTGTGGAGCTCTCCATCTCAAGTATTATGGTTCTTCAAAGGTGTGGGTCTTCAAGGTCTACTGCAATTTCGTAAATGGCATCGTAAGCTTCTACTGGTTGAAGGGTTCTCTGTAAAGGGTAACTTTCTCTTTTCTTGCATTCCTTGGGAATTGTTTTTTGAGTCATCATTTTGCTTGGTCTTTGGTTTAATTCTAATCTTTATAATTAAAATTCTGGTAAATTCTTTTGGCTTTCCCTGTGGTAATTTAGTTCAGGTTCACATTGTTGTTCTTTCAAGTTCTTTAGTTCTGGGTCAAATTTGTCTAAAATCCAAAGGTCCTTGATGCACTGTGTGTCGGTATAGGATGGAATATTTTCCCAAAAAAATTAGGATTGAGGTGAAAATTAGAGAGAGAGAGAACTTCCTTTTTCTAAGGAAGTAATATAGTTTGAGCTATCAAAGGTTTTCAAAATGTCCTGCCTAAGTCTTTTGGATAGTATTAAAACTATTCTAGGGAAAGAAATTTTATGCCCAAGTTCTCCTAGGCTATTATTCCCCACTCAAATTCTTCCCATCTTTCTGTCGAATGTAATGGACTTGGTGCAATCTTTTGATTTCTTCTCAATTATGGTTCAAGATTTAGTTTCACCAAATTACCTCAATGATGATGAGCTCCTTCAGGTTGTTCAAGGTTATAAATTGGAGAAAGGAAAGGATTTCATTGGAGTTATCTTTCCAAAGTATTATTTTAGGAAGAAATTAGCATACAAAGAGGTGTATGGAGCCATTAAAAAAAATCTCCATGATGATGACCCTTGGTTACTATATGGGATTATCAACACCCATGCTCAAGAGGTCAGACCTTTGATGGTGGAAAAGTGCAAGGAGAAATTCTTCACAGTTTCTTTTCTCCTCTCTCACCACATTCGACATGGACCCAGGGCAACGCCGCTAGCTAGAGACATTCCAAACTCTCCAATTGGTGCAAAATTGGACGAAGGACATGGAGACAATGGTCTTGATCTCAACATCTACAGGGTGCATACTTTAGCTAACACTGGTCCAATGGAGGTGGGTGAAGGAAAATGAGACAATGGTCTCAATCTCAACATTTGCAGGGTGGATACTTCAGCTAACACTGGTCCAATGGAGGAATGATCGACAAGTTCAAATTCTCCTTCCATCTTATACATAAAGCGATGTATTACCTAGTTTTTTTGGGTTTACATGTTTCTGGGTTTTTTTGGTTTATATCTCTCTGTGGCAAGCCCAAATATCTACAAGATTAACAATGTATTAGGCTTATTTTGTTAAAAGCTTGCGAATTCCACATTCGGTTGGAGGAAATTTTGGTTTTCATGTTACAGATCTCTCAATGCCAATACTATAATTCTGGCCTATATGTAATCCTTTATATTTCAATTATTAATATATATCTATAGGCACTAGCCTTTTATCCAAAAAACAAATAAAAAAATAAAATTAATTAATAATGTTTCCCTAATTCATGAGTGCATCTAGAATAGTCACAAATAGATAGATTATTATGTTGATAATAAATAGTAATTTCTTTATAATGAAAGGATAAATTGATATAAAATAAATTATTTATTTAATAGATTAAATCTCAATTTGCAATAATAGGTAGTAATAAATAATAAAATATTAGAATATTTAATTATATTTTATTTTTGTTTATAAATTTCAATAAAATTTCTCTAGAATTAGTTTTAAGAGAAAATTAGAATTTAGAATAATTTTCTAAATCTAATTTAATTTAGAATAAAAATCTTTTCCCTAAAATCAATTAAAAATTATTTTTATATTAATATAAATAAATTATTAAGTCAAATCATAATTGAATTTGCAAATTGTCCATTCTTGATTTTAATTTTAGGTTCTTAAATTAAATAAATTAATAAAATCTTATTCTTTATTGGATTAGAATAAGAGTATCCTTTTTGTATTTATATTTGTGAGAATTAATTATTTGAACTTGAAATTAAATATAAAATTAGAATTTCAATTGCTTTAGTTGGTAGTTGTGCATAAAAAAAAAATTATTTAAAGATAATTTTTTATTAAATCAAAGATCATTTTTTTAGAATTAGATTTCGACATTTGAGCAATAACACAAGTATTTTTTTGTGATTAAAAGTTGAATATTGAAGTGATTTTTCCTAAAATTCAAGGATTGTGATTGGACATGTTTTACTTCCTCATTTTGTTTCAAACTACTAAGTGATTGAGGTAAAATATTATATCATGGAATTATTTTAGCAAAGATTTAATTTGATTTAAACAATAAATTTAGAACTTTTTAAGAGATCTTGTATGAAGGTATGTATTCTTATGCAAGAAGGAATTAATATTGAAATTTTGAAACTCTTGGAAAGAGTTGAATTTAATTTAAGAAATATTTTGATATTTGGAGAATAGTTTACAATGATTAAGACATCCATTAATCTATTTGATAATTTATGAATTAAAAAATTGAGATTTAGTGAAGAAGTCTAAGGTTTCTTGTATAGGAAGAAACATAGGAAAAAGAGAAAAAAAATGTAGGAATTCAATGAGATTTGATTTGAAATTTTACACTAATATTAAGAGTGATTTGAAATGTGAAATAATTTTGATTTATGCTTCTACAATTGAAATGGATAATTAAACCATGGTCGCATGTTTGGGGATACCAAAAAAATATATAGGGAAAAGGTCTTATTAAACAAGACTTTTGTGTTAAGAGAAATTGATGGATGAATACACAATTTGTAATTAACTATAGATGAATTTATATTATTATTTTGGGACAACATGCTTATGATTTTTTGCTAAACTAAATGTAATTGTGAATTTAGAGAAAATAAAAAACAAAGTGAAACTAGTATGAAAATAAATAATCTATGTGAGAGGAATAAGGAGTTGTGCCAAGGTGTGAGGAACACATGTAGTATGAGATACAATTATTCTACCTTGAGTGTCAGTTTATTTTCTAAGATATATGTCATCAAATAATGAGTGATATTTGAGGATGAGATGCAAGGATTAATCATTTGCAGTTGTTGCATATGATCATAAATGTTCACTATTAGTAAATATTAGTGTGGTCAAGTATGTATTATTATATTATATACAAGTCATAATTGTCTTGTATAAATTCCTTGTAATTTTGTGTCATCTGATTTCTAGGTGCTTGATTTGATATACTATAAAGTGTTGTAAAGAGTTATTTGTCTTGGTATGATTATAGTGAAATAACTTCCACAATAGAAGAATGTGATAGGAAATATGTTGCAAATACTTAATAACTTCAAGAATAACAAGCCACTTCAAGGAAGAAAACCTCCAAATATCTCCAATGAGAACACAATTCACAATATGATGATGAAAATAAGACTCACCACCTCCTATATATACCTTATTTATGCCTAGGATATCACCCAATATGACTTAGATAAGACTATATAAGCCCTAGGATGACCTAATTAACTAAATAACAATATAAAAATGATAATATGACTTAATTAAGCATTAAGATAGCCGCAAGATGACTATTCATAACCTGATACATACTCTAATATCAAGGGTATAACATGCCCCCACTCTTTAGAGAAGCATTGTCCTTAATGCTAAGAAAGTTTCGATGCTTCTGAATGAACTCCTCGCCCTCCCATATGGAATCTTCAATTGGAAAATTCTTCCATTAGATGAGATATTGAGTGAGTCTTCTGGCCCTTAGCTTCCTTGTTTGCTTATGAAGAATAAACTTTGTTTGCAATGTGATTCTTCCTTCTTCATCGAGCTCAGGTAATATTATTTGAGTAGGGATTGTTGGAAGTTTGGAGATGTTGGAAGCTTGAGTTGTTTGTGAGCTGCTTGGATGTTTTCATTCATATCAAACCCTTGTATAAAGAGAGTTTTGGAATGCTATTGGTATTTTTGGTATTGATGTCAACACATGTTGGTGTTGTCATTAATCTCCTACTTTAGTATAGTTGCAGAGGTTGTTGGTTTGACTCGTGTTTGGGGAGATTATTGTAGTTGGAAAGTGTTGCATGTTGTAGATGTGTTGCAGAGATGTTGATAATGCTGTTGATGAAGTTGGTTCACTTGGTTTCTGTGTGAGGGGGAAAATCATAGAGCTTATGCAAGACAAATGCAAATGAAATAGAGATATAATCTATAATCAAGAACACTAATCTAGATCTATTCCTACAGTCATGAAATGAATTTCTAAGCTATTGAAAACACAAGTGAAATTCCACGATTACCAAATTGAATTCAAAACAAAGAGAGGATACCATCCCATGTCAGAGTGTGTTAGCAAGATGTCGGGTCATTCATATCACTGCAAAGCCTCCATTGTTGCATTTGAAAAAAAATTGATGCGATGCGAGTGTTGGTTGATTGAAGATATGTTGAAGCTCTATCAATGGTGATTGTGAGTATTGATAGTACTTCATTGTGCAAATGATGTTGACTCTTCAAACCTTTTTTCTGAGGAAAGAGGTTTGTTATATAGAAATTGTGATTTGAAATGGACGATCAGGATCACGTAATAGAATATCTTGATTGACAGTTGAAAGGTGTTGAGAGGATTTAGACATGAATAATTTGTGCAAAATAGATTCACAATTTGTGTGATTGATGAAATAGGTGGAGCAATTCATGAAATTGAAGAAATCAATTCGAGCCTTCAATGGGATTGAGAAAATTATGTAGAGCGATTTGTGAGATTGAAGAAAGTTGGTGAGGAAATCATGTTGAGAGCAATTTGCTCAATCATGAAAGTTGGTGAGGATAATTCAATTAATTAATTTAATTAATTAATCCTTTTTGGAGTTGAACGTGCAGAATCAAGTTTGAATTTTGCAAACAAAGTTACATTAGTTTGATTTGATTTTTGATGATGTTTTGAATAGTTTACTCAAATTATTCAAATTTGGAGGGAAAGTGAGTTAATTAAATTATCGTGTTTTAATAATTCAATAGACTTAGGGGAATAAAGTGATTTAGTGACGTAATTAAATAATTGACATTATTTGATTAATCAAGAGGAATAGCATTAGATTAAGACTTTATTAAATAAATAAAATTTATTTAATTGGTCAAAATTGATGAAACATGAATTAATTCAATAATGTTGTATTATTCAATTAATAACAGAAATTGGTGGGGGCCCTAGCTTAGTTGGCTAAATATTTCTTGTTGCAGGAGGTTGGTCATGAGGTCTAGTCTCCCCCACCCCTATGGTACCAAAGGGTGAGTCGCGCTAGTGCCGCCAGTCACGTTAAAAATTTTACCAAGCGCACTACAATTTATAGGGGGTCATGCTACCTGATTCCTGTAGTCTAAAAAACATAAAAATTAATAGCATAAATAGGGTTTTTGGACTTTATTAAATAAACGGAATTTATTTAATTGGTTGAAATTGACAAGAAATTGAATTAATTAGATAATGTCGTATTATTCAATTAATTGGGGAAATTAGGGTTTTTGATGCAATTGATGTGAAATGAAGTGATGTTTGATGATAATAATTCCAATGGCATGAAAATGTCATTTAGTATGTGTGATAAGTGTCAGGTCAATTTTACATGTCTACATTTTGCCCCTCTTTGAGACAAAGTACTGGTTCCTTTGTTTCAAAGATTTCGATCTTAAGATCAAGTTTTTGAAAAAAATTTATGCCCCATTGTGCCCCGACGGTTAGCAGAATGATGGTAGGACTTTGTGCTACCCCCTTGAGAGGTTGGCTAAAATTTTTGATTTTGAGGTCAGGCTCACAACACTATTCTATTTCAGTTTAGTTGCACAAAGAGCTAAAAATTAGGTCTATAGGTCCCTTGTTGCTTGTTTCGATGTTCCTAGAAAGTCCTAATTTGAATGTTGGAAGGTTCATTAAGTAAAAATTAGGGTTTCCTAGGTGAAATTAGGGTTTTTTGAGGGTAAACATAGGTAATTAGGGTTCTAATTAAACCTCAGTTGTGATTTGATCCTATAGTGAAATCTCGTCTCTAGATTTTCCATTATGTTAGTTGTCGAGGAGCAATGCCTAGGATTCAAGGAGCCCTGCACAGTTTAGACCTAGTTTGAGAGTTTGGACAGCCTGTAGGCATCAGTGCCTCGGTATGTACCCTATCACTTCTCTTTTTGTTTATGCATGTTCTCGTAATTTGTGTATAAAGTTCCTTATGTCAAAAGCGTAGGTTTTAGGTTTTCAGTGCTTCTACCTCAATTTTAGCACTTTTGTCATTTTGAGAAGCTCACTCTTGAAAAAATTCTATGCTTTTGAGTTGACTTTTCGCTTTTGAACTTTGCTTTGCTCTATTTTTCGTTTTTGATTGGTCTAGGTTGTTTTATGTGCTTTTTCTTTAGTTTTATGCTTTTGACCTGAACTTTTTCTTTTGATCTTTGTGCATTTGAAATTTTCCCTCGCAATTTCCTTTTTCCATCACTTTTGCTAATGTTTCCTTCCTTTTTCCATAAAAGGTTTCACTTCTTCCTTTTGATCTCTAATTCAGTTTCTTCATCATTTTTGTTTTGATTTGTGTGTTCAGAGAGAAACCCTAACATCATGGGTTGAATGCTTACAGGTGGTCTTGAAACCACTGCAGCCAAGGGAGAAACAACCTTAGGATCTATTTTATCTGATTACCGGTTTTGACATTTTGGAGTGAGATTTTCTAGATGCAGTCAAATTATGTCATATTTGTTACATGCCTCCCATCTGATCTCATACAATGATGATGACTGCACTCGTGGAGTGGTGGCATTCAGAGACTTCTTAGTTCCATTTACCTACAGGAGAGGCCACCATTACCCTTGAGGATGTGTGGAGGATTCTCCACATTCCTATCCATGGTGAGCTTGTTACATATCATGTTTGATGGGGTACCTGCACCATGTGGCATGTGCTTGACGTCAAAAATTTGGAGGTTTGACAGTCCGAGATTGATTTATCATATTTTATTAGTAGTGTAGACATTTTTTCCCTTGTTCTATGTGGTTTGATTTTAGGGCTAGTTGTTCCTGATAGAAGAGGTTGTCAGTTCCCTATTGGATGGGGTATTTGTATGGGGGTATGTTCAAGCATTGGACAAGATATGCATGGGGTTTGTGTCTTCTCACCCACCTCTATAGAGATATGCATGAGGTTGTATATCGGGGTGAGAAATCTCTTTCTGTAGATGTATCTCTTTTGCACATATGGGCTTGGGAGCACATTACAGTTGCTTTGCCTAATGGTATACAAGATCATACTACTAGGGGTCCATACTCATATCATTATGGATATTTCTTACATTACACCTTTCCTGGCGATCTTCCCTACTGGTGCCATGTGTTCGATGACATGCCAAGTTTTGTTTGGAGACCCTATATGGATTGTGAGGCATGGTCAGAAGATCAGGAGCAACTAGTGTATTGTTGGCAGACTAGATGGTTGATTGGTCATTCTCATTCTCTTCTAGAGCAATACTTACCTGACAGAGTATGCCGACAGTTTGGGGAGAGATTGGATCAACTTCCTGATACATATGAGGCTTGATTTGGTTAGACGACCAGAGAGTTCTGTGTATGGGGTCATTTGGTAGATGAAGATGTTGCTATTGTTGCATTTACAACTCTTTCCCCAGTAGGATGGGGTTAGCTAGTGGGTCTAGCAGATCCAAGTACCACTCTTGATTTTGATCAGTGGTGGGCATGACATGTGCCATTGAGATTCATAGATCTTGGTACTGATCTCGCAGTTGGAAGAGCAGGTACTACAGGTTGTCGCAAGGAGTGATAACATATTGAGGTCCTTGCAGAACAACTGGGTAGGGATTGATAGGATGGAGCTCAAGGTGATCAGGTGCAAGATTAGGGGAAAGTTCCAAGTCCCCCTCCACCACTTGGGGATGGAGGTATATAGTTAGCTCAAATGACTGTCGCTAGAGATGCAGAGATATTGCAACGACAGGTCACTGAGGTGCAGATTGTCATAGTTACCGCAAAGCAAGAGAGATTTAGAGAGAGAGACACAAAGATTGGTCATTGTCTTGTTGCTGAGACACAATTATAGAGTGTTACTACTGAGATGGATAGTCTGAGGGTAGAGTGTGACAGTATATGAGTTGAGCGAGATCAGTTGTTACAAATGTTGGCATACTATCAAACCTTGTATGATGCCACTATTTTGAGGGCTACACGACGTCCACAATTTGGAGAGCCTAGTGCTGTAGGAGGTGGAGGTGGTACCGAGTTAGGCAGACATTTTGTTAGACAACTAAACCTAGATGGTGGTCTGCAACCTAGTCCATTGATTTCTTCCTTTTTTACCATGTAGTGTTATATATGTACTTGATTTTTATGATGCTTATTGCTCAGAGACTTCATATTACAAACATGATTTTTTGTATATATATTTATTGGCCTGGTCGAGGCCTCATATATATGTAGTATTTTGTATTATCCTATCACACTTGTTTCATGATGATGGTGTACAATTACATTCTCCCTTTTTTGATGATGATATATATGAGATATACCTTCTTCAATTTGGCTCATTTATATGTTTATGTAATGATCATGGATGACTATGTATGATGATGCATGTTTATATATGTTTTTTTACTTTTCTGATGTATGCATATGACATGGATGGATGGATCATATATTTTTTCATATGATGGATGTATGCCTTATACATGATACATGATGTTTTCATTTCTTTATTATCATCATGATATGTATTGAAGACATTTGTGGATGTAGGGTGGATATGGTACTAATGCATATTGTGATGTAGGATGGATGTTAGTTAGAAGAAATTTTTGATGATGGATAGAAATTTGATGTTGTTAGTTGTTCATGAGTTGCTTTCACTTTGCGTGGAGGTTTCACAGTTTGAACAATCCTAGTTGATGTAGCAAATAGATACGATGCACTAGGGTATTAATGACCAAGGTGACTTTGTATCCATTGTGTGGAATTTGAATCTACAAACAAAGAGTATTCTTTCTCATACCAGACATACAAAAACTTTGTTTAAAGCATATAGTTGCAATATCACTTGTCATATCTATTTGAGGTTTCAGGACCATTATCTGTTGTTGATCATGTCTATCATAGGAATGGATTCGTTAAGGCATATCTCAGGATGTTGTTGGTGAATTGTCAAAAGATAGGTAGTTGATACTTTTCCTTGTTTTAGTCTATTTTGCAATCAAATATTTGCGATTTGTTTGCTTGAAAGTTCTATCTTTTGACATTTTCTCTATTTTTTTTTCTATTTTTTCAAAGGGTGAATGTGATGATTTATTTATTATGGGTGAAAAGTTTATTGGGATTTTGATGATAGGATAGGTCTTTTTTATTTTATGAGTTTTATGATGTTTTTTTTGTTTTCAAGGGACTAACCTAGGGCCTCGGGGACTCATCAAAGATAATACTTGCCTACATTGTACACGTAGAGGCTAATAGTTTGCTTGGTTTGAATGTTTTTGACCTTTTATGTTTTATGAATGTTTTTAGATTTTGTATTTTCTGATTGTTTTTGGATTTTGAAAATTTTGACTATGTTGAAATAAAGCATGATAGAAACCTAAGGGGACTGACCTAAGGTCTCAAGGGCTATTAAGCCTTACCTATGTTGTACACCCAGAGACCACGTAGTTCAACCAATTGACTCAAAGCATAAAATTGTTTTTGGGATAAACAACATTGATAATTTGGATTGATATTCCACTTCTGTGTCTAGAGGATATGTTGCGGGAAATCTATTTGAACTAGCTATGAGGTTTAATTAAATGTTGATATCTTAGAATATTTGAGTGAATGAATAATCCACTGATGTTATTTTGTTTTTTGATGTTTTCACAAGTTTTTGATTTTGCTATTTTTGTCCATGATAGGACATTCCAAGATCTAATCCATGACCAGCTTCAGGAAGTTGCCCCCAGTTGGAGACAAGACTACTTTCCTCAATCAATAACAAGCCATGGTTGAATAAATCTTTTTATTATGGGTTGAATCGGTGGATGTTGTGGATAGTACTGATAGGTAATGATGCGAGACTTATTCAACATATCGCCTATTTACCAAGTTTTCAATATGGTACATGCATTTTTTTAAATCTTTTTTCCATTTTTTTGAATTTTTACCCTTTTACTTGGGGTATTCTGACGTGCTTCATGTGTAGAACTTCTTGAGGTGGGAGTTTTTCAATAGTTTAGATAAAGGTTCTCCTTTAGGAGTAGCTAACTGATAAGCCCCAAAACCATAACTGGTTGTGATGATAAATGGGCCTAACCAGTTGGGTTCAAATTTTCCTTTGCCATCCTGATTTAGTTGTACTTTCCAATTCTCCTTGAGGACCAAGTCACCAATTTGAAAGTTTTTTTCCTTGATCTTTTTATCATAACTTTGTTTGAGCCAATTCTAATAAACCTACAAATGGTTTAACGCACTCAAATGACTTTCATCTAGGAGCTCTAATTCATTTAGCCTGGATACCTTGTATTATTCATTGTTGATCATTCCTTTTAATGAGATTTGAAATGAGGGGATTTCAAACTCGATAGGTAAGATAACCTCTGATCTATAGACCAAGGAAAATGGTGTGGCACCTATAGGTGTTCAGATGCTAGTTCGATAAGCCCATAGGGCTGGGTTTAGCTACAAATGCCAATCACGACTGGCTTCATTAATAGTCTTTTTGAGTATTTTTTATATGGTTTTATTAGAAGCCTTAGCCTCACTGTTTCCTTGGGGGTAATAGGGAATGTAAAATCTATGTTGGATAGAAAATTGGGAGCACATTTCTTGGATGTCCTAATTTTTGAATGGGATTCCATTGTCTATTATTATCATTTGGGGAATTCCATACCTACAAATCAGATAATTCCGAATAAATTTTGATATCTATTTTCCAGTGATGTAGGTTAATGAAATTGCCTCTATCCATTTAGTGAAATATTATGTTGTTGTGATAATAAACTTGTGCCCATTAGATGATGTAGGTGAAATCTTACCTACAAGGTCTAATCCCCATTGTGAGAAAGGCCATGGTGTTGTGATGGGTCTCAACTCCTATGATGGTGCATGAATAAGGTCACTATGCTGTTGGAATTGATGACACTTTCTATAATACTGCATGCATTCTTGTTCCATGGAGGGCCAATAATATCCCATTCTGAGCAATTTCTGGACTAGGTTAGGTCCGCTAGAGTGGGACCCACAAATACTTTCATGTACCTCTTGTAAGGTTTTTTATTCTTCTTATGTGTTAAGAAAATGAAGTAACATACCATCTAGGCTATGATGGTATAGGGTATCTCCTAGGTTTGTAAAATGAGAAGTTATATGAGTGAAGGTTTTCTTTTGAGTGGTCATTAGGTCAAGTGGTATGATACTATGTTGGATGTAGTGAAACATATCTTGGTACCATGGGGAGTTAGGACCAACAACAAAACATACAACTTCTAATTCTAGGATGTCAAATGCAGGTACGAGTAGTTGTTCCATGAGGAACTCATACTTAGGAACATTCTATGGAATATCAAGAAGTAAGCCTATTGTTGCCATTACGTTGACAACTTTGTTGTTGATTTGAGGAATTTGTTCAAAGTTTATTGTGATAAAGTATTCCTTGAAGCTATCCACCATCCTTTTATATGATAGAAATTTCTCATCTTTTTCCTGGTACTCATCATTCACCTATTTGATCACTAACTGAGAGTCTCCAAAGACATGTAGCTCTTTTATTCTCCATTCAATAGACATTTTTAGCCTTGTGATCAAAGCTTCATATTATGAGTTATTTTTTGTGCATGGGAAAGAAATCCTATAGGCCTTGGGTATACTATCTCCCAGTGGTGTGAAAAATAGAACACCTCCTCCAGAGCCATGTTGAGTGTGGGACCCATCAAAGTATAGAGTCTAATGGCCTATCTGTTCTTTCATTAGGATGCTTTCATCTAGAAAGTCCACTATGAGAGGCTTGTGATCATCTATGGGTGCTTCGGCCAGTTGGTCTACTATGATTTGTCCCTTGATAGCTCTTCTATCCACATACTCTATATAAAATTCACTCAGGATCATCACCCATTTGGAAATTTGCTCTATTAGGGTTTCCTTTGCTAGCAAGTACTTTACTAGGTCTACTTTTGAAATAAGCTCACCTTCATGTTTAAGATGTAGTGTCTCAACTTTTGTGTTGCAAACACGAATAAGAGACATTCTCTATGGGTGAGTAATTTAGTTCATATCCCACAAGTGTTTGGTTGATGTAGTAGATCGCTCTTTCTTTGTTATCATTATCTAGCTAGGCTAGGAGAGCTCCCAATGTGGCTTGAGTGGTAGATACGTAGAGTAGTGTTTCCTTATTTGGAATAGGTAGAATGAGTACAAGAGGAGTAAGTAGGTACTCCTTGATCTGCTAGAATGTTTGGTCACATCTCCCAGCCCACTTGAAGGTGATTTTTTTGTGTAGGAGATGGGTGAAAGGGTGACATTTGTTTTCTAGTTGTGCAATAAATTGCCTGATGGATTGCAACTTCCCTTCTAAACTCCTCAGTTGTTTTGATGTTTTTGGTGGAGGAATCTCTATTAGAACTTTTACTTTTGTAGGATCCACTTCAATCCCCCTTCTTGAAACTATGTACCCCAAAAACTTCCCGGATGTTACTCCAAACACACACTTCTTAGGGTTGAGTCTCATATTATATTGCTCAAGCCAATCAAACACCTTTGCAAGATTGGTCAAGTGATCTTCCCTTTTGATTAACTTCACTAGAATGTCATCCACATATTCTTCCATGATTATGTGTAGCATGTTGTGGAAGATGGTCATCATTACTCTTTGATATGTTGCCCCTGCATTCTTTAGATCAAATGGCATTACATTCCAACAAAATTACCCCCAAGCACAAGTAAATGTTGTTTTGTGTTGATCATTTCGAGAGATTTTTATATGGTTATATCTGGAGAAACCATCCATTAAGGATAACATTTCATGCCCTACTATTAGATCCATGATCATGTCTATACTGGGAAGGGGGAAGTCATCCTTTAGGCAAACTTTGTTTAGGTCCCTGAAGTCTATGCATATCCTTATTCCCCTAGTAGGTTTTGACACTAGTACTAGATTTGATATCCATTCCAGATAGTCAATGGGTATGATGAAACCCACATCTAGTAGCTTCTTTAGTTCTACCTTTACCAATAATTCTATTTGAGGATGCATTTTTTTGAGTTTTTTCTTGATAAGCTTTGCTCTAGGGAAGATGGCTAGATGATGTACCACTAGTGTTGGATCTAGTCCAGGCATATCTACATAGGTCCATGCAAAGTTTACCTTGCAAGTTTTGATGAAAGTTGTGAAGTTTTCTTTCTCTTCAGGACCAAGTGATGTCGCATGGTATGTTATCTTCGGGTCTCTTGTTATGCAAACATTTATGGAATCTGCTTCTCTACTAGGATCATTGATCTTTCTTGATATTTCGATATGGGGAGATTGAATCCTCCATCTTTGGGTGCCTCGAGGAGGTTTTCACTATTAGATGCATCCTTTATTTTATTCTTTTCTAGATCAGATAGATCCACACTGTGGTTTTCTCTAGGGGATCACATGTTTATTTTTATGTTTTCTCTTTCATTTTTGTGACTAGAAGATTCAATCTCTCCACCAAAGTATGCATCATGTTTGAGCTCCATGACAAATTCTGCTTTGTGATCTCCTGTTGTTATGTCTATTCTAAGTCCCATGAACTCTATGATTGCCTCATCATTCTAGAATTGATCCAAAACAGGTGTATGTTGTTGTTGATCCCAATCTATGAGTTGTAGGTAGTAGAGTGGTAGGTTATTATCATTATCTACAAAACTTACAAAGGTTTCTGAAAGGGTTAGTATGGCTTTGGTATCTTTTTCCCATTGGGTGTCAAGGTCTACATTACTAGAAGTGGGGGAATCATATCTGGTGATGAAGGAAGGAGAATCCCATTCATATTCATTAGAGTCTATTTCAGAATGGTAATAGATATTGGGAATGGTTTTGATGTATTGGAGAGGGAACCTATCAATGCTAAAGTTTTTGAATAAGTCTTCAACAGGTAAATCATTGTCCATGAAATGGTAGATATCCAGTGCGTTAACATTAGAAAATTTTTCTTGTTTCCTAAAAGAGATTTGTTCGGTTTTTGGTGTAACCATGTCTTTTGGCTTATAACCTAGTCCCATATTTTTCTTTCTCTACTCCACTATGATAGGCTCGGATCGACCTTTTTTGTGTAACCCAAGGCCACCTATTCCTTGATACCCCATTTTTTTAGCGAATTGATAACCTATACTACTAGGATCAATTAGAATGGTTTGTGGCTTTCTTGGTTCTTTCTGGTCCTCCTTGTAAATCATGGATGAGAAGTCCTCTTTGAATATTTCTCCGTCTTCATGTCCCCCACTTGGTGAAGATCTTGGGTTTTTCTATCATTTGCACTGTCTGAGTATGCTTGATCTCTTTCAGAGCTCCATAGACCTTGGGTTTTGGTGGAAGCATGCCAATGTAGAATGCTTGGTTGAAGTGGTAGTTTCCATTAACCCTATCCAGTACTTGAACCTTGGTTTCCATTTTTGGTTACTCACTTGATGTGGTCTTGATTGAGGTTGATGGTAGCATGGAAGGGTCAAAATATGAGAATGAGTGGAAGGATATGCCATTGCTAGGGATGTGTTGAATCTTTTTATACTTTTCTTCTAGCTTTGCACATAAGTGGAAAGGTTCAGGATCGGCATATAAGGTCACGTATTTTCCTTTGTGGGGAAACTTTAGGCATTGGTGAAAGGTTGATGGTACTACTTGTAGTGCATGGGTCCAAGGGCATCCTAGGAGGAGGTTATACAACAACTCAAGGTCAAGTACTTAGCATGTAGTTTCTGTAATGATCGGTCCTATTTGCATTGGTAGCTTGACCGTCTTCTAAATTCCTTTCGAGGTCTTCATAGGCCCTTATAGAGATACTCTTTCCTTTATCTATCACATCATCAGAATACCCGAACTGTTTGACAAATTTTAAGGTATATATTTTTAGACCCACACCATTATCTATCAATACTTGCTTGACCATGTTCTTGTGGACACCCACCTCAATGTATAGAGCTTGGTTGTGGAATGTTCTTTTTGGAAGATCTTTATCTGAAAAGACTAAATGATTGTTGGTTGTGATTTTTCCAACCATGGCTTGGAACTGACTAGGATCCAGGTCATTAGGGACTGATGTTTCTAATGCTTTTTCCAATATTTCCCGATGTGCGGGTGACATTTTTAGCAACTCTAGGATTGTGATTAAGGCGAGAGTCTTTTTTAGATGTTCCACAATGTTGTAGTCATTTGATGACTTAATTGTGGGTTTGGGTGGGGCTCCTTGTATTGTAACTCTCCCTCAACAGGTATTTACATTACAATTGTTGTCTCCACCTCGTATTGTTACCACATTTTCCCTATTATCATCTACATGTGAGAGGGTTCCTACAACCGTGTCACCATACGTGTAGTTAGCATTGTGGTACTCTTGTTCTTTTCCTTTGTCATTCCTTTTTGTGTGGTTTGGGATTGGGTTCATGTATATTTGAAGATCCTTGTTTCTGGTACGATGCTAAATGTCCACTTCCCCTTTGCCTATCAATTCTTGGATGAGGTGTTTGAGTCACATACAATTGTTTGGTGTATGTCCTTTTATTTTATGGAATTTTCACAAGTCTTTCTCATTATACCATGGTGTCTTAAAGCTAGGTTCCTCATAGTTTGGGCAGTCAGTAAGTTTGATGAGGTTTTGTTGTACTAGCTTTCACATGACTATCTCAAGTGACTCAACTAGTATTGTGAACTACCTCCTAGGTTGATCGTATTGCCTTTGTTTCCCTCGATTCATTTGTTGGTTGACAACCTGATTGTTCTTGGGATAGGTAATTTGGTTGTTTTGAGCATTATTTGGAACATAGCTCGTTTGTGCCATTTGTGGTTTGTTTTGAGGTGTGTTTTGTGAATTCCATAGTAGTTTAGTGTTAACCACTCCATTTTTTGTAACATTCTTGTTTTTGGCCCAGACTTTAGGTTTCTCATTTAAACTAGAGGGACTATCTTTTGAGTTGTTCAATTTAAGGACTCCCCTTGCAATGAGGGCTCTCTCAATATGTAATCCCTTTTCGATTGTTTCTTCAAAGCCTATGGGACATAACATAGTTAGTTGGTAGTTAATCTTGGGTAGTACATTTGAGATGAAGATATCTACCAATTCCTTGTCTAGAATGGGCCATTTGCATCAACTAGATTTGTGCCTCCATTGTTGTAGGTAGGAGGTTAAGGACTCTCCTTGACTTTGTTTGATCATGCATAGATTTGTGATGGTGACGTCTTGCTCTATGTTGAATGAGAAGTGGCTTATGAACTTGCTAGATAGTTTGTTGAAGGCTTTAATTCCTAGTGACAGATGGGTGAACCACTCTATAGCATGACCTATAAGGCTACGTGGAAAGAGCCTCATGAGATAAGTGTCATTGTTTTGTACCTCCATACATGACAATAAGAAGTCTTGTACATGCTCTACTAGATCTCCTCTTCCTTTGTACTTGTCGAACTTGGGTATTTCAAAGTTTTTTGGAAAAGGTAGCGCAATGATGGAGTGATCGAATGGGAATGGGCATATTTCCTGAAGGGTGTAGGTCTTCCTTATTTTCCATACTTGCATATCTACTATTTTTTGGGTGATAGCTTCTAATTTCAGTTCCATCTCTATTTTTGGTACCTTTGTTTGCAAGCCTTGTGTGTAATAGCCTTGTTGTCCCACAAAATTTGTTTGGTCATAAGTTGGATAGAATGGGGGTATTGGCCCTTAGTAGTTATTTTAAACATAGGACGAGTTAGGTCCTTTTTGTGTGTACAAAGGGTTAGCTCCTTGTTGTTGGGATGAAGTATACTGAAGGTTACCTATTGATGTGTTAGCGGGTTACCTTGTTGGTAGGATGGATTTGAAAGGGTACCCTATGGTACACCTTGTTGTTGGTATAAATTGTGTTGGAGGTTTCCCTGATGGTGCATTGGCAAGTTACTTTGTTGTTGAGATGGATGAAGAAGGGCGCCCTGTGGCACACCTTGTTGTTGGGACATACTATACTAAAGGTTTCCCTGATGGTTCATTGGCAGGTTACCTTGTTGATGGGATGACTAGAGAAGGGTACCTTGTGGCACACCTTGTTGCTGGGACAGACTGTATTGAAGGTTTCCTTGATGGTGTGTTGGTGGGTTACCTTTTTGGTGGGATGACTAAAGTAGGCTACCTTGTTGTTGGGATGGACTATACTGAAGGTTTCCCTGATGGTGCGTTGGTCGGTTATCTTGTTGATGGGATGACTAGAGAAGGGTACCCTATGGAACACCTTATTGTTGGGGCTGATATGGAAGGGGACCTTGTGGTCCACCTTGTTGATGGTACTAATTTGGAGGGGGACCTTGTGGTCCACCTTGCTGATGGTACTAATTTGGAAGGGGACCTTGTGGTCCACCTTGTTGATGGTACTAATTTGGAAGGGGACCTTATGGTCAACCTTGTTGGTGGTACTGATTTGGAAGGGGGCCCTATGGTCCACCTTGTTGGTGGTATTGATTTGGAAGGGGACCCTATGGTCTCCCTTGTTGGTGGTACCAAATGGGAAGGGGACCCTGTGGTCCACCTTGTTGGTGATACTACTTTGGAAGGGGACCCCGTGGTCCACCTTATTGGTGGTACTGATTTGGAAGAGGACCTTATGGTCCACCTTGTTGTTGGTACTACATGTTTTGTGAAGGGTCGATATTCAAAGCTTTTTGAGGTACATATTTTCCTAGAGGTGGATTGTTGCTTTGTGGTATGTACTGGGATGGTCCTTCTTGATACTGTTGTGCCACTACCGCTTGTTTGATCTAAGTTGGTTTTTTGTACAAGGGGTTTTCCTTGGTTTGACCATTGTTTTGTGAGAATATGGGTGGCATGTTTGGGATCTTTGTGGGTTTATATATGTTTCTCAAAACCAAGTTATCCCATAAGGGAATAAGGTTAGGATCCTTGTGGGCCTCCATGTTAAAATCTACTAGTAGTTTAGCACCACTTTGTGCTAACTTGAAGAAATATGAATTTGGTCCTTTCTCAATAATTTTTCCATTACTTTGAGCACTTTTGGGTTGTTGGAATGTTCAAATAGTTTCTCATCATTTATTTCCTCCTTAGTATCTACCTCCTCTATGATTACTCTTTTTGGGTCTTGGTTGTTTTGTTCTATCACTTCTTGTTGTTTGCAGTTTAGCTCTTCCTCATTGAAGGTGTCTTTGTACATAGGTCTCTTTTGGGGTGTTTCAAGGTCACTTGGCCTATATCCACATGGGCTACCTTCATCGTTCATGGTGTTTTCTGGTGGGATGTTGGTGTTGTTCTTGCTTGCTTCCATGTTCTTCCTATGTTGTAATCTTGTAGTTGTCATAAACAACTACCAAGCTTTTGTGAATGTTTTCGTGACTCCTAACTATGGAAAAAAATGATTTTTTTTTGGATTTTTTGTTTTAAGGGAAATGAAAGTGATTTTTTTTTTAGTTTAGTTCATTATATCTAAGGGTGGTTGGCATATTGAGAAGTGCAAATAGAAATGGTCTAGTCGATTTTGACAAGCGTGATATCTTCTTAAGATGTACCCTTTGGAAAACTTTAGAGTGGGGCGGTTCTTTGTAAGTCGCAATATGGATTTCCACTTAAGGATTTTTCTCTTGTCAGAGATCATGAAGGGTGTGTGTCTATTGCCATACAGGAGGTGGTAACATGGGTATTTCGGCTACTAGGTATGATTTCTCTTCCTCTTTATCTAAGATGTTCACTGCACTTCTCCACTGATTGGGTGTTTCATTTTTCTCAAAGATGAATGTCCTTAAACTGCTAATGATATTAGTTTCTTCACCTTCAATGTGTGTGAGACTTGGTTGGAGGATTGGTGGCACAAGGTTCAGTTGTTGAATGGGAGCAGTTAGACACCAAATGGTCATATGGTGAAAGTATGGAAGTTTTGGTATGGTTTATTGTGAAGCTCAAGACCTTAAGGTTTGAGTGTTGTTTGGAGGTGGCACTATCTTTGGAAATCAAAATATTGAAAGATTTGGATTGATATCTCACTTCTCCTTCTAGATGATATGTTGCGAAAAAGCTTACTTGAACTATCTACAAGTCCTAAGTAACTGTTGATAGCTTAGAAGTGTGAGTGAGGGAAAAATTTAGGTTTGTTTTGATTTTGATTTCCAAAAGTAGGATGGAATGGTGAGAGTGGATGGACTATATGACCTATCTGGGTTTTCGATTGTTTCATTCTAACAAGGATCATGTAAGCAGCTTTTGATTTGTTTTTCCTTTTTTCAAGAGGATAGAGCAATAGTGATGGTTTTTGAGCAAACAACAATAGACTATGAATAAAAGTGGACAGATTTATCAAGTGCGACTTGAAAATTGTCAAGTGCATGGGTTTTTGAGAAGCAAGTGCATCCTTTGTATGTTTATGTCAAATATGGTGAGTTTCTCAATCAAAAGCGAGATTTCTTGGCAATTGCAAATAGTTTTTAGGCAAGTGCACCAAATTCTAGGAAGCAAGTGTGAGCAAAAAGAAGCAAGTGTGGGTTTTTCATCAAGTGTGTAAGTTCTGCCAAATGCACTGAATTTTTATCAGTAGATTTTTTGGGACAGAGAGAAAAGGTACTAAATTTTTAGCAACTATGGTAGAAAGTAGAGCAACTGCAATGGAATTTTGTGCAAAAGCGGCCTCTGTGTAGTTTGTTTCCAATTTGAGCAATCTGTCTTTGGATTTTTGCAAGTTTATGTTGGTTTTTTCTCAATTTCTCTATGTTTGGAGTATGGCAAGTGATACAACAATACTTGATTGACTCAAAAAAGCATGGATTTGTGTGACCTTCATGTCTATGGCTTTAAGTTGTGAAATCATGATACCCAAGCCATAGTTTGCAACGTTTATTTTGATCAATGTAGCCTGAAATTAAAGCCTAAATATTCAGAAACCTTCAAGGAGATTCTTTAAGGAGTTAAAATATAGGGATTCTCTTAAAAGCATATACTAAGTCAAAGGGTTTGTGATTCAACCATCATGTTTAGTGTTTTTTTGGATGTGTTCTTTTTAGATCAAGCACAAAGTTTGATGTAAAGTTTGTTTTGAATGTTTTTGGAAATTTTTACATAAGCAATCATTACAACCCTAGAGATAGAAACCATCCTTTTAGGTAGGCTTGCCTCATGCCCCGAAGGGACAATTTTACATGCAACTTATGGCACGGGCCTAAAGTCGGACATGGAAAGTAATTTCTCAGAAGTAAATTATGATGCACCACTTTCAAAGAATGTTTTTGGATAAAGGGGTAGCTTCTAAAACAATTGGCTCTTAGTAATGTTTTGGGGTTATGAGTTTTGGGTGTCTATACATGTGACGTTTTGCTCAATTAAGAGGCCTCCCAACCCTTGCAAGTTTTTACGTATCACACAGATACTGGGGGAGACTGACGCTGGTATAAAATATCCTCAACCGGTTGGTGAGAGGGTAAGTGCAAGAAGTTGAGTCCACTTCAATGGAAGTGCCATTTTTCAGCTTTAAAATAGGTAGTCATTCATTTTTTAGAATAGGTACCCTTTTTAAAGTGGGTACTCATTTCAAAAGGTTTAAAAGTCACAATTCATGTATCTCATTTGCATTTAGGATTAGAAAAGGAATTGTAACCCAAGCCTTAGCCTTAAACCTACAAGTACAAGGTCATGACAATATCGAGAGAAAAACTTACTATGCAAATATGGTTGACGGGGTTTTTTTAAGAATTATTTTATGAAATTAAAACCCATTTTAGATGAGATAGTGTAGATTCTAAATATGTAAATTTTTTTCAATTGGATTATTTTTTCTATTTTTCAATTAATTTATGATGAAACAATCCCATAAACTTGAATTATCATGGATTTTTAGTATTTTAATAACTTTTTATTAAAATATTTTTTTGAAAAACAAATTTTACAAAAACTTCAAAAAATTCTTTTCAATTTGAAAAAAAAATAAAAAAATGTTAAGTTCAGGTCATCTTATGCGTGACATACATGACAATTTTTCAAAACACCAAATATGGCAAGGAAAAAATTAACATAAAAAATATATTTAATAAAAAATTACAAAAAAATATGGAAAACGTGCTTAAGTGAGTTAAAAATATTTTTCCAAAAGGAGTTAGAAAAATATGATTATTTAGGTCAAAATATGGATGACGTACACGTGCATGGTGTAGTAAAAAAAAAGTGACTTAAACAGTGGTTTTTAGAAACACTCATTGAAAATCAATTTGTATCATCTGGGTATTAAAATAAATTACATATTTGGAAACTAGACTATGAGTACTACATTTTATGCTTAGTGATTTTTTTAAAGATTCCATCTCTAAGTGCTTCAAATTTTAAGGTTAAATGTGACAAATTCTGAAAATCAAGGAAAACACTTCCACTTTTTGGCCAAAAAGTGGACTCAACTTCTTGCCAGCACCCGAGAGCTTTCCTCACACCCATAATTATTTATGTAGTAGTCCAAACCGAGAGTACCGCTTGGGTCATCTATGAGTTATCTGTTGTGGGATGTGTCTCAATAGGTAGGCCCTCTAAATGGTATCCTTTGAAAATAAAGGTGCGAAGAAAAATATGCTTTCGCTCACCCAAGACTGCCAAAAGGTGTGAGGGGAGAAGAAAACCATCTAGCTTGCTAAACACAAAATGCACGGAATACACTTCATAGAAATTTGATTCCTTTTAAGCACCTCAAGCGGTGCTATCCCCAAAATAATGTGTAAAAAGCATAACAAGGGTTATTTTTTATTACATCCAATGGAAGTGTTCTAGATATCAATCACTTAAGATAGCAAAGGTGCAATACAAAAAACCAATTTGTTCATTTTTAAGCCCAAACTTTGACTGTTCTTAAATTGATCCTAGTCTTATTTGGTCAACAAAAACAAAATGTGAGCGTACGTCAACAAAAGAAAGTCATTTTGGTCATTTAAACAGAAATCAAGCATTCAAGTGTTACTTTAAAAGTTAAAAAAAAATTAGTGCACCAATTGAACTATGTGTTGTTCTTTTTATGCACCAAATGAAAATTCCTAACTTAGAAAGCTTTGAAATGGTTCAATTTTAGAAGCACCAAAAATGAAGTGTTCATTTGTGTTGTTCTTTTTATGCACCAAAACGAAAGATTCCTATTTTAGAAAGCATTGAAATGATTCAATTTTAGGAGCACCAAAAATGAAGTGTTCATTTGTGTTGTTCTTTTTATGCACCAAATCAACAGATTCCTAAATTACAAAGCATTGAAATGGTTCATTTTAGAGCACTTGAAAAAACAAATTTGTGTTGTTCTTTTTATGCACCAAAATAAAAGATTTCTAACTTTAAAAAGCGTTGTAAATATGGAGTTTTTTTACCGTTCGTCTTCTCGACAGAAAAAGGTGTTAGTGGTTTCTTGATCCTGCATATACAAACATTAATACCTATCACACATTCAAATATGGCATCTGTTAGTGTAAAAATTAAATTTCAGTTGGAAGATCTTGGACACAAGTTTGATAGAGTAAAAGCATTAAAAAATCAGCAAGTGCGCCCTCTGTTAGAGAGAAAAAGCGCTGAAAAATTGCAAGTGTGCCCTCTGTCAATAGACAAAGGTGCTAGAAAATGTCGAGTGCACAAAAATCAAAGTCAAGTGCACACAAATCAGGATCAAGTGCACTGAAACTGTGACAGGCAAGTGCAAAAATTTCTAGAACAATGCGTGAGGATTTCTTAAAAGCACTTCTGAAACTTACAACTTCAATTTAAACTCATAAAACTGTTAGTATTTAGGACCATGGTCCCACTAGGTGTGCTAGAATGTGTGAGGGGGAAAATCATAGAGCTTATGCAAGACAAATGTAAATGAAATAGAGATCTAATCTATAATCAAGAACACTAATCTAGATCTATTCCTACACTCACGAAATGAATTTCTAAGCTATTGAAAATGCAAGTGAAATCCTACGATTACCAAATTGAATTCAAAACAAAGAGAGGTTACCATCCCATGTCAAAGTGTGTTTGCAAGATGTTGAGTTGTTTATATCACTATGAAGCCTCCATTGTTGTGTTAAAAAAATATGCAAGTGTTGGTTGATTGAAGATATGTTGAAGCTCTATTAGTGGTGATTGCGAATATCGGAAGTACTTCATTGTGTAAATGATGTTGACTCTTCAATCCTTTTTTTGTGAGGAAAGAGGTTTGTTAGATAGAAATAGTGATTTGAAATGGACGATCAGGATCACATAGTAGAATATCTTGATTGACGATTGAAAGGTATTAAGGGGATTTAGACATGAATAATCTATTCAAAATAGATTACACAATTTGTGTGATTGAAAAAATCTTGTTGAGCAATTTGTGAGATTGATGAAATAGTGGAGCAATTCATGAAATTGAAGAAATCAATTTGAGCCTTCAATGGGATTGAGAAAATTATGTAGAGCAATTTGTGAGATTGAAGAAAGTTGGTGAGGAAATCATGTTGAGAGTAATTTTCTCAATCATAAAAGTTGGTGAGGATGATTCATTTAATTGATTTAATTAATTAATCCTTTTTGGAGTTGAACATGCAAAATCAAGTTTGACTTTTGCAAACAAAGTTGCATTAGTTTGATTTGATTTTTGATGATGTTTTGAATAGTTTATTCAATTTTTTCAAATTTGGAGGGAAAGTGAGTTAATTAAATTATTATGTTTTAATAATTCAATCGACTTAGGGGAACAAAGTGATTTAGTGGCGTAATTAAATAATTGGCACTATTTAATTAATCAAGAGGAATAACATTAGATTAGGACTTTATTAAATAAATGAAATTTATTTAATTGGTCAAAATTGATGAAATGTGAATTAATTAAATAATGTTGTATTATTCAATTAATAGCAGAAATAGGGTTTTAGGACTTTATTAAATAAATGGAATTTATTTAATTGGTCAAAATTGACGAGAAAGTGAATTAATTAAATAACGTTGTATTATTCAATTAATTGGGGAAATTAGGGTTTTTGATTGATGTTTGATGATAATGATTTTGATGACATGAAAATGTCATTTAGTATGTATGATAAGTGTTAGGTCAATTTTACATGTCTACAATTTTGAAGTACTTTTGAGAAAATTTGAATAAAAGAGAGTTCAATGTGACAGAGTGGTGTTTAGTGTTTTTCTCCACATTTCTTCATGGTTGAAGATATGCTCATGTGGTTTGGACGTGATGATTAGAGGTGTTTAGAGTTGTAATATCGAGAGTTTTAGGTTCTAGATTGTACTACAGTGGAAGATGTACTTGACAGTATTTATGTTGGTGAAATAAGGTGTTTGTGAGAAATGAGATTACTTTGCATTTCTCTGCAATGAAGGTTCTAGTGTTGTGGATCTGGTAATGTGATTATATCGATTGTATCTACCTTCCCTTAAATTTTCATGTGTTGAGTTGTTCCACAAGGTTTTTTGGTGTGTTGGATGTTTGTGCTAATATGTCTAGTTGCATAGAATGAAGGTGTTCTTGAGTTTCAGGTGGTTGCAGTAGTTATGGTGAATATTCTGATGATGTGAATATTCTAAGATTTTGTGGAGTTTTGTGTGGTCCACGAGATGTTTCTAGACTTGGAGAGGTGTGTTTGGTGTTGCTTCTTAGTGTTAGTGCAGGTTTGGCCAACATAGTGTGCTAGTGCTAATTACAAAGGATAATGTTTCTTGAGGAAGTGTTGAGAAGTGTGACAATGTAGATTTGGGTCCCAACTAAGTAGTGGTGTGGTATTCCTTCACTTCTTTCCATGGTGGAAGTGTTTGGTGCCAACCTATTTGGTGATGCACACTTGAGGTGCTTATGTCTTATTAAGGCCAATCTAATTAAGATTGTTTTAGGTCGTGGAGGGTATAAATGCAAGCAAAACTATTGTGTGGATTAAATGCAGAGTGCGTGATGTGAAATATGCGAATGTGATCAAGTATTGTGATCTAAGTGCAAGCTTTAATGTCTATGAATTTTGGATGCATTGAGAAGGTGTCTACGTTTTAGTCTATTTGATGAGTTGTTTGTGCTTTTGTGGAACTATACCTTTAACATATGAGATATGAATTTTAGAAGTTCAAATTGGTAATGAGCCACCCCTTCTTCTATTCTTCTTTCTTTTGGATAGTGAGTCCTTTGGCAATGAGCCACTGATAGTGAGTCTTTCTTTATCTTTATAGGCAGTGAGCCTTATTGTATTTGGTTTTGAAATTCATATATCAGTGAGCCAATCCTCAATGTGGTTTTCCCCTTCTTGGGTTTTCCATGTAAATCTAGTGTTCTTATTTGTTGGATGTTTTTTCATTGCTTCTTTACATGTTTACATTCTATTAATGCATGTTAAGGGTTTAATATTTGATCAAGGTTTGAAAAGATATTGATGGTTTGAATGTTTTAAAGTATACAACTGATTCGCCCCCCTTAGTTGTCCTATGCATCTAAGAATTGGTATCATAGCTTTGGTTCCCAAGAAGAAGCTTAACTGATTGAGGTAGATCCAGATGGCATGTACAGGAAATGTGTCAAAGATCCTTTTTTTGATGGAACAAATTTTACCTACTAGAAAGCTAGGATGGAGTCCTTTATGGTCTCTCTTGGATTTGGTGTTTGACATTCTGTTGAAAAATTTTATACTATGACTACAAATGGTTTGAAAAGTGTTGATGAGATCAAGGATTATGAAAACAATGGAAATGCAAGGAATGCAATCCTAAGTGGTGTTTCTAATTCTAAACTTGAAAAAGTGATAAGTATAAAGTTTGCTAAAGAGATTTGGATATTTGGAAGGTATCTATGAAGGAGATGATAAGGTCAAACAAACAAAGATGCAGAACTACAAAGACAAATTTGAAACCCTAAGGATGTATGGAGATGAAGATATTACAACCTACATGCTTAGAATTGATGAAGTTGTCAATGCCATCAATGGTCTTGGTGGAAAGTTGGATGAAAGAGAAGTTGTGAAAATGGTATTAAGAACTCTTCCTAAAGCTTATAGCTCTAAAGTTTTTTCTATTAAGGATTCTCATAATTTGGATAATTATTCTAGAGATTAGATGTTTGGTGCTTTAACTTCTTTTGAAATTGGAGAGTTTGGTCAAGATGCTACAAAAAAAAACTACTTTTAAAGTCTGCAAAGTGGAAAAGGATGATAGATCAGATCCAAAAGATATTAATGAGGTGGAAGCAAATTTTGTGAGGAGGTTGAAAAGGTGAACTAGAAAATACATAGGTAATCTACCTTACAAATGTTTTAATTGTGGAAAGGTGGGTCATTATGCATCTAAATGTCCAAGCAAAGTTACTAATGACAAACAAAAGGATCATAAGGGTAAATTTTTCAAGAAGAGTTATTATGTTGAAAAGGACAATGGTGTATCTAATGATGAAGAATCAACACCAGATTATCTAGATGGAGTGATGAATTTTTTATGGCTTTAAATGTTGGAACTAATTATACTAATCTTGAAAGATGTGTGAAGGAAAGTGCTTCAAAAATATGTCATAATATTGAAGGAACTATGTTGACTTCTTTTCATGCTAGTGAGGAGAATAATTATTGGATCATTGATAGTGGATGCTCAAATCATATGAAAAGTGATAAGAGTAAGTTTTTTAAGTTTGAAAATTATGATGGTGGTCTTGTTAATTTTGGCGATGATGCATCTATTGAGATTTGTGGAAAAGGTTCAATTAGTTTTGATAGCAAGCATAAAACAAACTATGTTCTTTATGTCAAGGGTCTCTAGCATAATCTTCTAAGTGCAGGAAAAATGGGTAGTAGAGGATAAAATCTTGTGTTTCAAAATGGTGGTTGTGAAATCAAAAAAGGAAGCTCTAGTACTTTGTTCAATGCTACTAGAACAAGGAAAAAAGGTAATGGTGCAAAGTTTTGTATGTCTCAAACTAATGAAATTGGCTATGGCATAAAAGAATGGATCACATAAATTTTCATAGCCTAGTGAGGATAAGTTCTACTGATGTTATAAGAGATTTTCCAAAGATTACAAATCTTATCAATGCATTCTACAAAGAATGTCAAATTGGAAAACAAACAAAGAAAACATTCAAGACAAAAGAATACTCTACCACAGGTCCCTTGGAGTTAGTGCATACATATCTATGTGTACCAACTATAATTATAGGCTCATGCACAACAAGTATTTCATCTTATTAATTGATGATTGTTCTAGAATGGCTTGGGTTACATTTCTCAAAGAAAAATCAGAAGCTCTGGATAAGTTTAAAGAATTTAAGGCTATGGTTGAGAATGGAATGAATATGAAATTAAAATGTTTGAGATTTGATAAAGGTGGTTGCACTTAAAAATTTTGAGTTAGAGACGTGGATACTAGATTATGGAGCTTCTCATTATATGGATTCATCACAAAGTATGTTCTCTTCATTTAATTCTTGTTCATCACCACACATTTTGATGGATAACAACACATATATCTGTATTTTTGAGAAGGGATCTATTGACATGGATGATAGAGCATTTAATGATGTTCTTTGTGTGCCTTCATTGTCAACCAATATCCTTTCTATCTATTAGATCACACATGGTGGAGTAGGAAAGAGTGTTGAGTTCACACTATATTCTTTAATCATTCAGGATTTGCATAGAAGAGATATAGTTATAGTTGGGGAGGTTGATCATCAATCTTGAGTCTACACCTTCTCACATTTTTCTCATATTGTTCCTTTGGCTAATGTACACACTATGACATCTGGTGTGGAAATTTTTTAAGAGATACAATATGGTCATCTGAATCTTGGTGTCTTTTCATCTATTGAGGTTCTAGAGACATATGTTGATATTTAATCTCCTTCATTTATTGTTGCTTCTAATGAAACTAGTGTTACTACATCGATGAATTCTTGTGATTTAGTGCAAAAAAACATTCATAGTCTTCCAAACACAACTACTTGGGATGAGTACTTGACAAACATTGTAGGGTTTTTCTTGTGAGTCCTATCTTGCAAAATTAAAGGACACTATTGAGGATATTCTTCTCCTCTTTGATGTTACTTTGTATGAGGTTGCATCATCTTCTTTAGATGTTTTTAGGGACTATTTTGACCCTTTTTTTCCTTCTCTTTCTTATCATTTGTTACAGTTTTGCATTTGTGTGGAGACCTTTGATATGCATTTGGAGGATCCATATTTATATGTGGATTGTTCTCTACAATCATCTCTACTCGATTATGGATTCTCATCTTCATCAATGTGATATGGAACACATGGTTTGACTATGACAACTTTTGGCATCGACATGGGGACACTTGAGTAGAATTGAAAGACATCACACCTCATATTTCTTCCCTTGTATTCCTTTCAAGAATGGAAAGACATCTTGCATATATTCTTGGTTTTGTTTCTCCCTAAGGGGAGGAATGATGCTCGACAAGATTGAATTATCTTTAGCATTCAATGTTGGGCACGTACTATCATTGTAGGAGACTCTAGTTTGAGGGGGGGTTGCATGGTCTCTCTTCTTCTCTCTTATGGGGTGAATTTTTCTTTGCATGGGTTTTTGTTATTTTCATTATTCTTTGAGATTATTTTGTATTTTCTATCTTTTGGGGATTTTTATCCCATAGTGGGTTTTTTCTTTTTCTCTATTTGTGAGAGATTGCATTTGTACATGTGTACCGAATATGACCTAGTAGTTGGGACCCATCATCATCCTTGCATCATTTGCATTTGTCTACTTCTCCCTAAGTTGCACTTAAGGGGGGTGTTGGTGTGAATGGATTTAGGTCCTATTCAAACTAATTACTTAATTTTACTTAGGGTACACATAGAATAGTTATCACTTTATGACTCAATTCATAAGACTAAGACATATGCCATAATCTTATACAATCTTATGTTCACCTTGGCCTATATAACCAAGGGGTTCTCTTTGTAATCTCAATCAATTTTTTTATCATGGTATATGTGTATCATTTGATAGAAGTCATTTTTCTCTCATAACTTACCTCTCTTTTTCTTTCATAAAATTTCCTAGATCTTGGGTGGCTATAATCTTCAACCAAATCTTGCATGGTATAGAGCATTCTATAGGAACTCTTACATTTATATGTCTCATGTGTTATTTAAATTTATTTTCTAGATTTATGTCCATATTTTTTGAATCATGGTTGAGATAATCACATGCTCTACCAATTAAAGATCCACTCTAAAAAAAGGTGTGCAAAGTTATTATTAAACACATTGATCCATAGCATCCAAAATAATTCCAACTAATTTTGAATTTTCTAGTTGAATTATAGAATTTTGTGTATGCTTGACAAGAGCATTTGCAATCACAAACCTTGATACCATGCTCTCTGTGGTCTGATTTATAAACTGAACAAATTGTAATGATAATAAAATCTTAAAAACCTACTAATAACACTACACGATGCTTGGAAAGAGATTTGTGTTGACTATAAGAAGATGAAAATCTAATATCCTATGAGAAAGTTATTCTCTCCAAATGAAATTTTCCATTTATGTGTGTTGTGAAATAGCCCTCTTGGCTTGAAGATGGTGATGTGTGGGTGGTTGGATAAGGTGGCACACTATTTGCATAGGCCAAACAAAGAGATGGTGGCTTCTTGGTGGAGGATTGTGATGGAGGTGGCATGCCAATAGTGCAACCCCAAGATAGTTGCTAGGGATTTAGCCCCTTATGGTTGGTTGTGACAAACCACTACACCATCTATAAAACCAAGGGCTTTGACCCATAAACCCTATTAATGTCTTTTTTGATAGGTTCATACGTTGTTGATCAACCAATTTATTTTAATTTATTTTAATTTATGTGACTATACAATGCAAATGTAGGGCCTATGCAAGGGCTAGAATATTCCATAACATATTTTGAATGATATAAAGTGCAAATATACTTACTACCAATGAAAAAGTATAGACTTTGCAAACTTGATGTCTACATATTCTTTCATGTCCCTAAAAGAAAAGGGTATCAAGTTTTATTTCGATCCATAGGTTTTTGGTCTTTTAGACTCAATGGAAATTTTTGTTTTAACCTATCAAGTCATGTATAAAACTTCACCCTTGAAACCCTCATAAAGTAAGCCCAAACAAAAACCTTTTTGCCAATTCCATATATAAACCCTAGATCTATGACAACCCAAATCTTGAACATAACTCAAACCTTTGTAAATATCTTCCTTTTCCTACAATACTATTGATTCAAATATACACAAGTTTTCACTCATACTAAGGGTTAACAACAAAAATATGTTTCCTCTTATGCAACCTAATAACAATGCTTTCATACCAAATAAAAGGAAATGTGTAGCAATAATATATATTTCACCTAATATCATGAGAGAATAAAATGCAAAACAAATATTCAAAATTCCACAACGCAAAAGAACAACAAACATGTCATCAAGGTAACACTAGATGTGCCTTGCAAAAATCCTATTAAGGAAAACATAAATATCCAAAAGCACCCACAAAACTCAATGTATTATGTCAAGAACAATATTACAATACACTTGCAAAGTCTCATTGTAAGATTCTAAAGCATTAAGAACCCTAGTTGCACTCCTTGATGTGAACAATAAAAAGAGAACCATGTAGCCATACATCCTAATCCATGCTTCCCCTAGCCACATATGCACCCTACAAGAAATGATCAATCCAACCTTAGCCAACAATCCAACCACAAAAACTACTCAAAGTGCTTGCTTTTATAGAAATAAGCTTGTAAGAAACAACTATGGTATTATTTAAACCATGTGCCTCAAAACCATGAGCTCACTAAACCATGATCCCCAAATTAAACATTTGGTAGCATGTTTTTCCAATATTAATTATTTTCCCAATGTTACACCCATATTAAATATTTCTTGTAATGTCGCATATAACATAAAGTGTTCCTAAGAATGTCTAACACATTGCAAAATCCACATCTCTAAGATGCACCATATTTTACATTTCACTTTTCCCAACATCATCATGATCTTGAATCATACAACCTACCCTTGAAAGGCTTAAATTTTCTCTAGAGGCACCATTGAAGTTTAGTTTACACTAGCCTATAGACAACAAGGTTCATTTTATGTTAGTCTAAGGATTTGACAAAGAATTGGCTCTTGAAAACCTATCAATAAGGAGACCTTTACACCCATTCCATTTATTTAGGAGCTCATTATCTTAGAAATTAACTGATTTATTTTTCATGGATTAAAAAGGAACCTTGTTGTCAACAACTTCCTCAATTGCATTTTTGAGTTTAATCATAAATAAGTCCTTAAATAACTCCCTTTTCTAGAAAGTGCATATTTCTTTCTTTCCAAATTTTACACACAATGGAGGGGTCGATGGTCCATATGCCTAAAAAATGGTTGATCTTTGGATGATAGGCCAAGAGATAACGATTTCTAGCACATCACTCGAGATAGTGCTAGACCAATCTAGTTTCACTTAAAGCTACTACCAACATTTGACTATGAAAGGAGAACCAACAACTAGGTGATCCACATATTCTCCATCAATTTTGAACATTATACACCTTTAGGAACCTTTATAGTTGATCCTCTAAAACTTGTCCATTGTAAGTACTTTTGAAGAGTTGTATGGGTGAAGGTTCTTGCTTTGGGTAGGCAACTCTTGTTCCAACAAATAATTTCTATGTAAGAGGCTCCTCAATAATGAAATGACATTAGCTAAGTAGTTACCTGATTTGGATCCACACCATTTGATTGTATCCTATGCCTCTAGTATGAAAACTCTCCTAGCTCCTATTGAGAATAGAGATATAATCTTTGTGAAAATATTTCATTTTATTTACATTGTTTGCTTTATTTTTATTTGAAGAGCTATTCTTATTTACTTAAGTGTTATTTTATTTTCTTAAGAGTTGTTTTATTTTACTTAAGATTTACTTTAAACTATGCTATAGTTTTAATTTTCAATTTTTACTTTTTACTTTTTATTTTTAAATAAAATTTGGTTATAGTATCTTATACCATTGTAGAATGCCTTTCTATATTAATTATATCGCTGATTGAAAAGGAAAAAAGATAACCAAATTTATTCTTAGGTATTCTACACATTAGTAAACTATTTATTTATCCCTTGTATAAAGATCAAACTTATCCAAATTTTGAAGTAAAATAAGAAAACATCTTTTTAGGTTAAACCCTTGTAATTAAAATTAGAATTTAATGTAATATTGAGTACTATACAAATCTTGTTATAACATTTGCATTTTTATATGTTCTTCACACAAAATAAATAAAAGAACTTTTATATGGATTATCAAGACTTAATTTATTTTCTAAATTTATTTTTTAATGAGAGTCGTCCTTTCTTTGATTTTTCCTTTCAAAACTTACTCTTTTGAGTCATTACTGACCTTGATACAAGCTAAAAAAAATCGTGGTGTCTTCAATACCCCTTGTATATCTTACATAATTTATTTGAAAAGAAATATAATGGATCTCTCCTTGACATGAGTTGAAAGAGGGATAGTAATGATGCCATAAATATAGTTGGCACTTTTATGTCGCCTTCATTGATCTCTCCTAGTGATGTGGAATGAACACTCCTATTAGACCAGATACCAATATTCTAGTATTGATGTTTACCTTTGAAAGTTATCAATTCTTTTGCTTAATTTCTTGGGTCGTTTCTACTAATTATTAAGGCTTTAAGTCTTTCTATTTCTTGATTTTATGTTGCTTCTTCCAACGCTTTAGTTAATGCAACCCAATCATGACAATAGTGATCAAAAGCTTAATTAATTTTTCCAAATCCCTACTTGTGCTATGCCAACTTGCATTAGTGTTGTAATGGTGCTTGCCTCTAGTGATTGTTAAGTCAACACAATCCTATTATTGTAAATATTTTGTAAAAAAGTTGCCCAAATTGACAAAGGACTATGTAGCGACTTTAGAAATGTGGCAACCCTAGCCCTCAAAGTTGGGATCATAGTTTGCAATCTTGACAAGAATTCATGATATTTTTTGCATGGCAAGTAACTTCAACATACTTGTGTGCCAAGTCCTATAAGGGAACTTTCAAGTTTCTCAATGACACTTGCATGCAACTTGTGAGCTTTTCACAAATTTTTTTGCAAACTCCACCACCAAAAATATTTGCAAACCCATGATAAAACCCTAACTTTTTATGTTTTTGGTTGTATTCATCTTCACCAACAAGTTCTTAGCAACATGAATTGTTTGTTAAGATATTGAAAGAATTTATTGACATTTATTAAAAACAAAATTATGAATAATGATATATGCAATGAAGATCCTTGTGACCTCAAAGACCTTAATTGCCACCTCTAAAGGCCTATATTGATTTTCAAACATTAAACATACCTCTTTTTAGGATAGACCAAATTGAAAATAAAAATTTTACTCTTCATTTGACTTGAATTAGCCCAAAAAAACACCAATTTTTTCCAGCAGTATTTAGTCTCTGAATAAAATCCATTTATACTTGTTTGCCAAGTCAAGCCCAGTTTTCAGTAATGTCACTCATGATCTCTATATTCACTCTTTATGTGTTCATGCATTATTTAAATTTATTTTGTAATTTGTATAAAAAAATTATTTACTGACTTCTGGCCAAACAAATTGTAATTCCAGATTTTCTAACCATGATTGAATAATCACATGCCCTACCAAATAAAATCCACTATGCAGAAAATGAAGGTGTGCAAAACTGGTGTAATTAAAGACATCCAAAATAGCTGAACACCATAGCAAATCAGAGCTTTTGGGCTTTATTCAGTTTCTTGTTTGATTATGAATGCGCACGATCTCTCCAGATATGCCCAATTATGAACTATGATAAAAATATTGAACAAGTTGTAACTCTATACAAGAGCTGTACTCATTTAACTTGTCCTAATAAATACACGAAAAATTCACTGTCAACAATTCACCATCATCATGTGGAAATGAGGGCTTTTAGGCTTTATTCAGATTCTTGTTTGATTATGAATGCGCAGGATCTCTCCAGATATGCCCAATTATGAACTATGATACAAGCTGCAACAGAAACGTAAAAAATTCTCTATATAAGAATTCATAATATATAAAGGTATGAAAAGATTTAATCATATTTAGAAGTGCAGTGTTAAAATTACATGTCAGTGCAACCATTGAATAAAATGAAGTCTTTTGACAGAGAAAAGAACTGTCCACTAAATAACATTGTCCACCAATCATAAAAAAGACCCCTCAAATTGATGAGGCAACTTCATACATTGAGAAAGAAATATACAGGAGTGACTTCAACAATCTGTCACTCGCAAGGTATGAGAACTATGATCGCTTAGAAATAATAAAAGCATTGTTATTTGCAAATTCTTTTAATTTTTCTATTTCTCCAACATCAATCAGCCAGCAGAGTATCTTAACAGTCCCATCACTTGGAGCACAGCCTTGCTTCTGCATTTGATCCATCAAAAATAAGGTTTTTTCCAAGTCACATCTTTTGCGGACACCACTAAATAATGTGTTGTATGTGATCTCATCTGGAACCAAATCTTTTGCTCTCATTTCATCTAACATTGACAAAGCAATATCAAGTTTGTCTTCTTTGCATAATGTGTCAATTAGCATGGTATATGTTACAACATTTGGAGTAATACCAACCATTTCCATGCTTTTAAAAAGCTTTACAGCCTCATCCATTTTACCAGTTTTACAATGACCATTAATTAGTATGGAATAGGTTATAATATTTGGAATAACGCCAAT
The DNA here is from genome assembly GCA_007258455.2 of Sequoia sempervirens. Lineage (NCBI taxonomy): Eukaryota > Viridiplantae > Streptophyta > Pinopsida > Cupressales > Cupressaceae > Sequoia > Sequoia sempervirens. The sequence continues at coordinate 252,595,823 of VDFB02047230.1, read as the reverse complement.
CATTTCCATGCTTTTAAAAAGCTTTAAAGCCTCATTCATTTGACCAATTTTACAATGACAGTCAATTAACATGTTATAAGTTACAACACTTGGAATAATACCAACCATTTCCATGCTTTTAAAAAGCTTTAAAGCCTCATCCATTTCACCAGTTTTGCAATGACCATTAATCAAAGAGTTATAAGCCATTACATTAGGAGTCATGCCTTCATCAACTATCTTATTCATGAGTAGATGTGCGCTAACAAGATCACCTGCTTTACACAGACCGTCAATGATTGTGTTGCATGTCACTTCATCAGGTTTCAAACCCTTTACTCTCATTTTGTCTAACATTTGAAATGATATTCTCATGTCTCCTGTCCTACAGAATGCACATATCAGAATATTATATGTTACCACATCAGGAAGACATCCCCTGTCTTCCATTTGAGAAAAAAGTGTGAATGCCTGCCTTGCCCTGTTACTCTGACAAAAACCAGCAATCACATAGTTGTACGTAACAACATTAGGAGAGCAACCTTTTCTTAGCATCTCTTTAAACAACTTTTGAGCTTCATCTTTCTTATCAATCTTGCAAAGACCATTAACTAGGGAACTGTATGAAATAGTATCTGGAAAGAGGCCATCTTGTATCACTTGTGCTACCAATACTAAAGTTTCATCCATCCTACCTTTCTTGCAGAGAGCATTAATTAGGGTGTTGTAGGTAAAAATGTCGGGAAAACAATGGGTATTCCTCATTTTGTGCAAGAGCTCGTGTGCTTCCTCAAATAGATCCCGTGTACACAAAGTTTTTATGAGGGTATTGAGAGTGATGACATCTGGATGGATGCCCATCTCTTCCATTTCAGCAAGGAGAAAGTAAATTCTACGGAAATCACCGTCATTCCCAAGACCGTCCAAAAGCACAGTGAAGGTTACAACAGTGAGAGGAAGGCGTTTAGTAATGGCTGAATGGAAGAGGTCCCACGCCTTGTTTGTGTTGCCCGATTTACAGAGGGCCTTAATGGATTTAGTGAAGTGTACAACGTCAGGGTGTGGGGGGTTGTGTTTGTTTGCAGAGGAAGATAGAGGGCGTAGGAAGAATGAAGAGAAATAAAGAAAGTGGGTAGTAGAGGTTACCTGTTTCAAGATTGGGAGTCGGCATTTCATGGTGATGTTGGTAGCAGAGGATGATCTACGCCCTCAAATTTCTTCTCAACTGAACTGAACCCTAATTTCTCTTTCCTTCACTCGTTCAGCATGGAAATAGCCCACAATTTCTCGATGCCAATGTTTTCTGGGTATTGTATTTTATTTTTATGTCCGTAAGCAACTTTATTGATTAAAGTGTATTGTTCAAAGCATGGTTTATGAGTAAGTAAATATCTACGGTCTAATTAAATGAAATAAATAATGTAATAAACAATTTTAGATATATATAGAGTTGAGACAGAAATGAGAAGAGGTCAATATGAATTAGATTATAAAATTTAGAATTGAATTCCTGTGATCAATTTTTTATAAAGTCTTATGTGACATAATTATATTTGTTATATTTTAATTTTTATAGAATATTAAAATCTACACACATACACATGATATTTATTTTGGGGTTAATATAATTTTTAGAAATGTCTTTAGAGATTTATTGTAAAAAGAGTAAAGCTTGAATTTTCTTGATCGAATCAAACTCCTAATCCTAATTTACAAGATTAAAAGGCAAAAGATACACTAATGCATAATGCCTAGTTAATGTAATGTCAATGCAAATGCTAAAATATTAATGTAAGTAAATACCTAAGATCTAATTAAATAAAAAATAATACTATATATATATATATATATGAGAGAGAGAGAAAGAAAGACATAAATAAAAAGAGGGCAAGATGTTCACCTAGCTTTGTTTGTCTAATATATTTACAATTAAATTTTAGAATTTAGAATTAGATTTCTATTATAAATTATGTGATTAACCTCTCTTTTTTTCATCTTTAGTATGTTTGAAGATGTGAACATGAATGATTAGGTCTAATGTGACAATTTTATTTGTCCCAGTGCAATTTTGTCTTTAGTTATTGTATAATGCCTAATGTAATTTCTACTATGATAGAGACCAAATTGTAAATGTTAAATTCTTTTTATTGTGGTAATTCCTTACATTGCAAGTTTTACTTCATGTTACATACGTGTTTTAAGTGCCAACACTTTTAACATGTTTTAATTTATATTTAACCAAATATTTAGCTTTCTACCCATTGTCAAGATGCCAAGTAACCCCAACTTGCTTAGTTTTTGTTTGTGTATGTTTCATAGATTTCTTCAAATTTTATGTTAACATAAGTGCTAAGGCAATCATGAATGGATATATCTACATGCCAAATATGCTATTTCAGGAAATCTTTTATAATGTCTTGTCTACATTTGTAATATTATTTTTGGAAATTCCCCCTCCCATGAGTTTACTAAAACCTCCTATTTTCCAATTCTTACAACTTTCGTCCATATCCTATGTTACTTCTTTATTGTCACTGCAATTACTTCTTGTGAACTCGTAATGTCTCACCCATTTACCAAACAACAATTGGCATTATTAGCAAGTTTCATAACCCTTAGTTCTTGTATTCACCATTGCATCCTTATAGTGGCAAAAAGATTATAGGAAATTCCAATAATATTTTATTTATCTTCACTTTCTACACATAAGATCACACACCTAATCTTTGTAGATTGCATGTATGGTTAAAATACACCAAAGAAGAATGTGATTGAGAAAAATTCCCAAGTAGCTCTTACAAATTTTCTTTCCAAAGTTACAATTTTGGTTTCACTTTCTCTCTACAAGTACTTCAAATTCTAGATCTATAAATACAATGACAATTTATAAGCCAACATGCATGACCTTCAAATATTTGAAGTCTCTTTCAGAAAGGTTTACCACTACATTGGTATGGCTGCTAATGCAATCGTACAGTCTCTACCATGTGACATAGGTTGCCACCACAAAATCCAAATTTTTGGTCCACAAATTAGAACAAATCCTTGTCACAATATTAAAAGAAATAACTTACTCATGTGTGCACCCAATTTGCAAAGAGACTTAGGTTTAATTGTCCCTTAAGGATTGGAATGTCACACTTGATATTGGACTAATATATGTCTATAGCTTGAATTGATCTACCCATGGGATATTAAGCACTAGTTGATACTTTTGTGCCTCTACTTCATCTATTTGGACAACTAAAATTTAATTAACTATGGTTTTTGGTTGTCACTTGCCAACTACATGCTTTTCAAAGAAGTTGGTTTCTATTTTTATGCCTTTTATTCTCAAATTTTTTAATTCATTATAGATTTAGATTGCTATTCCTCACTTTTGCAATTGGTAAGGCCATTATAGTTTCTCAACTACTCATCATTTAATTTTTATTTATCCAAGCCAGTGTCCAATGCCAATATGCAATAATATTGTAGTTTCACAATTACTCATTATTGTTGTATTAGTATGGAATAAATTGGTGGTCGGGAGTTTTCCTTCCCCACACCATATCATTTTTTGTAGGCCCAATTTCTTATACCAAAATTTGAATTATCTAATTGTTATTTCATATTAATTAGTTTTACTTGCACAATGCATTTGGAATGGTGCACAAAATACTAACTATTATTTGAATTAATACATGTTTTCTTCATTCTTGAGTGTTATGTTTGACCATCTAATTGGATACACATAGCTACTAACAGTTTGCACATTGTATTTAAAATGCTTTGATAGTCGATATTTGTTGGCTTGGATATTATCAATCATAAGGTCACATTCCACATGATTTTCTTTGTTTACCTCCTACAAAGACCATGCATGCAATGAATAGTGTTTCATATTTTTTTAGAACTCCCTTTGTTTCTTTTTTAGGGGATGTGAGATTATCTTTGGTGAAGTGCTTGCAACATTGTGTGTCAAATTGTGGTCTCTCTTATGAAAATCCCAACTAGGGATCCTTTGTGAGTGTTATTTTCTCATGTGGTGCCCTTCACCGAATATAGCATATCCCCATTTTATGTCCACCAATTTTTCCCTTAATATTATATGTTGTTCATAATATATGACAAGAAACCCATTACTAGATTGAAAAGATCACTTAATTAGAAATTTTTTCTTGTTTACAACTTGAACAATCTAGGCTTCCTCCTCATCATTATATATCAATACTCCATCTTAATCCTCCATTTTTTGTCCCCTTAGACTTGTTTGATTCTATAGAAGATGCTAAAATAGAAACATAAAATAATGCAACATTGAATGGTGGGTACAATTTCAAACTTTCCCTTTACATTGGATAAAAGAGTTATTAGACATATAATTAAATTAGCATTCCTCCATTATTGATCACATTTTCTAACTCTTTGAAATGGATGAATGGGAAGATCTAACCTTGAAAAAATTTCCACATTTCTATTGAAATATCGAGAACATCAATCTCAGTTCTAGTTTGTCACTAATTTTTGTGGGTGAGATCTTTGTAACTAGTACTCAAAACCTTTGACTAAGGATATTCAATCTCAAGTGGAACCACCTCCGCTTCTTCTATTGAAACGTCTCACCAAACTCTCAAAAATGTAAGTATTCTATTTTTAAATACCTAGGTCATTTCAATTTAACATCTCTACTTATGTTTTGTAAATGCTTAAATTTTAGAGGAATCAACATTTAGATTAAGCTAGGATTTGTGTCTCTATATACATCCACTATATATACAGATTTCATATGGCTAGTTGTATTTTGGACCCTTTACATACGTTTCAACCATTTAATTTAAAATCCAAATTCAAATCTAACATTTAGTTTTTTATTTGGATATTTAGGATCTACAATGGTGCAACCATTTTAATTATTAAATAGTAGAAGAGTTCAATGTAACTTGGCAATTATATGTTCCAAGGTGTAAGCACAACCAATGATCCACTCTTTTAGCACTTTTTCTTCAATATCTTTATGCTCATATGATTTTATTAATTTATATTCATTATCATTGTGCTAATAATCTCATGTGTTACTTGGATTGTCTTTGTTCTTATCATCTCATGCTCATAATTTGAAAACTTGTAGGAAATCAGGCTAGCCAAAGAATATGCTCATAAACTACTAATCTTGTGGTTTAGTAGGATGTTTGAAGAATATTTTTATATAAACCATTTTTATTTTTGTGTGCTTTAGCTTCTTTTCTTGCTTGATCACATTTAATTTTGAGGATTAAAATTAATCACACATTTCGACTTGGACTAAAAAATTATGTTTTTTTCTTAATTTCAAAGTTACACTTGCATATACTCTCCTTTCACACTTAGGTTGATCTTGAAAATAAGAAATAAGTGTTTACTTCTTTTTTTCATCACCCTAGGGGATAACCCCAACCCTAGCATTCCAATGGGGTATATGTCAAGAAAATGACTTGTTGTACACCTTGCAAAAAAAAATTATTTTAGTTATATATAAAATAAATATTTATTTGTGGTATATCTTTAAATATGTAACTCAACAAACTAGCCAACAAGACAACCCTAGCCACATTAAATATTTGTTTGGGTCCACTTATGAAGTTACATGTGACATTAGTTAGATATTTTATATGTTGGATGCACACATTGGAAAAATATTTAATATTGAAAAAAATTATACCAAAAAGTAAATGTTGGAGTTAATGGTTTTGTGCACATATGATTTTATCTATACCACTTGGTTGTTTCATGTGAGCTTAAATCTACAAAATAAAACACATATTTAGTTAGAAAACACATATTTAGTGGTTAGGGTTGGCTTGTTGGCTAGTTGGTTGAATTGGTTTGGTTGTCTTTTGTATTGAGCTCTCTTATTGAGTGCATATGTGAATCATGGCATGGGATGTGTGGTTACATGTTTAGACACATAGAGGATGCATTGGATGAGCTTAATTTTTCATAAGTATTCATGGAGACTATGTAAGTATATTGTAATGCTTCATTGTTGAATAATGCATTGAGTGTGGATGGTTTTGAAGGTTATATTTTCCCTCTTAAGGGTTTTCCCAAGGTATATCTTGTGTAATATTCTGGTATGTTGTTGATTGTTGTATCATGGTTATTTTATAATATTTTACACACATTTTTTTCTCTCATAAGATTATGTAGGAAATGGTTTGATTGACATGTTTATTTCCTAACATTATAAATAGTTGGGGTGAATCAAAAGACACACTCATTAGAAAATAAAAATTTCATTTTGGCTAAGCACCCAAGGACTTTATGCCTTGGGATTGTAATGGAAGAGAGATGGTTTCCCTCTTACACCAAGCCTTAGACACATCATTTCTCCATTTCTTAAATTAGTCCCCATGTACCCTTGTGGTATATTAGAGAATCCCTTATAAATCCTTTCTTCAGCCTAGCTTAAGACCTTCAACCATGCTTGAGTATGATGCACCAAATGCACATTACCTAAATAATTTACTCACCATGTACCCATTGAAACAAATGTATAGGCTACATATACTCTCTTGTTGCTTCTTTTTGAAAATCCTAGGTGGAAAAAAATAGTTAGTGCCCCATCATATGCCCCTATACATTATTCCAAGACAAGGTATATTGGTGGGCTCATGCCCATGCACACACCCTTGGATACTAAATAGGCCCATTATTATGTCTTCTATTGCTTACTGCTATGTTATGTGCATTCTTATTTGTAACCTTTAAAATTAAGCCAACCTTTTTGCAAAAATACTACCATTTCCTTAAGAAAACACACATCCAAATGGTATTCTTAAGAATAATTCAAAGTCCAACTTAGGTCTATCCCATAAATATTTAACCTAATTTACTCCATTCTTTCATCCATACTCATAGCCTTACTTTTCCAATCAAACCAAATTCAACCTCCCCTAACCTTAATTCATACCCATCACCAAACAAAATTTGATGCCCAAACATTAATACTTGATCCAAACCTTATACCTCATCCAAATTAAATCCAACCAAAACCTAATCCATTCCTAAGTCATCCAAATTAGAATTTACCCCCCCCCCATTAAAACTAAACCTTATTCTTTATCCAAATCAAACCTGAATCCCCATAGACATTCATCCATCCTTTAAATGTCACATTAATCCACACCCTTTGAAACTTTAATTCATAAAACCAACTCCAATCATTAGGTCCTCAGGACCTTAGGCCATATCCACTCTCTAATTCAACTCCCAAAATTTTGGTTCATCCTCAACACACCTAGTCCAACCTAATCCCAAAAATACAAGACCACATCCATTATCCAAATTAATCCACATCCTACATCCTTGATCATCCAATCTCATCCAAACCTATGAGCCTTAGTACATCCTTGGACATCAAACAATTCCATCTTATCCATCCCATAGCAACCATCATAATACAAACCCTATTACCTTGAGGGCCATTCTTGGACTCTTAAAAGTCACTTTGGATTAGGAACCTTAACTATCCTTAGGGCCTAAATCCAATCGATCATCAAAACCTCATAATTATCTATGAATTCCAAAAATCCAAGCAATACAACAAACATATTTAAGATCCAAAGCTTGCATCATTTAATAATGCAAAGTTTAGCAATCCACCCAAACCAATCCTTTATCCATACATCCAAATTATTCATCCATCTCTTGAAGTCCTTATATAATACTTAGGCTCTCTAAGGTTATAAATAGTCCCCTCAAATTACCTATCAAAATCACACCCCAAAATTATCCAAAATCTGCCTAAGGTACCATCCCCTTTCATCAGGTCCTTTGGGATCCATTATCCCTTTAATCACAACCAATCCAAATATAATTAATCTCAATCACTATCAAATCACCTTGAATCAAACCAACCTTAATCCCACAAGAAAAACAATCTAAAAAAATCCTTGGAAGAATAAAATATCAATATTACTTTAATCCATAAAATAATCCTTGGCATCAGTTATCATCCAATCCAAAATCAATTTGAATCCTAGGATCATCCTAAATACAAATAATCTAAAATCTAAATCATACAAACTCAATCATCAATTAGAATATTAAACTGGCATGAAGATGATGTATCCATTTTACTCCTATAATTCCTTGCATTAAAACCAATCTCAAAACACCTTTGAAAATAATGATGATGAGGATAGCCTTGTGAACAACCAAAATATGCTTATGACTAGAGGATGATAGTCTTGTCAACCAACCTAAATATGATCCATGTGATGATGGTAGCATTGACCAAGACACCATTGATAAGAGACTTATGGGAAATCTTACCTTAGATTCTTCATACCCAACCATGGATAATGAAGATCCCTTCAATTGAGGTCATGCTAGTACTATTTATCTCATTGTTCGTAAGCCATCCCTATCCAAAAATTAGCTAGGGAAACATCATTCTAAAGAAATTTACCTAATCACCCAAATCCATATCATCTAAATCATCCCAATCATTTTCATCCAAATCCTTTAAAACCTCAAAATCCTTTCAATATTTCAATTCATTTTTATCCATCACAACATCTACCTCATCCAAATCCTCCAACCAATTAATATCCAAAATATACCTATCTTTAGGAACTTGATCAATCTAGTCTATTTGCTAAAGTTTTTTTCTAACCATTAATCGCATAGGATAAACAACATTTGAAGCAAAAAATTTAATAAATTTATGTTTATAAGATCTATCAATGAATATACTACTATGGTGCAGGGGCACCTAGTCCAATGTTGCAAATTTGGTCTAATGTTGGGTTTTTGTGGTTTAGTCATGATTTTGGATGTAATAAGGTCCATTTAGACCATTTTCAATGTAATGAGTCATATAGGGTCAGTTTTAGATAAATTTGTCAAGTTTTTGCAAATGTTGCAAAAGTTGCAATGCAACTTTGCAATTTTGGATGTATTTGGGAGGTGAACGGTCAAGTCATTCAAAAGTAGTTGAAACCATTGGTTTTGAGTTGGAAATGTTTAAATATGCTTTGAAAGGCTTGATGCATACTTTTGGAGATAGTTTTGTGATCAAACAATAAAGAAACTTCTATTTTTCTACAATTTTTTGAGTAAATCTGCTACTATAGAGATTTGTACGGCTTCGTACTGTGTGTTAATGATCTAAAGTACATCGAGTTTGATGGTGGGATGAATTAAATCTATTTTGGTTTTGATTTGAACTAATTTCATAAGGTTTGAAGGATTTTAGAAGCAATTTACTAAAAGTGGTCTAAAAACCCTAAGTTAAGAGGGTTTGATCAAGAAAATGGATTATTGAACCATTCCACGAGTGGAAAAATCTACAAATTAGTGGAATGGTGTTATTTAGGGTATTTTTCATGTTTTTTAGGTTTGTAGATGCAGGGGATGGAGGTAGGGAAGTGTTTGATCAAGCCCTAGCCTAATAGCTCAATTTATTAAGCTTAGGAGTGTAGGTAAAGATAGGGTTTTGATGTTAGAAGATTGGGAAGTGTTACCAATTGATAAAATTCATTGATTCAGACCGTATATGACCTGTGAAGAGCATTGGAATGAAGTTTTGTGGTTTGGGGATTGAATTCCACATAGTTGCTTTGTAAAATAGGCTTAATTAGGCTTCAGGGCAGCGTAGCAGTCAAAATAAAAGGGTGTTGTTACAAAACAATCCTACTCACAAATTGGATATGTTGAAGAAGAGCATAATGGGTATTAGGAATGGTGATTATATTGTGGGTTTAAAGGTTTCTTTGCAAGTTATGATAAAAAATCACTGTTTGGTGACCTATAAGCAAAATTGAAGGAATTGTGAATAAGGCACCAAGTTAGGGTTTCCAAGTTGGAAAACTTGTTGAATTGTGATTGAATTGTAAACCTCCACCCTAATCTACATAAAATTGGTATCAGAGCATAGGTTCTGGTCATTTGAGGAAAAGTTGTAATTTGAAGGGAACAAGATGCCTCCAAAGGGAAGTGTAGTCATTGCTAGGGAAATAAAATTTATGAAAGAGTCTTAGGAAGCTCTTTTAGCTAAAATTTCAGCACTTGAAACAAACCAAATAAGAGGTAAGGCCACTGCAGATGAGAGTGACCGAGGGGAAGAGGGTGAGAATGAAAACCCTCAAGGAGGATCCCATGAGGAAGAGTTGGATCCTGAAGCTCGATGAGGATGGTTAAAATGTTGAGGGTTGTCAAAGGATACACTCCTAAGGTAAAGATGGATTTGAAAATGTATGGAGGAAAGTTAGATAGTGAAGAAGTGCTAGGTTGGATTAATGCACTTGACAACTATTTTGAATATGAAGAGGTAGCAGATGACCAAAGGGTGGAGTTTGCCAAAACAAAGTTGAAAGGCCATACCCTAACCTGGTGGAATTATGTATAGGAAGAGAGAGTGAAGAAGAAAAAATCCAAAATCAATTCATGGGATAGAATGGTGCCCAAAATCAAGATTTAATTCTTACCCGGTGACCATGCAATTCAAACATTTAGGAAGTTGCAAAACCTCAAACAAAAAGAAATGAATGTCTTGGAATACACAGAGGAGTTTCATAGATTGAGCATTAGAGCAGGTCATGTTGAGGATGAAGTTGAGAAGATAGAAAGGTATATAAATGGGTTAAGGTTCAATATCCAAGATGAATTGAGTCTTTCCACCCCTAGAACGGTGGAAGAGTGCTTTCAATTGGTTGTTAGGGAAAAAGAGAAGTTGAAAAGAAGGCAAGGAAAAACAAAGTAGAGGTAGAGGAAAGAAATTCAGGGTTAGAGGAACATTTGGAGGAAGAAGACAATCCCAAAAAGCACAAGGTGAGAGAAGTGGTAATCAAGAGAAAGGTTCAGAATCAAGAGATGGTTTCAGAGGAAGGAGATCTAATAGTAGAGGAAAATTTGGAAGACAAGGTAGAGGTTCAAATACCTTTGAGCTGGAAGATGCTATCAATGCAATCAATTTGGCCATCAAGCATGGAAGTTCCCAGAGAAACAACCTTCTACATCACATGGTGGTGAAGGGAGAATACAATTGGTGCAAGAGGAAGATTGTGGGAGTGTTAACTCTTCTTCTCAGCATGTTGGTCCAGAGGTTGGAGAATCCCTAATGATGAGAAGAAATTTGCTCAAAGTCCTTGTAGTGAAGGACCCTCCACAAAGAAAGTCATTGTTTAGAACCACTTGCAAATCTCAAGGCAAGGTATGTAAGGTTCTTGTTGATTATGGTTCTACTGATAATTTGGTTTCTTTGGAGATGGTTGAAAAGTTAAAGATGAAAAGAATCCCACACCCCACACCTTACAAGGTCTCTTGGCTGAATAAGGGTCAACAAGTTCTAGTGAATGAGAAATGGGTTGATTTTAACATTGGAGGATACAAAGACAAGATCTTGTGTGACATCATCCCAATGGATTTTCTCATCTGTTGTTAGGAAGACCCTGGCAGTATGACAAAAAAGCAAAACATGATGGATAGAAAAATACATATGTGATTGAAAAGGATGGAGTTTCATTTACCCTCACCCCTGTGCATGATGAAAATTTAGACACACAAGTTGGGTCAAGTGTCATGTTGGTTGGGGAAAAAGAATTCTTGAAAACTATGAAAGAAGAAGTTGGTCAAGATTGTGCCATTATAATTAGGCCTAAATCTGTGATGACAACAACACAGCTTGAAAATGTGCCTAAGGAAGTTCAAGCCTTGTTGAAAAAGTATCAAGATATTGTTGTAGATGAACTCCCTAGTTCTTTGCCACCTATAAGGGATGTGAGCCATCACATAGACTTTATACTAGGAGCAAACTTACCCAATAAGGATGCATACAAAATGAAGAGATAAGGAAACAAATACAAGAACTGCTTGATAAAGGCCTCATAAGAGAAAGCTTAAGTCCATGTGTTGTCCCTACTATGTTGGCACCTAAAAAAGGTGGAGATTGGAGAATGTGCACTGATTCAAGGGAAATTAATAAGATAACCATAAGGTATAGGTTTCCCATACCTAGAATGGAGGATTTAATGGACTGTTTAGGAGGAGCTTGTTACTTTTCAAAGATTGACCTTAAAAGTGGCTACCATCAGATTAGGCTAAGAGAAGCGGATGAGTGGCAAACTGCCTTTAAAACTAATGAGGGGCTATATGAATGGGTGGTAATACCATTTGGGCTTTCAAATGCACCAAAAAATTTTATGAGACTAATGAATGAAGTTTTGAAGCCTTTCATAGGTAAGTTTGTAGTTGTATACTTGGGTGATATTATTGTGTTTAGTAAGACTAAAGAGGAACACTTGTAGCATTTGGACATGGTGTTGAAAAGGCTGAATGAAGAAAAGTTGATCAATTTGAAAAAGTGTGAATTCATGAAGGAGTTGGTCTACCTTGGTTTTGTGATTTCAAAAGACACTTTGAAGATGGACCCTGACAAGGTAGAAGCAATTTTGAACAAGCCTACTCCAACTTCAGTTAGTGAGGTAAGAAGTTTCCGCGGTCTTTCTAGTTTTATAGAAAATTTGTAAGGAACTTTAGTCATATTTACTCTCCTATTATTGATACAATTAAAGTGGATAAAAGGAAAAGGTTTATGTGGTCTAAGGAGGTAGAAAAAAGCTTTCAAATTCTGAAACAAAAGAAGCACAACAGCCCATCTTAACATTGCGTGATTTCAATAAGGTGTTCACAATAGAATGTGATGCAAGTGGGTATGCAATTGGAGCAGTCTTGGGTTAGGAGGGTAGACCTGCAGCATTTTTCAGTGAGAAACTTAATGAGGCCAAGAAGAAGTATTCTTCTTATGACTTGGAATTGTATTCCATGGTACAATCATTGAAGAAGTGGAGACACTATCTCCTTCCCAAGGAATTTATTTTTTTTACTGATAATCATGCTTTGAGTTTCTTAAACAAAAAAGAAAAACTCAGCCACAGGCATGTGAAGTGGGTGGAGTACCTCCAAAGCTTCACCTTCACCATCAAGCACAAAAAAGGAAAGTCAAACAAGGTGGCAGATGCTTTGAGCAGAAGACAAATGTTGGTGCAAGAAATTCAACTCCAAAGTGTAGGTATTGATGCTTTGAAAGGTATGTATGAAGGAGATGATGATTTCAAGGATGTTTATGTTGTTTGTAATTAGTTCAATGACACTTTCCATGAAGAATATTTTAATTTCCTGATACAAGATGGATTATTGTTTAAGGGTGCTCAATTGTGTATACCAAGTGTTCTATGAGGGATAATCTGATTAAAGAAAAACATTGTGGCAGCTTAGGGGGTCATTTTGGTGTGGATAAAACCTTGGAGCAGGTAAGAAGGTATTACTATTGGCCTAAAATAAAAAGTGACACTAGAAAATTTGTTGAAAAGTGTGTGATTCATCAAAAATCAAAAGGTTCAAGCAAAAATGCAAGTCTTTACCAGCCATTTCCAATTCCAAAAAGGCCATGGAAATCCATCAACATGGATTTTGTTTTGGGTTTACCCAAAACTCAAAGAGGGTTTGATAATGTATTTGTTGTTGTTGACCGGTTTAGTAAAATGGTTCATTTTATACAATGTAAATGCACAAGTGATGCTTCTTACATTGCAAGGTTGTTTTTCAAGGAGGTGGTTAGGATTCATAGACTACCATTGAAAATTGTTTCTAACAAGGATAGCAAGTTTGTGGGTCACTTTTGGAGAACTCTATGGGAGAAGTTGGGAACAAACTTGACATTTAGCTCTGCTTATCATCCACAAATAGATGGGCAGACTGAAGCTATCAATAGAAGCCTTGGGAATCTTCTCATATGTTTGACAAAAGAGAATTCACAACAATGGGATCTCATTCTTCCACAAGTTGAGTTTGTTTATAATGATTCAATCAATATAAGTGTTGGAAAAAGCCCATTTGAGATAGTCTATGGATTGAAGCTGAGGGGCATATTTGAACTCAAAGATTTGAGTGGTATGGAGAGAAGGAGTGCTGAAGGAGAAGTATTTGTAGTAGCAATGAAGGATATACATCAGCAAGTGAAAGAAAATCTTCAAAAGAGTGTGGAAAAGTACAAGCAAAATGCACATTTGAAGAGAAGAGAAGTTCATTTCAAGGTGGGAGACTTGGTATTGGCTCATTTAAGGAAAGAAATACTACCAAAGGGGAAATATACAAAGTTACAAATGAAAAAGATTGGGCCATGTAGGGTAGTCCACAAATTTGGTGCAAATTCCTATGAGATAGAACTCCCTCCTGGAGTGGCCATCTCTCCAATTTTCAATGTTTCTGATCTTTATCCTTTTAAAGGATCTGTGATTGCAGGTGAAGAAAGAGGTACATTAGGAGTTCAAGATGAAGATTGGGTCAAGGACTTACCACCAAGTCAACCATTGAAGCTTGAAAGCATCTTGGATACCAATGAAGCAAAAAGAACCAGGCATAAGGTGTATAATGAATACCTAGTGAAACGGAAAGGTCTCCCCAATGAAGATGCAACATGGATAATAGAGGAAAACATTAAGAAGAATGGCACAACATTTCAAGAGCTGATCTCAAGTGGAAGTTGAGATTCTTTTCTCCCTAGATGTATGGTGCAGGGGTACCTAGTAAAATGTTGCAAATTTGGTCTAATGTTGGGTTTTTGTGGTTTAGTCATGATTTTGGATGTAATAAGGTCAATTTAGACCATTTTCAATGTAATGAGTCATATGGGGTCGGTTTTAGATAAAGTTGTCAAGTTTTTTCAAATGTTGCAAAAGTTGCAATGCAACTTTGCAATTTTGGATGTATTTGTGAGGTGAACGGTCAAGTCATTCAAAAAGTAGTTGCAACCATTGCTTTAGAGTTGGAAATTTTTAAATATTCCTTAAAGGCTTGAGGTATGCTTCTAGAGATAGTTTTGTGATCAAACAATAAAGAAAATTTTGTTTTTCTGTAATTTCTTGAGTAAATTTGTTGCTACAGAGCTTTGTACGGCTCCGTACTATGTGTTAATGATTTGAAGTGCATTGAGTTTGATGGTGGGATGAATTAACTCTATTTTTGTTTTGATTTGAACTGATTTCATAAGATTTGAAGGATTTTAGAAGCAATTTACTGAAAGTGGTCTAAAAACCCTAAGTTGAGAGGGTTTGATCAAGAAAATGGATTATTGAACCATTCCACCAGCGGAAACCTCTACAAATCAGTGGAATGGAATTAGTTAGGGATTTTTTCATGTTTCTTAGGTTTGTAGATACAGAGGATGGAGGTAGGGTAATGTTTGATCAAGCCCTAGCCTAATATCTTAATGTATTAGGCTTAGGAGTGTAGGTAGAGGTAGGGTTTTGATGTTAGAAGATTGGGAAATGTTACCAGTTGATAAAAGTCATTGATTCAGACCCTATATGATTTGTGAAGAGCACTGGAATGAATTTTGGTGGTTTGGGGGATTGAATTCCACATAGTTGCTTTGTAAAATAGGCCTAATTGGGCTTCAGGGCAACGTAGCAGTCAAAATAAGAGGGTGTTGTTACAAAACAAGCCTACTCACAAGTTGAAGTTGAACATGACACTTCCAACTCTCTTAATACTTTGATTCCAACTTCAAGAGTAGAACCTATACATATTGAACATAATCATAATTACATTCCACCTATAACAAAACTCTAAGATGATAATTAGGGGTCTTTATATTTTACACCTTGTTTCAAAGGGGAGTCTAAATCTCACCATCAAAGTCCAAAGAGTCAAACACAAATGATGATCATGATATTGCTTCATCTTCAAAAATTCATGTTTTGGTGATGATTGGGGTTCATGAGATTTCACACCCTCCTTTATGGGAGGGTACAAAATCTTACAATCTAAAACTAAAGATTCTTGTGTTTTATCTTGTTCTACATTAGCAGATTCAAAGACATCACCCCATGATGGTGATGGGGCTCTTTAACTTTCATCCCTCATGAGTGGAAGATGCCTAAATTTAAAAAACTTAAAAAGGATTTGTGTATTCATGAAAGAACCAATTCTTCTCATGATTATGTAGATATGATTTCTTCATCTAACTTGGAAGAATGTTATGGGCTTGGATACAAAATTCTTCCTAAAAATGGATATAATGCAAACATGGAACAAAAAGATAAGGATCAAGTGAAGTCTATATTGTACTTTTATAAGCATGGTATAGGTTTCCAACCTTTGTACCCATCTTCATCTAATGTTTTATCATCTACTATATTATGGCATCTTGCGATAAGTGAGCAAGCTTTTCTTCACAAGAGAAAGAAATGTCTTATACTAATGAACAAGATTATATTTTTTTGAGGCTTCTCAATAACTCATTATGTGCATATCATTGAGTGTGTGTTCATTCTACCAATGAATGTTAGGTCTTGAGGAATAAAATACAACTTAGTGATTGCGGTGCTCTCCCATGTGTTGATGCACCTAATTACTCTAAACAATAATGATCTTTATTTTATGGTGTTGCTCCTCACTATGTGGTATTTGTAGCTTTATGTGTTTTCTCATTGTCATTCATGGTGGTACAATATTAAGTGCAACCATATTTTCCATGGTAGCAACATGATAGTCTTTGGCATGGTTTTCCTTGTCCCTGCATTTGGGGGGAAAGTATAAGTAGTTTTGAAGGTGTGCATTCTTTTCTTCCTTAAAATAACAACATAACAAGTATGTTGAAATTTTAAGGGGGGCATATATTACCCTTATCCATTTCATAAATGTCTTTTGAGATTTGACTTATTGACATACCCCCTTTGTGGTGGCATTGTTTATAACGCCCCCTAAGGCATGGTTTTCAATTTGTTCTTTGTGACGTTGAGCATTTGTTCATCTCCTTGGATGTTAAATTTTATGCACCTTTTGAGGTGAGTCTTGTTTGTCCCCTTGGACGTTAAAATTTATGCACCTTCTGAGGTGAGTCTTGTTCATCCCCTTGGATGTTAAATTTTATGCACCTTCTGAGGTGAGTTTCAATTGTCCCCTTGGACGTTAAATTCTAGGCACCTTCTGAGGTGAGTCTTGTTCTTCCCCTTGGATGTTATGTTTGTGTTTGTATATGTTTATATGTTTGTATCATGTTTATATTGTGTTGTGCATTGTGATTGTGTTGTGTTCTTGTCATGTATGCTTTGTGTTTTACATGTTGCATTTCACTTCACATCTTTGTTTCTTTGTCCTTATGTTGGTTTTCCATGGGATCTTGAATCTTGTGGGCTTGCGCATCCCCCTAGATTCATTGTCATCTCACCTCTTCAATGTTTGGAAAATTGAACCCCTTTTGACATATTCTTCCTTTAGTGTGAGTTTGAGTGCAAGTTCAATCTCTCACTAAAGTGGGGGCTAAATGTAGAATCGTAAATTGTTACCCTCGACAATTTCACATTGCCTTGACACTCTATTTTTCCTATATCTTTAATTATAATAATAATTTACCAATTTTGGGGCTAGATTAATAAAATATATTTAATTCCTCGTCATCCCTATAAATTTAGGCCAAAAAGTGTTAGACAATGTTTCCAAGGGTGCCATTATCCAAAAAGAATTTTTTTGAATGTCTTAAATTCCAATTGGTGAGCTTTTATGAGTTGAGAACAACCCCAGTCCATCCCCTACCTGTTATGCTTTGCATACACGCCAAAAGTTGGGG
Organism: Sequoia sempervirens; assembly: GCA_007258455.2. Lineage (NCBI taxonomy): Eukaryota > Viridiplantae > Streptophyta > Pinopsida > Cupressales > Cupressaceae > Sequoia > Sequoia sempervirens. The sequence continues at coordinate 252,578,251 of VDFB02047230.1, read as the reverse complement.
ACCCCCTTTTCTTTTTCTTCTTTTTGTTTTCTTTGTCTCTGTCGAATTCGGATATCGGATCGGAACTAGAACAAAATCCTTTCCAAGGTTCCTGTTCCTGGTTCTGTCCTAATCCTGGTACCCCACTTCGCCTTTGGGTGTCGTTCAGGTTCCCATCTCGTCTCATCTTGTCTCGTCTCATCTTGTTCTTCATTCCATTCTTTTTGTTTCATTTCATCTTTCGTCGCCGCATTGTTCATTTGTTTTCGCCATTTTCGCTCATCTTGGTCCTTGTCGTTGCCATGTCATTTGTTTGTCTGGCATTTTTTTTGTTTGTTTTCGTCTCCTTCATTTCTCTGCGTCTGTTTTTGCGTTGTTCATTTTGTTCATTTGTTTTTCCCTCGTTGTTTTTTTTGTTTTTGTATAAAATGTTAGAAAATACAAAAAAAATTGTAAAATGTCGGGAAAATACAAAAAATTGTAAAATGTCGAAAATACAAAAAATTATTAAAAAATGAAAATACAAAAAAAGATTAGAAAACTTTGAAAAAAAAAGAAAAGATTGAAACATTTAAAAAACACAAAATTGCAAAATATGAAAATTTAAACATTTATAATCTTTATTGTTAAATTTTATTATTTTGAAAATTTGAATAATATAAATCTTTTATTATCTAAAAAAAGATTTATAAAGTTTAAATATGAAAAATAATAATAATAATGAAAGAATTATAAATATTTAAAAGGGTTTTAAATAAGCAAATTAAAATAAATTTATTTTAAAATTTAAATAATATAATTCTTTTATGAGATTTATATTATTTAGATTTGAAAAATAAACAAATCTAGGAAAAGAGAAAATCATAAAAAAAAATCTTTTAAAGTTAAAAGATTTAGAATTCACAAGGAGGCAAAAGGTAAAAATAAATGGGTGTGGGCAAAACAAATCACAAACCTAACACTTAATTTTAATGTTTGGTGTCAACTCTCGTCCCGCCCATGCAGCATCATCAGACCCAAAAGAAGTGTTGAATCGGGCACACAAAAAAAAAAGGAAGTGAAAAAGGTTATGGTTCAGAAATTGTCTCACTCCCGCACGGACTCCATCCCGAGCCTGACAGACCATTACTGGAAGGGTTAAGGTGCAAGTTCTATTTCGGCTCCGCTAGAAACTGGTTCCACTCTCGTTCCAAACTACTCTTCTCTTGTCTAAGAACGGCTCTTGCTCCACTTCTGGTATCTTCCCATCCCGCTCTCACATTGAACTTGTTCCAGCTCCGTGCAATAAGAACTTTGATTCCGCCAATTCAGAGAGTGGAGCATACGTAGAAGGAAAATACACGCGAACTATATAAAAAAAGCCTCAGAGAGATGACATCTCGTGCCATGCTATGATTGCAGAGCATGGGCAAGAAAATGTGGGAGTGTACACAATGCATGTAAGTTGTTGGCAGATTACCTCAAAGAAATGTAGTCGCATGGGATGCCTTTGTTGTAGGATCCTCATCGAATGGTTTTTAAAAAAAGAACTTTAGAAACACTTAAGTGCATGCAAAGGGCTCTCTACGAAATCACTCAAAGAGTTGTTGTCTCATGGAGTGCAATTCACATAATGGTACGGTTGAAATTTCCCGAGCCGACATGCGTGCAAAATCTGGAGGCATAGACAAGCCACATAAAATGATCAATAGATTGCTTCTAAGAGAAACTCATCTCATGGAATGAAATAAACACAGAAAATGCAAAAAATATGAACTTGTTGCCAAGCCTTTATAAAACTTTCAAACCATGCAATTGGAAATGGTAGGATCAGATCCAATAGCCTGCGCATGAACTGTTTCAAAGCAAAGAAGGCTCAAAGAAATCTCATCTTGAGAAATACGATGGAAGCAAAGAACAGGGCACATAAACTGTGCATAATGTTTAAAATAAATCGCATCTCTTGAAATGCAATGGTTGAAAAGGATTTTAGAGAAACCTCTAAGTAAATGCAATTGGTAAGTGTTAAGACAAATTCCCCAACCTCTGTCGACATCCTCTCTGCCCACGGCCAGGGAGAAAATGGTGAGATGTACACAGACAATGCAAGTGAATTGCTCGACATAATGCCTCATGGGAGATATCACCTGGATGAGATTCATGCAAATATGTGGAAACATAGGCGTGGGTATGTGAAGGGGTTTGGAAGAATGCCTCAACGAGATCTCATCTCACGGGAGCAATGTGGTTTCATGGATGCCATAATTGCAGGAAACATACAAAATGGACTTTAGGAGGAATAGAGGAAATTTGCGGGTGTAAAGCCAAATTCACCAATTTTTACCAGTATCCTTCACCTATGAGAAAAAAAAATGTGAAAGTCAAGACAATGGTATGGATTGTTTGACGAGTGGTCTCAAGAGATCGATGCAATGTTTGCGAGTATGCACAAAATGTGAAGGGGGGAGGGGTTTGATCAGATTGATCAGAGAGTAGTTGCAGCTACTCTGATAGACATGCACACAAAATGAAAAGGAAAAGGATCTGCTTGACAAAATTCCCAATGAAGATTCATCTCATGGAATGGTAATGATTGCAGAATATGCATGCAAAATGGTGGAAGTACCGAACCATGAATATAGGGCAAGTAAAATGTTTGATAGAACATCAGGGAGATGACATGTCGTGATTGTTGCAAGCAATGCACAAACTGGATTTGTTGAAAAAGTAATTGAAAACTTTCAAGCCAATGCAATCGGTTGATGTAAAAGACAGAGTCTACAACCTTCGCCAACATTTTCCTTGTTGTGAATGTCTGAAAGGATTTGTTTAAAATGGATATGCTGCACATGAAGGAGAAAGCACCAATAAGGCACATGTATTTTTTGAAATTCTACCTCGCTAAGTTGCATGCTCACATGGAATGCAATGCATGCATAATTGGAAATGGAAGCATGATGTAAGCGAATGAACTGTTTGAATGAATGCTTCAAAGAGATGTGTTCTCACGAGATGCAAGGTCACAGGATTTGCATAGAATGGATTTGATGAATCTGTTTCAAAAGTTGCATACAGAGGGTGTAAACCAAATTCGTTGAAAAGGCCTTAGAAACCCTTAAGCAAAAGCTCAACAAAAAAATGCAAAATGTTGAAGCATACACAAGGCAGGTTGTTTTTGGTAGGGAATCGTTTGACAGAAAATGCCTGTGAAGGAAGTCATCTCGTGGCATGTCATGATTGCAGGATACGCATAAAATGGATTTAGCAATGTTGCGCTAAATGTTTGAATTAGTGAAGCCCTCTGGGACATACCCAAACATTGTAATCCTTGCTTGTGTTTTATATGGATGCAGCCACCCGGGTTTAGTGTGAGGGTTGTACTTACTTCAATTAAGTGGGCAAGTGTAGTGAGGTTCAAATGGTGAGCAAATTGATGAGGGATGAAGGAATCAAAAGAACCTCTAGATGTAGATTGGATTAAAGGTCATAAAATGGTACATGCTTCTGTGTAGAAGGAAGATTAAATCCACACGTACAGGAAATCTATGTAGAGTTGGAGAAATTGTCTTGGGAGATGAACTTAGAAGGATGTAATCAGGATACAACGTCTGTAGTGAATAATATGGACAGTAGATGGGGATTATAGTGGTTGCAGATTCAAATTTTGTTTGTAACAAAAGAGGAAAATATGTTTGAAGCTGATTGGGTGCAAGCGTATAAAAGCAATTTCTAGATTCAGGAAGCAAATGGCATCTGATATTAAATCCATATATAACATTAAATTAATGTTATTTTCTTTTAAAATGACATTGACTTTAATAGGGCTTTATTATTATTATTTTCATAATGATAATTTATAGTTTATTTTCATTGACTTAAATTGGTTGATTAATTTCGAAGTTAAATATTAATCAATGATTCTATAAATTGATTAAGATACTTTATGTGCACAGGTGCCTTTTCAAAGATTGGAATAGATCTGGGAGATGATTTACAAAACTGGCGTACAAAGAGGGAGAAGATTTTGAAAGATCATCAAACTGAAGTAAAGTAGAGATTTGGTGGGCTCACTTGAGTTTATTTCTGGGAAGAGATATTTATGTTCATTGTGCAAAAAGAAGAACTCAAAGTTGTAACTAGAGGATGCAACTTTAAACTGAAGCGAACTGAAATTAGCTGAGGACAAAAATGAGATGAAACATAAAGTTATCTTTTTGATTTAATTGTATGCACAAAAAGCTACAACTTTTTGATGTCTCAATTTGGAGAGGAAATTATGTAAAAAAAATTTGAGTTATTAATTGTAAAATCAAGCTGATTGTAAAGGGTTAGACACTTAGGAAATAAGAGAGAAGTTTTATAGCTTAGCTTATTAGAGTTAACAGTAGGATAGGTGATGCATTTTTCTGATTTTCTAGTTTAGATGGAGATAGTTTGAAGACATGGGTTTCTATACACTGGTGATCTTGCTAGATTTGTAAATGTTGCTTATATGTTTCATTAACAATAGAGGCAGCCAGACTTAGACCTGCTTTAAGTTATGCTCTGGAATGTGTTTGTTTTATTAATCATTTGATTTGGAAAGATTTCAAGGAATGGAGTTCTATCTTTTCTTTTGTTTGAATTATGATTTTTAATCTTCCATTAATATTTGCACTGTGAATGAATAGTTGTGTATTGATTACAGGCTGATTTTTTTTGTAGTTCTAGTTTAGGAATTCCTTGGAAGGTAACATGTCTGATTAGTTGAATGAATCAACATTCTTTTTCTTTCTATGTCTATGATCTATCTTTTTCCCCTTTTTTATACCCCCCTGTTAGAGTAGGTTTAGATAGGAGTTTGATCTTACAACAATCAAAAAGCTCAATAACCAGTACGCCCCTTGAACATTACAATCACATTGACCTTTGAGCAATATCATCACAGTTGAGAACCAACTACTAGGACCTTGGGAGTTAGATTACTATATGTTGTCTTTCTTTTTCAGGACAAATAGAATAGAGATATTCTATTTGAATGTTGTTGTGCTATTTTGACCATCAACAGGATTGTTGCTAGAAGGAGGGCCTTGAGTGATTTTGCTTTGTTATATGGGAGTGGGTTAGATCTTAGAAAACCCAGCTTCGATGGGCAGCCCTTTGTGTATTCTTTGGATTCTTAACAAAATTCCTTATCATATGCATAATAGGCTTCCATTATTTTTTTCTAACAATGGAAAAATTGCTAAAGATCATGTTAGGATTTGCAAGGATTTGATGACTCTTCACCAGATTCTTCATGAAGATACAACCTGTCAACTTTTCATCAAAACACTGTAAGGTATAGCATGGCAATGGTATGTTAATCTTCAACCAAATTATATTTGTTCATAGAAGGAGTTAGAAATTTTATTTGTGGATTAGTTTGACCCTTATGTGCAAACACAAGACCCATCATTTGAATTTGCAACCACAAAAAGGACACCATCGAAATCAATTTACCAGTTCAATCGTAGGTTTTTGTAGATGTATCAATGAGTTCAAGATTTAAATATGTTTATTAATGATTATATGTTAAAAGAGCATTACTATTGGGGTTTGAATCCTTCATTTGCAACAGAAATTAGATGTTGGGGGGAGATCACCTCCCTACATGATGTATTGAACAAAGCTCTCTTACTGGCACAAGTTGGACATGATGTGAGAAATTCAAGCAGCCAAAATAAGGATTGTAATACCCGTCTGCTTGCAAGTTGTTGTCCTTTGCAGCCTTATGCCACTTTACCCACCATACCTACCCAGGTGCAATCATTCTCACCAAGCAGCTACAACCTTCCTAATCTTCCAAACAACACGTTTTCCAATGCTTCATATCAAATTAATCCCACACAAGACCAATGGAAGAATCTATCTTTGCAAAATCCAACCACATAAGTATTCCACTCGTCAACAAAGTTGTGACTATATCACCTCCTTTCAGTTATATTCCAAAGCACAGTCCATTACATCATAATGAACTTGTAAGTGAAAGATTTGATGAGCAATTATATCAATTTGATGTTTTATCTGACAAAGAACATGAAATGGATATAAAGTTAGAGCATAATGGAAATCTTAGATTAGAATCTAGTTTCATTGGAAATGTTAATACTATAGATGGTATTGAGAGAGATGAGATATTAACACAAGATTGTTGTCATGAAAAATCAGCAACCAAAGAATCTCCTTCCATTGCTTTGAATATTTCTTTTAGGCAAGATGAACAACAAGATGAGGGATGTACAAAGGAGCATGGTTCATGTTGGATAAATATCCCACATGCGCAGAATCGAATAAGGGAAAAGTTGGAAGAATTAGGAGATCTGAAACTATCAGAACTTGTTAGGCCAATTGTATGTAGGATACACCAAACAAATCAGCATTCCCAGATGGATTTCCATATTTTCTTGAGTAGGATGGAGTTATATTTCAAACAACTGATCACGGCTGAAGGAATACTTATGAAAGATCCTTGGAGTACATATCTCATCGATCAGGGAGATGAAACAGTTAGCATACATGAAAATGATAATGACTCCATTTGAAATGATGAGAGTAGCTGTGAGAACATGTTGAGCTCTTCCCTATCATCTGATGAACTTGATCCTTGCAACAAGATGGATTCAACAACTATTGAAGCTTCTCTACCTTGCGTAGATTCGCTCAATGTGGAAAATGAGTTTATCGATGCATTCATAGATTCTTTCATGATGATGAATAAGGAAGAAATATCTTTTGATGAGTTAACACAAGAAAACCACTCTGCTGATTTGAATATTGAACACATAGAAATTGAGAGCAACATGACTATGAATGAGGTTGCAAATGGATCTTGTGGTGAAGGACACAAAGTTGAATGCCAAATTGATTTTTCAAAGGAGGAAGATCAAATGGATGTTCAAGTCATTCAAGGGCTTCTTGATAATCATTTAGATCAGACTTACCCTTTTCAGGAGAATAAATTGGATCTCAGTGCTAATCAAGATACTAACATTCATGAAATTAGTGGTTGGTTGTAGCAAGGAGTGAACGAATGTCGACTCTGAAGAATATCAAAATAATATCAAGGAGACTGTCAAGAGGTTGCTCCAAAGATTGAATCCCTTCAACATGATGAAGAGAATGAAAAGAGGGAGTATTTTCTTGGTTTTGATTTTGTTTATTCAAATGTGATGTTCAAAGAAAGTCCTTGCTTACCATGCACTAGTGAATTTGATCTTAATAGTGATGAGCTTGACACTGACTTGCACATTCTAGTTGGTGATAGGCAAAAACATGAATTGAAGAAACATTTTCCTGAATTTGATTTTGTTTATTCAAATGAGTTGTTCAAAGACAATGCTTGTTCACGGTGTATCAGTACATCCAACATTAATCACGATGAGTTGGATGTTGATTCTCAAACTCTTTTGGGTAACATGTTTGAAGAAGGTGTTAACAACAGTGCTTTGTCTCACGAGGAGCAAGGTTTGCAGACCTTGCAAGTTGACGACATGGATAATTTGTTGCTTAATCCTTCTCAGGAGACCCAGATAATTTGTGACTCTGTCCCAAGATGAAAGCAAAAATGTTGGCACATGACTGTTCCAGTTGCATAACGAACCTTGTTGTAGGTGATCCATGTGAGATTCATCATTTTGGTTCCCCTTTTGAGGTAAGTTGCTCTAACTTCTTGCTATCCAGAAAGATTGCCAGGTCAGGTAAGGAAAATGTTGAACAAATTGATTTTAAGGTTGAGGAAGTTGATCCTTTAATTGATGGTGTATGCACTTTAGGAAACATGTTTGAGATTGATAATCTTAGTGAAATCAAGCATTACTAATTTGTTGTTTGATCATAGTGTTGATTGTGATAGGGATATACATGAAATTTTTGAACAAAGTTTAGATGTCTTGAATACAAATGGCACATCGCTAATAGATGTCTTTTATGTTGACATGCATGTACCAGAGCGAAACAGAGTGGTTTTCCATGAGCTGAGACCTCGTAAAGAAGAGATCATGCAATATGAGCACACCACAATAACTAAAGATCTTCTAAATTAGGTGGTGTCTTCCCATTATCCTTTGTGTTTTAATGATTTTCAGTTTGATTATGATGTTGGGGAGAATAAAATGTGTTTGTGGGTAAATCATGACAAGGCTGAGAACCCACAACTGTTAACATTTCAAACTTTATACCATCAGAATGAATTTATTGCACATAAAATTTATATTTCTAAGTATAAAGATAGATTTGCTAGGTTTAGAACTGTACCTAGTAAGTTAATGCTTTTGCACATAATGAAAAATCAGTCAAGTCAATGTACAAATTTTTACAATTTTATGTTTGTAGAGCTTTGTTTTGGAGTTAGTTTAGGATTATGATTGGTTAGTGTTAGTTTTTGGTTTAGTTAGTTTTCTTTTTGTTGTTTGTTTTGGTTTGTTTTCTTTTTTTCTACCGTTTTCTTGTTCCCGTGTCCTCTTGTTTTTGTTTTGTTTCTGGGTTTGTCTCTCTTTTGTTTTTGGTCTTTTGTTGTTTGTTGGTTGTTTTTGTTCTCGTTTTTTGTTCTCATTTTTTGTTTTGGTTTTTGTTGGTTCATCGTGTCTATTTGTGTGCTCTTTTCTACTGTCCTCTCTTTTCTTGTTTGTTTCTTTCCTTTCATTTGGGGTTCCTCTCGTTGACAGTAAAAGTTGAGTTATTGTATGCAAGTTATGCTGAAAGGTGAATCGGTTCAGAGTCTTCTATTAGTATTTTCAAACACTTGATCAATTGTTTACCTTGAAAATTTTGATTTACCTTCATCCATTTCAAACTAGGGAAGGTTAGCATGAATTAGAACTTGGTACATTATGTAGTTTTGGGGAGTTTTTGAAAGTCTATCACGATCTGCACATCTTAAGTAATCCATCTGTTAGTTTACATCGGGTGGGGTAGCTCTATTCCAAGTGAAAAATATAAAGGGTTACATTTCTTTCACGATGTCCACCGTGGTTCTCAACCTGCTACTTAGGCTTCATTGCTTAAGGATTGAGGGAAAACTAGAAATTATACTTCAAAAGAATCAACATCTAAGAAAAAGAAAAAAGAAAGAAAATATGAAAATGAACTCAATCAGCAAGGGTGATTCGAGTATTTCTATTAGGGCTATAGATGCTTGGCTGGCAGTAGAGTGATGTTTAGAGAGAACCAGAGGTATCTCTGTTGAGGCTATAGACGCATGTCTAGCAGCAGAGCTATTCCCATGATATCATTGCACATTAGAAATGTAACTCACAACTACGTAGCTTGGGTAGAGTTTGCTCCACTTTGATCACAACTACACTTATGGAGGGAAATGAATCATTTGCACACACAAACAGGTTTCAGTTTCATCTTAGATCTCTGTCGTGTCCTAGTTTGATTGTGTTTTCACTTCTTAGATTGCCTTGAACGAACGTAAACCAGAGATTTTGGGTATTTGGAGGGTTGCGTGTTTTAAAATGCTTAGAGCATTTTCCCAAACGAGTCACCATTTGTTATGCTTTGCATACACACCCCAACTTTTGTTTGGAAAAAGTTGGGGACCCCCTTTTTTTCTTCTTTTTGTTTTCTTTATCTCTGTCGAATTCGGATATCAGACCGGAACTGGAACAAAAACTTTTCCAAGGTTCCTGTTCCTAGTTCCGTCTTGATCTTGGTTCCCTGCTTCACCTTCAGGTGTTGTTCGAGTTCCCATTCCATCTCGTCTCGTCTCATCTCATCCTGTCTTGTTCTTCGTACTGTTCTTTTTGTTTTGTTTCATCTTTCATTGTTGCGTTGTTCGTTTGTTTTCGTCATTTTCGTTTGTCTCGGTCCTTGTCATCGCCTCGTCATGTCGTTTGTTTGTCTGGTATTTTTTTCGTTTGTTTTCATCTCCTTCGTTTCTCTACGTCTAGTTTTGCGTTGTTCGTTTTATTCTTTTGTTTTTCCTTCATTTTTTTTTCAGTTTTTGTGTAAAATGTTAGAAAATACAAAAAAATTGTAAAATGTCAGGAAAATACAAAAAATTAAAAAACTTTAAAAATACAAAAAAAAGATTGAAACATTTAAAAAACACAAAAATTTGAAAAATATGAAAATTTAAATATTTATAATCTTTATTGTTAAATTTTATTATTTTTCAAATCTAAATACTATAAATCTTTTATTATTTAATAAAAGATTTATAAAGTTTAAATATGAAAAATAATAATAATGAAAGAATTATAAATATTTAAAAGGGTTTTAAATAAGCAAATTATAATAAATTTATTTTAAAATTTAAATAATATAATTCTTTTATGAGATTTATATTATTTAGATTTGAAAAATAAATAAATCTAGGAAAAGAGAAAATCATAAAAAAAAATCTTTTAAAGTTAAAAGATTTAGAATTCACGAGGAGGCAAAAGGTAAAAATAAATGGGTGTGGGCGGAGTCGGGTTCAAAACAAATCACAAACCTAACACTTAATTTTAATGTTTGGTGTCAACTCTCATCCTACCCACGCAACATCATCGGACCCAGAAGAAGTGTTGAACCAAGCACAAAAAAAAAAAGGAAGTGAAAAAGGTTATGGTTTAGAAATTGTCCTGCTCCCGCACGGACTCCATCCCAAGCCCGACAGACCATTATTGGAAGGGTTAAGGTACAATTTTTGTTCCGCCTCCACCACAAACTAGTTCCGCTCCCATTCCAAACTACTCTTCTCTTGTCTAAGAATAGTTCCTGCTCCGCTCTTGGTCTCTTCCCGTCCTGCTTTCACATTGAACTTGTTCCGACTCCATGCAATAAGAACTCTGATTCTTCCAATACATAGAGTGGAGTATGCGCAAAAGGAAAATAAACGCGAACTGTATGAAAAAATACTCAGAGAGATGACATCTTGTGCCATGCTATGATTGTAGAGCATGGGCAAGAAAATATGGGACCGTACAAAACGCATGTAAGTTGTTGGCAGGTTACCTCAAAGAAATGTAGTCGCATGGGATGCCTTTGTTGTAGGATCCTCATCGAATGGTTTTTAAAAAAAGGACTTTAGAAACTCTTAAGCGCATGCAAATGGCTCTCTACAGAATACCTCAAAGATTTGTTGTCTCATGGAGTGCAATGCACAGAATGGTAGGGTTGAAATTGCTCGAGAAGACGTGTGCAAAATCTAGAGGCATAGACAAGCCACATAAACTGATCGATAGATTGCTTCTAAGAGAAACTCATCTCATGGAATGAAATAAACACAGAAAATGCAAAAAATATGAACTTGTTGCCAAGCCTTTAGAAAAATTTCAAAAAATGCAATTGGCAATGGTAGGATCAGATCCCATAGCTTGTGCATGAACTGTTTCAAAGCAAAGAAGGCTCGAAGAAATATCATCTTCAGAAATGCGATGGAAGCAAAGAACATGGCACATAAACTGTTGGGCAAAATGTTTAAAATAAATCTCATCTCTTGAAATGCAATGGTTGAGAAGGCTTTTAGAGAAACCTCTAAGTAAATGCAATTGGTAAGTGTTAAGACAGATTCCCCAACCTCTGTCAACATCCTCTCTACCCACGACCAGGGAGAAAATGGTGAGATGTACACAGACAATGCAAATGAACTGCTCGACAGAATGCCTCGTGCGAGATATCACCTGGATGAGATGCATGCGAAGATGTGGAAGCATAGGCACAGGTATGTGAAGGGCTTTGGAAGAATGCCTCAACGAGATCTCATCTCACAGGAGCAATGTGGTTTCATGGATGCCATAATTGCAGGAAACATACAAAATGGACTTTAGGAGGAATGAAGGAAATTTGCAGGTGTAAAGCCAAATTCACCAATTTCTGCCAGTATCCTTCACCTATGAGAAAAAAAAATGTGAAAGTCAAGACAACGGTATGGACTGTTTGACGAGTGGTCTCAAGAGATCGATGCAATGTTTGTGAGTATGTACAAAATGCAAAGGGGGGGAGGGTGGAGGGGCGGGGGGGGCGTGGGGGGTTGATCAGATTGATCAAAGAGTAGTTGCAACTACTCTGATAGACATGCACACAAAACAAGAAGGAAAATGATCTGCTTGACAAAATGCCCGATGAAGATTCATCTCATGGAATGGTAATGATTTTAGAATATGCATGCAAAACGGTGGGAGCCCCGAACCATGAATACAGGGCAAGTGAACTATTTGATAGAATGCCAGGGAGATGACATGCTGTCATTGTTGCAGGCAATGTATGAATTGGATTTGTTGAAAAGGTAATTGAAAACTTTCAAGTGAATGCAATTGTCTGATGTAAAAGCCAGAGCCTACAACCTTCGCCAACATTCTCCCTACTGCGAATGTCTAAAAGGATTTGTTTAAAATGGATCTGCTGCGCATGAAGGAGAAAGCACCAATAACGCGCATGTATTGTTTGAAAGTCTGCCTCGCTAAGTTGCATGCTCACATGGAATGCAATGCTTGCATAATTGGAAATGGAAGCATGATGTAAGTGAATGAATTGTTTGAACGAATGCTTCGAAGAGATGTGTTCTCGCGGGATGCAAGGTCGTAGGCTTTGCACAAAATGGATTTGATGAATCTGTTTCAAAAGTTACATACATAGGGTGCAAACCGAATTCATTGAAAAGGCCTTAGAAACCCTTAAGCAAAAGCTCAACAAAAAAATGCAAAGTGTTGAAGCATACACAAGGCAGGCTATTTTTGGCAGGGAATCGTTTGATAGAAAATGCCTGTGAGGGAAGTCATCTCATGACATGTCATGATTGCAAGATATGCATAAAATGGATTTAGCAATGATGCTCTAAATGTTTGAATTAGTGAAGCACTTTGGGACATACCCAAACATTGTAATCCTTGCTTGTGTTTTATGTGGACGCAGCCACCCAGGTTTAGTGTGAGGGTTGAACTTCCTTCAATTAAGTGGGCAAGTGTAGTGAGGTTCAAATGGTGAGGAAATTGATGAGGGATGAAGGAATCAAAAGAATCCCTGGATGTAGATTGGATTAAAGATCATAAAATGGTACATGCTTCTGTGTACAAGGAAGATTAAAGCCACAGATACATGAAATCTATTTAGAGTTGGAGAAATTGTCTTGGGAGATGAACTCAGAAGGATGTAACTGGGATACAGTGTCTGTAGTGAATAATATGGACAATAGATGGGGATTATAGTGATTGCAGATTCAGATTTTGTTTGTAACAGAAGAGGAAAATCTGTTTGAAGTTGATTGGGTGCAAGCGTATAAAAGCAATTTCTAGATTCAGGAAGAAAATGACATCTGATATTAAATCCATATATAACATTAAATTAATGTTATTTTCCTATAAAATGACATTGACTTTAATAGGGCTTTTTTTGATTATTTTCATAATGATAATTTAAAGTTTATTTGCATTGAATTAAATTGGATTGATTAATTTCAAAGTTAAATATTAATCAATGATTCTATAAATTGATTAAGATACTTTATGTGCACAAGTTCCTTTTCAAATATTGGAATGGATCTTGGAGATGATTTACAAAACTGGCATACAAAGAGGGAGAAGATTCTGAAAGATCATCAAACTGAAGTAAACTGGAGATTTGGTGGGCCCACTTGAGCTTATTTCTAGAAAGAGATATTTTTGTTCATTGTGCAAAAAAAAGAACTCAAAGTTGTAACTGAAGGATGCAACTTTGAATTGAAGCGAACTGAAATTAGCTGAGGACAAGAATGAGATGAAACATAAAGTTATCTTTCTGATTTAATTGTATGCACAAAAAGCTACAACTTTTAGATGTCTCAGTTTGGAGAGGAAATGATGTCATTTTTTTTTTGAGCTATTAATTGTAAAATCAAGCTGATTGTAAGGGGTTAGACACTTAGGAAATAAGAGAGAAGTTTTATAGCTTAGTTGATTAGAGTTAACAGTAGGATAGGTGATGCATTTTTCTGATTTTCTTAGTTTAGATGGAGATAGTTTGAAGACATGGGTTTCTGTACACTGGTGATCTTGCCAGATTTGTAAATGTTGCTTATTTGTTTCATTGACAGTAGAGGCAGCTAGACTGAGACCTGCTTTAAGTTATGCTCTGCAATGTGTTTGTTTTATTAATCATTTGATTTGGAAAGCTTCAAGGAATGGAGTTCTATCTTTTCTTTTGTTCGAATTATGATTTGCAATCTGCCATTAATATTTGCACTATGAATGAATAGTTGTGTATTGATTACAGGCTGATTTGTTTTGCAGTTCTAGTTTAGGAATTCCTTGGAAGGTAACAGGTCTGATTAATTGAATGAATCAACATTCTTTTTCTTTCTATGTCTCTGATCTATCTTTTGCCCCTTTTTTATACCCCCTTGTTAGAGTAGGTTTAGATAGGAGTTCGATCTTAGAACAATCAAAAATCTCAATAACCAGCAGGCCCCTTGAACATTACAATTACATTGACCAATGAGCAATATCATCACAGTTGAGAACCAACTACCAGGACCTTGGGAGTTAGATTACTATATGTTGTCTTTCTTTTTTAGGAGAAATAGAATAGAGATATTTTGTTTAAATGTTGTTGTGCTATTTTGACCATCAACACTACCCAGAAGGATTAATTAAAATGCTTATTTAAGCATGTTTTCTTCTCATTTTGAGCATGAGGGGAGCAATTTGTGAATGAGAGAAAAATTGAAGATTTCAATACTAATCAGAGGAAGCCAAGAGAAAATTTATGAGCATTATTGCAACATTATTTTCAGTTAGGCATCATGTCAAGCATTTGTCATGTTTTTATTAAAGTCTATTCATGTTTTATGATCATTTGTTTTGTGAGTACTAACACTTGTAAGTCTTCAAAGAAATCCAAGCCAAATTGCAATCAGGCCTTGAGGAGATGTGCATGACTTCAATCCTTCAAGGAAATCTGACATGAGTGGTGATTTACAGTCCATTGTTGATTCATCATTAATTTGGCATTTAGCCTCTATCGCTCAAAAGGATAATATCTCTATCATCAACTTTTCCATTGTTGAGGTGGAAACATCAACACGAGTTTTGACTAAGGCAAGTGCCTATATGGGACAACCCTTCCTCTCTCTTTGAATGTGCAGGTTTCATATCTGAAGAGGATTGGAGGAAGATTAAAGACCATGTATTCATTGTTGCATTCAAAACTCTACAACTTATCAAGATACGAAAACTCAATTATCTCAACAATCGATGAAGATCCAATAGTGGGATTTGGAAGGAAGAAGCCTCTAAGAAAAAAACTTGAGGAATATGAAACTAGATTTTAGTTTCAGCTCTCCAAACATAGGTACCCTTAGAGGCATCATCCTAGAAAATTAGGCCCAAATTTGAACCACAAGTGCACAATAATCTACTCTTTCTAGATTTGCTGTTGAAATTTGGTTTTACAGTTTTTATGTTATAGAAAAGTTGCATTTTCATATTAGCTCTCATGGTTTCATTAAGTCAATAAAAGAAAATCAATTTCAATCAGTTTCTAAGGCATTAAAGGAGAAAATCCAAGGTTTATTGACTCACCTTCAAGGTTGGAATCCAATATAATCTCCTTGTTTAATTACATCCTAATGTTCTTTGAAAAAGGATTGATAATAATGATCTATGCATTAGACCTAGGGTCCTTTTTTCAACTAAACAAATACTTGGAGATCTCCCCCTAAATCCTTCCTTCAATCCATATCTTCTCTATCCTACCCCAACATATCCCTCAACCATGTAATCCAATCCACTTACATCCTTTTCTCTAAGCATGATTTTCACTTACCCTTAGTTCCATCATTGAGGCAACCAACAAAAGTAAACACTAATCCATGAGAAATACAAATTTCAAGAATGATTGCTAACACACTCTATCCATGTGCAAGTACTCCCAATCCAAGAAAGTATTTCCTAGAATCACACACCCATCCAAAAAACCATAGGATTTATTTTGTCTCTCTACAAGACATTTTTAGTGCTAAAATAATCCAATCACCATCATCAAGATATATCATTCCTAGTCCCTATGTTTTTTCCATTATTAACAACATTGTTGGTGTTCCCAACTAATTGTCTAGGTTTTCCTATATATTAGTTAGTTCTTATGCTCAGAAACCCTAGGTCAGTGGCCAACAAACATGAGATAGGTTTTATATTTTTCTCCTCTACACTTTAGGCTTTGCAAGACCAAGGTGGGTTCCCCTATAACATCATTTAACAAGTTTTCATTTATTTGCAATGATGCCTTTAATAATAGATTCCTTACACTAAATTTATAAGAGGTATGCCTAATGGGCTAAATCATCTTCAAAACCCTCTATATGAAATGCAATACATTGTAGTATAGGTTTGAACATAAAACAATGAAAAATACAATAAAGTAAAGTGTGTTTAAATTTTATATATGATTTAGTCTCAAGATTAAACTTTGTGAATTAGTTTGACCAGTTCCTTATCCATAACAGAGTAGAAATAAAGTAAACTCCTACAATAGACTAACTTTTGGCTTTTGATTAACCTCACTTCCTAGCAATGAGAAACTAACAAAAGAACAATGCTTATCAAACTTCTTACAAATCCATATTGTAACCATACGATCTTTGATGAATGAACTAAAATCAAAATTATTCTATTCCTTGAATAAAAACTAACAACTCAAGAATCCATAACACAAAACATGGTATGAGAACCAGATATAATCCTTGATTATATTGATCCAAAAGATAATGTGTACAATAGTGGAGAGATTGACATATTGATATTCAAACTTGAGACAATACAATGAATGTCTTAGTCATCTATTGTTATTAAAAAAAAATTACAACATTTCCTCTCCAAGTTTCAAAGGAGTTACCTATAAAACCTAAAACCTATAAAAGTATTTACAAATTCTAAGAATCAGAACATTTGAATGAGGCCCAAAATTCTCTTGTGTAGACACAAGGGAAGCAACAAGCAAAAACCCCAATCAACCACCTAGTCACTAGAAGACAAAAATCTAGGTGGTGAAAATATTAACAAAGGACAAAAGTTATTACAAAAGTTGCTAGCCGCCCAAAAGTAGTTGGAGATATTTGCAACATTAAAGTCAATGTATGGCATATGATCCCCTCAAAATTACCTTTTGCAGATGAAAGGACATCCTCTTCTTGACAAGCCCGTGCAGTAGCTATACTTGGTTGTTGGAAGCTGATTGAAACACAACTCAAGTTGCAATACCTTATTCTTTCATGTCTTCCACCTATCCTACTGAAGTGTCAACCCTTGGTCGCAAAGAGTGTTGAATCTTTCCAAATATGACTTGTAATCATCTCCAATCAAAATGTGCACTAGTTCTAGAAAACCTAATAAATTGTATTCCAATTTAGTGACTGCATCAATACTTGGATTGAGTTAGTCAACATCCACCTCTCCTTCCTTATTTATTTTATTGTACATGGGAGTGAGAAGATTTGCAAAATTCGACTTCCACTCCACATATGCCATAACCTCACCCTCTTCAGGAAAAATTGAGGGCATGTAGAATTCCTCAAAACCTTCAAAAGTGTTCAACTCCTTTTTCATTAGGTCCTTGTACCTAATGTGATGAATCACAATGTCATCTAATAAGTTTGACTCATTCAAAATGTCAGATACTATACTTCCATCAAAATTAGAATTGCTAACAAGAAGCTTCAACACCTCAATTCCATGGGACCAACTGATTTGTAAGCACCTGAACCTCATCCAATTCTGATTATGGTTTGAGAATGCATCCTTCAATGTGGTGTAGCTATCCCATACTTTGTTTAACTGGGAGAGGATCCTTGACAACCTGTACCACAAAATGTTGTCAAATAGGTCAAAAACCTTCTTCATAGTTCCTTTTGCTGCTCCGACATCTACTTTTCTTTGTTTCAATCCCCCCCTCAACTCCTTGATCTCAATGATCAATTTATTTCTATCTTGTGAGCCTTGAGCCTCACTTATTTGTTGTGGTGGGGGCAATAGCCCTTATACATTCTTGAGCCTATGTTACAAACTCTGGTTTAAGGCATTTGTCTTATCAAGATCTCCTTGCAACTTCTTAAAAGTAGCCTTAGTGAAGAGAGTTGCATTGACTATTAAGGAAATTGTGTGTGTCGCACTTGTGTCCCCCACTCTTTTCACAATGATATTTCCTATTAGCTCATTGTGGTCACCTATTACTTGCTTGTTGGTCTCTGAGAAATTGACCAAATAGCCAAAGTCTCATGTCCTAGGTGGAATCCTGAACCAAAATATAAGGATTTTGCATGTTCCTCTAAGCCCAAAATTGGATTCTCACCCCCATGCCTTTTGATGGTATAAAATTATATGGAAGAAGAGATGTCCCATCCTGGAAATAATAGACATCTTGCCTTCACCAATTCTCTACCCCTCTCCAGAGTCATGGCATTCATCTCCTTGATATTTTTCCAAAAAAAAATCAATAATGCCCTTCTTCTCATTCTTAGAGAGGCTCTTGTCTGAGATGGTCACTTGTAATTCCTCCCTCTTGTTTCTAAGGACAAATTCCTTAAACTCCTGAGTATTGAAGAATTGCTTATCCATCAAAAACTCCTCACAAACCTTTTCTCTGACATCATCTACCACCTTCCCATAGACTTTAACATTGATAACCAATCTATCATTTGTAGGTCTCTCTATCGACATTCTGGGAGGGGGAAGCATCTGTTGCACTACGAGAGAATCTCCATCCAATTCATCAGGACTGATGGGGTAATCCATCAGAGGTCCAACCATTGGATTTATCTGTTGTAGGGGTGTAATTGGTTGTGGAATTGGTGGTATATTTGCTCTAGAGGAGGAAGCACTTGATGTGCTTGGACCAATAGATAGAACATTTTCCAACAACTAGTTGGCATTATCCAACATAATCATCATTCTGACTATGGGGTCTCTGATATTAGAGAAAGACCCTTGGAAAGAAGGATCAACCTTCTTTCTCTTATTTTCTACAATTTGTATTTTTACCCATAGGACCCTCCTTTGTGATGGTTGGCCTTCTAAAAAATAGTTCCTGGTCAGCTCTTCTATATTGTCAAGCTCATGATGGTAAGCAAAAAAAATTTAATTAGTCCCTTGCACCTTTGGATGAAGCTTTTATGATCAAAATTCTTGACCTTATCAACTTTCATTCTATAGGGGAGCAACCTATCATAGATTAGCTACATGCCCTCTCTTAATAAATTTGTAAAGTTAGAAAATACCACTATTCTAGGGAGGAGGGCATGCTTTTTGTTATTTTTGAAATGAGTCTTGTCAAACTCATTCAATTGCCACAATATCTCCAAGAATGCAATCTTTTCTGGAAAATTCTTGGGTAACACACAAGGTGCTATCAGGGTCCCATACATCTTGATGATAGTTGCATCTGAGTAGAAGAACCTATCACCCTAGTTGTGATCAATTCCCTTCTTTAGGGTGAGGTCCTTTGGCCTTAAGAACCTTCTTACTTGCTTTGAGAATCCCCAATCTAGGGAGACTGAAACCTTGTCTCAAGGTATTTACAAAAAACTCCTCAAAAGCAGAGTAGTTGGACTTGTTGTAGTCCTTATCCCAAATATAGGTCCATTCTTGGATCGATTTTTTTTTTTTTTTTCACCCACTGGCCTAATTTGAAGCTATGGCAGCCACACCTGTACCCCACTACACAAAATTAGGTGCAATAGAAGAGAGTAGTGTCTGAAGTGCATAATACCATTATGATCTCTTTTCATGGAGTTGAGGGACTTGTGTAGCTACTATACAACATACCCTGCAAAGTCATAGGATTTATTTATATCCCTACTCTAAATGTCCACTACAAGAACCATCAAATTGATAGTGATTTGGACCTTACTATCCATTCCCAAAACCTGAAGCAGGGAGAAATAAGTCTTTTGGAAATAGTCCTCAAAGATGTCATAAGCAAAGGGTTCCAACTCACCCTTGCCGAACCTTTGCAATTCTCTTTATGGCCCTCTAGGCCTAAAGCATAGCAGTCATTTGACTCTATAGTTGTTTAGGCTTTCATATTCCCCGTTAAGGGCTCCCAAGTCCATTAGTAGTTGTCCATTAGGGTTTTGGTCAAAAACCTTATAGATGTGATATTTGTCTAACCACAATAGGCTCTAGCCACCCATAGTGAATAAATACCTTGTATCAGGATTGTATACCTTGGCAATATCTCTGATCAATTCAACATTTACGAAGAAATTGGGCACCACCATCTTGCCCAATCCCAAATTCCATATATTGCTAAATGGCTTGTTTGCATAGGTCTTTTTGTATGCATCCTTGAAGAGTGCATACCCTTCACATGTGAGAATGGGGTCTTTGCAACCTCCATTCCTATCAGTGAGCTTATCTATTACAATTCTCGATCTTGGACCCACTCTTGGCCTCTTGAAATACCTCAAAAACTGAGCAATTATTTCTTCATCTAGGGTCCTCTTCTGACACTTCGAAGTTTCAGCCATTTTGAATGTAGGGTTTCAAAATTGAAAAACTAGGGTTCTACACAACTGCAACTAGGGTTTGCAAAAAACTCGACTCGTGGGAATTTCATGAAAATTTTGATATTTACCCACTATAACCCTAATTCCCCTTTTTGCTTGACTAAATTCAACCCTCCTACTCATAATTTCCTTTGAATTATAAAATGGTGATCCAAATTACTTGCTTTATTGATGCTAGAAACCCCAATTTTAAAGAAGAAACCCTTTGTTTCCTTTGAAAACTTGTAGCACTCTATTTCAACACTTAGCAATAGTGATTCAAATGAAATTGAGAAAAATACTTTATCCCAGCCTTCATGAACTCGGCAGTTATCTATCCCATCTACCATTAATTTTTCACATGCTTAAATGCATGACCAATGATAAATATTTGCCAAGTTTGAACGTGGACCATCAATCTCAAGATCAATGGTGGTCCCGAAGATTTGAATTTGCCTACATGAAGTGACAGCCTCCTCTTGTTATTATGCGAACATGTGTCACTATTGTGGGAACTCACAGAGGGATAATACGACAAAATTAGAGCTTCTCTGATAGTGAAATTCTCCACGAAGCATTGTGATCATGAAACTTGTCACAATCTCACAATCTCACAAGAACAAGAAGTCAGACCCACCACAACTCCATGAAGGCTTTAACCTTTGCACTGGAAATTGGCACATGCCTGAATACGTGTCACCATTTCGTTGATTCACAAATACCTTCATAAAGTATAAATGCGTGTCACACCCGGGTAAGTATAAATACCTTCATAAATTTGATTCTCCCTATATTGTTGAATGTGAAATGGTGTATGTATTATTGATCTCTATATGGATTGATTCAATATGCAAGATTAAAGTATGGATTGCATTTTGATAATTTGATTATAGTGATAAGGGAGTTAGGGCTTGTGAGGAGGAGAAACAACATTAGGTTCACCCTCTAAGTACACCACCCCATGATGGATGGCTGAGGCCTACCACATGTGGGCCAAGAGGGGTGTACTACTCTTGGGCTTAGAGGGAATGACTATCCAGGACACCCTACTGTAGTTGCACCTTCAACCTCTTAATATGATCAAGTGATAATGGTTTTGGTACAAGGGAATGACGGTAGGATGCCTCACTAGGAACACCACCCCATATGGATGGCAAGGGCCACATGGGGCCAAGATGGATGTGATGCTCTTGGGCCTAGGGTAGAGGGTTTGTTGGGCACCCTATCAGACCATTATGTTCAAGGAAGAATGAATTAGAAAAATCTAAAGAAAAATAAACATACTTATAATATGATGTTGTCTTTATTTATAAATGTCTACTAACATATTTGTAGGTCTAAACAGTGAGTTGTATCCCTAGCTATATTATCTTGCTTTTCCTTATATGTATTCCAATTAATATCATCTTGTAATTATTCTCTAACTCTATTTACAGGGGCTTACTCGCTCTATAAACATCCCCAAAACCAAGGTGATCACTTGAGATTGATAAATTAGGGCAGATTTAGGATTTTCCCAAAAAGGGGACATTACACCATGCCCCCATTCATTGCCTCATCCACCACCTTGGTTTCAACATTGCAAAAGTTACCAGATCATGTATTTTCTATGTGTTTGATTGCTTATGTGTTTGTGTTTGCTTATTTCCTATAGTTCTAGTGCTCCATACATCACACTATCGTGGTCACCACAATATTCCATATTATGGTGTACCTTGACAATGTGACAATTAGATCATTATGATATCTGCAACATGTGTGTTTTCATGTTAGTCCATATACATATGGCACACTGTCATCATGATCCATTATATCATGATATATAACACCATTTCTATAGAAAATAAGAGGTTTCTCTTTGCACATGATGTTATTTTGACAACATATATTTATCATCACCAACACATCCATTTCTTCTTAAATCCCCTTCTTTCATCACTTTCAATTCCGTCATCTAAATCCGCCACTATTCCCTCATCTATTCACCTCAATTTCATCAATTTTGAGAGCACACCCATGCTCTTTGAACTCACCTATCCTCTCAAGAGGACATCCCATCATCTAATCAATCCAAAATCTAATCCTATCCCAAACATCAAGGCATCTTTTGAATCCAATATTAATCAATAAATCCAATCAAATCAATTATCATCAATCATCATCAATCAATCATCACATTGTTCTCGGGATATATCATTCCCATATCAACAATGTTATTAATCCATCAAATCAACTAATTCTCAACCTCAGACGCTTAGGGAAATATCTATCACCAATCTCACATAATTCACCTCCAACGCATCAACACCTCCATTCTTCCAAGCGACCAAGGCAACTTGCTACTAAAGCCTCATCCCTTCCACTTTTTATTTTTCTTTGACACAACATCATGTTTTTTAGTTGTGACATTCTATCAAAGAGGGGCAAAATGTAGACATCCAAAATCACCACAATTTCTTTACACTATTTTTTTTAAAGTTATTTAAATAATCACCTTAACCATTTATCATCACTAATTCCCCTTTATTCCCTAAGGTTAACTAATTAAATCAATTAAATAAATTAACCTTACCTCTCAATTCTTCCAACTAAATCAATTAACTAATCCATACTTAATTAATTGACTTAGGCTAATTAATCCCCCATTAACATTTTTCTAATATTTAATTCATCAACATCAATTCATGTCCTTTTAATCTAATCATTTGATCCATCAACATGGATCAAAATCTTGACCCTCCATTCCTTCACGTGTCTTTAATCTCACTCCATGCTCAACTCATCCCACTACATGCTCACACATGTATTAACATGCGCAACTCATCCCACTACATGCTAACACATGTATGATCATTCTTGACTCATCCCACTCCACACGTGCAATCATGCTTGACTAACCCCACTCCATGCTCCCACGTGTGAGTATGCTTAACTCGTCCTACTCCTTACTCACGTATGTGTGAGCATGCTAACTTTAAATCATATTTGACCTCCACCGCATCCCTTATTCTTGGCTCATCTCTATCACTTTTCTTACAATGTGTGAGCATATCTCCCATACATGCCACCTTCATGCTAACACATGTGAGAATGCTTAATATTTCACATCATCTTCCACTTTTTCTATTCTAATTCAATCTCACACTTTGATCAAATATCCTCCATTGATTAAGGATCTTATTCCTTATTTTTGATGCTTGTCAAAAGGTTGTGCATTCAATCCATGCATCTCAAATCCTAGCCCTTCATTCTTTATTGGAGAAGTCTATTTAATGGAGGCTTGCCACCATCATTCCATCATCCATTTTTATGCTATATACATATTACTAATTATTATTTTTGTTTGAGTAGCAAATTGCAAACAACAATCACATACCATCACTTGGAGCACATCTCAACTATCATAAAGGTTTGATGCATTTTAACTTTAATTTGTATTGCCTTTTTACCTTTATTTGACCTATTAGGAGTGTGATATTTTATTTGAGTCTTTGGATTTGTATTTTTTACTAATCCATTTATATTGAGCTTGAATAAGGGGTCACACCTGAATTTAATGTATATAATAAAAGAGATTCAATCTTAACTTGAAGCTCTTGCTAAATTCTAGGTATGAGACAACAATAGTTCAGTCTTGATTTGGAGTGTTTCTAAATTATAAATGGAAAATTGAAGTTGTAGTTACTTCAGTCATGTAGTTGGCTATAGTGCATGTATAAATCCTTTTACAACTTGTATCCCACAAGATATACAATGACAAATGCATTATTGTTATTATCTTTGCCAAATATCTAAGATAGGTTTGAAAACTCATTCATCACCAATTTGAGTTGATTTCTTTACCATTTTGCACATTTTGAAGTTGGTTGGGTAATTCCAGAGCTATGTTTGATTCTAGAGCCAATTATTAGTACATTTTGGAGATGGTTGTAACTATGTGGACAACTTTAGAGGGCCTCAAAGTGCTTCAGTTCAGTCATATTTTAGTTTCAGATTCTTATGTTCCTCTAAGGACCATGTATCTGGCCAAAACAAGCATAGATAATATTGCATGGTCATTTAAACATGTTTAAAATTGAGAGGATACTTTGGGTATAATCGTTTTGGACAGATTCATTTGCTTAAAAGCGGAAAAGAATGAGTACAGTCAGTCACTACTCATGTCTTGGATTTGATTATGAATGCGCAGGATCTCTCTAGATATGCCCAACTATGAACTATGACAAAAATACTGAACTAGTTGTACTCATTTAACTTGCCTTAATATACTTCATAGTATATAAAGGTATGAAAAGATTTAATCTTATTTAAAAATGCAGTGCTAAAGTTGCACGTCAGTCAAACTATTGAATAAAAGTAAATCTTTTAGCGCAGGAAAGATTTGTCCACTAGAAAATACTACCATAGAAAGACCCTCACATTGACAAAAGAAATATAAGAGTGACTTCGACAATCTGTCACTCTCAAGGTCTTTGCATAATGAGTATCTTAGAAATAGTAGAAGTATTGTTAACATCAGAGAGCTGTAAGTAAAGAAATCTGGAGAACAACCTTTTCTTAACATCTCTTTATACAACTTTTGAGCTTTTTCCATTTCATGCAATTCACATAAACTACTTATCAAAATATTATAAGTAATCACATTTGTCTAACATTTGAAATGCCATGCTCATGTGTCCTGTCCTACACATATCAGAATAGTATACGTGACCACATCAAGAAGACATCCCCTGTCTTCCATTTGAGAAAGAAGTGTCAATGCCCCCCTTGCGCTGTTACTCTTACAGAAACCAACAATCACATAGTTGTATGTAACAACATTAGGAGAGCAACCTTTTCTTAGCATCTCTTTAAACAACTTTTGAGCTTCATCTTTCCTATCCACCTTGCAAAGGCCATTGATTAGGGAACTGTATGAAATCCATCCTACCTTTCTTGCAGAGAGCATTAATTAGGGTGTTATAGGTAACAATATTAAGAAAACAATGGCTATTCCTCATTTTGTGCAAGAGCTCATGTGCTTCCTCAATTTTAACCCGTGTACACAGAGCCTTTACGAGGGTGTTGTAAGTGATCACAGTTGGATGGACGCCCATCTCTTCCATTTCAGCAAGAAGAGTAAATTCTACGGAGATCACCATCATTCCCAAGACCATCCAAAAGCACATTGAAGGTTACAACAGTGAGACAAAGTCGTTCAGTAACGGCTGAATGGAAGAGGCCCCACGCCTTGTTTGTGTTGCCCGATTTACAGAGGGCCTTAATGGATTTATTGAATTGTAAAACGTTAGAGGTAGGAGATATGCTGTCTAAAATTTTGTCAGAGTGTGGGGGGTTGTGGTTGTTTGAACCTCTCACTCATTTACCAAACCCTTAGTTCTTGTATTCATCACTACATCCTTATAGTGGCAAAAAGATCAGGAAATTTCTAAAATATTTTATTTGTCTACACTTTCTACACATAAGCTAACAGACACCTAATCTTTGTAGATTGCATGTATGGTTGAAATACAACAAAGAAGAATTTGATTGAGAAAACTTGTCGAGTAGCTCTTAAAATTTTTCTTTTCAAAGTTACAATTTTGATTTCATTTTCTCTCTACAAGTACTTAAAATTTTAGATTTGTAAACACAATGATAATTTATAAGCCAACGTGCATGACCTTCAAAAATTTGAAGTCTCTTTGACAAAGGTTTGCCACTACATTGGTATGGTTGGTAATGCAATCATGCATTCTCTACCATGACATAGGTTGCCACCACAAAACCCAAATTTTTGGTCCACAAATTAGGAAAAATCCTTGTCACAATATTAGAAGAAACAACTTACTCACACAATCCCTATAATGGGATTTCAATATTAAGGATTTTCTAATGAATCAATTAAGATTTTCAAACCTCATTTATCACAATGGCTTGCTAATTTCTACCTTTTATAAGCCTTCCTCTACCCCTTACTGCACTTTCTTTATTTTTAGATAGCTTATTGTTAACCTCTAAGGCATATTGATATGTCTCATCTAGAGAGCTCACCTTGGTTAGAGTTGTTTATCTTTGATTTGGAATCTTAGCCCATTGACTTATTTCTCCTCTTCTTCCTACATATTTGTTCTAACTTATAATTATATTTTTTATGGATAACTCCTTTTGTCTCAAATTTGAAATTGCTTGAATAAGTTTTGTTGATGATCTAAGGGAAATAACTTTTCATTGATATGCTTCATCATTTTAGGCCATAACATTACTTTCTCCTTTCCTTGTATTCTTTGGGATTGTTGGTGGCTATCTTATCATAAGACAACATGTGAATTAATTTCAGTGACAATAAACTTGACTCTACCAGGATCATCTTCCTCAAAGATTTCCATGTTGAAATATTTTTCAAGCTACTCTACCCAATCTACAAAGAGGTTTAGGTTTAATTATCCCTTAAGGATTGGCACATCGCACTTGATATTGGACTAATATATGTCTATAACTTGAATTGATCTACCCATGGGATCTTAATCCCCAGTTGATGCCTTTGTGCATCTACTTCATCTATTTGGACAACTAAAATTTAATTAACTATGGTTTTTTGTTTTTGATTGAGGAAAAAACAGGTTTTGAAGGGACACAAAACCCTTTACAAGCCAAAAACAAAGCTGCAAAAAAGGACAGCCTACAACCAGCCAAAAAACCAGCCCCCAAGCGAGACCCATCAAGATTTACATTTAGAGCTTCTCTTATGAGAGCGGATAGTCATGTTGAAAGAAGGCCTAGAAAATTTTGTTGTTTTGCCCATAACAGTAATCCAACCTTCTTCCACTTGTGTTGCCTTTTCCTGTCAAGCCAGCACACTTTTTTGCTGAGGATGAAAGCCAGTAGCCACGGTCTCAGTGATTTCAACATTATTCTTCCGTGCTGGCACATACATAACAGGAGAGCCACCAGAAATGATAGCCGAAACACTATCACCCGAAGAGACAGCCTGAGACCCAATCTCACGCCCTTTAGGGGTTTCAACAAGATGAGTTTGTACAGCATCAACAACCCCACTATTTGAGACATTCGGAGGGGATGCCCCAAGACCCTACGGTTTTGACGCAACTACATCAGAAAAACTCTTGTGTTGTTCAGTTTTCTTCTCTACCGTATAATGTTGTAGAGAGGCACCACTCCACCATGTAGCCTTCATTGTTTTCTTCTCAAAACCGCATTGAGAACTACAGTTTTTTGTTGTCTCTTGCCAACTACATGCTTTTCAAAGAAGTTGGTTTCTATTTTTGTGCCTTTTATTCTCAAATTTTTTAATTCATTATAGATTTAGTTTTCTAGTCCTCACTTTTGTAATTGGTAAGGCCATTTTAGTTTCACAACTATTCATCATTTATTTTTTATTTATCCAAGCTAGTGCCAATATGCAATAATATTGTAGTTTCATAATTACTCATTATTGTTGTGTTAGTATGGAATAAATTGGTGGTTAAGAGTTTTCCTTCTTCCCCACATCATATTTCATTTTCTACAGACCCAATTTCTTATACCAAAATTTGCATTATCTAATTGTTATTTCATAAATTAATTACGTTGTTGTTGCACAATGCATTTGGAATGGTGCACAAAATACTAACTATTACTTGAATTAATACATGTTTTCTTCATTCTTGAGTATTTTGTGTGACTATCTAATTGGATACACATAACTACTAATAGTTTGCACATTATATTTAAAATGCTTTGATAGTTGATATTTGTTAGCTTGGATATTATCAATCATAAGGTCACATTCCATGCAATTTACTTTGTTCACCTGCTATAAAGACCGTGTGTGCAGTGAATAGTGTTTCATATTTTCTTTAGAACTCCCTTTGTTGCTTTTTTAGGGGATGTGAGATTATCTTTGGTGAATTGCTTGCATCGTTGTGTGTCAAATTATGGTCCATCTTAAGTAGGGATCCTTTTTCAGTGTTGTTTTCTCATGTGGTTCCCTTCATCCAATGTAGCATATCCCCATTCTATGTCCATCAATTTGTCCCTTAATATTAGAAGTGCGTTAGCTAACAGAGGACGAAAAAGACCGCAAATTTGACCTCCGATTACGCCAAGGGATGTAGACCAGGTACGATTAATGCTAGGAATATTCCATTGAAACTGACTATATTAAAAATATTTGCCCAAATAACTTGAATAAAAATTTTGGCCCACATAATTAAAATTTGCCCCAAATTTTTGATATAACCTGCAATTTTTTTTATTTTTTTTTGCGAATTAAAATAAGTCGTCGTGGGGGGTCGTACGACTTGCCTAGGCAAATTTTTTTTTCCTCATAAACAACTTTACTGAAAATGAACAAATTTATAGTCAAAATTCATCTGATCAGCCTCTTGAACGCAATGGTGATGTCAATCTGGGCCCAAAGTGCTACGAAAAATCAGTGACCTCTTAGATCAGCTACTCTTCACATTTTTTCAAACCCTCATAGATCTGGCAAAACATAACCAAATTTGACGAAACGAAAGGAAAACTTGACTTTCTTTGACGCTTTGGATTCAACCGTGGGGTCCTTGAAACACCAAAATGCACCCAGAAAAATCTTCAAACCAACATGAAACCTTGAGATATGGGAAGGAATTTGCAACACTAGAGCTCTGATACTATGTAGGAGTTAATGTTGATTCCTCAACACCCCTAGGAACATTTTCTAGACCAGAATATCTTCCACAAGAGATAAAATGGTAAGAATACTTGCTTCGACAATGCAAGTTGAATATGATTGAATATTGGTTGAATATGTAAATGTACATGAGATGCCTTGCTTATAAAGGCAAGGTGAGAGATAAGATTAGACAAGATCATGACAAGTGTCTTAATCCTATTTCATGAGACAACTAACAACCTATCCACCTAGGAATCAAGCATTAGAAGCTAGATAAGATAAGTTCTAGAAAAGCCAACTAAGACTTCTACAAAAAATCTTATATCCTAAGTAAACTTAACATGTGAATATGTCCCCTAATTCCCTAGTGAGTGAATTAGCTAGTTACAAGACATTTATTCACACCAACAGGATACACTAATATGTTCATACGAGAGCTACTAGTGGCATCTCATCTCCATGTAGTTTCATCTCCTTCTCAATCACCCCATAAACTATGGCCTTGAGATGAGAAAAAAAAAAAAAAAATCATGGTATCTTCAATACCCCTATACATCTTCTTAAGTAATTTCTTTAAAAAGAAATGCAATGGATCCTTCCTTGACATGTGTTGAGAGAGGGATAGGAATAGTGCCATAAATGAGTTGGTACTTTTGCATTGCCTTCTTTGATCTCTCCTAGTGATGTTCAATGAGCTTTCCTACTAGACTAAATAACAAAATCCTAATATTGGCATTTCCCTTTGAAAGTTATCAATTCTTTTGTTTAACTACTTGGGTCATTTCCATGATGATTTTTTAAGGTTTTCAAGTCTATCTCTTGATTTTATGTTGCTTCTTTCAATGCTTTATTTAATGCAACCAAAACATAGCAATAATGATTGAGAGCTATGTCAACTTACTTTACTGTTGTAATGGTACTTGCCTCTTGAGATTGTTAAGACAACATAACCCTATTTTGCAAATATTTTATAAAAGGATAATAGATGGCATTTTAAACTATGAATTTATCCATTTTGACAAGGGTCCATTTAGCAACTTTAGATACATGGAAACACAAGCCATCAATGGTGAGATCATAGTTTGCAAACTTGGCAAGAACTTGTGATACTTTTCATATGGCAAGTAACTCACAAGAAACTTGCATTCCAAGTCCTATAAGGAAAATTTCAAGTTTCATAGTGACACTTGCCTACAACTTGTGAGCTTTTCACAAATTTTCTCTGCAAAGTCTTGTCATCGAAATTTTTTATAGACCCATGTTAAAAATCCTAACCTTTTATGTTTTTCTTATGTTCATCTTCACCAATAGGTTCTTAGCAACATGAATTGATTGTCAAGTGATTGAAAGGATTTACTAACAATTTGTTAAAAGCAGTAAATTTATGAAAATGACATGTGCTATGAAGATCCTTGTGACCTCAAAGGCCTTAATTGTTGTCACTAGACCCCTACTCTAGTTTTAAAAAATAAAACATAAATTTCTTTTAGGATGGATCATATAGAATATAAGAGTTTTTTATTGTTAATTTGACTTGAAATAACAAAAAGCAACATTTTCCCCTCTATTTTATGATTTTTTCCAGCAATTTTTTTCTAAATTATAATTCCATTTATAATTTCAATTTTCAATTATGCCACTATGATCAAAATAGATTTATAGTTTCTAGATTCATCCCATGCATTATTTAAATTTATTTTGTGTATTTATATAAATTTTTTAATTGCTGAATTCTTGCCAAGCGGGTTCTCAGTCCAGATTTTCAAACCATGGTTGGAATACTAACATGCTCTACCTGATAAATATCCACTCTACAGGAAAAGTTGAGCAAAGCTGTTGTAACTAAACACACTGATCCTTAGCATCCAAAATCATTTCAACTAAGATTTTGGATTTTCTAATTGAATTATAGAATTCTGTGTATTACTCGCCGGATGCATTTGCAGTCATTTTGCTACCTTTGACAGCATCAAGTAATTATCAACACAGATATCCTTAAAATCCAAATCAAATTTTTACACCCTCCATTCTCTTATGTGTGCTTCTATTCTTTGATTTTTTCCCATAATTAAAGAATACACATAACTTCCCAATGAAAAACACCTTTACAGAAACAAATTGACTGAAATGAAATGAAATGAAAAATTTTAATGACGTCCACGCGGCCAAAGAAGCCTATGGGACCCAAGAGCAGCACAAGAGCCTCCCACAAAAGGCCCTAAACAGATTGCAAACTCCATTCAATAATCAAGATATTCTAGCAGAAGTCTATTAAAGGAGTGGAGCTTCATATTCGAATTACTACTGCTACTATCTCACATATTATTAAAGAAACACTCCTCTAGATTACAACATAGAAAAGCATAATTTTTCCAGCACGGACTAATTACAACAGCATTAAAAGGTCTTGATTATGGAAAAGATATTTTCTTCTAAAATTAAAACATCGTCTCTTTATTTCTTAGGAAAATTATGTATACTTTGGTGGAATCGACTAGAGTTCAAACATGCAGGGAGAAATGGAAAAAATGTATACAATTGAGGGTTAGTATAAACGTTTTGGAATCTTGGACAGACTCATTTGCTTGCAGCGGAAAAAAATGAGTACAATTGAGAGTTGGTAAGAACTTGGCTCAGTTTTGGATTTGATTCAGTTTTTTGTTTGATCAAAATACTGAATTCTCTATACAAGAGATGCACAAATTTAACTTGGCCTAGTATATATGAAGTTATGAAAATATTTAATCTTTATTTAGAAATGCGGTGTTAAAATTGCATGCCGGTGCAACCATTGAATAAAATGAAATGTTTTGGCACGGAAAAGATCTGTCCACTAGAAAATATAGATAGCATTGTCCGCCTTTCCAATCTTTGAACGAAAGATCATACCAATCATAGAAAGACCCTCAGATTGATGACGCAGCTTCATACAAAGAGAAAAGAAATATACAAGAGTGACTTCAACAATCTGTCACTTTTAAGGTTATGACAAGTATGACCGCTTAGAAATAATAAAAGCATTGTTATGTGCAAAGTCTTTTAATTTTTCTATTTGACCAACATCAATCAGCCAGCAGAGTATCTTAACAGTCCTATTACTTGGAGCACAGCCTTGTTTCTGCATTTGATCCATCAAAAATAAGGTTTTTCTCAAGTCACGTCTTTTGCGAACACCACCAAATAATGTGTTATATGTGATCTCATTTGGAATCAAACCTTTTGCTCTCATTTCATCTAACATTGACAGAGCAATATCAAGTTTGTCTTCTTTACATAATGTCTTAATGAGCATGTTATAGGTTACAATATCTGGAGTAATATCAACCATTTCCATTCTTTTAAAAAGTTTCAGAGCCTTATCCATTTCACCAGTTTTGTAATGACCATTAATTAATGTGGTATAAGTTACAACATTTGGAATAATGCCAACCATTTCCATGCTCTTAAAAAGCTTTAAAGCCTCATCCATTTCACCAGTTTTGCAATGACCATTAATCAAAGAGTTATAAACCTTTACATTAGGAATCATGCCTTCATCAAGTATCTTATTCTTCAGTAGATGTGCGCTAATGAGATCACCTGTTTTACACAGGCCGTCAATGATTGCGTTGCATGTCACTTCATCCGGTTTTAAACCCTTTATTCTCATTTTGTCTAACATTTGAAATGCCATGCTCATAAGTCCTGCCCTACAGAATGCACATGTCAGAATATTATATAATATTACCACATCAGGAAGACATCCCCTGTCTTCCATTTGAGAAAAAAGTGTAAATGCCTCCCTTGCCCTGTTACTCTGACACAAACCAGCAATCAGAGAGCTGTAAGTAAATAAATCTGGAGAACAACCTTTTCTTAACATCTCTTTATACAACTTTTGCGCCTTTTCCATTTCATGCAATTCACATAAACTACTTATCAAAATATTATAAGTAATCACATTTGGTTGCAAACCCTTTCTCAACGTGTTATGAAAACAATCCCAAGCCTTTTCCATCTTGCCATCTTTGCATAGTCCATTAATAACTGCACCAAATGTCACTTGACTGGGAAAAGGACCAAACTCCATCATTTGTACAAACACATTGTAGGCTTCATCCGTTTTCCCAGCCTTGAAAAAGCCATCTATCAAACTAGTATAAGTGTAGGTGTTAGGAGAATAGCCATCTTGTATCATTTTGCATACTAATGCTAGAGCTTCATTCACTCTTTCGGCTTTGAAGAAACTATCAATCAGGATGCTATATGTAATAATATCTGGAGAACAATGAGAACATGTCATTCGAACCAATAACCTGAGAGCTTCATCTACCCTACCTTTCTTGCAGAGAGCATCAATTAGGGTGTTGTAGGTAACAATATTAGGAAAGCAACGGTTATTCCTCATTTTGTGCAAGAGCTCAGGTGCTTTCTCAATTTTACCCAATGTACACAGAGTCTTTATGAGGGTATTGTAAGTGATGACAGTTGGATGGATTCCCATCTCTTCCATTTCAGCGAGGAGAAAGTAAATTCTACGGAAATCACCATCATTCCCAAGACCGTCCAAAAGCACATTGAAGGTTACAACAGTGAGAGGAAGGCCTTTAGTAACGGCTGAATGGAAGAGGTCCCACGCCTTGTTTATGTCGCCCGATTTACCGAGGGCCTTAAGGGATTTATTGAATTGTACAACGTTAGAGGTAGGAGATATGTCTTGTAAAAACTTGTCAGTGTGTGGGGGGTTGTGGTTGTTCGCAGAGGAAGATAGAGAGCGTAGGAAGAATGAAGAGAAATAAAAAAGGTGGGTAGTAGAGATTACCTGTTTCAAGATTGGGAGTCGGCATTTCATGGTGATCTACGCCCTCAAATTTCTTCTCAACTGAACTGAACCCTAATTTTTCTTTCCTTCACCCGTTCAGCATGGAAATAGCCCACAATTTCTAGATGCCAGTGTTTTCTGGGTATTGAATTTTGTTTTTATGTCCGTAAGCGGACGGAAATAAAACATAGCATAGAGTATTAATGCTTTCAATGTTTGTCAAGAGCAACTTTATTGATTTCAACATGTCAATGTTCAAAGTGTATTGGCTTATGAGTAAGTAGGCTATCTATGGTCTAAATAAATGAAAAGAGGTCAAACTGTTCATTTAACTTTGTCTGTATAATCTATTTACAATTAGATTTTAAAATTTAGAATTGAATTTATGTTATAAAATAGTGATTAACTTTTTTTAAATCTTTATTTTATATTAAAAAGTGAATATGAGTTATTTAGTCTTATGTGACATACTTATATTTGTCATATTATATTTTTTATAAAATCTTAAAATCTTCACACATATAAATGATATTTATTTTTGTAAATTTTACAAGTGTCTTTGGGGATCCATTGTAAAAAGAGTGAAGCTTGAAATTTCCTTGCCTTCAATTCAAACTCCTAATACTAATTTACAAGATTAAAAGGCAAAAGATACACTAGTACATAATGCCTAGTTAATGTAATGTCAATGCAAATGCTAAAATAATAATGTAAGTAAATACCTAGGATCTAATTAAATGAAAAATAATACAATAATCATAAATGTGTGTGTGTGGATATATATACATATATTTATGTGTATGTGTGTGTGTGTGTACGTAGAGAGGGTGAACTCTGCCCTCAAATGTCTTCTCAACTAAACTTAACCCTAATTTCTCTTTCCTGCACATGCCCCACATGGAAATAACCCACAATTTGTATATGCCCACGAAAGCCAATGTTTTATGTGTATATTTTTATTTTTATTTATTTAGTTAGTTATTTATTTTTATTTTTACTTTTTTTTACAATTTGTGTATATTTTTTCCCATAGGCGGTGGGAATTTTTTCACTCTTATAAGTAGTCTTATACTTCCCCAAAAAGAAGAAAAAGGAAAGAAGAGGGTGGAGGATAAAGAGAAACACAAACAAAAAACAAATTTCAAATCATTAATTTTTGCTCATAGGCAATGGGAAATAAAACATACCCTCATTTTTTTGAATAAGTAGTCTTCTAATTGCACTACTTGCTTAGGGGTCATTAATTTTCATATTTTCTAATGTTCACTACATAATTGTAGGGGTGTAAAATCATTTAATGTACTCGTTGTGAAAATAATCAATGTATGTAGTGTTGTTCATTTCATTATCTTTGGGTAGATTCAAACTTTAGGGATTTCTTATGTTATGTATTCCTGGAGATTTTGCAAAATTATTATTGGGGTTGCATTATTCAAGGACATTTTTTATTGTTTTTATTTGTGGATTCAACATTAAAAAATTATGTTTTAATGTGCATTGCTAATTTGTGACTAAAAACCACACTTTTCTCCTAAAATTATTTTGGATGAAACTCAATATGCCTCATGGTGAGTGCATGTGAACACCTTCAAACAATGAGGTCTTCTTCCCTATCTTTTAGGATAGGTTCCACAAACAACCAACTCATTCAAATACCTTGATCAGCTCAATAATCAAAACATTATTTCTAAAAATCTATGGTTCTTCTTTTCCACTAGTTTTAAACATCATATTGAGGATGTTGAGTGTCCTTCTAATGCCTGGCAGATTCTTTTATAATGATTTGGTGATACCTTGCCTGATGCTTTCTTGGATGTTACATTCTTTTTAACAATACTTATGATTGTGGAGATGATGACACATTGCTTGAGGACTTTCTTGTGACAACATTAACATTGTTAACTTGTGATGTGTCTTTAGCACTATTTTCATATAGGATCTTTCCTTTATCAAAGAGCCACCTATTTCCAGGATTCTTTTTTATGCAAAATTGGTAGCCTATTTGTTGAGACTCGCATTTTAGATTGTCTTCTCTTCATAGAAGACCTTGTTTTCTTATTTGATGGGAGCTCCCCACATATGTTTTTGGAACTTATTCATCACTTTTGGATCCACCTTGTGTTATGGATCCTTTGTTAGGGACTTTGAGGATGCTTCTTGATGCTCCTCCTCTTGTGCAAAAATTTCTCTTCTGGACGATTTATCTTTTTATTGGTTCTTCCTTACTGGTTTTTCTTTGATAGTGCTTCTTCCATGACTTGTTTCTAAGATCTCTTCATCACCAATTTTATTGGAAATTAATCAAAAATCAATTTTTTAACGTGAAAATAATACAATCTAGCTTGTCTCATTACAATGTGAATTGTTATTTTGGCGAAAACTAACTGATGGTGATGAACGATGACCAAGGGCGTGCTAGGGTGTGTGAGCCCTAGCCCGCTATTTTAGAGATTTTGCATGTTCTCTTGGGGTTTTGATCTACTTACGAAGGTTGTGGGGGGCCTAGTTTGGGCTACGTTTGTTTCTTTTTTCTACTTCAAACAGTTTTCTTCCCTTGTGTGTGGTTTACCTTGGTGATAGACTTTCTTTCTGCCAAACTTGGATCTTGTTTTGTCAGGAGTTGGGCAGTTTGTTGAGTGGGAGTGTGTGGCTTCCCACTGGTGAAGGGAGTTTCTCCTTTGCTGGCTATTCCTTTTGCATGCATGCCCGCTTTGGGCTTTGAATCAACCTTGGCTTGGTGTGGAGTATCTCAGCTAGGGTTTTTTTGGTGTCAAGTTTTTTAATGGTATTTATTTTGTCTTTGGATAAGGTGGTTGGAGATTCAGCTATGGAGGATGATGGTGCCAGGCTCCCCATTTCGTCCTCTTCTAAGGTGAGCTTTCCTCGAAATGGTGTGTTTAAAGTGCAAAAGACTAGTGGATATTTGGAAAGGGCCCAAGTGCACCCAGTGGTGGTGATTCAAAAGGAAGCAGTTGTAGAGGATTTAGAATATTTTAGCAAGCACGTCTTAATATGCAAGTTTTTGGGGATGAGGGTTTCTCTTCCTTTCCTTGACCTTTGGATTCGAAGGACATGGAACCTAGAGGGGGATTTTGAGGTTCTGTTAGCTGCGAATAATTTCTTCTTGGTGGTTTTTTCATGCATTTCAAATCGAAATAAGGCTTTTGAGGGTGGCCCGTACTTCTATAACCAAGTTGGATTGTTCATTAAACCATGGCATGCAGGCTTTAATTCGGTGGAAGAGTTTCTAGTATGGGTTCACCTTCCTTGGTTGTCGCTTGAATGTTGGAGGAGAGATATTTTGCAATCTATTGCCATGTCGCTGCGATAACTGATCGGTCCCTCTCAGCAAACTTTGGAGAAAAGGATCTTTTCATATGCACTTGTATGTGTGGAGATTGATTTGAGTTAGCCTTTTCCTGACTCTATTGATCTGACAATGGGGTCTAGTTTTTGGACTTAGCCATTAGATTATGAAACTTTGGCATTTAGATGTTGTTTATGTTGATAGTATGGCCATCTTCAGAGGAGGTGTTTGCATGCTTCTGGTGCAGGTAATTTAGGTAATGGGATGGCTCCATCAAATCTAGGATCCAAAAAGTGCAAAGGGCCCATGCAGGGAGTGACTTCAGATAAGGATGGGTTTGTACCTATTAGGCCTTGAAACAAAGACCGAGGTCAGAAGAGGAATTTTCGGGATCACCATGAGGAGGGGATGTTTAATAGGTTTGATGAATTGGATGACTTAGTTCATGAGGAAGGGATATCTCCAAACATGCATGGGGATGCTCCACTACTCATAATCATGAGCCTATGGCTATTACGTCTTTGGAGGCTCCTAGGGAAGTGAGGGATTCTTTGGTTCCCTCCCCTGATGTTGGGCTTGGGGACCCTTGTGTGTTGGTTGGTACTTCTCTAGTCTTTGTCGCTATTGGTGCTTTCCCTGTTGGAGGTTCAGGTTTGGGAGAGTCTAGAAAGAGTAAATATTCTACTTCTTCCCCTATTTTGGGTGTGCAACAAAAGCCCCTAAAAAAGAGTGCTCCTGACAAGTCCTAGAAGGTGGGTAGGAAGAAAGATCAGGAGAAAGTTAAGTTGGTTGGGGAGACGTTGGTTGAATTTGGATCGGTGAAGACATTGGATACCCACTTCTCTCACCCTTCACAATGATTGTGATTTCATGGAATGTGAGGGGTATGAATAGCATCCCTAGACAAAAGGCTATTCAGGTCTTGGTTCGTGCTCATTCTCTGAATTTGGTTTTCCTTCAGGAGACGAAGTTCTCCATGGATAGTATGTTGCAGAGTGCATATAAGGTTTGGAATAGAGGGTTATGTTAGTGTGTGCGTGCGCAGGGGAGCTCTCGAGGTCTTGCCTACTTCTGGGATCCTTGGAAAATCTCTCCTATTTGGTGGTTCTCTAGTAGATTCTCCATTTCTCTGGTTGCGATTAGTTTGGAGATGAGACATTTATGCTCTAAAGGATGTCCCTAGTAATATTCTCTTGTGGTCTAATATCAATTTTATGAGATCATTCGATCCCTTCCCTAGATTATGGCAGGTGACTTTAATGCAATTGCCTCTCTCAAAGAGAAAAGGGGGGAGTGCCTCATTTTGACTTCTCTTCTAGTTTTCTTAGGGAGAATTTGCCTCGACTTCAGCTGGTGGATATTAAACCTTTGAAGGACATGTATACTTGGAATAATAGGAGGCTTGGGGATGAAGCCATTTCTAAAAGATTAGATAGGTTTCTGGTTTCCAATTTTTGGGTTGGTGACAAGTGGTTGTCAAGCTCTGAAATATTGGATTGGTGAGGATTAGATCATTAGCTGATTAAATTCTTTTCCCATCTGGCTGGTGGTTCTAGGAAACAAACTTTTAGATTTCAACTTAAGTGGCTTAGGGAGGAGAGTCTTCTTGGCCTAGTTTCTCAATGGTGGACTAAAGGACGACCAACTTTTGGTGCAACTATGTAACCCTTCGCGAAGAGGCTTTAGTATGTGAAGTATAAATTAAAACATTGGAATAATTATTAGTTTGGAAATGTGTTCCAAAGGAAAAGGGTTGCCCAGGAGCGCTTGGATTCTATTACCAGGCATATTTGAGATCAGGGTCTTGATGCAGATTTGAGCAGGTTAGAGGATAGTGTGGTTAAAGACCTAGAGGAATGGGAGCTCTGTGAGGAAATATTTTGGAAACAGAAGGTTTGTGTTGACTGGCTTCAAGAAGGGGATAGGAATACCTCCTTTCATAAATTTATGAAGACTTGTAGACAAGGTAACATTATTTCTTCTCTTCTCTCTCCTAAGGGCTCTGTTCTTTCTTCCTCATTGGAGATTTCTAGGGAGGCAGTCCATTTTTTCTCTGGTCTCTTTTATGAAGATACCCCACATGTTTGTGAGGAAGAAGCTTCTATCTTGGTGTGTATTCATCCTTTGGTGACTATAGATATGAATACCTCTCTTCTCAAGCCTATTTCTTTGAAGGAATTGGAGGAGGTGGTGTTTTAGTTGAAAATAGGGAAGGCTCCTGGTCTAGATGGGTTTACGACAGAGTTCTTTCAGGAATTTTGGGAAGTGATTAACCTTGATCTATTGGATGTTGTGTAGGAATCTTTAAGGAATAAGCAAATGTTGAGAGCCATGAATGCTATGTTCCTTGCTCTTATCCCAAAACATGAGGGTGTTGATTCTCTAGATAATTTTCAACCAATTACTTTGTGTAATGTGGTATATAAAATCATTACAAAGCTAATTGTTAAACATCTGAAGCCATGGCTAGAAAAGTTGATCTCAAAAGAACAAGGGGGATTCATAGCGGGTAGAAATATTTTGGATGGTATAGTTATTGCAGTGGAGACTATTCACTCCATGGCCTCTTCGAAGGAAAAGGCCATGTTTATAAAGTTGGACATGGCTAAGGCATATGCCAGGGTTAAATGGGGTTTCTTGACCAAAATTTTGGGAGCCTTTGGGTTCAACAAGGAGTGGATTGATTGGGTCTTAAGTTGTGTGACAACATCCTCTTTCTTCGTTCTCATAAATGGAGAGGCCTCTGATCTATTTGGTGCCTCTAAAGGTCTTTGGTAGGGGGATCCCTTATCCCCATATCTATTCATCTTGATGGTTGAGGGTTTGGGAAGGCTCATTAAGTCTCGAGTTACGGGTGGGCTCATTTAAGGATGGAAATGGAGCAACTCTCCATCCTCAAACTCACCTTCAGTTTGTGGATGATTAGGCTTTGATGGGTAAGTCTTGCATTTATTTATTTAATACCCCCATGCTTATTCAACAACGTATTGCCAGGATATTAAGGTTTCAGGTGGGAAAGCCAAGGAGATTTCCAAGGAGATTAATATCAAAATCAGATCGAACAAACATGGAAATGTATTTAATGCATATTAGGGTTAGGGTTTTTATAGATCACCATACGTAGTAAAATCTAATGAACCAGAGTTTGAATTTAATGGCATGTGGCTCAATGAATAGGTAGCTACCTGAAGAATATAGCAGGAAAACCCTAAAATAAGTTTCCAAATGTGGTGGATGATGGTGTATGACTCGAGATAATGATTGTAGATCAGTGGAGATAAGAAAAAGGAGACAATCACAAAAGTGTTTAAGTGTAGAGGTGTGCATGATGTAGTTGCAGAAAAATGCACTAATTTTGAATGAGTAGAACCCAAACAAAAGTCATAGATCTTATCATGGTTAACATTCAAGGTGTAGCAAAGAAAAAGGTGCAGAGTAGAAGACTGAGGTGTAGAGTAGAATACTGAGGTGCATAGATTGCAACAAAATATTGCATAGTTGCAAAGTAAGTTGTAACATTGAACTGTAATAAAATTATAATATCTTGAGTTGTAAATATGATTGGTGGGTTTCATCAGATATCTAGGTAGTTTCTCATATTAGGGAGTGGGTTCTTCCTTGGAGTGGGTGGTCCTAAAACAAGGGGATTGGTGTCTCCTTGGGGTTGGTGCCCTTAAAATTTGTAATTGGAGATTTCATTGTGACGCTTGATTTGAGCAGTAGACTCAAGCAACTTTTATCACCGTGGTTTTTCCCATCTTGTTTTTTCCATGTATATCATGTGCTATGTGATGCTATGTGTGTGAATGTTTATGTCTATTCTTGTGTTGTTGTAATTATCACTAAAAATATTAAAGGGAATCAATCTGCTAAAAGTATTTAAGGCTAGTTTTTAATTGATCTATTGATTGACCCCCCCATATTTTAATTGTTCCAAGAGGGGGAAGCATGTAGGAAGAGAGGGAAGTGATAGCCTGAAACCTCAAAGCACTTAGACTTAGCCAAACTTAGGTCCTTTTCGAGGGATACTTATGCAAGGTGACCCATGTGAGATCTCTCATATCTATTTTTAATGATGGGTCATCAAGATGGCATGAAATGGAAAAATTCTTGACAACTTTACAGGATGATTGCTTACTAATGATCAAATCTAGGGGGACTTATCAATCCATTGGGCATAGAGTCATGGGAAAACACTTTAGCAACTAGCCTCATCGTGGGGAAAAATAGAACATGTACAAACCACACTTGGAAGAAATTAGGAAACTAGAAGCATGCATTCCCTTAAGAAGAATGTAGGGTGTGCAAGAGCACTTCTTGGAAAGCAGAAACTTGAACTAATAATTACATAAGACTGATAATACCTCAAAAACAACATTTGAGGTAAATCCCATTTACTGGGATTTGTACTTATTCTCCATCCATTTTTTATAGTTGGAAGGCATTATGTTATTTGCACTTAGAAATGATGTAAGGTCCACTCGACATGGCATCAAATTTTGTGTGCCTTCCAAGTATGCTCTTAAGTTCATCCCATTTGAGGATTACATCCCCTTCCTTGAAGACCCTAGGGGTTTCCTTTTTCTCAAAAGATCTCTTTACCTAATTTTGATTCTCTTTCATTGTCTGCATTGCTTTATCTCTGATTTCTTCCATCTCCATCAATTGGGCATACCTGATCACCATTGGGTCCTCTCCCTCTAGCATCTCTAATTGATTAACCAACTCAAGAGCTGGTAGCTCAAATGACTGTAGGACCCTAAATCTGCATTGGATCAAAAACAAAAACCATTAGTATTGTTAGTAAACCAAAGCAAATCAAAAGATCCCCTATAAGATTCATCTAATCACAAGAATGATGCCAAAGAAACAAGCAAAACATAGAAATGCATCATTCTAATGAATCAAACTAGCATCTTATAGTGGATTGGTGTCACATGTGTTAGTGACCCTTTCCCAATCCTTGATTAATAAGCTTAGATGATGATGATAAGATGGAAATGATGAGCAAAATTAGTTCTCAAGGAGAGTAACTTTGCATATGCTTTTTGGATGAAATTGTGAGAGATTGTTTGTGAAGGATTTGCTTGAGGATGATGCTCTATTTAAAGATTTTCAAAATGTTGAATGTTGAAGAGGGACCAATGTGGGATCAAAATCAAGCCAATGAGTTGAGGACACTTGTCATCATGTGATTAGTTAATGTGTGTGCAAGATTTGGGAAGAGTGCCCAAGAGGGGGAAATTTTGAATTCAAATTTGCAATAAATTTTGAGAGGGGGACAAGGAAAAACAGCAATAAATGCCCTGTTTGACTTGTCATGTTGAGGGAAAATGATTGTTTTAATAAATCAATAAAATTGATTTATTGTGCAAGTGGCTAGGTCTAGATAATGCAAGTGGGATGTGATTAGCCTTAGATTAGGATTAGATTAATTTAATGATGATTATGCTGATTTAATGCTGATTAACTAATTTGACTTTTTGGACTTTGATAATTGATTTATTGAAATCAGAAAATGATGGAAAATGTATGATTTGGATTTGATTTAAATAAAGTCCTGATTTATTTGATGAATGGAATATGATGTAATTTTGACATGTCTACATTTTGCCCCTCTTTGAAGCAATGTACTTGTTGCGTTGGTTCAAAGAATAGACTTGCCGCGATCGAAATTTAAAAAATTTCATGATTTTTCGGATGCCCCAGCGGAAAGAAGTACACTGGTACATTGCCCCCTCGAGAGATCGAGCGAAAAGATTCAATTTGAGGGTCGATCTCGCGATAAAGAGGTTCAAAATGGATGGTTGTGGATGACGATGCAAAGATGATTTCAAGATGCTTAGAATAACAAAGCTATATTATCCTAAATAACTTAAATGATGATATGATGTGAGATGGATGAGATTGATGATGTGATATGTTGTGATTATGCTTAGACTAACAGATCTATATTATGATGATGATTATGCAATGCATGTGAAATGATCGATGTTTCCTATGATGTATGATATGACTGATATGTGATATGCTGACTATTTGTAGATGCAGGATGGATGCATGATGGATGCATGACGGATGCATGATGTTAGTGCGGGAATAAGATGATGACAAGAGGATCCCACAAGTCCATGATTGGTCGAGACTTTATTAGAGATGATGATGATAGGTGATGATGATGATTTGCTTATCAAGGATTGGGATTTTCAAAGGGTCACTTACTTTATGTTTGATTACACGCTACCTAGTGTGATGGACTTTGACTCGACAACGGATAGGAGTATTCTTGTTCACACTTGACATCACGAAACCTTGCTAGAAGTACCTAACAAAGCAAGTATTAGCCAAGTTATTTTACAAGAGCGTCCAACAAAACAGCAAACAAAGATAATCGTTGCCCCATTCCTATCTCTCTAAATCCTTCGTTCGGATATCATCGAGAGGTCCTTGGAATGAGCGCAATAAGATAAATCAAAAGAAAAGATCAAGTACACAAACAAGCCAATGTTCTTCATACCTCCAGCCAAAGGGATTTGTTTTGAAAGATGGGAGCCAAAACTCATTGCCAAAAGATAATGTCCATTGTCGGAACGGATCCTAGGACATGTTAATGACACGTCGTTTTGTTTACCCAAATTGGTTGATTTGATAAAAGTGCCCATTGTCGGAACGGATCCTAGGACATGCTTTGTATAGGATGATGATGGTTTGATAAATTGATTGATAGGCTATTGATATAAGGTTGACTGACATGTTTGCGACTGATCAAGAGTTTGATTTTGTGTTCAATGGTTCGTCGTTTCGATTTTGATTTTACGATTGAAGCTTGCATTTGCTGACTGTTGTGATTGTTTCTGTTTGTTTTGCCAAAGGATGAAGGCGATGATCAGTTATTATGGATGATTGATTATTGCGGGTGCAAGCGAGATGAGGCGGATGGATTTTTTCAAATATTTGGATGTTTTTGACGTTTTTTGGAATGTTTTGAGGCTGTTTTTGATGTTTTTGATGTTTTACAAATGTTTTTGATTTTGATGTTTTTCAAATGTTTTTGGGATTTTGATGATTTTGAATGTTTTTGGGATTTTGATGTTTTTCGAATGTTTTTGATGTTTTCTGCTTTTTGAGTGTTTTTTTGGATTTTTGATATGTTTTGGATGTTTTTGGATTTTTTCGCATGATTTTGATGATTTGAATATGGATATGTGTGATGATATCAGTGCTTTGTTTTGGGATTTTGTTGAAAACCAAGCTAAGGTGGATTGATCGGATTGATGGATTGATGATGATAACATTGTTGAGGATGCACAACAATGCAAGGATTTGATGGGATTGATGATGATAACATTGTTGAGGATACACAACAATGCAAGGACAGTGTTAAGCAACACAAGGATATCCTGATGATTTCTTGATTGGATTTTGATTGATCATGTTTGATGAAGCTTAGTTTCGAACAAAAGATGTTTGGATGATCTGATGTGACGTTTGACGGGTGTGTTAGATGCGACTGATAGTGATTGTTTGGATTGATGTTTGATGAAAGATGAAGATTGATAAGGAATGTTTTCTCGTCAAAATGTGCCATGGGCTAGTGATTCGGATTTTTGCTCACAAGTGGTTTGACCAATATTATTTCATGTTTTCCAATGTTCGGATCACCACATAAGTTGGAGGATATAGATCAAGATTTATTCTCGAAGCAAGATGTAGATATCTGCCCCCAATGTCTAGCAATGTATGGAATGCGATGGATGGATGCTTGGATAGGTGTATGGATGGATGGATATGCTAAGCATGCAAAGTATGCCAAGGATTATCT
The DNA here is from genome assembly GCA_007258455.2 of Sequoia sempervirens. Classification (NCBI taxonomy): domain Eukaryota; kingdom Viridiplantae; phylum Streptophyta; class Pinopsida; order Cupressales; family Cupressaceae; genus Sequoia; species Sequoia sempervirens. The sequence continues at coordinate 252,533,264 of VDFB02047230.1, read as the reverse complement.
TGCGATAATATAAGGTGTTCGGATAACAAGTGCTCATTTGGATAATGCTTCATGGCTCAGATAATGCTGCATAGGATAGGATTTAATGAAAACAGCCCATGTCAAGATGTTCACCGTAAGCAAGCGTAAAGCGTGCCCCAAAATTTCATCAAGATCAAGATAACTTGGATGATGGATGTAGATGGATGAAAATGGATTAGATCAATGGTTTATGGATGGATGGATTTATTATGGATAAGATGGATGGAATGCTCGATTTATTACGGATGGGATGAGATGCTTTCATCTGAACTGGCACACGTAGATGCTCGATTCCACACATGACGCCTGTTTGCCAGGTTTTCATCATGGTCTTGCCCAAAGTGCCGCCATGCAGTTTTCACTAGAGGACGATTTTTTTCTTTACTATTTTCAATCCTTTTTCTGATTTTTTTGGATTTTTTGCTTTTTTGATTTTTTTGTATTTTTCTAAAAGATTTATGCTGAACCACTTGGTGGTGTTGACGTAGATGCCCCTATCATAATGTGCCATCGATATCCTGCCTGAAGGAGCTGCTTTGTTAAGATACGTGCACTTGAATGCACTTTTGGGATTCTTGATTTGCTTCATCGATACCGAGTTAACTCTGTCTCTGTGCGTACATCGCGATAAAGTGCCTTCTGAATCCTTATGATGAAGGGTCGTTGCCAATACATGGTCAATATGAGAATTGGATATCATGCGTGGAGGTGTGGATGAGTGCATTTAGGGATAAGAGATGGATTGGTTGACGTTTGGAACCTTTGACTCTCCAAACTTGGGAAGATGAGCAATGATGGGTGGAATCTAAAGTGCGTGGAATTAGGACCAAGCTTGATATACTTTATGCCGCTTGAAAAGCACGCTTTTGATTTTGGGACATCTTTGATGGATACCTTTCCCTTTTTTATTTTGCCCCATAGTTTCTTTGACTGATGGAGTTTGATAGGGATGATCTTTCTTTGTATTCTTTGGTATCCATATGTACTTGATTTGTCCATTATGCTTCTCAGCTTCTTTTGCTTTGATAACGTTCTTCGTACTTTGATTCAAATCTTTCTTTTGACGTTGGTCCCAATTCATGGATGGGATGATGGGTGGATGAAGATTCGTGAGGTGGTTGGTTGTAGTATTGACACTAGCTTCATCATAAGGACTCTTCATGCTCCCTATGTTGGTGTTTGCTTGAGACGAAGTTGCCCCCAGTATTGTGGTAGTACCTTCATTCTTTGACTCTTCCTGTTCTGAGATGTCTTGTTCAATAAGTGTTCTCTGATAGATGACCACCGTAGGTGATGTTCTTTCAATTTGCTGCTCTGCTAACTCTGGATGTTCTATCTGACTTGTTTCCTTGAGTGGATAATGTTGGATATCTTTATTCATGATGTCCTCAATCTGAATTTGGGATATATTTGATGCTGATGTTGACAACTCCGTTTGATTGTAGGAATTAAGAATCTGCTCTTTTTGCGTAACACAATCTTGTTCTAGCTGAAGATCATCTACGTGTCCATCCATAGAAAGCATCTCATGGGTAGATGGAGGAGTAAGTGCTATGTGGCTGTGATCATCTTGTGTGGATAGGAGAATATCCATTAGATCATTGTAGTATCTTGGAGATACAAATTTTTGATCTTGATTTATTTTGGGATTGCTTTCGATATGCTTTGGATCAAGCTCTTGACATGGATCGGTTTCAAAGGATGAATCACTTACAAATGGTGCTTGGATATCTTCATTAGACATGGTAAGTGGTTCAACATCCTCAAGTGTCGAGTTTAGGGTTCTTTTAGTATCTGTAACCATGCGGTCAAAGGGGATCAACATGTTTTGGAAGGGACCATTGCTAGACCTTGGTGAAAGATTTTGATCATGTTTTGGAATAAATTCTTGAGATATGTCCTCTACCTCATAAGGCGATGTAGAGACATTTTCAACATCATCATAGGTCGATGGATCGTGCATTATGTCAATAGGATCAAATAACCCTAACACTCCTTGAAAGAGATCACTAAAAAGTGGCTCTTGATGTATGGTGAGTTTATCATCGGATTGTGTAGATATATCTTCAATGTGCTCCTCGATGGAGAGGTTTTGATCATTGTTTTCGACAATTGCGATGGAGAGATTGTGAATGTCTTCGACCGTAGCATCAAGTGATGTTGATATTTCTTGAATTGGCTCATTGTCGAGTTTTGTTGGTGGATTTTGATCGTGATTCAAAAGTGACTCTTGACATTTGTCGATTTGATCATTGGATGAAGTAAACGTGTGCTTAGTGATGGATTGATCTTGATCCTTGTTTTCAATAGTTGTCATCTTTTGTGTTTGTGCTCGTGTTGGTTGGGTAGCTTGAGAGGCTTGGGAAACTTGAAAGGATTGTTGCACTTGTTGAGCTTGTGTTGCTTGTTGTTGTTGCAGCGATGTTTGAGCTTGATTTTGCTGTGAAGCTTGAGAAGCGTGCGTGGCTATAGGCGCTTGCCGAATTGTTTCATATTGTTGGAGCAATTGTTGGTATGCTTTGAATGAAGCATTGTAATTGCTTACTTGGCTTAGTCGCAATGGTGGTGGTGGTGGGATTGAAATTGTGTTGGATGTAGTGACAAGTGTTTGAGATACGCTCGGAGCGATCATGGTAGTGAGGGGTTGAGATGTAATGGGTGTGATAGTGGCGTTTGGAATGATTGAAGGGATAGTGATGGTTGGAATGACCGAGGTGATAGGTCCTTGAGAGACCAAATTTTGATTTGGGATCAATGTTGTTTGATTAGATACCATCCATTGGTGTGATGTCGATGGTATACTCGAAGGATTTGACGTGATGGTTTGATTGATGTTATGTGGATTGATTTGGATGGCATGATTGGTGTTAGGTAAAGGGGGAAGCCCTACACCAAGGAATGATGTAGGTAATGGTGGTGGAGATTGCCCCTGGCGCAATGCCTCAACTATTTTGGAAAGTTCCACAATTTGATCTCGCCAAATTTGTTCTTGATTTTGATTTTGACTCACTTGAGATAGTTGATTTGGCTTGTGTTCAAGTAGTTTTGGCATGCATGCTTGCGATTTTTGAATGGGATTATGGGAAAATTGACTTTGGATAATGTTCTGATTTGGCATGATAGGATGAACAATGTTGGTATTGGGAATCATTTTTCCAAAGGTTTCCGAGTTAGGATTCATGTTTCGAAAAAATGCATTTGGTACATCCACATTTGGTTTGTAGGGATTTGGTGGAATGATGTTGCTCGTTTGAAGACTCATGTATTGATTGTTTGGAGGATAGACTTGTAAGTTTGGACTTTGATTGAAATCTATCATGGGGAGATGTGTTCCAAAATTCAGATTGGGCATACCCACACTTGTTGTACCATTGACATTTGTCGAAGGAAATGATCCTATGCATGGATTTTGATAATTGATAGGCATTGCAAGGCTTTGAAGATTCAACTGATTTAGATTACTCAAGATGTATGGATCAAGTGTATATTCCATGTTCCTCTTGTGTTATGACCTTATTGCGAAAGTGACCTCTAAGATTCTTAGGACCAATGATGAGATGGAGGATGAAATGTGTAAATGATGAGTGATGAACGTTTAAGAGCTTTGGATCAATGCTAGACTTAGGGCTTGATTTTGATTGTTTGATGTGGAACTTGTAAAACCCTAAAATGTTGGATGTTATCTTAGGATGAACTTGTTCAAAGAGGTGATAATTTAACTAAGTGTGCGTGGAAGGATTCATCCAAACACACCTAACTAAACAAATGATTTTGATTTGGTTTGGAAATGTACCCAAGTCTAGGATGATGTTTGCAAAGATCTAAAGTTGTTTTGGTGAGATGGATTGATGAATGTTTGGAAGATAGATGAAAGTTTTGATGATCCTAAGAGACTTAGAGAGACTTTGTTTACTAGGCCAAGGTATTGAAGAACACACTTTTCTCTAAGAGCAATCAAAAGACCAATATGACCAAGAGATATCAAGCACATGTGTGGGGTCCAATTTGTTATCTTTGCTTAGTGTATTCTTTTTACCACAAACACACTCTTGATTATGTTTCAAACTAAAGATGTCCTATGTCAAAATTCCTTTTCTTCCCACAAAGTGTTGTGTGGGAGTTCCAAGAAATTGAGGCAAAGGGATTTCCTAGGTTAACCCTAGTTAGAGCAAATGACGATATAAATTCAAGTGATGAGAAACCTCTAAGGACATAATCCCAAGGGAAGGCAACAACACTTAAATTTGTCAAAAGGTATTTGCTCTATCAAAAGGGGTTTGAAATTTGCATGATCATGTTTAAGTGTTTGTTTGCAAAATGTTTTCGAATACCACTGTGTTTTCAAACAAAGAATAACTACAAGCCCTATGGATGTGATAGACAATGTTTGTTGAGTCCCCACTTGGACAAGTCCAGCTACGCCTACTTTTAGCGGATGGTTAGATGCTTGACCCCACTGGCTCCCCTCCACGACACTCACTTATACGGGGCAGCCAAGCATCAACACCCATGAAACTCCCATGGCATGCTTTCCATCTCTACTAAAAGCCGTAAAATTGTGGGGCGGCTTCAGAACGACCGTTCTTGCACCAACAAACAGATTAAGGATTTTGGCAAATTCTAACACATAGGTTCTAGTAAGGACTTTCCGTTCGTAGGAGTTGACCCAACGTGGCAAGAGTCCCCTTTCGGATCCATCTTGTCGGAGCCAACCGCGTGATTATGGCGTTTAACCAAAATCCTCATTTATATCCCGGCTGGAAATACTCTTGGCTTTAGAGTGTTACCGGTTGAGTCGTCGCTTGGGTGAGTACTTTTTCCCCAAGGCAGGCCCTCTAAGATAAACAAAAGCGAGCAAAGACACAATCCGTAACTCGATCGATCTTTGATGGCACAAAGAACGAGAATGTACGCGAAAATGCCCCTACTCACACTCGCACAAGATTGTTCAATTTTTAAGCCCAAAATGAAGTGTTTCAAAGCAATAAAATGTATTTTGAGTGTTTCTCTTGCACCCTAGATCGCACGAAGCGCAAGGGGAGAGGATACGCACTCAAAAGACAAAATAACACAATCAAGCACTTGTTCGTTTTAGCCTCAAAGCAATGATGACTTCATTTTAAGCACCAAAATCAAGTGTGAAGTTTGCCTTGTTCAATTTTAAACCAAAACGAAATCTAGTAAATTTGTTCTAAGGTTCGTTTTAAGCCCTTTGCAATGAAAATGAAATTGTTCGTTTTAGCCCCAATTGAAAACTAATGTTCTAAAACGAAAAGGAAAACAATTTCGTGAAGTGTTGAATAAACACTTAAAGTGTTAAAGAACACATTGTGTTTTCAAAAAAACATTTCCCTCCTTTCGTGAAGTTGTATTGATCAAAAAAAAAAAAAGTGTTAAAAAACACATTGTGTTTTCAAACAAGAATCCTCCTCCTCTTTTGTTTTGCATCTTTTCGCCTTTGTTCGTTTGTATCCTTCGCTTGTACCTTCGTTTGCTTTTGTACCTATTAAAAAAAAAAGATAGATTATGTGAGCACTCAATTCATTTTGTCTTAACTTCAAAAAAAAATATCATAATCCAAGATGATAACAAAAGGAGGTTTTATAAGTAAATCATATACTTATAACCTTCATTACTAGAGGTTTTGAACCAATGAATCAATCACAAAAAAATACATCTCTTAACAACTCTCACTATCTCAAGGTAATCATAAATGTAATAAATGTATTTATGACATTTATTTAGAAGCTTGATACATCATGAGTATAGTGATCTAATCATAAGAGAATATTTGAGTCACGAAATAACAACAATCCAATTAGCATTTTATATGGATCAATCCCCTCAACACCTAGCATACTGCATTAGTAAAATCATGTGGCTTTAATTCCAATGTATTTTTGTCAATGTTTTAATCAAGTCAAAGGAAAAAAGCGGATATAACATTAATGCCTGCAAGAAAAATCCAGCAAATGATTAGTAAAATCATGTGGCTTTAATTCCAATGTATTTTTGTCAATGTTTTAATCAAGTCAAAGGAAAAAAGCGGATATAACATTAATGCCTGCAAGAAAAATCCCACCCAATCAAGAAAAATCCAGCAAATGAATGAGCATTTAATGATAAAAAAGAAAACAGCAACGTGATTGAGAGAACCAAAATGATTTATGCTGAAAAATGAGTTTGCCAAACGACTCTTTTCAAGCATGATGACTTCAAAATGGTACGCCCCTCAAATCTTCGAAATCTTAACATTGAAAACCATGTTTCAAGCCCTTTGAATCCTCTTAATAACTGCCACTGTCAGGTTCAAAGCTCCTCATAACACCCAAACAACAACGAAAATGCACACAACTTCAGACTTAAAAGCAATTGCAAATTGTGAAGTGTAAAAAAAAGTTTGCAATAACTGTGTTTTGGTATAAAGTTGATTGTCAACTAGGCATACTTTTATATGTTTGCGTAATCAAGACCCATTAAAGAGTAGATCTGCGCCTAGTAAAAAATCAAAGGACCTTAGCGTGCAGGTGAGGGAAAGGATTCTATGCAATTTTAGAGGCGTCTAACTGCAATTATCTACCAATTTGTCTGTCAGACAGCTACCTTGAATATTCTAAAAGGCAGAATACATTACAGTTGGATATATTAAAGGGCGAGGATCTCGTTGGTAGGTGTAAGGACAATGCATCAATTCTGTCTTCCCACTATCCCTGGCGTGACAGCAGTCTACTCCTGTCATCTCTCATAATTCTCTTTATCACATTAATCACATAACAACATAGATTTGTTGAAAAGTCCGTAGAAACTTTTAAGCAACATAGATTTGTTGAAAAGTCCACAGAAACTTTTAAGAAAATATAATTGGAGGCACAGAGATATGGTAAAAAGATTTTAAATGAAAATGGCTGGTGTAAAATACGCGCCTAAAAGCCAATTTTTCAAAATCCTTTAAAAACATGTGCAACGCCAAATTTCTGCAGCCTTTGTTTAGATGCTATCTTACAGAATGTATTGATAGCAAGATATGTATGAAAAAAAGAGTAGATGAATTCATGAATGGCGCAGATTGTACACCCAACAACCCTGGCTGGCATCCTCCTTTCAAAAACAAATGCGCAGTCACAGGAAGACGTACACTGTTGGACAGAATGCTTGACAAATCATTTCAAAGGAAAGAGACAAGATGCATACATTGTGTGACAAAAGGCTTCATGGAAATGTGGTGTCATGGAACGCTATATTTGCAGGATACATACTAAATGGATTTGTAATTCAAATGCAGTTGTTTCGATTGAAATTGATTTAGCTCCAAATCTCTAAAAAAAAAGACATAACTTTCAAAGCATCATAACCGGAAGATATAAAACCCGTGACCCTAAATGTTAGTCAAGAAACCTTCCAGCTAATGACAGCGGTGGCATAGAGCTGTGTCCAACAATCTTTGACCTGCAATTGTATGCAAAAAAGAAAACCAGAGCCTATCTTGTAAGATTTTCAAAAATATGCATCATAGACAACCCAAGAATTATGCATCTTTGGTGTAAAGCTAAATGGAAGGCCCTCCTTCTAGCGCCATTTTGTGGACATCAAATCTGCATTGGATCAAAAACAAAAACCATTAGTATTGTTAGTAAACCAAAGCAAATCAAAAGATCCCCTATAAGATTCATCTAATCACAAGAATGATGCCAAAGAAACAAGCAAAACATAGAAATGCATCATTCTAATGAATCAAACTAGCATCTTATAGTGGATTGGTGTCACATGTGTTAGTGACCCTTTCCCAATCCTTGATTAATAAGCTTAGATGATGATGATAAGATGGAAATGATGAGCAAAATTAGTTCTCAAGGAGAGTAACTTTGCATATGCTTTTTGGATGAAATTGTGGAGGATTTGCTCAATGTTGAATGCCTCTATTTAAAGATTTTCAAAATGTTGAATGTTGAAGAGGGACCAATGTGGGATCAAAAACAAGCCAATGAGTTGAGGACACTTGTCATCATGTGATTAGTTAATGTGTGTGCAAGATTTGGGAAGAGTGCCCAAGAGGGGGAAATTTTGAATTCAAATTTGCCATAAATGCTGAGAGGGGGACAAGGAAAAACAGCAATAAATGCCCTGTTTGACTTGTCATGTTGAGGGAAAATGATTGTTTTAATAAATCAATAAAATTGATTTATTGTGCAAGTGGCTAGGTCTAGATAATGCAAGTGGGATGTGATTAGCCTTAGATTAGGATTAGATTAATTTAATGATGATTATGCTGATTTAATGCTGATTAACTAATTTGACTTTTTGGACTTTGATAATTGATTTATTGAAATCAGAAAATGATGGAAAATGTATGATTTGGATTTGATTTAAATAAAGTCCTGATTTATTTGATGAATGGAATATGATTATGCATGATGTAATTTTGACATGTCTACAATGACAAGGGTAACCTTGCTTCTTTTCTATACATCACCATGTATGGGGAGTTCCTAATGTATCTCTTGGGAGTGATTCTATCCACCCATAGCAAAGACTTTAACTTGGTATGCCAAGTCCTTTGATTATCTTCCATGGTCCTCTTGATGATCCTTATCAAGTTCTTGCTTGTTGACTTAGCCAAACCATTCCCCTGGGGGTAATAGTTTGATGAGGTACTCAAGTAGATGCCATTCTTGACAACCCATTCACTCAATTTTGTACCCACAAAATCTAAAGCAGTATAAAAAATGATAGAATTAGGCACCCGAACCTTGTCACTAGATCTTCATAAAAACTCAGGAAAACACTCTTGTTAGCCTCCTTCAATGCTACAACTTCAGTCCACTTGGTGAAATGGTCGGTGGCAGTGAGGACCCATTTATGGCCTACACTAGAGGGTGGGTTAATGGCCCCAATAAAATCAATACCCCATTTCATGAAGGGTTGTTCAACTTGGATGGGTTGCAAAGGAAGAGAAACCAACCTTTCTTTTTGTTAGAATTGGCTATGGCTGCCACCCAAGATCTATGGACCAAATGGAAAGCACAAGAAAAGAGAGAGAATATGACAAGAATAAATTGTATTCAATGTCATTGATATGATATGATTATGATTATTTACAAATGAGAAAGACCCCTTGGTTATATAGCCAAGGTGAGAACATAGAAGGGCATAAGATTATGACAAGTGTTGTAATCTTATAACATGAGACAACTAGGAAAACCTATCACTCCACTTAAGGTGGAGAGATAATCACATGATGTGTCCACAAAAGGTGGAAATGATGACGTAATGACATGTCAAGTCCACCAAAAGTGGAAATTCTCCAACAACCTCCTATGTGGTCCCTAAGTAAACTTAACTAAGGTGTAATTATGACCTAGGACAAGGTACAAGACATTTAATTACACCAACACCCCCCCTTAAGTGCAACTTAGGGAGAATGTGCACAAATGAAAATAATGCAAGATGGGTCCGGCTACTAGGCCATGTTAGGTACCCATGTACAAACAATGCAATCAATGCAATCTCTCACAAGCGAGGACAGGGAGAAAACCTCATGGGAAAAACTCCCCCTCAAAAGAGAGATGAAATACAAAAAAGAAATACAATACTCTCAATGAAGAATGAGAAGGTAAAAACCCCATGTGAGGAAAAAGACCCCCCCATAAGAGAGAAGTAGAAGAGAGACAAGGGAGCCCCCCCTCAATGTTGAGTCTCCTACAATGATGGTAGAAGCTCGACATTGAATGTTGAAGATGATCCAATCTCGCCGAACAACGTTCCTCCCCTTGGGAAGAAACAAAACCAAAGATGTATGCAGGAAGTCATGAAGATGGATGATGGATGATGTCTCTGAAGCATGCTCAAGTGTCTCCATGTCGATGTCGAAAGCTGACACACTCCAATCAGGCGTTCTAGGCCACACTGCTGAAGAGGAAAATCCAACATCTAGTAGAGATGAATGTAGAACATGATCCAAAGACAATGATATCCCCTCTGAAGACAAAGAAACCTCCTCCAAATGTTGTCCAAAAGAATCCACACTCACGCCAATCTGTGAAGAATGATCATGTAGAGAATGAACAAGAGGGTCAAGGTGTTCCCTCACAACAACCGAAGAAGGTGCATCTTCATCAAAGAGAAGATGAATGCTATCAATGGTGTCCTCCAAATCTGCAAGATGAGACTCCACGAACAAGTTTGAAATACCTGTTAGGAAATCATCCAAAGTAGCCATATCTGGAAGACAATCAGGATCCTGCTGCACTGAATCACTAGGAGCCAAAATTGTTGAATCGCAAGTAGCATCAACTGCAACAGTGGATGGAGGAGATGGAGTGTATGGCTCAAGTACGGGATCTGATGTGAGTATGCCCAAGTTCAAAAAGCCAAATGTCTCCTCAGAATCATAGTTGTGATCAACAGTCAAATGAACATTGTCACCATCAGAAGCAAACTGTGCAAAGGAATACAACTGAGATGAATGATCAACCACCCCAGTAGCAATGATCTCTCGACTCTCCAAATCTCGAATGATGACAGAATCAGGAGTGAACTCCACAGTTCTCCCATCTCCACCATGTGTAATTTGATAAATGGAAAGTAGATTGTTCGTCAAATGAGGAACACACAAGACATCCTGAAAAGTGTTATCCCCAATGCTAATAGATCCCTTCCCTATTACACTCATGTATGTATTGTTTCCCATCAAGATAGGAGACATTGAACAAGGCTGAAATGAAGAGAAGATAGTCTATGAAGATGCCATATGATGAGATGCTCCTGAATCTAGAAGCCATCTCCCTGATCCTGGACTTGAATGAGCACAAAGAGCTTGTCCTTTATATTATGATGTTGAAGTTTTACCTTTGTCCTTTTTAGACTGTTTTGAAGTAGAAGGAGAAGAAGATTGAGACATTCTAGAAAGCAAATCAATGTGATTCTTTTTGAGAATATTTTTCAACTCATCTATATCCTTCTTATAACAATAATGTTCTTCATGTCCATCCTTCTTGCAATATGCACAAAAAGGTCTCTCCTTCTTAGATGATTCTCCTTTTGAAGAAGATTTTTTCTTTTCTTGATCTGAATGTGGATTTACTTGATCTGAATGTTGATTATTCTTTGCTTTCTTCTGTTTCTTATCTGATTCTGATTCTTTCACTTGATTAACCAACAATGCCTGAGATTTAGAAGTCTTGATGAGACCCATTGAGATAAGCTTTTGTTGCTCATGTATCAACATCTCAGAAAATGATGCAAATGAAGGTGTAGTGTATGCAGACCCCATAGTCAATCTATGAGTATGAAAGCTAGAAACAAAAGAAGCATAATCAGGACCAAGTTTTTTCATTGTATTGTACACCAACTGGATGTCCTTCTTATCAATTCCACATGATTTACATTGCTCTTTGAGATCATTAACCTTAGTGATGTAGTCTTGGATGTTGTCAAAGTTCTTAGGATCAAGATTCATCAAATCATTATCAATTTGATAGCCTTACTTCATCTGTAGTACCATACAATGTTTTCAATTTTTCCCAAGCTTCATGAGAATTTTTACATGATTCAATCTGAAACAACAAATCTTGAGAAACTAGTCTACGAAGACACCCAAGAGCTTTGGCATGTTTGATCATCCATTTTAACTTTTTCTCATCATCTGTAGGTTCAGGTACCTTATTTTCAACATATAGAGAGTGACCTTCTATCATTAGAATATTCCATGCATTTTGATTCCATGTTGAATAATTATATGATGTGAGTAAAGGAACCTTAGAATGATCCATGAACATGAGAGAGCAAAAGCAAACAGATCAAAGACAATGCACCAAGAGACCCCCCCCCCCAAATCACTCAATCAAGAAACCCCTAAGAAATATCTGATTTGGCACTTTATATTTAGTGTGTTTACAGTTGCTAGATGCCAAAAACAGCAAACTAGACTTGATCTTAGTGCTTACAAATGCCAAAATAGGCCACAGTATCAAGTACAATTTTTGGTACAAAATGAGATCAATCTGATCCTGCCACTGAGAAGTACACGAAAAATCATGCACTTTCAAAAAAAAATTGCACCCAAAAATGTTACCGCAGAAGCAAGATATGAGCTCCCGAAGTTCCCAAAATGAGGACGAAGCAACAACACCTATGAGAATCTAAAATTTCTGGAAAAACCAGGCACCAAAACCAAAAACTGATCATACCAGTGTGTAGAGCACGAAAAATTAGCCCAAATAACAAAAAATTACTCCAAAAAAAGGAGTCAGAATGACTGAGTTACGAGCCTCCAAAGTTGAACTGCAAAAATGAAAACTCAAATGGAGAGGGGTACAAAAATTTTCAAAACTGTGCTGATGTCACTACTGACGCATGATGACATCAGTAATTGAAGCGATTAAATTTGACAGTCTTCTGGCCGTCACCGTCAACATCCGCCTGCCGGAATTTTTAGTCGCCGGAATATTCTTTAGTCCGATGCGGAATCTTCAGATTTTTCGCCGGCCGATTGTACAAACTACTCGCCGGTTTATTGTGGTGGCTCCGCCGATTCCTGTGCGCTGGCTAGTGCGGAGGTGACGCGTGGCGGATGCAGGGTCCGCCAGTACCTCCGCGGTACTCTGGTTGTCTGCGGTACTTTGTGTACCGCGGCCAATAACTATCCGCAGAAATTCTTTGTGATTTTTTTTTTAATTTTTCTTTCAAATGAAAATTTTACATTGATTTTTCAATCGAAAAAAATGAAAAATTCCATAAAAAAATTTCAAAAATTTTCAATTGAAATTTTTTAATTTATTTTCTGAAAAATCGTATCGACCAAGCAATAATGGTGACCTAGGGGCCGTACGGCTCTTGGGTAAAAAATTTTTGCCTCACCGAATGACTTGCTCCGAATCGGATGAATTGACAGTCGATCTTAGGGTTTTTGGCCCTTCTGGACGCGATGGCAGGGTCGGATTTGACCCAAAATGCTCCAAAATTGCAGCTACCTTCTAGATCTGGCAACCACACTTCAGCTTCAAACCCTCATAGATTTGGCCTCGTATGTCTGATTTGGACGAAACAAAAGGAAAAATCGACTATCTCGAACCTTCCGGATGCAATGGTGAGCTCAGATTTGCACCAGCAAGCTCGGATATGAACCTGCAACAAAGAGCTACGAATGGAACCTCCTTAGATCTAGAATCTCTCTTCAGAATAAGACTCTCCAATGGCACCCAACCCGCTCTGATACCATGTTAGAATTGGCTATGGCTGCCACCCAAGATCTATGGACCAAATGGAAAGCACAAGAAAAGAGAGAGAATATGACAAGAATAAATTGTATTCAATGTCATTGATATGATATGATTATGATTATTTACAAATGAGAGAGACCCCTTGGTTATATAGCCAAGGTGAGAACATAGAAGGGCATAAGATTATGACAAGTGTCGTAATCTTATGACATGAGACAATTAGAAAAACCTATCACTCCACTTAAGGTGGAGAGATAATCACATGATGTGTCCACAAAGGTGGAAATGATGAGGTAATGACATGTCAAGTCCACCAAAAGTGGAAATTCTCCAACAACCTCCTATGTGGTCCCTAAGTAAACTTAACTAAGGTGTAATTATGACCTAGGAAAAGGTACAAGACATTTAATTACACCAACACTTTTCTTGAGAAAAAGGCACATTTCTTACACTTTATTACCCAATCGTGGGTATCTTTGAATAAACTAGACCAATAATAACCTACCCTCATTATCTTTAGAGCTATTATATTGGGTGCAAAATTTCCACTAGCTACTCCATCATGGAACTCTTCAAGCACTCTACCAACCTAATCTATATGAATGCATTTAAGCAACACACCATTGACATCCTTCTTGAATAGTATACCATTTAGGAGGACATATGGGATGGATTGCAGCCCAAAGTACTACTTATACGGTAGAAAGAAAGGTTCTCATAGAGAATTTGATCCATAACCTCCTACTGCTCCTGCTCCTAAGGTAGTGAGCGAAAAGAGGCTCGCTGCCAAGGCTCTTGAGTCGACTCCTCCTATCTCTCCTTAGCCTACTCTCCCTGCTCCTATAAAGGAATCCATTCCTCCCCCCAAAATGGCCATAGTGGACATTCCTATGGTTGAGCAGGAACCTCCCATCCCTTTGCAAGCTCTAGCTTCTAACTCCAAGAGTCGTAGAAACTGCCTTGCATGTGAGCGCAAGCACCAAAGAAAGGATCACCTGGCCGAGCAGGCTGCCTCACAGTAGAAGGAGGAAGAAATGACTGCTCCTATTTTAGGACCTCCTGTTGTGTCTCCTTCCTCCCTTCTTGTTGTTTCTCTTTAGCTTGATTCGCTCCCAACTTCCGTTGTGGGCACAAACACGCCTAACCCTAGATGGGTACAGGTGTTTATCGCTCCTTCAACAGAGCCACCTTTGTTGATGTCCATCCTGGATATTCAACCCTTCCCTAAGCCCGTGGACATGGTTAACACTTCGGTTGTGTCTGTTGTAGTTTTTTCCTCCTCTTCCTTTGCACCCCTAGCTTCGTCTGTGGGGATTTCACCTCCTCCAACAAAGGAGGTAGAGGCAAGTCCTTCTGGAAAAGAAGGACGTAAGAGGAATCCACCTTCTTCGCAAGGTGGCCCCATGATGACTTGTTTTGTCCTTGTGACAGAACCAGTCCCAGCTTCCCCTGAGTTCGTCACCACTCCCGAGTCATTCGGTGAGCTTAATGGTGAATCTCGGGCATAGCCTGCGTCGTCCGCTAAGGATAAGCATGATGCTCTTGCGGGATGCATGTTTAATTCCATGGATGAAGTCCCGGCCCTATCGGCAATCTTCACAAAATAATTGACTTTGACTCCACAAGAGCTTGGTGGAGAGGACCTTGAAGGGCCCTCTTCCTTGGCCCTTGTTGTGGGAGGGTCGGATGCTCCTCCTCTTAACATTCCACCCTTGCAGGATCATCCCCCTTCCCCTTATGAGGATCTAGATTGGGAAGCAGACGACCTCCTAGATGACCAGTGTTAGGAGGAGGTCCCCTTTTCTTGATCTTGTGTATGTGTATGTGTATGTGTGTGTTTTGTGATGTGTTCCCCCGTACTCGTGCTATATGTGCCTGGATGACCCTCATCACCCCTGTTGGTGCTTGGATGCAGGCATGGTTTTTTTGTCGTAAACCTTCTTCTATTTGTACCATCATTCTTCCATGTTTGTGATTAATTTTCGATAGATTGGGGACGATGCAAAGCGTTGGGGGCATTTAGGCTTCCCTTCCATGTTGACCTAATTTTTTATTTTTACTTTTTTTGTGCATTCTTCCTGATCTGGTTGGGGGTTGATGAACTTTCACCTTGCATTGTGGTTACCTATTACTATATGAGCTTGGACAAATCTAACCCTGCTAAACCAGATCCTCCTGTGTCCTTTACTTGTATTTTCCTTTTCTCTTATGCTTTCCCTTTATCTTTCTCTCTTCTTTGCTTGAGTTGTCCCTCCTATGTGTGACAACGTTCTCCTCTTTAGCACTTCAATTTTCAGAAAATGAATTCATTGCCAATGAATCTTTTCTTGAAAGTCTTCGCAATAATCATTTTCCTTATAATTACATTCTCAACTTGGAACCCTAACGAAACGTGTTTCCTTCATCACGGGTTCATAAAGAAAGGGCTTGAATACCTTCCTCTGAAGTGGGAACTACTTTGACTTCCCCTCGCATGGGGGCATGACCTTCCTTTTGAATTCCTTGATGAAGTGAACATCTTTCGAAAGGATCCCTTGATGATGAATCACTCTAAGGTGAACAGTTGATTTTAAATTGTGTGTCCCTTGAGTGGACCCCCTTTCTTCTTCATAGTGGGTTCCCTAGGGACCCTTTCTTCAAAAGCCTTTGTAATGAATGGACTTTTTCACGTCTAGCCTGGGGGCAGCCCAACTAGACTCCTTCCATTCGCTTCTTTGCATCTAGCTTGGGGGCAGCCTGACTAGAACTTACCTTTCAAATAGCGCATCCCTTGAGTGGACTCCTCTCCTTTTGAAAGGTTCCTGAGGGAGCGCTTTGAAAGTTTCACGGTCTGTGTGACCGACCACTTTTTGACACGCTCTATCTGAGGGTAGACGTGTCGCCGCTTTAGACATACTCTATCTGTGAGTAGACATGTCGTCGATTGAGACACACTCTATTTGTGGGTAGACATGTTGCCACTTCATACATGCTCTATTCACAGGTAGACGTGTCACCGCTTCAAACACACTCTATATGTGGGTACACATGTTGCCACTTCAGACATGCTCTATCTATGGGTAGACGTGTCATCGCTTTAGACACACTCTATTTACGGGTAGACGTGTCGCCGCTTTTGACACGCTCTATCTGCAAGTAGACGTATCGCCGCTTCCTAACTCTACGTAGTCTACTTCCTTGGGGCTTCCTCCATGCAAGAGATCTTGGGGGTTGCCTCCTTGTAGGTTCGTGGACCTATAAGACGCTTTGTTCCAACATTATTCCAAGCAACTATGGAGTCCTTCGCATCTCCTGCACCCTCAGGTGCGCCATACCAAGTATTGCTTCCTCGACAGTTCATGTATACTTTTCTAACCCTACTTTCTTCTTGATCTACTTTACTGGGCACTCATCAGTACTTGTGCTCGCTAAAGTGGGGGAAAAATGTATAAGAGTGAATTTGCACCCTAGGCGCAATTCCTATTTTTTCCTTTATACACTTTAGAAAACCAAAGTCGGAGGCTTAAATTTACTTAATCCCACTGTTGGCGGTCCATGTGGAGCCTATTTTGTGTGTCGGTGGAGGCGTTTGTATCGATGACACCCGCGCGGCGCGCAGACGTCCGCGCAATGCACTTACGTCCCTAGAAGATTCTTTCCGCTAAGCTAGTAGAGGCGTTACTCTTCCCATCGGTAGCGAAGTTGTAACACCTCCTTCGGCCAACTGACCCGAATATGGTCATTTTCTTCTTCATTCTTTCATATTCACTCTTTCAATTTGCATTCCAACTCTTGAACAGACTAAGCTTCCATACTCTCACTCTCACAAGCTCACTTTCACTCACTTCTGAGCATTCCAAGCATTCCATTGTAGCAACATCACACTCCATCAACTTGGTAGAGCACATTTGGGACCACGCCATATGTAGCAAAGGCTTGAGTTCCTCTCATTTTATCCCCCAAGTAGTCTTGAGCGCTCTTGGTGGAGGTGGTAAGATTCCCTCTCCTCTCCTCTATCATTTGGTGAGTAGCATAGTACTGCATTGTAGTGTTTGTGTTTTCATTACATTGCTTCTTTATCTCATTCTTTTGGTTGTTTGTGGTGGTGGAAACACCTAAATGGGGGTCTGAATGAGGCAGGCCCCTATACAGCCCTCCCCAACATTTTCTCTCTTGTTGTGTGTAGGTGGACGCACTTTGTGGAGCTAGCTAGTGAATAGGCTCTTCTACGAGATTGTCTTCGACACCTTAGCTTTGGTATATCTATTTTATCACCTTTGCTTATATTTCTCTTACTTCATAGTATTGTTTTGTTCTCTTAGAAGTTTTTAAGCTAGGCCATTAGTTGTTTTAATGAGTTCAACCTTGCCTCGGTTGTGTTCTGACCGTATGGACTTCAACACGCTTTCAAGACCGCCGCGCTGTTGTCCAAAGTCCACGCTGACATCCTCGGGAAGAGATCTCCCTGAGGTGTAGAGTTGGACCTAAAAACTGACTTGCCTAGCCCCACCTTAAAACTCGAGAATGACGAGTGGTTGTAGGGTTCTATAATCCTCATAATTCTCATCCCCATACCCTAAACACTACACTTAGCTGAGGTAAGTTAGGGCAGCCTCTCACATCTTGACCCTCCGTGACCTGGGGTCTTGTATATGGTGGTCCCCCTCTCTTACACCTTCCAAGGAAACTTTGCAAACCCTTTTTATGGCTAGGTAGAGGCAAAGACAAAATAGCACTCCCCCTTTCAAGCTCAATGGTCACTCCATGTTTTGACACCACATGACCTAGTAACCTACCTTCATGTGCTATAAAATATACCTTTTGGGATTAAGTGATATCCCAAACTCTTTAAATATATCAAAAATATATCTTAGGTGAGTGAAATGTTCCTTTGCATCCTTGGAGAAAATAGTAATATCATCTAAATATACAAGAAAAATCTCGTACATGAGGCCCTAGAAATCCATATCCATTTCCCTTTGAAAGGTTTCCCCAACATTGGACAATCCAAAGGGCATCTTCTTATATGCCATTGTTCCCCACTTGGTGGTGAAAGTTGTTTTATATTGGTCCTCTTACTTCACTAACACCTAGTTGTACCCAAAATAACCATCCAACAAAGAAAACCTGCAACAACTTGCAAAATCTTCTCCATAGAGGGCTGTGAATAATGGTCTTTGAGTGAGGCCCTATTCAGGTCTCTAAAGTCAACGCACAACCTTATTTCTCTGCTCTTCTTCCTTACAAGTACAAGATTAGAAACCAATGAGGTGTGCTTGATTGGGAAAATAATATTAATCTCAATCAACTTTTTCAATTCATTTCTCATGAGTGGTTTAAGCTTGGGATTTAAAGGCCTTTACTTTTGCCTCATCAAGGTTTTGCATCCAACTCAAGGTCAATGGTATGTTGAGCTATCTTGGGATCAAATACCTTTAAATCGAAATATTCCCAAGCAAAAATTTCATAAAATTCTTGACAAAGTGCAACAAAAGCTTCTTTATCTTCTTGGGAACATAGCTTACCAATTATAAGAAGTTTACCTTTGAAGATTTCCACTTCTTTATAGTGCTCTTTCTTGACATGCATGTTGGGTTTTCCTCTTTTTAGCTGATCATCTGAATTGAAATTGGATTCTAAAGTGACCAAACCTTTTAGAAATTTGTTTGATCTTAGCCATATAATCTATTCACCATATTGCTTTTATGACTTTACTTGGTTTCTAGCTACAAACTCAACCTCTTTGAGCAAGAAATTGAGCAATTTCTCATCACTTTTAAAGACTTTCCAATGGGTGCTATTATCAGGAAAAAATGGCCTTGCAACCACCTTGACATGTTGTATCTTATCATTCTTAAGATCATTTGGAATGTCAAACTGGGCACCTATAGTAGCCAGGCTATCAACATGTTTATTTGGATTCCTAGGTATGGACAACATATTGAAATCATCAAACTCTTCTATCATATCCCATACCCAATGTTTATATGACTTGAGCAAGTCATTTTTGGTCACATGCAAGCCTCTTACCTGGTTCACAATCAATTCACTCTCACTAAACACTTGTAGACAAGTTATTTTCCTTTTTCTTGCCCACTCCAAATCCTATATAAGGCCTTCATATTCAGCTATGTTGTTACTATAGCTAAAAGAGAAACAAAAAGCTGAGTAATACTTTTCACCTTGTGGAGATACAAGCATGACACCCCCACCAACTCCATGCCTACTTTTTGAACCATCAAAAAACATTTTCAAAACCTCATTTTGTTGTTGGTCATGTAGTCACTCCTCCTTTTGAAGATTAGGGATTAAAGAATCTGGCTCGTAAACCAAAAAGACACCTAGGCCCATCTCCTCCAAACTATTATTTGGGTCAGTTTCAATGTTCCCAACTTCCCATTCATCCAAAAGAATATCCAGAATATCCTCTATTTGGGTGCTTGGATCTTGACTAACAACATGCACATCATGATTAAAAATAGCATAGTTAGCATTGACAACAAAAGGTATATATCATTCTATGTGATCCTTTTCTATGGACTCAGATTTAATGGTCACTTTGGTTCCATACCTTGTTCTAAACAACATATATGACCAATCTAAGGATAGATAGCCACCTATTTTGGTAGTGAAATCTCTCGAAAGAAAAAGAGAAAAGTAAGGTGGAAAGTCAATCACATAGACATATTATGGAATGTAAAAGTTAGGGCATGCATGCAAGGTAAGGGATAGATCCTTCACAACCCTTATAGTGTTGGTAATTGTACCATCAAGCTGGACTACCCCCTTCTTGAGGGGCTAGTACTCAACACCCAATTTATTTGCAATATGTTTAGGCATAACGAAGCTGCTAGCCCTTGAGTCAATCGTACAATTGTGAACCAACTTATCTCCAACAATTAAGGACACATAGAATGGTGGTGGTTTGACCTCTTTTCTTGGTTGTTCCTTGTTGTCCTGATGTGTATTAGTAAGTACAACATTATCTTGTTTACTCGGGAGCTCATTTGATACACCCATATTTGATAGGGAAGCTTGCAATAAATCCTTCTATCCTAGGATAAAAAAAGAGTCCCACATAGACATACTAACACTAGCCTTTTTCATATGCTCAAGTATATTAAAAGGAGCAATATTTACCTTATGTTGAGCTTTTGTAACAACAGTATCTCCTTGTAGGTGGGTTGATTAAGGTTGAGTCCCAAGATGATTCTTTTGTTGGACCTATGTTACATGAGGTGTAGATGGGCCAATAAATTTTGATCCAGTTTAGGGGCTTGGTGTGACTCCTTACTCACTAATTGCACTTTTTCCTTAGCTCTTTTCTTGCTTCTTGTGTTATCTACTATAGAGTTATGATCTTGGTTAACCCCACAAAACTCTTCCCCTTTCCAATTCAAAAGTGTGGTGTCACTTGGAAAATTTTCTTGCTCCTGCAAAGGTGTCTCATCCAGTGCATTTGGTTGTAAACTAGGTGTATTTTGCACCATTAAGGCTTGATTGATCACCTCATTTGAACAAGTAGACTGGTTATGGGGCTGATTGCAAGGAAAACACCATTCATATTCTTGAGCAAGGTTGTTCTGCATAGGTACTAATTCTTTAGATGTGCTTGTTGCATTTGGTTTATATGCTTGAAAGGGTCTTAGGTTAAGGGATTGCCTTTGGCCTTGATTATTTTCTTGATAAGGTAACCTATTTGATTGATTTGATTGGTAAGGCACTTGATTTTGGGGCTGGTAAGGCGTGTAATTTTGAAATTGTTGTTATTTTTAATGTTTACCAACTCATTCCCAAATGTTTGGAGAGGCCCTTTATCTCTTGTAGCTTAAAATAATGTGTTGGGACAATATTTTCTTGTGTAGGAGCAGTTGGTAGAGGGGCTAATGATATCAAGTTTCCACAATCCATAATGTTCTTTGCAATGATTTCTGGCTTTGATTATGTGAGAATTTCTAGCTAGTAGAGAGGCTATTTGTGGCACTTGCATAGGTGTAGTTGGTGGCATTTTTGGGAAATTAGGCATGGGAGGTCTTGGGGCAGTTTTCCCAGCTTGGATGAGGCTATTCTCAGCTCTTACTACTACCTAATATGCATCAGGAAGTGTATGTGCACCCATGGATTGTATCATTACAAAAATGTTACTATTGAAAGCCCTCAAAAAGTATAGGAAAACATGTTGAGCTGGAGGTTTCATTAATAATGGGATTCTATCCCAAGTATTTTGAAAGTGAAAATTGAAGTCTGTCATGTGCTCATGGGGAGCTCTCTTGATAGTCGTTAGTTGCTCCACCAAAGACAATTGGTCTAATTTGTCTTTAAACTAATTGCAAAGGTTATCTCCCAGCTAATCCCATGAGGGGATAGAATTGACTACCAACCCTTTGAACCACTATAATGCTTTGACCTTGAACGAGGAAGCCATGAGTCTAAGAGCAACATTTTATTTTGTAATATTGTGAATTGCACATAGTGAGGCCACATCTCTAATATGCTCAACAGGGGTGGTTTGGTCTTCTCCATTGAAAAATGGGAAGCTTTTCAAAGCAACCATAGGAATGTCATCATGTTGTTGTAGGTTTAGTGGGCTACCCCCATTAAAAGAAACAAAAGGTTGATTTTTAGCCATATGGAATAGGTTCCTTTGTGTTTGAGTAGCAGGTATTCTAACTTGAAACAATCTACCCAATGGTGGTGTAGATTGGGTTGTAGGAGGACTTGTGCCTCTATTTGTCCCAACGGGTTACAAAGACTATCTATTTCTTCTTCTAGGAGCATAAAATGATAACTCACTGTATTGAAAAATACCTCTAGAAGACGCTCTCGTTTGAATTTTGTGCATGAATGCACAAGTCTTCTTTGTAACCATGAGTTCTCCCCAACATTTGAGCTGCCAACTTTGATGTAGAATTCTTCTCTAAATGTAGAGTTGCCAGGTACCTTGTTTGTGTACCTCTTCAAGATTGAATTATTGAGAGTAGCACCACTCTCTCAACAATGGTGAAATGAAACTTCTTCTGGTCCCACTGGGCATGCCAGAAATCGTTGTTTCACCAAAATGTTGAACCTCCTTGTTCAGTTGGGTGCAATTACAAGTGACAACAAAACCACTACACCATCTATAGAACCAAGGTCTTTGACCCATAAACCCTATTAATGTCATTGTTGATAGGTTCATACCTTGTTGACTAACAAATTTATTTTTATTTATGTAACCATACAATCCTAATGTAGGGCCTATGCAAGGGCTAGAATATGCCATAAAATATTTGAATAATATAGAGTGCAAATATACTTGCTACCAATCACAAGTTATAGACTATACAATATGATGTCTAAATATTCCTCCATGTCCCTAAAAATGGCCTATTTTTTTCTCCAAAGGTATCGAGTTTTATTTTGATCCACAGGTTTTTGGTCTTTTAGACTCAATGGTGATGTTTGTTTTAGCTTATCAAGTCATCTATAAAACTTCACCCCCAAAACCCTCATAAAGTAATCCCAACAAAAACCTTTTTTTCAATTCCATATATAAACCCTAGATCTATGACAACCCAAATCTTGAACATAACTCAAACCTTTTAAAATATCTTCCTTTTCCTACAATACTATTTGTAGATAACCAAAATTGTCCTAGTCTACGAGTAACACCTTTTTATTATTTTTCACCATTTTCCCTTAATGATTAAGTAACATCTTATTATTTAATTATTATCAAATATTATATTCTACTATTAATTAAGTGACTTTACGTTATTTAATTAGTTCATTCTAATTCACCCTTTTTGACTAATTAAATAAATCCTATTTATTTAATTGTGTCCTAATTACCATTATTCTTCCTGATTAATTAAATAAACCTTATTTATTTAATTACATCGCTACGTATACTTATTCTTCTATTTTAATTAAATAATCATCATTAATTTTTTAATTAACATTCAACACCCTTCTTAAATTAAATATTTTTTATTAATTATTTAATTAACCACTTCCACACTTCTAGATTAAATAATTGAATTAATTATTTAATTCCCCTATTTCATCTGAACATTATCCATTTTTTTTAGACTGTAGGAATTGGTCAGGTATCCATCCCCCTATAAACTGAAGTGCACCTAGTAAACTTTTTCACGTGACCAATGGCGTTGGCGCGACATGCCCTTCGGTACCATGGGTTTGGGGGGGGACTAGACCTCGTGACCTCTTGCCTACAACAGGATGCTTTAGCCAATCGAGCTAGGTCCCTCACCCCATCTCAATATTATCCATTAATAAATAAACATTTCATCTATTAATTAATCTTTACTTGCATGTTCTCCAATAATTAATTAATTATCATGCATATTTCCCTCAAACTTAACTAACACTCTCTTTCAATCGATTGGATAATCAATTCTAGTTCACTGATCAATCAATTCACTTTACTCCCACTCACTCTGATTCTTTGAATAAATCAATTTAGTTAACTAATTGTCAGTATTAGTTAACACTTCAATCAATTCTTCATGCAACCATTTAATTGGAATATTGCAGCTAGTTGCAATTAGTCAACTAGGAAATTGATTCCTCTCAACAATCCTCATCCATTGATCTTGGTCTTGCACCTCTTAATTTGGACCATTCATTCGAACAACCATTTCTATAAAATTATCCCTCACATCACGTTGATGGCTAACCACAAACTTTGGCGTTTTGCATCATTGCAATCATATCACACACTTGAAGCTTAAGGCGAAATTACATACTAAATTCTGAGAGAAAAGCAAGCAAAAAAGGACAATGGAAGTAATCCATGACAACATGGTGAAGGTAAAAGTATTGTTTATTTGAATATGATTTCATCCATATTGCTTATTTTCTATTGATTAATTTGGAATTGTATGAGTATAAAATTGCAAATTTGTGGTTACTGCTTATATTCTTTATCTCTATTATGACTGATGTCAATTTTCCAAGTTACACTATTGATTCAACTATGCACAAGTTTCCACTCATACAAAGGGTTAATAACAAAAATATGTTTCCTCTTACACAACCTACTAACCATTCTTTCATACCAAATAAAAGGAAATTTGTAGCAATAATATATATTTCCACCTAAATCTCATGAGAGAATAAAATGCAAAACAAATATTCAAAATCCACAATGCAAAAGAATAGCAAACATGTCATCAAGGTAACACTAGAGTGCCTTGGAAAAATCCTATTAAGGAAAAGGTCAATGTCCAAAAGCACACACATAACTCAATGTATTATGTCAAGAACAATATTACAATACTCTTGCAAAGTCTCATTTTAAGATTCTAAAGCATCAAGAACCCTAGTTGCACTCCTTGATGTGAACAAAAAAAAGAGAACCATGTAGCCATACATCCCAATCCATGCTTCCCCTAGTCACATATGCAACCTACAAGAAATGATCAATCCAACCTTAGGCAACAAGCCAACCACAACAACTTCTCAAAGTGCTTGCTTTTTTAGAAACAAGCTTCCAAGAAACAACTATGGTATTATGTAAACCATGAGCTCACTAAACCATGATCCCCAAATTAAATATTTGGTAGCACTTTTTTCCAATATTAATTATTTTCCCAATGTTTTTGATTCAGTAAGTAGCATTTACAGGGTGTTGTACCCTTACACAGAGAGCCACAAGGGAAAAAAATGTTCAAGACCAAAAAACATTAAAGACCAAGCCAAAAAACATACACATCGAACCAACAATAGACAGACAAAAAATGGACCAACAACAGACTAACTGGCATTTTCCTAGTTCTTAGACAGGAGATTAACAACATCATCCGCAACCCATTCCTAGCCATCTTTAGCATTCTTCTTGTCCATTTCATCCTTCATAACCGTAGATAGGGTGCTAGTAACACAGTGGACCAGCTTGACGGTGAAACAAGTCAAGCCACATAACTTCTTGTCCAACTTTTCCATTCTTTCCTACAACACACGGAGCTCCTCCCCATAATTCGCAGTCTTCACAGTATCAACACACTCCACGTCCAACGGGTCCAAGGACTAGGAAGTTGAGTTCTCCTTTTGCACTTTGCTAATATCAGGAATGGAGTGGGGCCCTCCAACATACTCCTCCTCCTCGTCCCTACAATCTTTGTTGTTAGACTGCTCCTCTTCCGAATCCAATTCATTAACCCGCACTTTCTTGTTATTCTTAACCAATCTACCAGACCTCCTGATGATGGTATCACCACCAGTCACCACTGTAGCCACAACCACCGTGTCCCCCTTAGAATCCCTACCCACCACATTTTTACCTCTGTTGTCCCTGGTTAGAGGCTCCATCAAACCCTTTGCTTCCTCCTTACCTTTCTTCTTCGAGGTGGGTTTGCTAATAGTCTTGGCAGGGGTCAACTTGACCTCATAGAGACTAGCCACAACACTAGTCTGGGAAATTCCCGCATTCCCCTTAAGCTTCTTAGCAATAAGTTTAGGTTTATGAGTATCAACAGACATGGGATGGGTTTTCCTGATGGGACCTTTACACTCGGCCGGGGATATATTGGTCACAGCAGGAGGATCAATTTCCTCAACATAGACAATAGAAATGGTTTTGGGAAAGGAAAGCACAAGATGGAAGTGGTAGAGCCTCAAAATGAGGCCTTGGTGCAGTAACAGAGGAGGAGTATCATCAGGATATAGGCTAGCAGTGTCAATGCATTTTTCAATAGAGCTCTCTAAATCCTTAAGAAGGAAGAAAGGAAAGCTTAACATAATTTTATGCTGGAGGTGATTTAAAAGAGGGAAATAGTAGAAGTAGTAGGTTTTGTATCTACCTTCTAGAGTCACGTACTTCATAAGGGAGAGGAAGACTTGGTCACAAGGCTAGAGAAGAGTGTCTCTCTCAAACCCCAACTGGTTACAAACCGGCTTCTCATTCCCCACAAAGAAAGCATTCAAACTTTCATTATCTTGGGCCTTTGTATGCTTCAAGTACTTCTTACCAGTACTCAAAAGCCTCGTTGCCTGCACTATCACATCCTCATTCACTTCAAAGGAAATACCGCCCATAGTCACACGTCGATCTTTCCAAGAGTTAGCAAACTATACAGAAAAATTAGGTTTGTGACCCACCAGACTCTCCATTGGGGGAGCCAAACCGCCTTCAACACATATGTGCCACACCAACAAATATTTGTGAAATTCACCATAGTTTTCAAGCTCTGTTCACACCCTATCGCCACCCATAATGTCTCTCTGCACATAGAATAACCAGAAAACCTGTGAGAGCAAAAGGTTAGAGAAAATGGTTAAGTGAAAGGTCACCCACACACTAAGGATTTTAAGCCAAACAAAGAAGCCTTAGGTAATCAAATCAATGTACAGGTTGCACGCTTGAGGAGATAATTCCCTAAAAGCAATCTTTGTGAATTCATAAATGAGGATCTCCAAAAACTTGTGGCTCGATAAGCAAGACATGATGGGAATGGAAGGTTTTTCGTTCGCATTGTTTTTACACAAAAACCAAGGCAAGATGGCCGCGGGGCCAAATTTAGAAACACCTAAGAAGTCGACGTTTAGAAGAGGAGACAAAATAGCAGAAAGGATAGAACCAATTAGGAGCTTGATCTCATAATTATTAGTCACATCAATATTAAAAACAACAAACTTGATAATATGATAGCTTAGCGCAATCCCCAAAAGGAGATTACATAAGGTACAACCCAGCTTGGCCTTAATCACAAAGTACCCACCATAATTCCTCATGATGCCCTTTTTAAAAATGAGCTCTGCCTCATTATTCAATTTTTTCCACTTGTAGTCCACCTCAGCATTAACACCCGTCCACATAACCCATAAGACAAGCATGTGGACCCCCCAAAAAGCCCATAAAAGTGCATGATTAGTTATTATCATGGATCAAGTAAGGGATTTGCTCCTTTAGGATTAGACCTTGAATACCTAGTGGTAGGTTCCCCAAATTTCACCAACACTTAGAGAATTTCCAATGTGTGCCAAATTTGGCTAAGGCATCAGCCACTTGATTGCCCTCCCGATAAATGTGGGTAGCAATATTCAAATTTAACTTAGACACGAAGAGCCTTATGTCTAATAGAATGTCTTTAGTACTCCACCTCAGTAATCTGTCAAAGTTAACAACATCAATAATAGACTTGGAATCACCTTTCATATGAAGGTTCACAATCCCCATAGAAACAACTAATTGTAAGCCCTTAAGCAGTGCTCTAGCTTCCACAATCATAGAAGATTGGATACCAATCCCCCCAGCGTAACCGGCCACAAAATTTCCTTTGCAATCTCTGATAACACTTCCTATGCTAGCTCTATTGGGTTGCCTTTGGCTATCCCATCAAAATTAAGTTTATACCAACCACTATCCGGAGGAATCCAAATAGTAACTCTTCTAGCCAGGGATCTGGAGTTGTCATAGGAGCTTGCATCTAGGTTATGATGCCAAGCTTTGGCCATAATAATTTCCCTCTTAGTCGAACCTTTATCCAGGGTTTTCCCTTTGAAGAGAGAAATGTTTTCCGCAATTTGCCGAGAACCAATACCAAAAAACTCCTTTGGACTCATCTCACTATTCCTGAAAATCCCATTGTTTCTTTCTTTCCATAAGCACCAGCAGATAATGGGGGGAACCTGGTTCCAAATTTCACAAGGTAAGGGGTGGATGAAGGGTCCAGTCCAGCTCAAGATAAAGGATCTAATATCCTTACACATAGTCCATTGAATTCCCAAACATTCAATAGCCAGCTCCCACACACCAACAACAAATGTGCAATGTAACAACAACTGGTCCACTGATTCTTCATTGCACTTGCATAAAAAACATCTGTTGGGAATCTGGAATCCCCTTTTCCTCAAATTTTCCTGAGTAAGAATCTTATTATGGAAGGCAGTCCACCAAAAGAAATTAACTTTCAGGATCATCTATCAATTCCAAACCCTCTTCCAAAGATCAAGGACAACACCCTAGTTTGTCAGCAGATTGTAAACCAATTTAATTGAAAGATCACCCTACTTATTGTAAGTCCAGAAGAACTCATTCCCCATGTTGGTTGAAGGAAGTCTAGTAAGGGAGAGCAACTCCTGTAGGGTCTTGGAAAGGAAGCTCAACTCAGGGGATAGAGGGAAGCAAAGGGCCAAATCATTCCATTTCCTAGCACCATGTGGGCCAAGGAGGTAATCACTAATATGGACACCAAAGAACCTTTGTGCCAACCTCATAAGATTTCTAAATTCAGATTTTTCCATAGGGGTATCAAGAAGCCATGGGTCCTCCCAGAATCTAATTTTATTACCATTACCAATCTTCCATTTCGTCCCATTCCATAGCAGACCCTGCAGACTGCAAATGCTCCTCCAAGCCAATGAACCCGAAGGGTGAACCTCCAAGAGAGTCAATCAAATGTCTATTTTGAAGATACTTAGCATTCATAATCTTGCACCAATCCTTTATGTTCCTCAGATGGTCCCATCCCACTTTGGCCATTAAAGCTTTATTGGTACTAGAAACAATCATAATCCCAAGCCCACCACAATGTTCAGGTTGACAGACTTTGTCCCATTTAATCAGAGCAAATTTCTTCTTTTCGTCGGTCCCAGACCAGAGGAAATTCCTTTGAATGTTCTCAAACTTCTCAGCAATATATCTGGGAATCTTGAATACGGAGAGGAAGTAGATAGGGATACCTTGAAGAGTAGCAGACAGGAGCTGTAGTTTACCGACATGGTTAAGGATGGAGCCTTTTCGCCCAACCAGTTTTCTTTGGATCCTTTCAAGGACCAAATTCCAAAAGTCAAGAGTGACTTCCTTGGCAGTAAGAGGTAAACCAAGATAAACCGAAGGAAGAGAACCCCTCATACAACCCAGGACAACAGTCACCCAAGCTTGCAGGTTAGGAGTGTTGTTGAAGAAGTAAATCATAC
Organism: Sequoia sempervirens; assembly: GCA_007258455.2. Classification (NCBI taxonomy): domain Eukaryota; kingdom Viridiplantae; phylum Streptophyta; class Pinopsida; order Cupressales; family Cupressaceae; genus Sequoia; species Sequoia sempervirens. Next base: position 252,504,126 of record VDFB02047230.1, on the reverse strand, counting down.
TCTTATTATAGTTAATACATTGACTAGAACAAGTAGCGTAGTTGTTGAGACAATTTTTCCATTTCTTGGCTTCAATCACATAGGCTTTCCCAAATAGAAAAGTATCATCCACAAATTGTTGGATCATAGTCGGCTCTAAGGAAGAGGCAACATTGATTCCCTTAATAGACCCTTTTGATAGCAGATTAGAAAAGTTCCTGCTCAAGACATCCGCAATCATGATAAACAAGTAGGGTGAAAGGGGGTCACCCTGTCTGATGCCTCTCCCAACAGAGAAAAACCCAAAAGGAGTCCCATTAACTAGAACAGAGTACCTTACTGTTGTTACACATTCCATTATGAGTTTGACCACAGATTGGTCAAAACAAAACTTAGCTAAGACTTTCAGGATAAAGTCCCAAATCACCTTATCATAAGCTTTTGAAATATCTAATTTAAGGGCATACCAACATAGTTTCATCTATCCATGGAATGGAGTAATTCATGGGTGGTTATGGTAGCATCCAGGTTATGATGACGAGGCACAAACCCTTTTTGAGTGGGGCTGATAAGTTTGTCAAGGAGAGGCTTGATGTTGTTCACCAAAATTTAGAGAGGATTTTATAAAAGGTATTGCAAAGACTGATGGGACGAAAATCAGTCATAAACTGAGGATCGACAATCTTGGGAATTAAGGCTATAAAGGTGTGGTTCAGTTGTTTGAGAATCTTACCAGATTTGAAAAAATCACGAGCAGCTAAGATGAGGTCCCCACCAACAATCTCCCAAAAGATCTAAAAGAAAGTCAGTGGAAAACCATTAGGGTCAGGCACTTTGTAAGCCCCCATACTAAAAGTAGCCAACCTGACCTCCTCAGGAGTGACAACATTGAGGATCCCAATATTATCATTTTGGGAAATGATGGTCAGGAGAGGGTCCATAAGCAGATTATCCAGAGCTAGATTAGGAGCCTCAACAGGAGCCAAATAAGCCTTCTAAAAATAATCCACAACCAAGAGACTGATTTGGGAGGGTGAATTGATCACATCCTCCTGCCCATTATGCAATTTAGTTATTTGATTCCTTTTCCTATGTTTAATGGCAAAAACATGAAAAAAGAGGTGTTTCTGTCACCTTCTTTCAGCCATTGGACCTTGGATTTTTGTTTCCAAAATATTTCCTCTTTCCTTAGAATTTTCTCCCACCCCATGCAACACTCTTTTTCCTGGTTGCAAGTAGGTAGACTGACATCCCCCTCCTCCATTTTCCCAATGTTACACCCATACTAAATATTTATTGTAGTGTCACATATAACATAAAGTGTTCCTAAGAATGTCTAACACATTGTGATATCCACATCTCTAAGATGCACCATAGTAAAATATTTATTTTACATTATAGTATTTTTATTTTTATCATGCAAGGTGCACAACACACTTTTTTCGACATCATCATGATCTTGAATCATACAACCTACCCTTGAAAGGCTTAAATTTTATCTAGAGGCATTGAAGTCTAGTTTACACTAGCCTATAGGCAATAAGGTTTATTTTATGTTAGTCCTAGGGTTGGACAAAGAATTGGCTCTTGCAAACCCATTAATAGGGAGACCTTTACACCCATTCCATATTTTTAGGAGCTCATTATCTTAGAAATTGATTGATTTGTTTTTCATGCATTAAAAAGGAACCTTGTTGTTAACAACTTCCTCAATTGCATTTTTCAGTTTAATCATAAATAAGTCCTTAAACAACTCCTTTTTCTAGAAAGTGCATATTCTTTCTTTCCAAATTTTCCACACAATAATGGAGGGGTTGATGATCCATATGCCTAAAAAATGGTTGATCTTTGGATGGTAGGCCAAGAGATAAAGATTTCTAGCACATCACTTGAGATAGCACTAGACCAACCTAGTTTCACTTAAAGCTACTACCAACATTTGACTATGAAAGGAGATTCAACTAGTAGGTGATCCACATATTCTTCATCAATTTTGCACATTATACACCTTTAGGAACTTGTATAGTTGATCCTCTAAAACTTTTCCATTGTAAATACTTTTGAAGAGCTGTATAGGAAAAGGTTCTTGCTTTGGGTAGGTAACTCTTGTTCCAACAAAGAATTTATATGTAAGAGGCTCCTCAATAATGAAATGGCATTAGCTAAGTAGTTACCTGATTTGGATCCATGTCATTTGATAGTATCATATGCCTCTAGTATGAAAACTCTCCTGGCTCCTATTGAGAATAGAGATTTAATCTTGTGAAATTATTTTATTTTATTTACATTGTTTGCTTTATTTTTTATTTGAAGAGCTATTCTTATTCACTTAAGTGTTATTTTATTTTCTTAAGAGATGTTTTATTTTACTTAAGATTTACTTTAAACTATGCTATAATTTTAATTTTTAATTATTAATTTTAAATAAAAGTTGGTTATAGTATCTTATGCCATTGTAGAATGCCTTTCTATATTAATTATATTTCTGATTGAAAAGGGAAAAAAATAATCAAATTAATTTTTAGGTATTCTAAACATTAGTAAACTATTTAATTATCCCTCGTATAAAGATCAAACTTATTCAAATTTTGAAGTAAAATAAGAAAACATCTTTTTTAGGTAAAACCTTTGTAATTAAAAATAGAATTTAATGCAATATTGAGTACCATACAAATCTTGTTATAACATTTGCATTTATATATATTCTTCACACACAAAAAAATAAAAGAATTTTATTTGGATTATCAAGACTTAATTTATTTTCTAAATTTATTGTTTAATGAGAGCCATCCTTTCTTTGATTTTTCCTTTCAAAACGTACTCTTTTGAGTCATTAATGACCTTGATACAAGCTAAAAAAATTCATGGTGTCTTCAATACCCCTTATATATCTTACATAATTTCTTTGAAAAGAACTATAATGTATCTCTCCTTGACATGAGTTGAAAGAGGGATAGTAATGATGCCATAAATGTAGTTGGCACTTTTGTGTTGCCTTCATCAATCTCTCCTAATGATGTGGAATGAGCACTCCTGTTAGACCAAATACCAATATTCTAGTATTGATATTTACCTTTGAAAGCTATCAATTATTTTGCTTAATTTCTTGGGTCGTTTCTACTGATTCTAAAGGCTTTAAGTCTTTCTATCTCTTGATTTTATGTTGCTTCATCCAATGCTTTAGTTAATGCAACCCAATCATGACAATAGTGATCAAAAGCTTCAATTAATTGTTTCAAAGCCTTGCTTGTGCTATGTCAACTTACATTAGTGTTGTAATGGTATTTGCCTCTAGTGATTGTTAAGTCAACATAACCCTATTATTGTAAATATTTTGTAAAAAAAATGTCCAATTTGACAAAGGACTATGTAGCAACTTTAGAAATATGTCAACCCTAGCCCTCAAAGTTGGGATCATAGTTTGCAATCTTGACAAGAACTCATGATATTTTTGTATGGCAACTAACTTCAACATACTTGTGCGCCAAGTTCTATAAGGAAACTTTCAAGTTTCTCAATGACACTTGCCTGCAACTTGTGAGTTTTTCACAATTTTTTTTTGCAAACTCCACCACCAAAAATATTTGCAAACCCACAATAAAACCCTAACTTTTTATGTTTTTGGTTGTATTCATCTTCACCAATAGATTCTTCGCAACATAAATTGTTTGTTAAAACTTAAAAGATTGAAAGGATTTATTGGCATTTGTTAAAAACAAAATTATGAAAAGTGATATATGCCATGAAGATTCTTGAGACCTCAAAGACCTTAATTGCTACCTGTAGAAACTTATATTTGATTTTCAAAAATTAAACATACTTTTTTCAAATATAAACCAAACTGAATATAAGAAATTTACTCTTCATTTGACTTGAAATAAAAATTTTTTTTAAAAACACCAATTTTTTTCTAAGCAGTTTTTAGTCTCTAAATTATATCACGAATTATAAGTAATGACTGAATAATCAAACCCAATTTTAAGTAATGTCACTCATGATCTCTATATTCACTCTTTATGTGTTCATACATTATTTAAATTTATTTTGTACATTTGCTGACTTCTGGCCAAACAAATTGTAATTCCAGATTTTTGAACCATGACTGAATAATCACATGCCCTACCAAATAAAATCACTCTGCAGAAAAATGAAGGTGTGCAAAACTGGTGAGTTCCCAGCGCAGATGCAGATGCCAAGATTACCTTAAGTTATTTCCGCCACCAGAGTACCTCATAACCGAAAATCTGATCCAGTATTCTTAACAAACAGAGTGTGCAGTTTCTGTCATATTAGTTTTCTCGTGTTTAGTTGTGTGGAAATCATGGTTTTGGACTTTATTCAGTTTCTTGTTTGATTATGTATGGAAAATTCATTGTCAACAATTCACCATCGTTATCACAAACTCACTTTAAGGAAAATTCATTGAGAGAAAATTAATTATATTAACATTTTTAATATATATTTTCAAGATTTTGAATTTTTTTTTGCAAAAGAATAATGGAGGTCTGTATTTTTGTTATTAATGTGGTGAAAATTATTCTTTTGCAAAAAATATTCAGAGTCTTGGAAATATATATTAAAAATGTTATTGCGATGAATTTTTGGTGGTGGTGAATTGCTGGCTGTGAACTTTCCTTGAAGTGAATTTGATTGCTGGCGGTGAACTTTCCTTGAAGTGAATTTGTCATGACGATGAATTTTCTTGCATTAAATTTTCCGGCGGTGAATTACTGACGGTGAATTTTCCTAAAACCCTTCATAATATATAAAAGTATGAAAAGATTTAATCTTATTTAGAAACACACAGTTAAAATACGAGTCAGTACAACCATTGAATAAAATGAAATTTTTGACACAGAAAAGAACTGTCCACTAAATAACATTGTCCACCTTTCCAGTCTTTGAACCAAAGTAAGTTTCTACGAAAGTAACACACCACTCATAAAAAGACCCTTGAATTGATGAGGCAACTTCATACATTGAGAAAGAAATATACAAGAGTGACTTCAACAATCTGTCACTCTCAAGGTATGAGAACTATGATCGCTTAGAAATAATAAAAGCGTTGTTATTTGCAAATTCTTTTAACTTTTCTATTTCTCCAACATCAATCAGCCAGCAGAGTATCTTAACAGTCCCATCACTTGGAGCACAGCCTTGCTTCTGCATTTGATCCATCAAAAATAAGGTTTTTTCCAAGTCACGTCTTTTGCGGACACCACTAAATAATGTGTTGTATGTAACATCATTTGGAACCAAATTTTTTCCTCTCATTTCATCTAACATTGACAAAGCAATATCAAGTTTGTCTTCTTTGCATAATGTGTCAATTAGCATGGTATATGTTACAACATTTGGAGTAATGCCAATCATTTCCATGCTTTTAAAAAGCTTCAAAGCCTCGTCTATTTCACCAATTTTGCAATGACCATTAATTAGCATGTTATAAGTTACAACATTTCGAGTAATGCCAACCATTTCCATGCTTTTAAAAAGCTTTAAAGCTTCATTCATTTGACCAATTTTGCAATGACAGTTAATTAACATGTTATAAGTTACAACATCTGGAATAATACCAACCATTTCCATGCTTTTAAAAAGCTTTAAAGCCTCATCCATTTCACCAGTTTTGCAATGAAAGTTAATTAACATGCTATAAGTTACAACATCTGGAATAATACCAACTATTTCCATGCTTTTAAAAAGCTTTAAAGCCTCATCCATTTCACCAATTTTGCAATGACCATTAATCAAAGAGTTATAAGCCTTTACATTGGGAACCGTTCCTTCATCAAGTATCTTATTCATTAGTAGATGTGCGCTAGAAAGATCACCTGCTTGACACAGGCCGTCAATGATTGTGTTGCATGTCACTTCATCCGGTTTTAAACCCTTTATTCTCATTTTGTCTAACATTTGAAATGCCATGCTCATGAGTCCTGCCCTACAGAATGCACATATCATAATATTATATGTTACCACATTAGGAAGACATCCCCTCTCTTCCATTTGAGAAAAAAGTGTGAATCCCTCCCTTGCCCTGTTACTCTGACAGAAACCAGCAATCAGAGAGCTGTAAGTAAAGACATCTGGAAAGATGCCATCTTGTATCACTTGAGCTACCAATACTAAAGCTTCATCTACCCTACCTTTCTTGCAGAGAGCATCAATTAGGGTGTTGTAGGTGACAATATTAGGAAAGCAATGGCTATTCCTCATTTTGTGCAGGAGCTCATGTGCTTTCTCAATTTTACGCGATGTACACAGAGTCTTTATGAGGGTGTTGTAAGTGATGACATCTAGATGGATGCCCATCTCTTCCATTTCAGCAAGGAGAAAGTAAATTCTACGGAGATCGCCGTCATTCCCAAGACCGTCCAAAAGCACATTGAAGGTTACAACAGTGAGAGGGAGAACTTTAGTAACGGCTGAATGGAAGAGGTCCCACGCCTTGTTTGTGTTGCCCGATTTACAGAGGGCCTTAATGGATTTAGTGAATTGTACAACGTCAGGGTGTGGGGGGTTGTGGTTGTTTGCAGAGGTAGATAGAGGGCGTAGGAAGAATGAAGAGAAATAAAAAAAAGTGGGTAGTAGAGGTTACCTGTTTCAAGATTGGGAGTCGACATTTCATGGTGATGTTGGTAGCAGAGGGTGATCTACGCCCTCAAAATTCTTCTCAACAGAACTGAACCCTAATTTCTCTTTCCTTCACTTGCCCAGCATGAAAATAGCCCACAATTTCTAGATGCCAATGTTTTCTGGGTACTTATTGTATTGTTTCCATTGATATCAATGTTGTCAAGAGCGACTTTATTGATTAAAGTGTATTTGCATTTAACACCAGAATTAGGAGTAAGTAAACAATGTATAATGTATTTACAAATTAGATTATAAAATGAAAAGAGGTCAAAATGTTTGTTTAGCTTTGATTGTATAATGTATTTACAAATTAGATCATAAAATTTAGAATTGAATTTCTGTGATTATTTTTTTTTGGATCATTAAAAAGTGAACATGAGCTATTTAGTCTCATGTGACATAATTATATTTGTTATATTATAATTTTTATAGAATCTTAAAATCTTCACACATACAAATGATATTTATTTTGGGGTCAATATAATTTTTAGAAATGACTTTGGGGATTTATTGTAAAAAGAGTGAAGTTTGAAATGTCACTAATGCATAATGCCTAGTTAATGTAATGTCAATGCAAATGCTAAAATATTAATGTAAGTAAATACCTAAGATCTAATTAAATGAAAAATAATACTATGTGTGTGTGTGTGTGTGTGAGAGAGAGAGAGAGAGAGAGAGAAATAAAAATAGGGCAAGATGTTCACTTAGCTTTGTTTGTCTAATATATTTACAATTAGATTTTAGAATTTAGAATTAGTTTTCTATTATAAATTATGTGATTAACCTCTCTTTTTTTCATCTTTATTAGGTCTAATGTGACAGTTTTATTTGTCCCATTGCAATTTTGTCTTTAGATATTGTAAAAATCTAAGACCTTCACACATGCAAATGATACCTATTTTGGGACCAATGCAACTTTTATAAGTGCCTCTTGAGATTTTTTATAAAAGAAGGGAATCATGAATTCCCTTGGCTCTGATTCAAACTCCTAATGTTAATTGGCAATATTGAAAGACAAAAGACACAATAATGTATAATGCCTAATGTAGTTTCTACTATGATAGAGACCAAAATTGTAAATGTTAAATTCTTTTTATTGTGGTAATTCCTTACATTGCAAGTTTTACTCTATGTTACATACTTGTTTTAAGTGCCAATACTCTTAACATGTTTTAATTTATATTTAACCAAATCTTTAGCTTTCTACCCATTGTCAAGATGCCAAGTAACCCCAACTTGCTTAGTTTTTGTTTGTGTACGTTTCATAGATTTCTTCAAATTTTATGTTAATATAAGTGCTAAGGCAATTATGAATGGATATATCTACATGCCAAATATGTTATTTTAGGAAATCTTTTATAATTTCTTGTCTACATTTGTAATATTATTTTTGGAAATTCTCCCTCCCATGAGTTTACTAAAACCTCCTATTTTCCAATTCTTACAACTTTCATTCATATCCTATGTTACTTCTTTATTGTCGCCGCAATTACTTCTCATGAACTTGTAAACTCTCACCCATTTACCAAACAACAATTGGCATCATTAGCAAGTTTCATAACCCTTAGTTCTTGAATTCACCATTGCATCCTTATAGTGGCAAAAAGGTTATAGGAAATTCCAACAATATTTTGTTTATCTTCACTTTCTACACATAAGATCACACACCTAATCTTTGAAGATTGCATGTATGCTTGAAATACACCAAAGAAGAATGTAATTGAGAAAATTTTCCAAGTAACTCTTACAATTTTTCTTTCCAAAGTTACAATTTTGGTTTCATTTTCTCTCTACAAGTACTTCAAATTCTAGATCTATAAACACAATGACAATTTATAAGCCAACATGCATGACCTTCAAAGATTTTAAGTCTCTTTGAGAAAGGCTTTCCACTACATTGGTATGGTTGCTAATGCAATCATATAGTCTCTACCATGACATAGGTTGCCACCACAAAATCCAAATTTTTGGTCCACAAATTAGAACAAATCCTTGTCACAATATTAAAAGAAATAACTTACTCACACCCAATCTACAAAGAGGTTTAGGTTTAATTGTCCCTTAAGGATTGGAACGTCACACTTGATATTGGACTAATATATGTCTATAGCTTGAATTGATCTACCCATGGGATCTTAAGCACTAGTTGATGCCTTTGTGCCTCTACTTCATCCATTTGGACAACTAAAATTTAATTAACTATGATTTTTGGTTGTCACTCGCCAACTACATGCTTTTCAAAGAAGTTGGTTTCTATTTTTATGCCTTTTACTCTCAAAATTTTTAATTCATTATAGATTTAGATTTCTATTCCTCACTTTTGTAATTGGTAAGGCCATTGTAGTTTGACAACTACTCATCATTTAATTTGTATTTATCCAAGCTTGTGTCCAATGCCAATATGCAATAATATTATAGTTTCGCAATTACTCATTATTGTTGTATTAGTATGGAATAAATTGGTGGTCAGGAGTTTTCCTTCTTCCCCACATCATATTATTTTTTGTAGACCCAATTTATTATACCAAAATTTACATTATCTAATTGTTGTTTCATATTAATTAGTTTTACTTGCACAATGTTTATGTTGTTGTTGCACAATGCATTTGGAATGGTGCACAAAATACTAACTATTATTTGAATTAATACATTTTTTCTTCATTCTTGAGTGCTATGTGTGACCATCTAATTGGATACACATAACTACTAACAGTTTGCACATTGTATTTAAAATACTTTGATAGTCGATATTTGTTAGCTTGGATATTATCAATCATAAGGTCACATTCCACATGATTTTCTTTGTTCACTTGCTACAAAGACCATGCATGTAGTGAATAGTGTTTCATATTTTTTTAGAACTCCCTTTGTTTCTTTTTTAGGGGATGCGAGATTATCTTTGGTGAAGTGTTTGCATCATTGTGTATCAAGTTGTGGTCTCTCTTATGAAAATCCTTAGTAGGGATCCTTTGTGAGTGTTGTTTTCTCATGTGGTTCCCTTCATCCAATATAGCATATCCCCATTTTATGTCCACCAATTTTTCCCTTAATATTATATGTTGTTCATAATAAGTGACAAGAAACCCATTACTAGATTCAAAAGATCACTTAATTAGAAATTTTTTCTTGTTTACAACTTGAACAATCTAGACTTCCTCCTCATCATTATATATCAATACTCCATCTTAATCCTCTAATTTTGTCCCCTTAGACTTGTTTGATTCTATAGAAGATGCTAAAATAGAAACATAAAATAATGCAACATTGAATGGTGGGTACAATTTCAAACTTTCCCTTTACATCGGATAAAAGAGTTATCAGAAATATAATTAAATTAGCATTCATTCATTATTGATCACATTTTCTAAGTCTTTGAAATGGATGAAGGGGAAGATCTAACCTTGAAAATCATTCCACATTTCTATTGAAATATCGACAACATCAATCTTAGTTCCAATTTGTCACTAAGTTTTGTGGGTGAGATCTTTGTAACTAGTGCTCAAAACCTTTGACTAAGGATATTCAATCTCAAGTGGAACCACCTCTGCTTCTTCTATTGAAACCTCTCACCAAACTCTAAAAAATGTAAGTATTTTATTTTTAAATGCTTACGTCATTTCAATTTAACATCTCTACTTATGTTTTGCAAATGCTTAAAGTTTAGAGGAATCGACATTTAGATTAAGCCAGGCTTTGTGTCTCTATATACATCCACTATATATAAAGAGTTCAAATGGCTAGTTGTATTTTGGACCCTTTACATACGTTTCAACCAATTAATTTTAAATCTAGATTGAAATCTAACATTTAGTTTTTTATTTGGATATTTAGGATCTACAATGGTTCAACCATTTTAATTATTAAATAGTAGAAGAGCTCAATGTAACTTGGAAATTATATGTTCCAAGGTGTAAGCACAACCAATGATCCACTCTTTTAGCACTTTTTGTTCAATATCTTTATGCTCATATGATTTTATTCATTTATATTCATTATCATTGTGCTAATAATCTCATTTGTTACTTGGATTGTCTTTGTTCTTATCATCTCATGCTCATAATTTGAAAACTTGTAGGAAATCATGCTAGCCAAAGAATATGCTTGTAAACTACTAATCTTGTGGTTTAGTAGGATGTTTGAAGAATATTTTTATATAGACCATTTTTATTTTTGTGTGCTTTAGCTTCTTTTCTTGCTTGATCACATTTAATTTTGAGGATTAAAATTAATCACACATTTTGACTTGGACTAAAACTTTATGTTTTTTTCTTAATTTCAAAGTTCCACTTGCATATACTCTCCTTTCACACTTAGGTTGATCTTGAAAATAAAAAATAAGTGTTAACTTCTTTCTTCGTCACCCTAGGGGATAACCCCAACCCTAGCATTACAATTGGGTATATGTTAGGAAAATGGTGTTGTACACCTTGCAAGAAAAATTATTTTAGTTATATAAAATAAATATTTATTTGTGGTATATCTTTAAATATGCAACTCAACCAACTAGCCAACAACCCAACCCTAGCCACATTAAATATTTATTTTCCACTTATGAAGTTGTATGTGGCATTAGTTAGATATTTTATTTGTGGGTTGCACACATTGGAAAATATTTAATATTGAAAAAAATTATACCAAAAAGTAAATGTTGGAGTTAGTTGGTTGAATTGGTTTGGTTGTCTTTTGTATTGAGCTCTCTTGTTGAGTGCATATGTGAATCATGGCATGGGATGTGTGGCTACATGTTTAGACACATGGAGGATGCATTGGATGAGCTTAATTTTTCATAAGTATTCATGGAGACTATGTAAGTATATTGTAATGCTTCATTGTTGAATAATACATTAAGTGTGGATGGTTTTGAAGGTTATATTTTCCCTCTTAAGGGTTTTCCCAAGGTATATCTTGTGTAATATTCTGGTATGTTGTTGATTGTTGTATCATGGTTATTTTATAATATTTTACACTTTTTTTTTTCTCTCATAATATTATGTAGGAAATGGTTTGATGGACATGTTTATTTCCTAACATCATAAATAGTTGGGGTGAATAAAAAGACACACTCATTAGAAAATAAAAAAATTCATTTTGGCTAAGCACCCAAGGACTTTATGCCTTGGGATTGTAATGGAAGAGAGATGGTTTCCCTCTTACACCAAGCCTTAGACACATCATTTCTCCATTTCTTAAATTAGTCCCCATGTACCCTTGTGGTATATTAGAGATTCCCTTATAAATCCTTTCTTCAGCCTAGCTTAAGACCTTCAACCATGCTTGAGTATGATGCACCAAATGCACATTACCTAAATAATTTACTCACCATGTACCCATTGAAACAAATGTATAGGCTACATATACTCTCTTGCTGCTTCTTTTTTAAAATCCTAGGTGACAAAAAATAGTTAGTGCCCCATCATATGCCCCTATACATTATTCCAAGACAAGGTATATTGGTGGACTCATGCCCATGCACACACCCTTGGATAATATATAGGCTCATTATTATGTCTTCTATTGCTTACTACTATGTTATGTGCATGCTTATTTGTAACCTTTAAAATTAAGCCAACCTTTTTGCAAAAATACTACCATTTCCTTAAGAAAACACACATTCAAATGGTATTCTTAAGAATAATTCAAAGTCCAACTTAGGTCCATCCCATAAATATTTAACCTAATTTACTCCATTCTTCCATCCATACTCATAGCCTTACTTTTCCATTCAAAGCAAATTCAACCTCCCCTAACCTTAATTCATACCCATCACCAAACAAAATTTGATGCCCAAACATTAATACTTGATCCAAACCTTATACCTCATCCAAATTAAATCCAACCAAAAAATTAATCCATTCCTAAGTCATCCAAATTAGAATTTAGCCCCCCATTAAAACTAAACCTTATTGTTTATCCAAATCAATCCTGAATCCCCATAGAAATTCATCCATTCTTTAAATGTCACATTAATCCACACCCTTTGAAACTTTAATTCATAAAACCAACTCCAATCATTAGGTCCTCATGACATTAGGTCATATCCACTCTCCAATTCAACTCCCAAAAATTTGGTTCATCCTCAACACACCCAGTCCAACCTAATCCCAAAAATACAAGACCACATCCATTATCCAAATTAATCCACATCCTACATCCTTGATCATCCAATCTCATCCAAACGTATGAGCCTTAGTACATCCTTGGACATCAAACAATTCCATCTTATCCATCCCATAGCAACCATCATAATACAAACCCCATTACCTTGAGGGCCATTCTTGGACACCTTAAAAGTCACTTTGGATTAGGAACCTTAACTATCCTTAGGGACTAAATCCAATTGATCATCATAACCTCAAATTATCTATGAATTCCAAAAATCCAATCAATACAAAAAACATATTTAAGATCTAAAGCTTGCATCATTTAATAATGAAAATTTTAGCAATCCACCCAAACCAATCCTTTATCCATACATCCAAATTATTCATCCATCTCTTGAAGTTCTTAAATACTACTTAGGATCTCTAAGGTTATAAATAGTCCCCTCAAACTACCCATCAAAATCATCCCCCAAAATTATCCAAAATCTACCTAAGGTACCAACCCCTTTCATCACCCTTTGGGATCCATTATTCCTTTAATCACAAACCATCCAAATATACTTAATCCCAATCACTATCAAATCACCTTGATTCAAACAAACCTTAATCCCACAAGATCAATAATCTAAAAAATTCTTTGGAAGAATAAAATCTCAATATTATCATAATCAATAAAATAATCCTTCACATCAGTTATCATCCAATCCAAAATCAATTTGAATCCTAGGGTCATCCTAAATCCAAATAATCTAAAATCTAAATCATACAAACTCAATCATCAATCAAAATATTGAACTAGCATGAAGATGATGTATCCATTTTACTCCTATGATTCCTAGCATTATAACCAATCTCAAAATACCTTTGACAATAATGATGATGAGGATAGCCTTGTGAACAACCAAAATATGCTTACGACTAGGATGATAGTCTTGTCAACCAACCTAAATATGATCCTTGTGATGATGGTAGTATTGACCAAGACACCATTGATAAGAGCCTTATGGGCAATCTTACCTTAGTTTCTTCATACCCAACCATGGATAACCAAGATCCCTTCAATTGAGGCCATGCTAGTACTAGCTATCTCATTGTTTAGCTAGGGAAACATCATTCTAAAGAAATTTCCCTCATCACCCAAATCCATATCATCTGAATCATCCCAATAATTTTCATCCAAATCCTTTAAAACCTCCAAATCATTTCAATATTTCAATTCATTTTTATCCATCGCAACATCTACATAATCCAAATCCTCCAACCAATCAATATCCAAAATCTACCTATCCCTAGGAACTTGATCAATCTAGTCTATTTGCTAAAGATTTTTTCTAGGCATTAATTGCATAGGATAAACAACATTTGAAGCAAAAAATCCAATAAATTTATGTCCATAAGATCTATCAATGAATATCCTACCACCATGCCTATACTAGATCAAACACTAGCATGCACTTCATCACCAATCCAAAATTGATTATAGCCAACCAAAATCCTAATTCCATTTATGAATCCCCCATCCTTACCCAAAATTGCATCCTATTGTCTAAACCATTAGATCTATGTCAATAGTAAATTCTAAAGCATGATGAAACAACATCATTCCAAATCAAGATCAAGTTACCCAAGCACTCCTAAATATGGTCATGAAATGTAAAATTATCCAAATTTAACCTACATCCAAACTAATCTAATCTTTGATCATGATCCTACCTATGACCAAGAAACCAAAAATAATCCTCTCAACCACCTATATCCCATCAATGACTATGAAATCAAATTTTCTCCCTTCCATACTCCAACAAAATTTATTTCCCAACATGAGACACTTCATGAGATTTATCCTTCTCAATGGTATGAACAAGGGTTTCTTTTTCCTTCTTGGCCTGAAGGTAACACTCATTCCGATCACTAACTTTCTTACAGTTATCCTGAGACGCACCATCTTGGCACAATAATTTCCAAATATTAGACTTGTTGGAAGGGAAAACATAGAGAGCACATAGATTCCAGAATTGAACCTGGTAGCTTTGGTACCACGTGTAACCTGCTCATTATTTTACATAGTAACTAACCCTTGTTTTAGCCTCAAGTAAATAATTTTAAGCATCTAACCATTATGAGCAATAAAAAATTTCCTATCATTTATAAAGATAGCATGCACATTTGAAATAAACATCTTCCAAACTTTCCCCATTGCATTATATCAAAGTATTAAAACTTTCCATTATATTGATTTCATAGTAAATAATTCATGATAAAATTTCTCTTTTACAATATTTCCATAGACATGGATACAAAAATACAAACAAGGCTCCATTGAGCTTATTGGAAATAGATGTATGAATGGTCTAGGTATCCTCCATGAAATATTGGTTGTCAACTGATGAGGAGAAGCATCACTCAAGTGCTTTTCTGCCAACCTTGGACTAACTAGGGTCCCCCGCACATCTACCAAACTGATATATGGCCCTACCCTTCGATGAAGAGATTGGTTTGGTAATCTCATAATAACATTGAACTTCCCTAAGCTTGGTGGCGTGTCCCAAACATTTCTAGATCTATCATAGAATGGCTACAACCTACTCATATGGCATTCCCTATCTAGTACATAAATTTGGATCACAGTGAACTCATAGTGTAAGTAGTGGCAACTTACACTACTTTGGATAAAGTATTCATCACCTAAAATTATGGAGTGGACGTCACACACTCACCCACCTTCCTAGCTCGATTTGTCTTGACCATTCCTAACCTATGCATAGGCTATCCCCTTATTCCATGGAGTAACCTTAACCCCATGAATAACCTATAACCTCTATGTTATGTAGAACACATCTACTAAGTAAATCATAGTAACTCTAAGACTCAACTAGGTTAAACATTATCTATATAAGCTCTATCCATAATATAGTATTTAATCCCACTATATCCACCCATTCCTTAATATGGAATATATACAAACACTTCAAGCAATATAGATCCTTATACTAAGTACATCAACCAATCTTTCAATTTCACATAAGAATAAAATAACCTTTCCCTAATAAGCAATTGAACTAATTTCCCAAACAAGAAAAACAATGTCACACAATCTTTTCAAATACATAAAAAGTATAAAAGAGTAGAAATAAACATGTTTGTTTATGCAATGCTTCCAATTGATCAAACTGGTTTCCCAACACAACCTTCCCAAATCAGTAAGCAATTCCCAATTATCCTTCTCCCTCTTCTCCAAAATATCACTCTCAAAATCCTCTCACAACTCTCAAAAACTCTCACAACTCAGAAAATCACAACAAGAATGTAGATATGTGCCCCTATTGAGGTAGAAAGCAACACTATTTCTACAAAAAGGTGATCAACTACAAGCTAGAAATAGGGTATCAAAGATGACACTTCTCAATTCAAAAGGTTTGACTTAGCAAGAATAAGAATAGGTGGTAGCTAAGATTGTTGCACAATAAACACATGCACAACCAAAGTGAATGAGTCGCTAATTCAAGTGGATAGCAAGAATGATAAACAAAAATGCAAGGTTATTGTCTTCTACAGGTCAACTTACTTTGACATGCTTCACATTTGAGTCTTTGACCATTTCACATATTTTAAATTTCTTCATAATCTAGAATTCATATTGTAGTTTAGACTTCCATTTGGTTTATGTACTACTCACAAGTTGGTGCCACATTATGCATTTCATGCCCTATTCTATTGGTCACTGTTTGCTAATGACTAAGTCAAAGCTTCATATGATGGAGTATTCATTTTCCTTTGTTTTACTTAGTCTTTTGCAGACTATATTACATGTTGGTTTAGCATTGATACTATGTGCTACACATAGCATTGTCAATATTTCACTTAGCTCAACATTAAATACTTTAAGCATCACTTATGTTTATGTGTTGCTTTAAGCGCTATTCTCTTTATCTAAATCTTGCATGCAATACTTAGCATATGCTATGTTTAATATGTTATGTGCTTGATAAACAATTTAGCGCTATAGAAATCATTATCATATATATTTAATATATATAACATATATATATACATAATGTATTATGTATACATGTATACATGTATATATGTATATATATATCTCAACTTACAAGTTTATAGAATTGTATTATTTGATATACAGATACACATATGTATTCTTATATTTCATATATTAATGCATGCATATATAAATATACTAGTATGGACATTTCTATTATGTCAATACATACATGTATGTTACTACATATATGTATATACTCTTATACTATATATATATATATATATACATATTATGCCTTGACATTTTAAACACATATTTACATAGTCACATCGACTGACATATATGCATGGAATGTATATATATATATGTCACCTTTTCCATTCAATATTCTCATACATATGAGTAATATGTCCATGAGCATGTGTAGATATGTCTATCTACATATACTTATATGTGTATTTACTCATGTGTATGAGTTTATCGTTGACACATACATATATACATATATATACAATTAATGTATATATCCCATCGATTAAATAGAAACACATAAAGAAGAACTCACACATCACAAAGAAACTCAACACTGGAAACCCCTAAGCAAGCAAGACTAAAGGTAACTTACTATTCCCAAACTATTATCCTAACTCAACCAATCTAAAAGTGTGTGTGTGAAAGCTCAATTTAGGTCTTTATCAAAGGTTACCAGACCAAGTTCTTCTCCCTAAGTGATACTTCCCCTCTCATTAGGAGCCTTGATTGAATTCTTGCATCCAACTTAGTACATTGCAATAGTAGTCAGCCAAAAATAATTCATTCATTTTGTGTCATATATTTCACAATCAGAATCATTTCATAACATCAAATTAAATCAACCTTTATTCATCATATCTCCAAAAACACATAAAGCATAAATAAACTCATCTAAATAATTTTCACCCAACTAGGTAAAAGTAAATAAGTAGTAACACAACGGGGTGTAACATATCCCCCCTTATGAATCATCATCCCTGATGATTTTAAGTAGCAGAAATAGATATAAATTATAAGCATTAGCATATCATAATTGTTTTTCAAGAACACTCAAAAGCATTTAAGACATGATGAAATTTCTGCTTAATTTTAGCATAGTCTTCCCAAGTGGCAAAATCTACTACATACTGGTCCCACTAGACTTTGCATTTTAGAACCTCTCTGTTACACAAGCGACACTTACATGTTTTGAGCACTTTGAGAGGCTCAATTGTTACCACCCCTAGGTCCTGTTACTATAAAGAATTCCAATCAATAACATGGTTATCACCTAGTATATACCTTTTAATGTATGATACATGAAATACATTGTGCATCCTAGAAAGAGCTAGTGGCAATGCAATTCGATAAGCAACTGGGTTTATTTCCTCAAGAACCTCGAAAGGACCTGCATAACACAGAGCTAGTTTGGATGAATTTTCAAACTTGATGGAATTCTTATGAAGTTTAACCCTCAACAACACATTTTCCCCTACTATAAAATTTATGGGTACCCGCTTATAATCTGCATAGCTTTTTTGCCTATCATTGGATTCTGCTAGCCTCTGCTTAATAATTCCTATTTTCTCCTCCCTTTTTGATAACATCTCTGGCCCAAGACTTATCTTATCCTCTAGCTTATCCTAGCTTATAGGAGTTCAAATTTTTTTTCCATACAATACTTTGAATGGAGCCATCTTGATTGTGGAATGATAAGAATTGTTGTATGCAAACTCAACCAATGACAGGAAATCTTCCCACTTGTATTTATGATCCATGCAATAAATCCTCAGTAGATCTTCAAGCACTTGGTTCACTCTTTTCGTTCGTCCATTTGTTTCAGGATGATAAGTCGAACTTACGTTCAACTTAGTTCCAAGTGAGGAGACCAAGGTTTTCCAAAATCTAGAGGTCACACAAGTGTCCCTATTAGAAATGATCTTCTTAGGAATCTCATGCAACCTAAAAACCTCTTGAATAAATTTTAGATTTGTGACAAGAGCTCCATTGGTTAAATTCCTCGGAATAAAATATGCCACCGTAATTAACTTATCCACCACCACTAGAATGGCATTGTGCTTATTCCTTGACATAGGTATACCTTGCACAAAATCAATGCTAATGACTTTCCACTTACTTTTGGGTGCATCATGTGGATACAAAAGACCTGCGGGGTGATGATGTTCTACTTTTACTCTTTGAAATTCTAAGCATCTTGCAACAAATCTTGCAACATCTCCCTTCACACCCTTCCAAAAATATAACAGCTTCACATCCACCAACATCTTCGTCACACCAAGATGTCCAGAGTATGGTGCATTGTGAAGTTCTTCCACACCAAGTTCCTCAACTCCTCTAAATTAGGTACATAGACTCTCCCTTTAAACCTTAGTAATCTATTTGGTTCAAAGTGAAAACCTTCGTACCTTGCATCTTGTAGATTATTCATGAGTGCTTTCTTACTTGCTCGTAGAATTTTTCACCCATGGATTCTTGCAATACCTGTCCCTTAAAGTTAGTTTGAATTGCTACCATTGAGGTGATATGCCTTGGATGACTTAGGGTATTGACTACTCGATTCTCTTTTCCATTGATGTAGTTGATGAAGTCATAATCAAATACCAGCTCCAACCACTTCCTTTGTTGTGCATTTAGATTGGGCTGGGTGAATAAATACTTCAGACTATGGTGATCGGTCTTTAATTTAAAAGGCTTTCCCATTAGATAGTGTCTCCACATCTACAATCCATGAACAACTATCGCTAACTCCAAACCATGTGATGCAAAAAAAAATCGTAGGGCTTCAACTTCCTAGATTCATAAGCTATGAATTTACCTTCTTGCATAAAAAATATTTCTAACCCTTCACCCGATGCATCTGTTATGACAGTAAATTTTCCTTCTAGATCAGGTACCTTCAATATTGGTATGGTAGTCAACTTCTCCTTGAGTAGGTTAAATTTTTCTTGACACTTTTCCAACCACTCAAACTTCTTACCCTTCCTGTGTAATAAAGTAATAGGAAAATCTATCCTAGAAAATTTTGCAAAAAAATTCCTATAGTAACCAGCCAAACCCATAAAACTTCTAACCTTTGGTACACTTTTGGGCACTGGCCACTCAAGCACTACCTTAAACTTAGTTGGATCAACTGCAATCCCTTTATCCAAAATTACATGACTCAGGTACTATACTTCCTTCTGAAAGAATGTACACTTAGATATTTTTCTGTATAGCTTGTGATCTCTTAACTGTTGGAGAACTATCTCTAAATGTTTACAATGCTCCTCTTCATTCTTGGAATAGATTAAGATATCATCAAGGAATACTAATACAAACCTATCCAAGAATTCTCTAAATACATTGTTCACCAGGTTCATGAATGTTGCAGGTGCATTCGTAAGTCCAACTTGAGTACAACTGTAAACTCATAATGATCGTATCTAGTCCTGAAAGCAGTTTTGAAACTGTCTTCATCTTTGATCTTTAGTTGGTGATAACTAGATCACAGATCAATCTTTGAAAAAATTGCCACTCCTTTATATGATCAAAAATATCATCAATACATGGCAATAGGTACTTATTCTTTATCATAGCTTTGTTAAGCATCTGATAATCTATACATAAGCACAACGTACCATCCTTCTCCTTCATGAAGATCACTAGCACTCCCCAAGGTGAAACACTAGGTCTTATCAATCCCTTGGGAAACAACTCTTCCAACTATGCCTTAAGCTCTGTTAATTCCGTTGTAGTCATCCTGTAGGGTACTTTGGATACAGGTTTTGAACCTAGTACTAGGTCAGTGGAGAAATCAAATACTCTCTTGGAAAGAGTCCAGGTAGTTCTTCTGGAAAGACATCCACAAATTTTTGTAAGATGGGATACTTCTCCATATCTGTTTCTCCAGTTTCCACCACTTCTCCTTCTTCAACCTTTTGAGAAACTTGTGGTTCATGATACATGACATCATCTTTAGGAGTGACTTCCTTGAATTCTTCTAGTTTATCTATTTTAACTGCAAATAGTTGGCAACCTTTCTTTTTCACCCTATACATTTACACAACTGAAATCTATCGCAGTTTCACTTCTCTAGGTTTTCCTTGCAAAGACATTGTATTACCTAGATCATCTAGGAATTCTTTGGTTTTAGCATGGAAATCCACTTTATCTCTATGCTTCCATAGCCAATTCATTCCTAAAATGACATCATAAGAACCTAAGGATGCTACATACAAGTTTACTTCCATTGAGAAACTTGGAAGTTCAACCCTTGCCTCAAATAAACATTGGTTCACCGTTGCTCTTACCTGATTTGCATATTCTACAACCCAATATTTTTCCATAAAACCATCCTTCCTAGAAATTTGTTTATCTAATCTAGGTGAAACAAATTTTTTTGTGGCTCCGGTATCAATAAGCATAGAAATAGGTAAACTAAACAAAGTACCTAGAGTTTCCACCGGGGTGATCTGGTATTCAACTTGCCAATTGTCCATTGTTGCTTAGATCCATTGCTGAAATGTAGCCCATTGAGGAGGAAGTGAATTACCATGTGGTTGCGAACTTGATGGTTTGTTGGGACATTGATTAGAAAAATGATCCCCACCACATGTAAAGCATCCTCTTACTGGTCCTCTCCTTTTTGCTGGCCTTTCTGATTTACCACCATTCCCTCCAACTTTGTTATAGTTACCATTGTTGAAATTGTTGAAGTTGTGTCCCCAAAAATCCTTCCTTGGCTCATTCCAATTATTGTAGGGTCTCTTGTCCCCTTTCCTTTGAAATTCCTGCCCCTCATGAAACTTCTTTGGAGCTTGATTAAATTGAGGCCCTCCAAACTTCGTTCAATCCGTCTCTCGATAGTTTGAGATGGCTTTGAGCTTTTTATCTTGCTTGATTTCCTTCTCATATACTACGTCCATAGTGGTTGGACCATGTACATCCACTTCTCCACCTATTTGTCCATGTAGACCCATAATGAACTTCTTGATACGAAATCACTCATATTTTTGGTACATTAGTACATACCTCAAGAGACGAGTGAACTTCTCCCAATATTCATTCACTAACATATCTCCTTGCTTAAGATTCTAAAAATCAATGAGATTTTGATCAAAAAAGAGTTGGGGTAATGATCTCTTTCGAAAAATCTCAACAAACTCATTCTAGGTCAGCTTTAAGGAACTGATTCGAAGTTCCATATTATTCATCCACCAGTTAGAGGCTTCTCTTGCTAACTGGAAAGCACCCCACACAACTTTAGCGACCTCTGATTAGTTCCTTATTTCAAAGTACTTCTCCATTTGAATTAACCAAGCCTCAGCTTCTTCTCCATTGGTGCTTCCTTCAAATTTAGGATGAGTAATCTTTCTCATATCCCTAGATAACTCAGTTGCCAAACTCTTTCTCTTGGTTCCCTCATAATATGATTGTCCTATCACTTTCTTGATCACTAGATTTAGTGTGGTTTCTGGAATCCTCCCCTTCTTCCTCATTGTTGGGAACTTCTTCATCTCCTTCATTGTGTGGGACTTCTTCTTCCTCTCTTTCTTTTCCCTTCACTTCTTGTTCAAGGTTTCCTATCCTTGCATTAGTTTCATCCATGATTGCTAGAAGACGGTCCAACTTAGCTTCGCCATTATCCAGACCTTGTCCAACTTCTTGACTCTATCCAGGATTAGTTCTTGTCCTAACCATTGTCTTAAGTAAAGTTATACCTGGATGTTCATCTTTAATTAGATCCTATCATGGTTTAATAAATGCATAGAAAACATTTCAAAAGAGCATATAATCACATACAAAATTTTATTGAGGTTCTCATACACAAGTTTGATAAAAAAACACAATCTTTCATTTATTCATTAGGATTTCAATATCCTTCCTTTTACATAGAATGACTATTTAAATATTCAAGAGGAGAGTATCCATCGGATTCACTCTCAAATACATAACTATGCGGGATGTAACCCTTTGATTTTTTCTCATCTCTATCCCATAAAGGATAGTAACCCTCAAACTTATCTTCCGATACATAGTTTCAAGGAACGTATCCCTCAGATTCACTACTAGAGGCTAAAACAATAGCTTCAGCCATAGGTACTACACGATGGTTCCTAAATATCAACATTGGACTAGCACTACATTCTAAGGGAATATCCCTAGAAAGTGATAATGAGTCTAACTTGGCTAGAGAAACAAATGGTAAGTTGTTGAAAGTGGCTTTATCTCTCATCCTTATTCTCTCTTGACCAATACGTGATAGAGTGTGATTGATTGTCTCGGTATCACTTAGCTAGATGGAATTGCTATAGTTGGTTCATGTATACACCTAAAAATGGTCTGGAGAATATAATTAATTAGATATTGTTTATTTGATTAATTACCCAAAATTCCTCTACTATTAAATAAATAGAAATATTTATTTATATAGTTCATCATTATTTTCTTCAATCTTTTATTCTATTATTTTCGTCTTAATTAAATAAACAAATTTCATTTTGTTTTATTTAATTATCATAATTAAATTCATCTACTATTATATAAATAGAAATATTTATTTATAGTTCACATTCTAATTTCTTCCTATTTCTTCAATTTTAATTAAATATACTACTTCAATAGTTGGTATTATTTAATTATTACATCATTCCAATCTTAATTAAATAAATGAAGTTTTATTACTTTATTTGTTTAATTATCATATTCCTTCTATTTTAATTTAATAAACAACTTCTATAGTTTGTTTTATTAAATTATTTATTCCCCCTTTTGCTAATTTAAATAAATCAAAATATTTAAATAAAAGCATAAATTAAATTCCTCTATTCACTCACCTACCAAATTTGATTTTCCAAAATTCAATTTATTTCAATTAGCATTCATGGGAATGCTAGGGAGACAAATTGGAGACAATTTTGAATCAATCTCTCAAATATTCTTTCTCTGATCTTTCCTATCATCTTGCCTGATGTTTTCATGGGGAGGAACCATTCCCTTCGTCAACTCCAGCTTCTCAATCTTTCAACACTCAATTCTCCAGATTGAATATGAGCCATTGTTGTGTTACCCCTATGCAAATGTGTTGTCATAAATCAATAAGTACAACCTTCTGAAGAAAAGAAAGGATCCCAATTTATGCAAACTTACTCTACATGAATAGGCAATCATAAGCAATCAATCAACCATAGCAATAGCAATAGCAATAGAATAAGCATCACAGTATCATAGCATCAGTAGATTTCATCTCACGACAACATTTTAGTTTTTATTGTAGCTTCATTTAGAAAGTTTTGTGTCAGGATAGTTTACAGTAGCTCCATATCATCTAGAAATCATTAGCAATCATTGAATCATTGCATTTAACATCCATTCTGTTCTCTAGATAGGCATTTTAAACAGTTACGGTGCTTACAAATCTAAGAGCCTCTGTAACTTGATAAATATTTGGAGATAGGAGACAATGGGACGCATTCAAGCTTTATGTGTTTTTAAATTAGTTTAATTCATGATTAATCTTGATAAAATGTCTCATTAAGAAGTGTTTTTGTTGTTATTTTGATATTATTGCTATCAAAAACCTCACTACTAACAACAACATAGTTTTAGGACAGATTCAGAATGATGATCATGCTGGGATTGAAACCATTTGGGACCATGATGATATACCTACCAAATTCCTATTTGGCTACACCCAAGATTTTGACACCTATGATAACCCTCTGTTCAACCAAGATATTTATGAAAACCCACTCTTTGACCATACTTCTGCTGAAGAGATCCATCTATTATCCTTCCATCACACTGACCCTAGGTTAGGGTATGAATCTCATAATGTTCTCTCTATCAAGCAATCTTGTCAGGTCACTAAAGATGCACAAACTTTTGTTGATGTTAGAAATACCGAAAATGATAGTATCAAAGGCTCCATTGATGGCATCACTACTCCCACTTCATCCATCTCATCCACATCCATCCACCTTGAAGACATTGATCAACAAGTATCGCCTAAAGAATATATAAAGGAGGCAAATAAAAAATCAAAGGTAAAAATGCCTTTTTCAAATGGAGATTCAAAATCAAAAGAAAGCTTGTCATGGACAAAAGATCCAGAGAAGTCCCCTAGACAAAATAAAAAGCTATTGGAAAAATAAAAAATCAAATTCAAAAAAAAAAGAAAAAAAAGTTGATCTCCAAACATGTCTCTCCCTCAAAAATCACTAGGGGCATCTATCAAAGAAAAAAATCAAGGAAAGAACTTGTTGATTCACGATCTATATCCCTATCACTTATACCACATCTCCCTTTCCACTCATCCATATTCATTTACTCATCATATCATTACACTTCCATTAGTGATGTCTTTCAATGCATCTTTGATGGCGACCCCTTCACGTACTATAACTCATCGATTGCCCAAACTCCTTTTTGTCTGAAGCCTGATGGCCCATATAGCTTGCACATTAAGGATCTTATCATAACCTCTTTCATTTATCTACTCTATCATCCATCATGTTTGACACCCACACCCCTCATTCTGATTAGGTCCTTCCATCCAACACTGTCATTCACATAGAATCAGGGAATCATCCTATCGGTCTATGGATCTGGAGCCTATCGGCTATCTACACCTGAAGGTGATCTGTTTGATGAACTAATCAATAGTATCCACCTCGGAAAATTCTATGCTTGAATAATCTAGTGCATGGTTGAAAAGCATTGTCATGATGAAAAAATGGCAAATAGGCATCTTGGTAACAGAAAAATACAAAAAAAAAAATTAAAAATGGAAAAATACAAAAAAAATCAGAAAAGACAAAAAGACAAAAAATCATAAAGTCTAAAAAGTGCAATAAAAAAAAATAGTGAAAACCTAGAAGAAAGCACTACTTGTGATTAAACTAGCTTCTCCATCTATTGGATGCATGACTTCGATCGTTCACTTTTTCCATCACTTTTACCATCCATCATCTAAAAGAACAACATCATGTACATATCCTCTCAATAGAGTGATCGTGTCACACCATAGCTTGGGGGAAACTCTGGACTTCACTGGGGGCAAAAAACTTGACCTTAATCAAATGGACAAACAACAGTAGGTCAAACGTGGCAAGAATAATGATAAAAAATGCAATGCAACATTGAACATCAACCATCACCAGAAAACACATCAAACATCCATATCATATCAAAAATCCAAAAACATGTCAAAAATTGATCAAAAAGTTAAAAACAGAGTCTATGTCAGTCAAACTACATGGTCTTTACGTGTATAACATAGGAAAGGCTAATCATTGATCAACCCCCAAGGCCTCACTAGGTCAGTCCATTAGGGTTTATCACATGCACTACCACACACGTTGAAAATCATCATGCACATCAATTTTTTTTAGAATCAATCTTGTTAGTTTGTGTCAGTTGAACTACGTGGTCTCTGCATGTATAATGTAGGAAAGGATAATCATTGATCAACCCCCGAGCCCCCCAGGATAGGTCTTTAGGTTAGGTCTTTGGTCAAGAACTCTCGAAAAACACAAAAAACATCATAAAATTAGGATGGATGATCTAATCTGAATAATGATTTGAAATACTTTAAGTAATGGTTGGATATATTGTATTTTGATCATTGTTATCATTTCTTTGGAGCAAGTCGATGATATATTGAACTAGAGAAGCAAGGAAGAAGAATGATATTTTCTTTGTCTGTTGTCTATGAGTTAATCATCATTATTTTGTGAATTGTCACAAGACATGCTCTACAAAGTATCACTGATGACATTCCAATTCACATAGGAAAGTGATTAATTCTTGTCTATTTATGCAAGAAATGCTTAGGTCATCTCGGTTTAATTATACCTCGATGCTTGTGTTCGCTTGCAATATCAAAAATCATGAAAGTAGTACTCAGGTCATTATTGGTTTACATTATACCATTGATGCTTGTACTCACTTTCAACATTTTAAAAAGCTCCATGATGATACAAAGCATGATAAAGGGACTGTTAAGATGCCTATGTTTGTATGTATATTTGCATGGTAGAATAGATTGCATTCATGATAGTATTACATCTGCAGAGTATTTGTTACAAAATTGGTGAATCATTCAAAAATGACATTATCTTTTCTTATTAATGGATTGAGTGTACTTGACATTAAAAAAAATCATCATCATATAGCTGCATAATCATCTCATTGCATACATTAGAAACATTTATTTTATCATTTCATCATTATTATTTACATCAAATAGTTTGCATTCATCATGTCATTTCTAAAATTATGCATCACCTCATAAAATTGCATTAGAAAACTATCAAGAACAAATCACTATGTAATTGTATATTCATTTATCTATTCATCACATCGTATATCGTACATTTCAAAATATCATCATAAATATCATTATTCATTATTTTTATCATTCATTCATCACATCATAAATTTGCATTTCGTATCACAAGAAATAAAGTGCACATATCCCATTTATATCATACATCATTCAAAATTAAAACATCATATCCATCATCATACATCTATTTCATCAACATCATACATCCATACATCATATATCCATACATCATGCATCCATACATCATCATTATACATCATCATAATAAAAAAAACATAGATAAAACATCATTAATCATAAAGCATATCAACATGATTATAAGTTGCATCCATAACATCATAATAGGATCATCACATGGCATATAGAACATAAAATAAATGCATCCATCACATCATATAGAACACATAATGCATTGATAAAGTCCACTGCATATCATATAGATATCAAAATCATAAATGTCAAGTACACAATGATATTTGAAATGAAAAGAGATATATCATCAAAAAATGGTTGTAATCGGAATGTACATCATCATCTCAAAATGCAACAGAGGAACCACATCATGTAAACTAAGTGTTTCTAGCTCCAGATAGTGTAGGAATCGCAGGACTAGTCCCTCTACCACCACCAAATGTACCAGGATCTTTGGGATCTCTAGGATCTCTCCAAAGAGGCTGTGTCACACCTTCAATCATTGTCCTGGAATGTGTCCTACCAAATCGAGACTGCCTGAAGCTCACTCTCTGCTCAAAAGGGACGACTTCATAATATCTCGATCTGTAGTACTCCACCTCCCCACCAATACAGGAAACCTCTCACATATAATCTGCTAAGGAGGTACCATCTGCCAATCTCTGTAATCTCTCAGCTGTGGCCTAAGCACCCTCTACTGTAAATTTGGTAGCATCCCTCTCAACGGTCAAGGATGTAATCTGAGCCTGAGTTGCCCCTGAAATCTGCCTGGTAGAATCCCTCTCAATCGTCAATGCTGCAATCTATGTCTATGTCATAGTCAACTGAGTCTGCACTGATGCTAAAGCCTCTACGTGTGACTGGGCCTGTGCCTGCATCTGAGCCTGAGTATACTCTAATAAACCCTGAGCCTGAAAAAGCTACTCTTGAGCAGTCTCTAACTGCACCTGTAGGGTCGTTATCTGCAACTCATCTGCAACATCTCTCACCGCCTGCCTCTTACGAGGCACTATATGCTCAGACAAATCTAAGGCAGGACTCGACCCACCTGCAACATCTACATGGTCAAAATCATAATCATCCCCACTGCTCTCATCTCCACTATCTCTCTCATCTCCGCTATCCCTCTCATCCTCACTATCCTCCTCCTCACCAACATCCTGCTCCATGCCAACATCCTCCACTCCAATATCCTCCACCTCAACATCCTCCTCCTCAGTGTCACCAACCTCCTATCTCCTTTTCCTACGACCATGTGCAACGACAACATCCTCCTCTGCAAATAATAGGACAAGCTCATTAGGAATAGTAAGTCGTGGAAAAGGATGAAAAGCCTGGTACTTAGCATATTTTTCTTTTATGGTGGCTCAACGATATCAGGATGAATGTCCCACTCAAACGGTTGCAAAGCCTAATACTCCTCAACATCAACATCATATGACAGACCAGACCCCCAATCTGTAGCATCTGTCTGACGACGAGCATAATGAAAAACACCCTGGGGCATGCCCTGAACCAAGTTGTACTGTCTATGCACTCGTCTGATCAAAAATCTCTCCAATACCCAACAATTCTGACTAATCAGTAGCATCAACTGACAGAGAAAAGGCACCTGAATATCATCCTCGTCCCACTGCTCGCAATCTAGGTAAGGACGCCATGTCACAGACTCTATATCATCAATCACTCTCCTCCAATACTCTAACTTACCCAGTCTAGACTGAGTAATACGACCTGCATATCTAAATACATATGGTCTCATGGGTGGTCTTTGTCTCACTGGCACCGGACATGTGACAGCTATGTGCTCCCATGCCCATACCTACAGTAATGTAGCTTTAGATGATAAACTCTGACCTCGAAGGTAAACTGCTGAATGCAAATCATGATACAAATGGGAAAGCATACACATGCCCCAAGCATACCTCGTCCAATGTACAATCATGCTCTCAAGTACACGGCCCCAACCAATAGAAAGTCCCTTTGAATTGCGATCAGGACAAAGGAACCCTCCAATAAAACCGACCAAAACTATAGAAAGAGTGGCATAGGAATCTACCATATCACGCCAAGGAATCCAATACCCTGAAATCCGATCATCTTGAAACACTCTGCGGAGAGCATTAGTCCTGCCCTACTCTGAAGAATCATAAATGACAACCTCTCTAATAATGGGAATCTGAAGAATCTGCCAGACATCCTCGGGGGTGACTATCATCTCACCGGTAGGAAGGTGGAAGGTGATGTGCTTGTTGTGCCATCTCTCGACTAACACTGTCAAGAGACCCTGATTAATCCTAATCTGGGGCATGAATAATAAGGAAGCCAAACCACATCATACTATGAGTGTTGTCTTAGGTTGCGCTAACTAAGGAATCAAATCAAATGTCCATGGGAATCGCTCTCGAACTTGAAGGTTCTCCAACGGCTCCTATTATCAGGAAATATTCAAAATCAGTACTCTATGTCGAATCATCAAAACATCATTTATCCTATCAAATCTAATTAGCTCTTGGTGAGAATTTTGATCAAATCTCGTGAGCAAGCATCATTGAACCTCACCTATCATGAGTTCAATCATCAATCTTAAAATTGAACCTCACCTATGATGAGGTCAATCATCAAATACAT
Organism: Sequoia sempervirens; assembly: GCA_007258455.2. NCBI lineage: Eukaryota > Viridiplantae > Streptophyta > Pinopsida > Cupressales > Cupressaceae > Sequoia > Sequoia sempervirens. The sequence goes on along the minus strand of VDFB02047230.1, from coordinate 252,474,224 downwards.
CAAATCAACCTCACCTATCATGAGGTCAATCATCAAATGCAACAAATCAACCTCGCCTATCATGAGGTACAACAATCAAAATATAATTATCCCTTGCCAATCATGAGGATAATTATCATCAATCAAACATCAGATCTCGCCTATCATGAGGTCGAACATCATCTACTTGATCAGGATCATCAATCATATCAAACCAACAGCTGACACAATCGAAAATCGACAAAGTCAAGGACAAATTTTGACAAACCTTTATCAATTTGATTTGAATGCGCTAAAATAAGCACTCAAAGCACAAAATCATGACATACGCCAATTCATCATTCAAAAGTTCTATTACAGGTGGTCAAAGCACCATTTTACCAAAGCGTTATTTTATTCGATCAATGCGCTAAAACATCCAATCAAAGCACTAAAACAGAGGGTCCTAGCGCTAATGTTCCTATCCTAAGCACTAAAACTATGGAAGCGCTAATTCATCTAACCTAAGCGCTAAAATAGTCGACCTAAGCGCTAATGTTCTGAATGCACTAAAACAGAACTCCTAAGCTCTAAAACAACATATGGAAGCGCTACAACGGAGCCTAAAAGCGCTAAAAAATGAGGGAAAAAAAGCTACATATTGGAGGTCCGTACGTGGCCGAGCACTGGTGATGTCGCACATGCTCGAACTAGTGAGTATGGTAGGGAATCGACATCTTGCTCCAAAGTCACTCAAAAACCTCTCACAAGGTTTTCAAAAATGCAAATACACATATGAATTTGAAAAGGACCTTTTCAACCTTTTATAGGTTATTTGAGAGGGGATTTTTGTGGCATTGATTTAATTTATTTTTTAGGGGAGATTAATTCAAACTTCATCCAGAGGCTACTTTCTACAATTTCTATCGGGAGATAAATTATTTCATCATCGAATCTACATCAAATCATCATAAAATCATTAAAAAATTGATTTTTTTTTTAAATTCCAAAAAAATCAAAATTCATTAATTTATCTCCTAAGGGGGCATATATCCACCATCAGCTAAAATCAATATTTGGGACATGTCTGGGGCATTCTAAAAAAATTCCGTTGATACTAGCAGCAGTAGCACAAAATTTTCTTTGAAGCAATGCGTAAACACATCACTTCAAAGAGGGGAAAAATGTATACACCTAAAAATGGTCTGGAGAATATAATTAATTAAATATTGTTTATTTGATTAATTACCCTAAATTCCTCTACTATTAAATAAATAGAAATATTTATTTATATAGTTCATCATTATTTTCTTCAATCTTTAATTCTATTATTTTCGTCTTAATTAAATAAACAAATTTCATTTTGTTTTATTTAATTATCATAATTAAATTCATCTACTATTAAATAAATAGAAATATTTATTTATAGTTCACATTCTAATTTCTTCCTATTTCTTCAATTTTAATTAAATATACTACTTCAATAGTTGGTATTATTTAATTATTACATCATTCTAATCTTAATTAAATAAACGAAGTTTTATTACTTTATTTGTTTAATTATCATATTCCTTCTATTTTAATTTAATAAACAACTTCTATAGTTTGTTTTATTAAATTATTTATTCCCCCTTTTCCTAATTTAAATAAATCAAAATATTTAAATAAAAGCATAAATCAAATTCCTCTATTCACTCACCTACCAAATTTGATTTTCCAAAATCTAATTTATTTCAACTGGCATTCACAAGAATGCCAGGGAGACAAATTGGAGACAAATTTGAATCAATCTCTCAAATCTTCTTCCTCTGATCTTTCCTATCATCTTGCCTGATGTTTTCATGGGGAGGAACCATTCCCTTCATCAGCTCCAACTTCTCAATCTTTCACCACTCATTTCTCTATATTGAATCTGAGCCATTGTTGTGTTACCCTTGTGCAAATGTGTTGTCGTAAATCTATAAGTACATCCTTCTGAAGCAAAGAAAGGATCCCGATTTATGCAAACTTACTCTAGAGGAATAGGAAATCATAAGCAATCAATCAACCATAGCAATAGCAATAACAATAGAATAAGCATCACCGTATCATAGCATCAATAGATTTCATCGCACGACAACCTTTTAGTTTTTATTGTAGCTTCATTTAGCAAGTTTAATGTTAGGATAGTTTACAGTAGCTCCATATCATCTAGAAATCATTAGCAATCATTGAATCATTGTATTTAGCATCCATTTTGTTCTCTAGATAGGCATTTTAAACAATTACGATGCTTACAAATCTTAGAGCCTATGTAGCTTGATAAATCTTTGGAGATAGGAGACAATGGGACGTATTCAAGCTTTTTGTGTTTTTAAATTAGTTTAATTCATGATTAATCTTGATAAAATGTCTCATTAAGAAGTGTTTTTGTTGTTATTTTCATTATCACTTATTCACACTTACAGTTCCCTCAATGGTACGAAAAATGGCTTCTTTTTCCTTCTTGGCATGTAGGTAACGCTCATTTCCAATCAATGAATTTCTTGCAGTTAACCTGAGACACACCATCCTGGCACAAGAATTTCCAAACATTACTCATAATGTTGGAAGGGAAAACATAGCGAGCACATAGGTTCCAGAGTTGAACCTAGTAGCTTTGGTACCACGTGTAACATGCCCATTGTTCTACACGGTAACTAACCTATGTTTTAACCTCAAGTAAATAGTTTTAAGCAGCTAACCATTATGGGAAATACAAATGTTCCTTTCATTTATAAAGATAGCATGCACATTTGAAATAAACATCTTCCAAACTTTCCCCATTGCATTATATCAAAGTATTACAAATTTACAATTATTGATTTCATAGTAAATAATTCATGATAGCATTTATCTTTTACAATCTTTCCATAGACATGGATACAAAAAATACAAAAAAGGCTCCATTGAGCTTACTGGAAATAGATGTATGAATGGTCCAGGTATCCTCCATCAAATCTTGGTTGCCAATTGATGATGAGAAGCATCACTCAAGCGCTTTTCTGCCAACCTTGGACTAATTGTGGTCCCTCGCACATCTACCAAGCTGATAGATGGCCCTACCCTTCGATGAAGACATTGGTTTGGTAACCTCATAATAACATTTACTTTCCCTAAGCTTGGTGGTGTGTACTAAACGTTTCTAGATCTTTCATACAATGGATACAACTTACTCATATGAATTTACTTGTCTAGTAAGAAAATTTGGATCACAATGAACTGATAGTGTAAACAGTGGAAACTTACAGTACTATGGCCAAAGTATTCATCACCCAAAATTATACAGTGGACGTCACATGCTCACCCACCTTCATTGCTCAATTTGTATTGACCATTCATAACCTGTGCATAGGCTATCCCCTTATGCCATGGATTAACCTTAACCCGAGGAATAACCTATAACCTCTATGTTATCTAAAACACATCTACTAAGTAAATCATAGTAACACTAAGACCCAACTAGGTTAAATATTAGCTATATAAGCTCTATCCATAATATAGTATTTAATCCCACTATATCCACCCATTCCTTAATATGAAATATGTACAAACACTTCAAGCAATATAGATCCTAATACTAAGTACATCAAGAAATATTTCACTTTCACATAAGATTTAGAATAACCTTTCCCTAACAAGCAATTGAACTAATTTCCAAAACAATAAAAATAATGTCACACAATCTTTTCAAATACATAAAAAGTATAAAAGAGTAGAAATCAACATAGCTGTTTATGCAATGCTTCCAATTGATTGAACTAGTTTCCCAACACAACCTTATCAAATCAATAAGAAATTCCCAATCATCCTTCTCCCTCTTCTCAAAAATATCACTCTCAAAATCCTCTCACAACTCTTAAAAACTCTCAAAACTTAGAAAATCAGAAAATAATAACTCAGAAAATCACAACAAGAATGCAGATATGCATCTCTATTGAGGTAGAAAGCACCACTATTTATACACAAAGGTGAGCAACTGTAGACTAGAAATAGGGTATCAAAGATGACACTTCTTAATTCAAAAGGTTCGACTCAACAAGAATAAGAAAAGGTGCAGCTAAGATTGTTGCACAATAAACACATACACAACCAACGTGAATGAGTCACTAATTCAAGTGGAAAGCAAGAATGATAAACAAAAATGCAAGGTTATTGTTCTTCTACAAGTCAACTTACTTTGGCCAGCTTCACATTTGACCATTTCATATATTTCAAATTACTTCATAATCTAGATTTTGTATTGTAGTTTAGACTTCCATTTGGTTTACACTTCTCACAAGTTGGTGCCACATTATGCATTTCACACCCTATTCTATCGGTCGTTGTTTGCTAATGACTAAGTCAAAGCTTCATATGCTAGAGTATTTATTTTCCTTCATTTTACTTAGTCTTTTGTAGACTATATTACATGTTGGTTTAGCATTGATACTATGCGCTATACACAACACTCTCAATATTTCATTTAACTCAGCATTAAATACTTTAAGCATCACTTATGTTTATGTGTTGATTTAAGTGTTATTCTCTTTATCTATATTTTGCACACAATACTTAGCATATGCTATGTTTAATTTTCTATGCACTTGATAAATAATTCAATGCTATAGAAATCATTATCATATATATTTAATATATATAACATATATACACATAACATATTATGTATACATGTATATATGAATATATATATATATATATATCAACTTACAAGTTTATAGAATTGTATTATTCGATATACAAATACACATATGCATTCTTATACTTAATATATTAATGCATGTGTATATCTACATATATATACATATGTATGTATGTATATATATATATATATATAATAGTATGGAGGTTTCCTTGATGTCAATACATGCGTGTATGTTAATATATATATGTATATGTACTCATATACTACATATATATACATATCACACCTTGAAATTTTAAACTCATATTTACATAGTCATATTGATCGACATATATACATGGAATGCATATATATATGCATATAGGTGTCACCTTGTCCATTTTATATTCCCATACATATGGGTAATCCGTCCATGGCACACATAGATATGTCTATCTATGTATACTTATTCACATATTTACTCATGTGTATGGCTTTATCGTTGACACATACATATATACATGTATATACACTTTATGCATATATCCCATCGATTAAATAGAAACACATAAAGAAGAACTCACATATCACAAAGAGACTCAACAATATAAACCCCTAAGCAAGAACATTCACATATAAAACCATAAGCAAGGCTAAAGGTAATTCCCCAAACTATTATCCTGACTCGACCAATCTAGAAATATGTGTGTGAAAGCTCAGTTTAGGGCTTTATCAAAGGTTACCAGACCAATTTCTTCTCCCTGAGTGATACTTCCCCTCTCCTCAGGAGGCTTGATTTAATTCATGCATACAACTTAGTACATTGCAACAATAGCCAACAAAAAACAATACATTCATTTTGCATCATATATTTCACAATCAGAATCATTTCATAACATCAAATTAAATCAACATTTATTCATCATATTTCCAAAACACATAAACCATAAATACACTCATCTAAAGAATTTTCACCCAACTAGGTAAAAGTAAATAAGTAGTAACACAATGGGGTGTAACAACTTGTCCTTAGGCCCTTGATCTCCCTTTGGCCCTCTTTATTTAGGCCTACCCCTAACATTGAGAGCATTCATTGAGCTATCCATAGCCTTCTTCCTCATTTTCTATGACAACAAAGTTACAACAAGTGTATTCATCCTGGGATCTTCAAGGTTACCCATGATAGCAAGAATGAAATTTTCCCATGACTCAAGTAAAGAACAAAGAAGCACAATGCATTTGTTGTCTTCCTCAAGTTTAACATCTATAGATGCTAATTGACTCAAAATCAAATTAAATGAATTCAAATGCTCTACAATGGATTCACCTTCCTTCATTTTAAAAGAAAACAATTTTATTTTCAAATATAGTTTGTTCACAAGGCTCTTGGCTTGATAAATCTCACCCAACTGTTTCCATAAGGCAAATGCAATATTTTCTTTAGGAACATTCAGGAGGACAAAATCAACAAGACATAACTAGATAGTACCTCGTGCGTTTTTCTCCATTTTCTCTCAATCACCATCACTCATTTTTTGTATTTCTTTTCATTTGTTGCAACCACCCATTGATCTCTTTCTTCAAGGAGATCCTTCATTTTCAACTTCCATAGCTTGTAGTTAGATCCATTAAGCTTTTCAATGTCCAACTAAGATGTGGATAAGACCATGATTCCTACAACCACAAATCTACAAAACAAAACTCCCACTACAACATAGAAAACCTTCACACTTCCACCCAATAGACAAATTTGGCCAAACTTTGATATCAAATGTTAGAAATGAAGGAAACCACTACAATATGGAAATCAAATTTAACTTGCAAATCTAAAATATAAACTTGAAAATAATGGAGAAATGATTTAAATTGCAAGTAAATCACACAACTCAAGAGCCATACACATAACACAAGGATTATGTGGAGAAAACCCTTTCGAGTTAAAAAATCCACCAAGAAAAGAGGGAAAATATATATTATTCTTCAAAGAGATTACAATACATAGAATTTCCTCATCTTGACTCCAATCCAGTAGCATTTGTGTACCTATAAAATATATTATAGTGTCTCCATCTCAACCCCTCAATATATAGACTCATGGGGGCTCAAAATACCACCATAAAACATTTCCATGGGTCAAAAAAAGGTTCAAAAATACCATGGTAAAAATCCATATGACCCCTTACATGCGAAACATGGTTTCTTACATGACATTTCACCCTCTTACAAGTTGTCACAAGAATCCCTAGAAAATAGGAGATACTCTTACATGCATCATAGACCATCAATAGCTTATGCAAAGATCCTCTTAAGTGTGTCATAGCTGATTCTCATGTCGAAAATGATATCCCCCACTTTTTTCCCTTATAGTTGTCTTAGAATCCATCATAACATCCTTAAAAATAGGCTTTCCGTGTTATACCACTAAGTGGGCATCTTTTGAGAGCTAATAACTTATTTTTCAAGGCACCAACATGTGGCAAAAGTTTCAACTCAAAATCTCAGGCCCCTTTTGATGGAGCACAATTATTCAATAACATAAATGGTATTTATCCACGGGAAAATGTAAAGTAACAATAAATAAATAACTTAGGAATTTCCAAGGTTGAGACACCTTGATTACCAACAAAAATTGCATAGTATTTTTATGTCAAAAGATCAAAAAACATTACTTTTCTATATTTTTTGGAAAATATAGTCAATTAAAACTTTTTTTTGTAAGTTATCATTTGAACATATTCATTTGCTCTAAAAATATCCAAAATTGCATGCATGTATGTGATTCATATAGAAAAACTAGTTTTTGGTGCATTTCCATAAATCTATTGAATTTCAGACCTCAACCTTTGAGATATAAGACCCTAAGACATTGTACATCATTCTCAAAATTTGAAATTTATAAAAGCACCTGCCAAACATAAGTGCCCTAGGTGCCCTTGTCTAGACATTATGGGCTAATTTTTTTTGTGAAGATCTATGTGTGTGTCCTTTGTCCAGATTTGGTTTATGTTTTGGAGTTTTGTTTTTTAAACCTATTTGATTTTGCTAAAACATTGCTAGCTTGATCTATAGGACATAACACAATGTTCTCATTGCAAAAATATTGTGTTGTCATAATTCATGTTCTATTGTCAAATCTTGTCAAGCAATTAAAATAATTTTTGTTACAAGCATGTGCAAATGAATTTATTTCACCTCTTTTGTAGTTTTCACTGATCCCTCTCCCACTATCTCTCCTATGTGTGAGGTTAGCTTGGTGCGAGAGAATGCAATCATTGAAAATTATAACAATAATTTTTGTTCTTCTCCTGATATCTCACCTACTTGTGAAGAAGGTATCTTGGTGATAGAAGATCCAATCATTTAGTATTATGAAATTCTTGATTGGTTCTCTCCCAATACCTCTCCTACTTGGGAAGATATTGTGGCACAAGAGGATGAAATCATTGATATATCTCTTTCAAAATATAGTATGATGGATGACATAGATGAAGATTCTAAGGTTACATTAGATCCCCCATTGGTAGAAGATCGTCAACAAGTAGTTAATTCCATTGAGGTTATGAATGCACAACTAACATTTAGATCTCCTTTAATTATTGGACCACCTAAAAGTACTCTAATTATTGGACCTCATAAATCACCTCTCATTATAGGACCTCCTAAACCTCATGGAAAAATTATAAACTTTGAAAAACAACTCACTAGTAATCATGTGTCCCAACAACGAAGTTATCATGCAATTGCTCACACATATCACTAGAAATAATAAGCAAGCAAAAAGAATGCCAACATCCATCCCATTGCTTCAAATATACCTTCCACCTGCACCTAATATTCCTCAATGTAGTGGTGAATAATATGATCTTGATAAGAAACTTTGTAGTACTCTAGCTGAGATTTCCCTTTGGGATGATTCAAACATCACCTACATCCCACAAGATGCTCTGAGATGCTTTGCAGAAGATTGATGTCTCAAATTTTGTTAGACCAAATGATGTAGCCACCTTGTTTGATTGTATGCGGGTGATAAACTTGGGTATTACATTCCCTCAACATGAATTTCCCTTGCTAGAGATCCAAAACAAACATGAATCTTTAATGATAATGGTGGTGATTAATAAAGCGAGAGCTAGGAATACCCTCATAGACAATGGATCGGGTCTTAATGTTTATAGTATTGATCTTCTAGATAAAGTTGGTGTGGACAAGAATCTTATAGAACCTAATGATGTTAATATTCATGGCTTTGACAATGTTAGTAAGCAACCATTAGGGGTGATCACACTACCCATTAAGGTAAGACTTGTGGTTTTTCCTACCCTTGACCATATCATGCCAAGACCTCTTTGATACAATCTTCTCTTAGGTAGACCATGGATTCATTCCATGAAGGGAGTTTCGTCTACTCTTCATCGTGACATGAATTATGAATATAATAAAAAGATATTTGGTTAAGGAAAATGAAAAAAGTTAAAATTCACAAATCAAAGTTGAGCATGACACTTCCAACTCTCTTAATACTTTGATTCCAACTTCAAGAGTAGAACCTATATATATTGAACATAACCATAATTATTTTCCACCTATAGAAAAATTCTAAGACAATGATTGGGGTTCTTTATATTTGACACCTTGTTTCAAAGGGGAGTCTAAATCTTGCCATCAAAGTCCAAAGAGTCAAGCACAAATGATGATCATGATATTGCTTCATCTTCAAAAATACATGTTTTGGTGATGATTGGGGTTTATTAGATTTTACACCCTCCTTTATGGGAGAGTACAAAATCTCACAATCTAATCCTAAAGAGTCTTGTGTTTAATCTTGTTCTACATTAGCAGATTCAAAGACATCACCCCATGATGGTGATGGGGCTCTTTCACTTTCCCCCCTCATGAGTGGAAGATGCCTAACTTTAAAAAAATTTAAAAGGATTTGTGTGTTCATGAAAGAACCAATTCTTCTCATGAGAATGTAGATATGATTTCTTCATCTAACTTGGAAGAATGTTATTGGCTTGGATACAAAATTCTTTCTAAAAATGGACATAATGCAAACATGAAAAAAAAGATAAGGATCAAGTGAAGTCTATATTGTGCTTTTCTAAGCAGATTCTAGGTTTCCAACCTTTGTCCCCATATTCATCTAATGTTTTATCATCTATTGTAATTATGGCATCTTGTGATAAGCGAGCAAGCTTTTCTTCACGAGAGAAAGAAATGTCTTATACTAATGAGAAATATCATATTTTGTTGAGGCTTCTCAATAACACATTTTGTGCATATCATCGAGTGTGTGGTCATTCTAGGTCAATGAATGTCAGGTCTTGAGTAATAAAATACAACTTAGTGATTGTGATGCTCTCACATGTATTGATGCACCTAATCACTCTAAACAATACTGATCTTTATTCTATGGTGTTGCTCCTCACTATGTGGTATTGATAGCTTTATGCGTTTGCTCATTGTCATTCAGGGTGGTACAATCTCAAGTGCAACCATATTTTTCATGGCAGCAACATGATAGTCTCTGGCATGGTTTTCCTTGTCCCTACACTTGGTGGGAAAGTATAAGTAGTTTTGAAGATGTGCATTATTGTCTTCCTTAAAATACCAATATAACAAGTATGTTGACATTTTAAGGGGGGGCATATATTACCCTTATCCATTTCATAAATTTCTTGTGAGATTTAACTTATTGGAATACCATCTTCATGGTGGCATTGTTTATAACACCCCCTAAGGCATGGTTATCAATTTGTTCCTTGTGGCGTTGAGCATTTGTTCATCTCCTTGGATATTAAATTTTATGCACCTTTTGAGGTGAGTCTTGTTTTTCCCCTTGGACGTTAAATTTTAAGCACCTTTTGAGGTGAGTCTTGTTTGTCCCCTTGGACATTAAATTTTATGCACCTTCTAAGGTGAGTTTCTTTTGTCCCCTTGGACGTTAAAATTTAGGCACCTTTTGAGGTGAGTCTTGTCTGTCCCCTTAGATGTTATGTTTGTGTTTGTGTATGTTTTTATGTTTCTATCATGTTTGTATTGTGTTGTGCATTGTGATTGTGTTCATGTGTTGTGTTCTTGTCATGTATGCTTTTTGTTTTCCATGTTGTATTTCACTTCACATATGTGTTCCTTTGTCCTTATGTTGGTTTTCCATGGGATCTTGAATCCTGGGGGCTTGCACATCTCCATAGATTCATTGTCATCCCACCTCTTCAATGTTTGGACAATTGAACCCCTCTTGACATATTCTTCCTTTAGTGCGAGTTTGAGCGCAAGTTCATACTCTCACTAAAGTGGGGGCTAAATGTAGCATCATAAATTGTCACCCTTGACAATTTCACACTGCCTTGACACTCTATTTTTCTTATATCTTTAATTATAATAATAATTTTCCAATTTTGGGGCTAGATTAATAAAATATATTTAATTCCTCGTCATCCCTATAAATTCAGGTCAAAAAGTGTCAGACAATGTTTCCAAGGGCGCCATTGTCCAAAAAGCAATTTTATGAATGTTTTAAATTCCAATTGGTGAGCTTTTATGAGTTGAAAATGACCCCAGTCCATCCCCTACCCAAAAGGATTAATTAAAATGCCTAATTAAGCATGTTTTCTTCTCATTTTGAGCATGAAAGGAGAAATTTATGAATGGGAGAAAAATTGAAGATTTCAAGACCAATCAAAGGAAGTCAAGAGAAGATTTATGAGCATTATTGCAACATTATTTTCAATCAGGAACCATGACAAGCATTTGTCATGTTTTTATTTAAGTCTATTCATGTTTTATGATTATTTGTTTTGTGAGTACTAACACTTGTAAGTCTTCAAAGCAATCCAAGCCAAATTGCAATTAGGCCTTGAGGAGATGTGCATGAATCAAATACTCCAAGGAAATATGACATGAGTGGTGATTTGCAGTCCATTGTTGATTCATCATTCATTTGGCATTTAGCCTCTATCCCTCAAAAGGATAATATCTCTATCAACCTTTCCATTGTGGAGGTGGAAACATCAACACAAGTTTTGATTGAGGCAAGCACCTATATGGGATAACCCTTCATCTCTCTTTGAATGTGTAGGTTTCATATCTGAAGAAGATTGGAGGAAGATTGAAGATCATTTATTCATTGTTGCATTCAAAACTCTACAACTTGGCAAGATATGAAAACTCAATTATCTCAACAATCGATGAAGATCCAATAGTGGGATTTGGAAAGAAGAAGCCTCTCAAAAAACACTTGAGGATTGTGAAACCAAATTTTAGTTTCAGCTCTCCAAACACAGGCACCCTTGGAGGAATCGTCCCAAAAAATTAGGCTCAAATTTGAACCACGAGTGCACAGTAATCTACTCTTTCTAAATTTGCTGTCGAAATTTGGTTTTACAATTTTTCTGTTATAGAAAAAGTGCATTTTCAAATTAGCTCTGATGGTTTCATTAAGTAAATAAAAGAAAATCAATTTCAATCAGTTTCTAAGGCATTAAAGGATCAAATCCAATGTTGATTGACTCACCTTCAAGGTTGGAAGTCAATCTAATCTCCTTGCCAAATTGCATCCTAATGTTCTTTGAAAAATGATTCATTATAGTGATCTATGCATTAGACCTAGGGTCCTTTATTCAACTAAACAAGTCCTTGGAGATCTCCCCCTAAATCCTTCCTTCAATCCATATCTTCTCTATCCTACCCCAACATATCCCTCAACCATTTAATTCAATCCACTTACATCCTTTTCTCTAAGCATGATTTTTGCTTACCATTAGTTCCATCATTGAGGCAACCAACAAAAGCGAACACTAATCCATGAGAAATACAAATTTCAATAATGATTGCTAGCACACTTTATCCATGTCCAAGAACTCCCAATCTAAGAAAGTCTTTCCTAGCATCACACACCCATCCAAAAAACCATAGGATTTATTTTGTATCTGTCTACAAGACATTTTTAGTGCTAAAATAATCCAATCACCATCATCAAGATATATCATTCCCAGTCCTTTTTTTTTCATTATTAACAACATTGTTGGTGTTCCCAACTAATTGTCTAGGTTTTCCTAAATATTAGTTAGTTCTTATGCTCAAAAACCCTAGGTCAGTGGCCAACGATCATGAGATAGGTTTTATATTTTTCTCCTCTGCACTTTAGGCTTTGCAGGACCAAGGTGGGTTCCCTTGTAACATCATTTAACAAGTTTGCATTTATTTGCAATGATGCCTTTGATAATAGATTCCTTAGACTAAATATGTAAGAGGTATTCCTAATGGGCTAAATCATCTTCAAAACCCTCTATATGAAATGTAATACATTGTAGTGTGGGTTTGAACATAAAAAATTGAAAAATACAATAAAGTAAAGTGTGTTTAGATTTTATATATGTTTTTTTCTCAAGATTAAACTTTGTGAATTAGTTTGACCAGTTCCTTATCCACAAAAAAGTCTAGAAATAAAGTAAACTCCTACAACAGCCTAACTTTTGGCTTCTGATTAACCTCACTACCTAGCAATGAGAAACTAACAAAGGAAAAATGCTTATCAAACTTCTTACAAATCCATATTGTAACCATACAATCTTTGATGAATGAACTAAAAGAAAAATTATTCTATTCCTTGAATAGAAACTAACAACTTAAGAATCCATAGTGAGATGGAGCGCTCAAGCGAGAGAAGTAGCTGAGGGGAAGTTTCAAATTCTGAGGAAGCCGTTGCTGATGGAGGAGAGGATGATGACCATGGTGGAGTCCTCTGGTGGTCTCCCTATGGTTTTTGGCCTATCTACGTTCTTTGTCAGCGTGAAGGGGAGTGTGTTGCTGGTTTGGAAGTTCTTCTGGATGTTGGTGTTGTTCGATTGCAAGGGGTTCCTTGGCTGCGGAGGCTAGTGGGCGAGAAGTGGCGTGGAGCAAGTGGTTTGTTATTCTCTGTGGTTGTGGATGGCACTGTTGAGGTCGTCATTGTTGATTTAGAGGTGGGTGTTGCTGCTACCTGGTTGTTGGGGTTGTTAGGCTTCTTCCCTTCACTAGATGTTGGTTGCTGGGTAGACTTCAGGGTTGTTTCATGGCTAGTGGTTGTCTCTTCTAGGATTTGGATGTTTTTGTATCTAGCTAAGGAATTTGGTCTGCCTGGTGGTGGGTTTTCTTCCCCTTTCTCTGTCTCATGCTTTGGGTTCCCTCCTCTAGGCTTAGCTAGATGCCTTGGTGTCTGGTGGGGTTTCTGGAGGTCTATAGCCTGTGGTTTTTTGGTGGAGCTTTTCTAGAGGAGACTAGTCAAGCTTCTTCTATATTTGTTCACTCCCTTTTTTTGGTGCTTTAATTGGTATTTTATCCTTTGGGAGTGTCTTTTGTGTTTATGGGGTGGGATTTTTCCTTCCAGTGTTCTGCTCTCACAGCGCCCCTGTTTGGGGTTGGTTTTCCTTAAGAGGTTGGACTTTAACATTTTCTTTTCTATTGAGGCTTTTGTGTCGTGGTGTTTTCCCATCCCTACTGCTACTGGTTGTGGTTCTTTGGTTGGCTTTGGTTGCCCCTTTCATGTTTGGTTGATTTGTATCCCCATTTGGTCCTCTTTGCTCTTTCTGCAGTTGAGGTGTGGGTTTGTTTTGGCTACCTCTACTGATTGTTTGGAGGTGTTACTCTGTTTAGAGATGGTGTTGGATTAGGATGATCTTGTTGAGTTTTTTCTACTAATGTCGCTTCTAGTTGGTTTGGATGGGTTGATTCTCTTGTACCAATCTTATGCCCATGTTGTTATTTTCTATTTTTGGTGGTATTTTTCACCATGTCTCTCTTGCTAGCCCTTTTCCTTGAGTTGTTGATGGGTGTCAAGTTTCTCCCTTTTGTTGGATGGTTAGCTCTCTTCTCTTTACTCCAGTTTGAGTCTTCTTTTGAGGTGGAGCCCTCTCTTCTAGAGGTAGAGTTGGGGATTGTGGTTTTGTGGAGGAGCTATCCTTGCTACTAGTTTTCTCTATATCTGTACCTATTGAGGTGGTGCGTACTCCTATGGAGGTGGAGTTGTTTCTTGTTACAGCCTTACTATAGTGGTGGTAAGGGCCTTCTTGACATCTACTCTAATAGAGGGGAGTTGACTCCTTTTGAGGTGGGGTCTATTTCAACTTGTCATGGGCAGGGGTGCTGCAAGAGAACGCCTTTTTCCCATTGGTGTGATTGGTTGGCCTCCTGCTTGGGGGCTCTTGAAGGTGTTCATGTGTGTTGCGGGTTTAAGGACCCTGATAAAACCTGGTGTGATGTGAGGGACTTTGTCCCCTGGTTTTTGGGTTCTTATGGGTTTAAGGTCCCCGTCAAAACCTTGTATGTTTCTAGATGTAAGTGGGTTTTAGGTTTCCTTTTAAACCTAGTTGGGTTCAAGTTCCCTTTTAAAACTTGGATTTGTTGGGTTTAATGTTCTCGTCAAAACCTTGGTGCAGATCTGGTTTGTCTTGATGTTATTTTGTTGATCTGTTGTTGGTTCGCTTCTGGTAGTCTATGGTGAATCCTTCTGCAACTTGTTCTTTGTGTGGGTTTCAGGTCCCAGTTAAAACCTATTTGTAAATGGTTTTAGGTCCATTCAAAACCTATGGTTTCAGGTCCATTTAGAACTTGTTTTTCCCTTAATTAAAACAACTCAAGAATCCATAACACAGAACATGGTATGAGAATTAGAGATAATCCTTAATTATATTGATCCAAAAGATAATGTGTACAATATTTGAGAGATTGACATATTGATATTCAAACTTGAGACAATAGAATGAGTATTTTAGTCATTTGTTGTTATTATAGCAAAATTACAACATTTCCTCTCCAAGTTTTAGAGTTACCTATACAACCTGTAATATAGGGGATTCACTACTCATGAGTTCTCTTCACTCAGAGAGCCTCATAGGGCAAACTTCCCTATACTACCTCAATGGAACAACAGTGAGAGTTTCAGAATCCGAAAGAGCAGGTCACATAGATTCTCTAGACAAACTAGTTACAAGCTCTCATCCAAAGGACGTCAATGTTGAATACGGACAATAGTGTGGCACGCTAGCATCTCGTATGGACCAGAGAGTGAGTTTATCACATAAAATTCCCAAGAAACAACTAGCAATCCGATTACTGAGAACTGACAAAATTTAGGAAAATGACAGGATGTGATAAAGTAACAGAAAGTGATAGAAATGAAATAAAGTAAAGTAGAGAAGATAAGGAAGAGAAAGGAAATACTTACGACCGTGCGAGTGATGAAGCTTCTAGCTCGTGAGTGTCTTCAATACCTGCACACAAGAGGGAGGGAGAAACTGTTGGGTGTCTATATATGGGCCTACCTCAGTCAGACACCATTTTGGTGTTCCCACCTCCACAGACACCCAGATAGATAGAGAGAAAAGTAGAAATGAAGTAAAGAGCACTTAAAGCGATACAAAACATTGTTATGCTACTCAACCAAGTAATAGAGGAGAGGATTGAAAGCTTACCACCTCCACCAAGAGCGCTCAAGGCTAATGGTGGGAGAAAATGAGAGGAATTCAAGCCTCTACTGCAATGGTGTTTTGTTCCACACTTGATCTACTAAAGTGGTGGAGTGTTGATGTTGTTGTTGTGAAGTGTAAAGTGTTTGGAGAGCTAAGAGAGGGCTTAGAGAGAGCTAGAGAGTTAGAGAGTGAGCTCAATGCTTGGGAGAAGATGTGAAGAGGCTTGTGGATGAAGTCCAGAAGTGGTGAAGAGATGTGTAGAAGATGGAAGAAGATGGAAGAAGATGAAATGCATATGGAAGGAATGAATTTGTAAAAGAGATGAAGAAAATGGCCATATTTGGGTTGGTTGGCCAAGGAGGGCATTACAAATCGACCCCCAATGGGAAGTGTAACACCTCTGCAGGCTCCAGACGCGAGAATCTGTCAGGGATGTAAGTGCGTCGCGCGAGCATCCTAGATAGAAACACCTCCACCGACGCTCAAAATAGGTGCCAAGTGTGATGCAAGCAATGGGATTAGGTGGAATTAAGCCTCCAAGCTTGGTTTTCTCAGGTGGATAAAGGCAAAAAGGGGATTTGCACATGGGGTGAAAATTCACTCTTATACATTTTTCCCCACTTTAGCGAGCACAAACACTGATGAGTGCTTGGTAAAGTAGATCAAGAAAGAGTGGGGTTAGAAATGTATACCTGAACTGCCAAGGAAGCAGATCGCAATCTGGTGAATCCGAGAGTGCAAGGTCAAAAGAGGACTTCATAGTTCTGCAAAACTATGAAGCTAAAGAACAAGCATATACTCAGGATGAAGAAGATGTAGATCTTCGATCCAATATATACACGAGATAAGAGAGATGAACAAAGAAAATGGTGAAAGGAAAATCCACTCAAGAGTGGAACCCGCACCACAAAGTAAGAGTGATAAAAGAAAACCCCGCTCAAGGAGGAGAACCCGTATCACCAAATAAGGATGTAAAGGAACTCTACAGGTTCTTGGTCTTGCAAAGCGAGTAAGCAGACAGTCACACAGACCATCATCAAGTTGAAAGGATTTCAAAGGGGTCCCTCAGGAACCCTTCAAAAGGAAGAGGGGTCCACTCAAGGGACACGTTGTTTGAAAAGCGAGGTCTAGTCAGGCTGCCCCCAAGCTAGACGTGAAGATATGAAATATGTCTAGTTGAGCTACCCCCAAGCTAGACATAAAAAGGAGAATGGAATAAGTCTAGTTGGGCTGCCTCTAGGCTAGACGCAAAGGAATCCATTCAAAAGAGAAGCTTCCAAAGAGGTCCCTCAAGAACCCTTCAAGAGGAAAAAGGGGTCCACTCAAGGGACACTTCATTTGAAAGATATATATAGAGAGAGAGGGGGTCCTTAAGAAGGACACACATCTCTGAAATGATTTATCACTTCCCCCAATGTACAGGGGAGGAGAACCATACAAAATACTTAGAACATGATAGAGGTAAACCTCGATATCACTTTCCAAGTAAAGGCAAGTGCTCAATCAAACGAGAGTTTGATGACACCTAAATCATGAAGTTGTTGAATTTTGTCTTTCAAGGCTTTACATTTGCTAGTGGAATGACTAAGCACTCGATGGTATTCACATAAAATATTTTCTCCTTCATCATGTTTATGAATTTTATTACATGTAGGAGAAAGAAGAGTGATTAGGCGGGCTTTAAGAAGCCACAAAAAAATATGCTCTTGCTTAGATAAAGGATGAGGAGCAAGAAGCAACCCTTTCTCTTATGAAGAAAGGCTTGACTGCTCACAAGAAGGAGATATGAAGGTAGCAGACAATGGAGGATCTACATGGAGAGTATTATTCTAACAACAGGGATCATACTCCTCTACGACATCACCATCATCTTTCCTGATAGGACTATCAACATTAATATCCGTAACATAAGTGTGATTGTCTTCCTCATAAGGAGGATCAACACCAAGAACATTACAATTTGCATTCACCTTACCACGCGATATGAAAGAGTAATCATCTTCGATAGCAGGTGTGAATGATGCCATCGAAAGGTCTAAGCGGATTCAGTTGACTTTATATTCCTAGATGAAGGAATCAGTAAAGTCTAAGGGGTCCCAATCATCACCAAGACATGCATTCCTTTGAGGAGAGGTAGAAAGAGCATAGTTAGGACTCCTTGCTTCAAAAGGATCTTCTTCAGGGACATCTATCTCAAGAGTACCTTTTGTAGTAGGTACTATTGGAGTAAACATCAACACATTGGAAGACACTAAAGGGATAAGAGTAGCCACAACCAAAACCTGACTGGTAGCTTCCATCTCACATAAGTGCATAGCATCAGGGTCAGCCTTAACTGTGACTACTTTATTATTGCAAATGAACTTAATAGATTTATGCAAGGTAGACAAGACTATGCCCATAGCGTGAATCCATGTCCTACCAAGAAGAAGGTTATAAGGTAAATTTTCTGCCATAACATATACAAGGGTAGGTACAGTAACGGGTCCAAGCTGCAAAGGTAATACTATCATATCTAGAGCTTGTCGCTCAACATTATCGAACCCACAAATAACAATAAAAGAAGCATTAATAGAAGATGAGTCAATATTAATCTTACACAATCGATCAATTCTACATACATTGAGCACTGAACCAGCGTCAATGAGAGTACGTCTAATGCCAATTTTATTAATATTAACTATAATCATTAGAGGATCTGCCTGCTTCTGTACTTCCGGAGGCAGGAGCCCTTGTGGACAGAACGTGATATTCAACGAATTTGCATGAATATACGCTATCAATGCATTAGCTTTCATCGGCCTAGCGGAAGAAGGCAAGAGGATATTTTGCAAGGCTTCCTAAAGCATACCTTGGTAAACTAGAGTAGACTGAAGCAAGTCCCATAGTGAGATCTTAGCCGAAGTAAATTGGAGTTGTTCGACAAGATCGTAATCACCAGGTTCTTTAGTTGTAGGTTTAGGTGCTTGAGGAAGGCTTGGTTGTTTATTCCTTTTATTCTCATAACTATGGGCTACCTCTCTATAAGAGGGAGCCTTAGAAAGATCAAGGGGACCACCATCAAATGGAACACTGCCAATAGAACAAATCCTTTTAGAAGAAGGACTAGCTAAAGTAATGTAAATGATTGGTCTCTTAAGCCTTTGAGGGGCAGAAGAGACACATAATGCATTTACAAAATCGCCACAGCTAGTAGAACAATTATTTGAATAAATATTCTCAACATCGATCCAAATAGGATCAAATGTGGAATAATTATTTGAAGAAGCATTCTCAACATCAATCCAGGGAGAATCAGATGTGGAAGGAGATTCAATGTTCACGAATGCATCATCTCTAGAGGAGAGTGCATTAGAACAAAGATGATTTTCATCATTCACAAATACGTCTCTAGAAGAGAGTGCATTAGGAGGGGAGGGTAGAGTAATATTAAGAAAAGTATCAATGATTTCATCTTCTTGCAACAAAATATCCTCCGAAGCAAGAGGACATTCATGAGAAGGATCAAAGACACCAAGTGACATGGGTAAAGCTGAGTCACCATCACATGCATGAAATGGAATATCATTAACATTTGAACAAAACTAGATACAGAGCTAATAAAAGAAGATATCAAATCCATTACATTTTTTTCAGTATTTTCTATGTTCTAGTAATCTACATTTTCAGAGGTCTTCGGAGTGAAATTTGAGGTCGGAACTTGCATCGGTCCCTAAAATTCAACTACCAAAGGCACTTGTATTTTAGGGATTGAACTAGTCCTCTAAGAGACCTTTCCAACAGTGCAAACGGTTCTGAATTCCGAGCACCGAGTCAAAAGTTATGACCTCGCCAAGTAGGGGTAAACAAATTCCTAGTTTTTCGAAGAACACTGTTCTTCACGTCAGGTTCAAAATGTAATATAGGGGGATTCACTACTCATGAGTTCTCTTCACTTAGAGAGCCTCATAGGGTGAACTTCCCTATACTACCTCAATGGAGCAACAGCAAGAGTTTTAGAATCCAAAAGAGTAGGTCATAGAGATTCTCTAGACAAACTAACAAGCTCTCAGCCAAAGGATGTCAGCACAGAATACGGATGACAGTGTGGCACGCTGGCTTCTTAAAGGCGCACTAGCATCTCATATGAACTAGAGAGTGAGTTTATCGTAGAAAATTCCCAAGCAACAACTAGCAATTTGATTACTGAGAACTGACAGAATGTAGGAAAATGACAAGATGTGCTAAAGTAACAGGAAGTGATAGAAATGAAATAAAGTAAAATAGAGAAGATAAGGAAGAGAAAGGAAATACTTATGACCGTGTGAGTGATGAAGATTCTAGCTCGTGAGTGTCTTCAATACCTGCACACAAGAGGGAGGGAGAAATTGTTGGGTGGCTGTATAGGGGCCTGCCTTAGTCAGACCCCATTTTTGTGTTCCCACCTCCACGGACAGCCAGATAGATAGAGAGAAAAGTAGAAATGAAGTAAAGAGCACTTAAAGCAATACAAAACAATGTTATGCTACTCAACCAAGTAATAGAGGAGAGGAGTGAAAGCTTACCACCTCCACCAAGAGCGCTCAAGGCTAATGGGGGAGAAAATGAGAGGAACTCAACCCCCTACTACAATGGTGTTTTGTTCCACACTTGCTCTGCTGAAGTGGTGGAGTGTTGATGTTGTTGTTGTGAAGTGTAAAGTGTTTGGAGAGCTAAGAGAGGGCTCAAAGAGAGCTAGAGAGTTAGAGAGTGAGATCAATTCTTGGGAGAAGATGTGAAGAAGCTTGTGGATGAAGTCCAGATGTGGTGAAGAGATGTGTAGAAGATGGAAGAAGATGAAATGCATATGGAAGGAGTGAATTTGAAGAAGAGATGAAGAAAAAGGCCATATTTAGGTCGGTCAACTGAGGAGGGCGTTACAAATCGACCCCCAATGGGAAGTGTAACGCCTCTGCAGGCTCTAGATGCGGGAATCTGTCAGGGACGTAAGTGCGTCGAGTGGACGTTTGCGCACTGCACGGGTGTCCCCAATAGAAACGCCTCCACCAACGCTCAAAACAGGCACCAAGTGTGATGCAAGTAGCGGGCTTAGGTGGAATTAAGCCTTTGAACTTGGTTTTCTAAGGTGGATAAAGGAAAAAAGGGGATTTGCACATGGGGTGCAAATTTTCTCTTATACACAACCTAAAAGCTTTACAAATATTTATAGAGTCTAAGAATCAAAACTCTTTGAATGAGGATTGAAATTCTCTTGTATATAAACAAGGGAAGCAACAAGCAAAAAACCTCAATCAACCACCTAGTCACTAGAAGACAAAAATCTAGGCGGTGAAGATATTAACAAAGGAAAAAAATTATTACAAAAGTTACTAACCACCCAAAAGTAGTTAGAGATTTTTGCAACATTAAAGTCAGTGTATGGCATATGATCCCCTCAAAATTACCTTTTGCAGATGAAAGGACATCCTCTTCTTGGCAAGCCCATGCAGTAGTTATACTTGGTTTTTGGAAGTTGATTGAAACACAACTCAAGTTGCAATACCTTATTCTTCCATTTCTTCCACCTATCCTACTGAAGTGTCAACCCTTGGTTACAAAGAGTGTTGACTCTTTCCAAATATGACTTGTAATAATCTCCAATCAAAATGTGCACTAGTTCTAGAAAACCTAATAAATTGTATTCCAATTTAGTGATTGCATCAATACTTGGATTGAGTTAGTCAACATCCACCTCTCCTTATTTATTTTATTGTACATGGGAGTGAGAAGATTTGCAAAATTCAACTTCCACTCCACATATGCCATAACCTCACCCTCTTTAGGAAAAATTGAGGTCATGAAAAATTCCTCAGAAACTTTAAAAGTGTTTAACTTCTTTTTCATTAGGTCCTTGTACCTAATGTGATGACTCGCAATTTCATCTAATAAGTTTGACTCATTCAAAATGTCAGATACTATACTACCATCAAAATTAGAATTATTGACAAGAAGCTTCTGTTGACTTCTCTTTTGTGCTATTTGTCCTTGATGTCAAAACTATTTGGTTCTTGGTTTGGCATTGGCATATTCATTGGTGCATTTGGCTATTGTGGTTTGGCATGATGACTTTCGGTTCTTACTTGATTTTATTCAGACATATATAGGTGATTGCTATGCTACATCACTACTTAGATTGAAGATAATATGGTTTTGGTTCTATGGCATTTGGCTTCAGTTCACATTAGGTATATTGCTTTCTCACAAGGCTCTTTCAAGCTATATTTCATGCTATACCTGGTATTGATACACAGTTAGATTTGTATTCATGAGTTGGCTATTGTATATAGTTGCATAAGATTTTCATTACATGGAGTTCATTTTTTACTCAATAATACATATATATATATATATATATATATATATATATATATATATATATATATATATATATATATATATATATATATATATATATATATATATATTGCATCTGTTTACAAAAGGCAATAAGCAATGGTATTGCTTGGACTTAACATATCACTTCATACAAAGTGTATTTCGACATACACTTGGGCCTTCACATTTTACATGGGTTCAATATTATATCGGTTTTTATTGCACATACTATTTGTTTTTAAGAGTACATATTTCACAACACTTTGGGGCCAACATGGTAAGTATTATCGAGCTTATACATTGTACATTGGTCAATATACACGTCATTTGAAGACTTGAGTTGTCAGCACATGTATTACATTTGGTTTTCTTACATGGCAGCAACAATATTATTGTTTCAATGAGCATGTTGATTGTATTGATACGATGTCTTGGATAGCACGCGTGGCATATGATTTGGTACTCATCTAATGCATCATTATGTCGGTATACATGGATTCCAAAATGATTGTGATATGTTTTATGGATTTCAAATTTCATTCATTCTATTTTGGGGTTTCGATGAGAAGGAAGAAATAGGGTAAATAAAAGATTTGTTTCATTTTGTAAACACAGTTAACCCTTGCGCCGCCATGAAGAGATTACAGTTACAGCTTGAGAGTGTTCTAGTTGGTATTCTGGCTTGGCTTTCAGATATGTTAGATTATGAAGAGTGGCGAGTTGGTTGGTGGACTCTCCACGAGCTAGAAGCAGAGGTAATAGAGGATTTTATGGGATTTTGTTTGCAGTTTGAAACACCATAACAGAAGTAATATCTAAACATTCTTCTTGTTTCTTTGAAGTGAAAAAGGTGAAAAATGTAATCTTTTGGTTGTTTGAAAATATTTTGAATCTTGTTCTTTGAATTTGTTTTTGAAACAAATATTAAGGAAACGACTATGGAAATAATTGACATTTTTTTTAAACTATATTTTTCAGTTACATTTTTAGAAACCCTAACTCGAGGGTTTGGTTCTTGACTTGAGGTCTCACATTTTGGTACAAGGGTTTCAGTTTTTGTGTTGTATAAAAAGAATGGCAATAAGTCATTATTTAGTTGAGAGTTTTTGAAAAGAATATTTGTTGAAAAGGAGAAAATAGGAGAGAGTTTATAAGACCAAATAGAGTATTGTTGAAAAGAGAATAAGGGGTTATTACAGTGATATTTTTGTATTATGAAAAATTGTAAAAGAGAGAGCTTAAAGTGTTCATATCTCTAATTCTTATTACAGAGATTGGATATATTTCAGTGAGGTTATGTTGGTATTGTTTCATTCAGTACAGATTATAATGGGCATTATTGTATATCTTTTATATGTACTCTGTTGAGATTTCGTAATTGCAAAATAATGCAGTTATAAGGTCCTAATAGTTTGCATGGTGTTTGAGAAACTTTGTAAAAGAGTTGGTGCTCCTGTATTGTTACAGAGTTGGTGCTCCTATGAAGTTGATGCTTCAGAAACTTGTTACAGAGTTGGTGATCTTTGATTAATGAAAAGGAATTTTTAGTGAGTGGTGTTTTTATACCCCATAAGGGTTTTTCCACTCAGGAAATCTTTTTGTTGTGTGTTATCATTTGTCTCTCTCATTTTGTTTCATGTTGATGTTATTCAATGCTCTGATACTTTAAAATGTTCAAGTTGGTCATGCAAATTTAATGTCTGTAAATATAATGCAAAAAGTCTTTCATAGAGAAAATTGAAAATTGTATTTTCTACTCCATATGTGAATGTTTTCAAAGATATATTTTGTGAAGTATTTAAGTTCTATTTTGAAAAGCACAGCAAGATTGTTCATAAAGTTCAATTAAACATATCATATAGTGATTTTAATAAGTGTTACATGTGAATTCAAGGTTCAAGTTTCACTTGCACAAACAAAGTTGCATTGAGTTAAGATTCAAACAAAATCTGTCATATTGTGTTAAAGATTAAAAAGTTTAATTTTTGCTTTAAGAGTTAAAATTTGTATCACTCTGATTCATCCCCCCTCTCTCAGAGTGAATCCACTTCCAACAGCTTCAACACCTCAATTCCATGGGACCAACTGATTTGTAAGCACCTCAACCTCATCCAATCCTAATTATGGTTTGAGAATGCATCCTTCAATGTGGTGTAGCTATCACATACTTTGTTTAACAGGGAGAGGATCCTTGACAACCTATACCACAAAATGTTGTCAAATAGGTCAAAAACCTTCCTCATAGCTCCTTTTGCAGCTCTAACATCTATTTTTCTTTGTTTCAATCCCCCTCTCAACTCCTTGATCTCAATGATCAATTTATTTCTATCTTGTGAGGCTTGAGCCTCACTTATTTGTTGTGGAGGGTACAATAGCCCTTATACATTCTTGAACCTATGTTACAAACTTTGGTTCAAGGAATTTGTATTATCAAGATCTCCTTGCAACTTCTTAAAAGTAGACTTAGTGAAGAGGGTTACATTGACTGTTAAGGACATTGCATGTGTTGCACTTGTGTCCCCCACTCTTTTTGAAATGAGATTTCCTATTAGCTCATTGGGGTCACCTATTACTTGTGGCTTGTTGGTCTCTGAGAAATTTGACCAAATAGCCAAAGTCTTATGTCCGAGGTGGAATCTTGAATCAAAATATAAGGCTTTTGCATGTTCCTCTGAGCCCAAAATTGGATTCTCAACCCCATGACTCTTGATGGTATAAAATGCTATGGAAGAAGAGATGTCCCATCTTGGAAATAATAGACATCATTCCTTCTTCACCAATTCTCTACCCCTCTACAAAGTCATGGCATTCATCTCCTCCTTGACATTTTTCCAAAAAAATTCAATGATGTTGTTCTTCTCATTCTCATAGAGGCTCTTGCTTGAGATGGTCACTTGTAATTCCTCCCCCTTGCTTTTAAGGAAAAAGTCCTTAAACTCCTTAGTATTGATGAATTGCTTATCCATAAAAAACTCCTCACAAGCCTTTGCTTTGACATCATCTACCACCTTCCCATTGGCTTCAACATTGATAACCAATATGTCATATGTAGGTCTCTCTATCCACATTCTAGGAGGGTGAAGCATCTGTTGCACTATGAGAGAATCTCCATCCAATCCATTAGGACTAATGGGGTAATCCATTAGAGGTCCAACCATTGGATTTATCTGTTGTAGGGGTGTAACTAGTTGTGGACTTGGTGGTATACCTGCTCTAGAGAAGGAAGCACTTGATGCACTTGGAGCAATAGATAGAACATTTTCCAACAACTAGTTGGCATTATCCAACATAGTCATCATTCTGACTATGGGGTCTCTGATATTTGAAAAAGACCCTTTGAAAGAAGGATCAACCTTCTCTCTCTTATTTTCTACAATCTATATTTTTATCCATAGGGCCCTCCTTTGTGATGGTTGGCCTTCTGAAGAACAGTTCCTGGTTAGATCTTCTATATTTCCAAGCTCATGATGGTAAGCATACAATTTTTAATTAGTCCTCTGCCTATGGATGAATCTTTTAGGATCAAAATTCTTGACCTTATAAAATTTCATTCTATAGGGGAGCAACCTATCATAGAGTAGCTCCATGCCCTCTCTTAATAAAGTTGTAAAGTTAGAAAATACCATTGTTCTAGGTAGGAGATCATTCTTTTTGTTATTTTTGAAATGAGTCTTGTCAGACTCATTCAATTGCCACAATATCTCCAAGAATGTAATCTTGTTTGGCACATTCTTGGGTAGCACATGAGGTGCTATCAGGGTCTCATACATCTTGATGACAGTTGCATCTGAGTAGAAGAACCTATCACCCTAGTTGTGATCAATTCCCTTCTCTAGGGTGAGGTCCTTTGGCCTTAAGAACCTTCTTACTTGCTTTGAGAATCCCCAATCTAGGGAGATTGAGACCTTGTCTCAAGGGCTTCACAAAAAACTCCTCAAAAGTAGAGTAGTTGGACTTGTAGTCCTTATCCCAAATATAGGTCCATTCTTGGATCAACAAAATTTTGTTTTGTTCACCCACTGGCCTAATTTGAAGCTGTGGCGGCCACACCTGTACCCCACTGCACAAAATTAGGTGCAATAGAAGAGAGCAGTGTCTGAAGTGCATAATACCATTAGGATCTCTTTTCATGGAGTTGAGGGACTTGTGCAGCTACTTTGCAACATACCCTGCAAAGTCATAGGATTTATTTACATCCCTACTCTAAATGTCCACTACAAGAACCATCAAATTGATAGTGATTTGGACCTTATTGTCCATTCCCAAAACCTAAAGTAGGGAGCAATAAGTCTTCTAGAAATAGTCCTCAAAGATGTCATAAGCAAAGGGTTCCAACTCACCCTTTCCAGACCTTTGCAATTCTCTTCATGGCCCTCTAGGCGTAAAGCATAGCAGTCATTTGACTCTGTAGATGTCCATCTTCCTTTCATATTCCCTATTAAGGGCTCCCAATTGGTAGTTGTGCATTAGGGTTTTGGTCAAAAACCTTGCAGATGTGATCTTTGTCTAACCACAATAGGATTTGGCCACTCACAGTGAATAAAGACCTTGTATCAGGGTAGTATGCCTTGGAAATATCTCTTATCAATTCAACATTTACGAAGACATTGGGCACCACCATCTTACCCAATCCCAAATTCCAGATATTGCTAACTAGCCTGTTTGCATAGATCTTTTTGTATGCATACTTGAAGAGTGCATACCCTTCACATGTGAGAATGTGGTCTATGCAACCTCCATTTGTATCAGTGAGCTTATCTATTGTAATTCCTGACCTTGGACCCACTCTCTACCTCTTGAAATACCCCAGAAGCTGAGCAATTATTTCTTCATCTAGAGTCCTCTTCTGACATTTCGAAGTTCCATCCATTTTGAATGCAGGGTTTCAAAATTGAAAAACTAGGGTTCTACACAACTGCAACTAGGGTTCGCAAAAAACTCGACTAGTGGGAATTTCACAAAAAATTTGACATTTACCCACTATAACCCTAATTCCCCTTTTTGCTAGACTAAATTTAACCCTCCTACTCAAAATTGCCTTTGAATTATAAAATGGTGATCCAGACTACTTACTTGCTTTATTGATGCTGGAAACCCCAATTTTAAAGAAGAAACCCTTTGTTTGCTTTGGAAATTTGTAGCACTATGTTTTGACACTTAGCAATAGTGATTCAAATGAAATTGAGAAAAATACTTTATCCTAGCCTTCATGAATTGGGCAGTTATCGATCCCATCTACCATTAATTTTTCACATGCTTAAACGCATGACCATTGATAGACGTTTTCCAAGTTTGAACTTAGACCATCAATCATAAGATCAATGGCGATCACGAAGATTTGAATTTTCCTACGCGAATTGGCAACCTCCTCTTGTCATTATGCGGACAGGTGTCACTATTGTGGGAACTCACAAAGGGATAATAAGACAAAATTAGAGCTTCTCTAATAGTGAAATTCTCCACGAAGCATTGTGATCATGACACTTGTCACAATCTTGCAATCTCACATAAACAAGAAGTCGGACCCACCATAGCTCCATGAAGGCTTTAGCCTTTGCGTTGGAAATTGGCACATGCTTGAATATGTGTCAACATTTCTCTAATTCACAATGCCAAAGAGACGAGGTTCTATGAAGCAAAGAGCCTCCATGAAATGTTGCATGTGCTTTAATTGAAAACTTAAAACTACTAGGGAGTGGAGGGATCGACCATAGATGACGTCATAAGGCTCAATGACTTAAAATTAAACATTAGAAAATAAAACATTAGCCAACTAAAATATTAAACTTGGAAAAATGTCGTCTCTTTAGGAGTTCATGAGGCTAGAAAATGACAAAACCAAATCCTCTGCAAACCGAAGAGATAACACGATATGCTGACACGTGTCCAAGGTGCCCGTGGAACCAAAAACATTCGTTGAGTGAATAGAAATATTTCAATCGAACCTTGTGGACACTTCCTAACACATGAGGGGACTTATGAACCTGTGATAACGATACTCTCAAGTTGTAACTTAAGTGACCAGATGAAAAATTTCATCACACCAACGACGAAATAGGACACTAGGGTTGTTGACAAAAGAGGGTTTTAGAAAGCCCTAATTTGTGAATTTCATACCCTAACACAACACAATTGAGGAATTTCAAATTTTCAAAAAGACTAGCATGCCTATGGCCGCCAAATTTTACAAGTACCACCAAACAAAATCCTTACATTATTTGTGTTGTTAATGATGCATCATCATCATCATCATCAAATCAATTAATGAATCATAGCTTGAAAAAGGGCATAATCTAATCCCATCCTTGGATCCATCTGTCGTGTCCCCAAAATTGTAACACAAATATGATGTACAGAGAGAAAAACAAATAAATAAACTAAATATCAAAATGATAAATGTGTCTCAAATAAATAAATAAATAATAAAATATACATATATTAGCCATCTTATTATAATTATAGTTATCAAGATAACATTATAATTATAAATATAATATATTAACCATTATTACCTTAATCATGATTATCGTAGATACAGATATTATAAAATAACAAATATTATAATGATAATATGTGATAATATCTAATTTAGTATATCTTATATAAACATCATAAATATAATAATCTATATCCTAAACTAACAAATATGATTTCATAAACTATAGAAGAAAAAACACATAACATATAAACCAAGAAAGGGGATAAATAAAATATAAAATATAAAATATAATATATAAACAATACCAAACAAAAGAGATTCCTAAACAACTCATAAGCGGTTAAATGCAACAGTCAACATTATTAAGAAATCAATCAAAAGGAGTTGACCCCTACTATGAATCGGTTCAAGCAAATGAAGCAATGCATGTGTGAAAAGTCATGTCCACAGTAGAGACCCCGATTAGCAATAGAAGGGAGGTCGATGCAAAGTCTGAAGTATTAGAAGATAGGGAATAAGAATATGGAAGGAAGAAAGGTAAATAAGGAAGAAGGGAATCATCGATGAGGAATTGGGAAAAGAAAAGGAGATAGGGGTTGGATGTGGGAGGAAATAACAAGGCATCAGATGGAGGAAAGGAGGAATATATGGTGGTAAAAGGAATCAATTAATGAAAGATAATCTCTAAAATCTGATCACCGTGGTTGGAAGAAAGGCTACTGCATATTGGATAAGATTCAGTTATTGAGCCTTATAGGTAATAATGACTCTTTAATATAAACATGAATAGAGGAAAAGAAGAAGAATAGACTCCAACAAATTCTGCTAGATGCCATAATCAGCCAAACAGTGTATATTTTGCAGAGAATTCAATATAAATCAGTCATGATAATAACATTCCTAGTGACTAGTTGAATCAAGAAAAGCTCCTGCACATCACACCTAGGTAAGTATAAATACCTTCATAAATTTGATTCTCCCTATATTGCTGAATGTGAAATGGTGTATGCATTATTCATCTCTATATGGATTGATTCAATATGTAAGATTAAAGTATGGATTGCATTTTGATAATTTGATTATAGTGATAAGGGAGTTAGGTCCTACGAGGAGGGGAAATAGTGTTGGGGTCACCCTCTAAGTACACCACCCCATGATGGTTGGTTGAGGCCTGCCACATGTGGGCCAAGAGGGGTGTACTACTCTTGGGCTTAGAGGGAATGACTATCCAGGATACCCTACTGTAGTTGCACCCTCAAGCTCTCAATATGATCAAGCGATAATGGTTCTGGTACAAGGGAATGGCGGTAGAATGCCTCACTAGGCACACCACCCCATATGGATGCAAAGGGCCACATGGGGACAATAGGGGTGTACTGCTCTTGGGCCTAGGGTAGAGAGTTTCTTCGGAACCCTATTAGACCATTATGTTCAAGGAAGAATGAATTAGAAAAATATAAAGAAAAATCAACATACTTATAATATGATGTCTTTATTTATAGATGTCTACTAACATATTTGTAGGTCTAAACAGGGATTTGTATCCCTAACCATATTCTCTTGGTTTTCCTTATATGTATTCCAATTAATATTATCTTATAAACATTCTCTAACTCTATTTACATGGGCTTACTCGCTCTATAGACATCCCCAAAACCAAGGTGATCACTTGAGACTGATAAATTAGGGCAGATTTAGAATTTTCCCAAAAAGGGGACATTACACCTTCCCCCCATTCATTGCCCCATCCACCATCTTGGCTTCAACATTACAAAAGTTACCAGATCATGTATTTTCTATGTGTTTGATTGCTTATGTGTTTGTGTTTGTTTATTTCCTATAGTTCTAGTGCTCCATACATCACACTATTGTGGTCACCACAATATTCCATATTATGATGTACCTTGACAATGTGACAATTAGATCATTATGATATCTGCAACATGTGTGTTTTCATGTTAGTCCATATACATATGGCACATTGTCATCATGATCCATTATATCATGATATATAACACCATTTCTATAGAAAATAAGAGGTTTCTCTTTGCACATGATGTTATTTTGACAACATATATTTATCATCACCAACACATCCATTTCTTCTTAAATCCCATTCTTTCATCATTTTCAATTCCTTCATCCAAATCCACCACTATTCCCTCATCTATTCACCTCAATTCCATCAATTTTGAGAGCACGCCCATGTTCTTTAAACTCACCTATCCTCTCGAGGGGACATCCCATCATCTAATCAATCCAAAATCTAATCCTATCCATCAAAGCATCTTTTGAATCCAATATTAATCAATCAAATCAATAAATCCGATCAAATCAATTATCATCAATCATCATCAATCAATCATCACATTTTTCTCAAGATATATCATTCCCATATCAACAATGTTATTAATCCATCAAATCAACTAATCCTCAGTCTTAGACGCTTAGGGAAGTATCTATCACCAATCTCACATAATTCACCTCCAACGCATCAACACCTCCATTCTTCCAAGCGACCAAGGTAACTTGCTACTAAAGCCTCATCCCTTCCACTTTTTATTTTTCTTTGACACATCATGTTTTTTAGTTGTGGCATTCTATCCAAGAGGGGAAAAATGTGACATCCAAAATCACCACAATTTATTTACACTAATTTTTTTTAAAGTTATTTAAATAATCACCTTAACCATTTATCATCACTAATTCCCCTCTATCCCCTAAGGTTAACTAATTAAATCAATTAAATAAATTAACCTTACCTCTTGATTCTTCCAACTAAATCAATTAACTAATCCATGCTTAATTAATTGACTTAAGCTAATTAATCCCCCATTAACAATTTTTCTAATAGTTAATTCATCAACATCAATTCATGTCCTTTTAATCTCAATCATTTGATCCATCAACATGGATCAAAATCTTGACCCTCCATTCCTTCACATGTCTTTAATCTCACTCCATGCTCACATGCATTAGCATGCTCAACTCATCCCACTACATGCTCACACATGTATTAGCATGCTCAACCCATCCCACTACATGCTCAGCCCATCCCACTACATGCTAACACATGTATGAGCATTCTTGAATCATCCCACTCCACACATGAAATCATGCTTGAGTAACCCCATTCCATTCCCCCACATGTGAGCATGCTTAACTCATCCCACTCCTCACTCACATATGTTTGAGCACGCTATCTTTAAGCCATATTCAACCTCCACCTCATCCCTTATTCTTGACTCATCTCTGTCACTTTTCTCACAAATGTGTGAGCATATCTCCCATACATGATACCCTCATGCTTACACATGTGAGAATGCTTAGTATTTCACACCATCTTCCACTTTTTCTATTCTAATTCAATCTCACACTTTGATCAAATATCCTCCATTGATTAAGGATCTTATTCCTTATTTTTTATGCTTGTCAAAAGGTTGTGCATTCAATCCATGCATCTCAAATCCTAGCCCTTCATTCTACATTGGAGAAGTCTATTTAATGGAGGATTGCCACCATCATTCCATCATCCATTTTTATGCTATATACATATTACTAATTTCATAATCTATTCTCATTTCCACCCTTATGGTTTTTTGTTTGAGTAGCAAATTGCAGACAACAATCACATACCATCACTTGGAGCACATATCAACTATCTTAAGGGTTTGATGCATTTTAACTTTATTTTGTATTGCCTTTTTATCTTTATTTGATCTACCAGGAGTGTGATATTTTATTTGAGTCTTTGGATTTGTATTTTTTACTAATCCATTTATGTTGAGCTTGAATAAGGGGTCACGCCTGAATTTAATGTATAGAATAAAAGAGATTCAATCTTAACTTGAAGCTCTTGCTAAATTCTAAGTGTGAGACAACAATATTTCAGTCTTGATTTGGAGTATTTCTAAATTATAAATGGAAAATTGAAGTTGTAGTTACTTCAGTCATGTAGTTGGCTAGAGTGCATGCTAGCTTTCCAAAATAGCATAGTAAATAAATCCTTTTATAGCTTGTATCCCACAAAATATGCAATTGCAATTGCATTATTGTTATTATCTTTGCCAAATATCTAAGATAGGTTTGAAATCTCATTCATCACCAATTTGAGTTGATTTCTTTACCATTTTGCACATTTTGAAGTTGGCTAGGTAATTTGAGAGCTGACTATGTTTGATTCTAGAGAC
Organism: Sequoia sempervirens; assembly: GCA_007258455.2. Lineage (NCBI taxonomy): Eukaryota > Viridiplantae > Streptophyta > Pinopsida > Cupressales > Cupressaceae > Sequoia > Sequoia sempervirens. The sequence continues at coordinate 252,441,191 of VDFB02047230.1, read as the reverse complement.
AACTATTAGTACATTTTGGAGATGGTTGTAACTATGTGGACAACTTTAGAGGGCTTCAAAATGCTTCAGTTCAATCATATTTCAGTTTCAAATTCTTATGTTTATCTAAGGACCATGTATCTGGCCAAAAAAAGGCATAGATAATATTACATGGTCATTTAGACATGTTTAAAATTGAGAGGATTTAAGCACAAACACATCATATATCACTTTAAAACAATTATAAGCTAAAATTCTTACAATTAAGTTCACCATATCAATTGTTCCAATGGAAAATACATAATTTATTTTAATAATAGATGAGACATTATTTGGTCTCATCATCCCAACACACATAGCATGAGGCATGTCCTCATGGCATAAATTATACATCATACTCTTCCTCATGGTCTCATGGCATGTCCTCATGCTCTTCTCATAAATTTTGTTGCAATCACCCTATTCCTTTCATGCATCCTCCTCATTGCATAGCCTACACGCTCGAAATTCCTTGCTTTCCATATAGGTGCTAACATTAGAATGAGAGAAGGATTGAACCTCATTCCTATCCATGCATCCTTGTTCTATTGAATGAAGGTGATGATTTCCCTTTCCTTGACTCCATCTAAACCATGTAGGAGGGATAAACTCCCTTCACTTTAAATGCTCTATCAACCCTTCTCACTGGTTGATAAAAACATAATATACAACATCAAGGAGATATCCTTCATGATCTCATATGGATAATCTCCCTTCACTGGTTGACTTTGACAATCTGTCACTATCAAGGTCTTTGCATAATGAGTATCTTAGAAATAGTAGAAGTATTGTTATTTGCAAAGTCTTTTAATTTTTGTATTTGACCAACATCGATCAGCCAACATAGTATCTTTAACAGTCCTATCATTTGGAGCACAACCTTGTTTTTGCATTTGATCCATAAAAAAAAAGGTTTTTCCCAAGTCACGTTTTTTGTGGACACCACGAAATAACATGTTGTATGTGATCTCATGTGGAACCAAACTTTTTGCTCTCATTTCATCTAACATTGACAGAGCCATGCCAAGTTTGTCTTCTTTGCATAATGTGTCAATTAGCATGTTATAGGTTACAACATTCGGTGTAATGCCAACCATTTTCATGCTTTTAAAAATCTTTAAAGCCTCATCCATTTCTCTAGCTTTGCAATGACACTTAATTGGCATCTTATAAGTTATAATATCTAGAATAATGCCAACCATTTCCATGCTTTTAAGAAGCTTTCAAGCCTCATCCATTTCACCAGTTTTGCAATGACCATTAATCAAACAGTTATAAGCTATTACATTAGGAGTCATGCCTTCATCAAATATCGTATTCATCAGTAGATGTGCGCTAGCAAGATGACCTACTCTACACAAACCGTTAATGATTGTGTTGCATGTCACTTCATCAGGTTTTAAACCCTTTATTCTCATTTAATCTAACATTTGAAATGCCATGCTCATAGTCCTATCCTATAGAATGCAAATATCAGAATATTATATGTTACCACATCAGGAAGACATCCCTTGTCTTCCATTTGAGAAAGAAGTGTCAATGCCTCGCTTGCCCTGTTACTCTTATAGAAACCATCATTCACATACTTGTACGTAAAAAAATTAGGAGAGAAACCTTTTCTTATCATCTCTTTAAATAAATTTTGAGCTTCATCTTTCCTATCCACCTTGCAAAGACCATTAATTAGGGAACTACATGAAATAGTATCTGGGAAGATGCCATCTTGTATCACTTGAGCTACCAATACTAAATCTTCATCCATCCTACCTTTCTTGCAAAGAGCATTAATTAGGGTGTTATAGGTAACAATATTAGGAAAAAAATGGCTATTCCTCATTTTGTGCAAGAGCTCATGTGCTTCCTCAATTTTACCCAATGTACACAAAGCCTTTATGAGGGTATTGTAAGTTATCACAGTTGGATGGATGCCCATCTCTTCCATTTCAGCAAGGGGAAAGTAAATTCTATGGAGATCGCCATCATTCCAAAGACCATCCAAAATCACATTGAAGGTTACAATAGTGAGACGAAGTCGTTCAATAACGATTGAATTGTAAAACGTTAGAGGTAGAAGATATGTTGTCTAAAATTTTGTCAGAGTGTGGGGGTTGTGGTTGTTTAAACCTCTCACGCATTTAACAAACAAAAATTGGCATCATTGACAAGTTTTATTAACCCTTAGTTCTTGTTCATCATTGCATCCTTATAGTGGCAAAAAGATTATAGAAAATTCCTAAAATAGTTTATTTGTCTACACTTTCTACACATAAGCTAACAGACACCTAATCTTTGTAGATTGTATGTATGGTTGAAATACACCAAAGAAGAATTTGATTGAGAAAAATTTCCAAGTAGCTCTTAGAATTTTTCTTTTCAAAGTTACAATTTTGGTTTCATTTTCTATCTACAAGTACTTTAAATTCTAGATTTGTAAACACAATGACAATTTATAAGCCAACATGCATGACCTTCAAAAATTTGAAGTCTCTTTGACAAAGGTTTGCCACTAATTGGTATGGTTGGTAATGCAATCATGCATTCTCTACCATGACATAGGTTGCCACCACAAAACCCAAATTTTTGGTCCACAAATTAGAACAAATCCTTGTCACAATATTAGAAGAAATAACTTACTCACACAATCCTTATAATGGGATTTCAATATTAAGGATTTTCTAATGAATCAATTAGGATTTTAAAACCTCATTTATCACAATGCCTTGCTAATTTCTACCTTTGATAAACCTTCTTCTACCCCTTACTACACTTACTTTATTTTTAGATAACTTATCGTTAACCTTTAAGGCATATTGATATGCCTCATCTAGAGAGCTCACCTTGGTTAGAGTTGTTTATCCTTGATTTGGAATCTTAGCCCAATGACTTATTTCTCCTTTTCTTCCTACATATTTGTTCTAACTTATAATTATATTTTTTATGGATAACTCCTTTTGTCTCAAATTTGAAATTGCTTGAATAAGTTTTGTTGATGATCTAAGGGAAATAACTTTTCATTGATATGCTTTATCATTTTAGGCCAAAACATTACTTTCTCCTTTCCTTGTATTCTTTGGGGTTGTTGATGGCTATCTTATCATAAGACAACATGTGAATTAATTTCAATGACAATAAACTTGACTCTCCCAGGATTACCTTCCTCAAAGATTTCCATGTTGAAATATTTTTCAAGCTACTCTACCCAATCTACAAAGAGGTTTAGGTTTAATTATCCCTTAAGGATTGGCACATCACGCTTGATATTGGACTAATATATGTCTATAACTTGAATTGATCTACCCATGGGATCTTAATCCCCAGTTGATGGCTTTGTGCATCTACTTCATCCATTTGGACAACTAAAATTTAATTAATTATGGTTTTTTTTGTCTCTTGCCAACTACATGCTTTTCAAAGAAGTTGGTTTCTATTTTTATGCCTTCTATTCTCAAAAATTTTAATTCATTATAGATTTAGTTTTCTAGTCCTCACTTTTGTAATTGGTAAGGTCGTTGTAGTTTCACAACTACTCATCATTTATTTTTTATTTATCCAAGCTAGTGTCTAGTGCCAATATGCAATAATATTGTAGTTTCATAATTACTTATTATTGTTGTATTAGTATGGAATAAATTGGTGGTGAGGAGTTTTCCTTCTTCCCCACATCATATTTCATTTTCTGCAAACCCAATTCCTTATACCAAAATTTGCATTATCTAATTGTTAATTCCATAAATTAATTACATTGTTGTTGCGCAATGCATTTGGAATGGTGCACAAAATACTAACTATTATCTGAATTAATACATATTTTCTTCATTCTTGAGTGTTGTGTGTGACTATCGAATTGGATACACATAACTACTAATAGTTTGCACATTATATTTAAAATGCTTTGATAGTTGACATTTGTTAGCTTGGATATTATCAATCATAAGGTCACATTCCTTGTGATTTACTTTGTTCACTTGCTATAAAGACCATGCATGCAGTGAATAGTGTTTCATATTTTCTTTAGAACTCCCTTTGTTGCTTTTTTAGGGGATGTGAGATTATCTTTGGTGAATTTCTTACATCGTTGTGTGTCAAATTATGGTCCATCTTATGAAAATCCAAAGTAGGGATCCTTTTTTAGTGTTGTTTTCTCATGTGGCTCCCTTCATCCATTATAGCATATACCCATTCTATGTCCATCAATTTTTCCCTTAATATTAGAAGTACACTAAATAACAGAGAACAAAAAAGACCACAGATTTGATCTCCGATTACGCCAGGTACGATTGATGCCAGGAATATTCCATTGAAACCGACTATATTAAAAATATTTTCCCAAATAACTTTAATAAAATTTTGGCCTATATAATTAAAATTTGCCCCAAATTTTTGATATAACCCGCAATATATATATATATAGTTGTGAGAGATAAAATTAGACAAGATCATAACAAGTGTCTTAATCATATTACATGAGACAAATAACAACCTATCCACCTAGGAATCAAGCATTACAAGCTAGATAAGATAAGTTCTAGAAACGCCAACTAAGACTTCTCGAAACAATCTTATATCCTAAGTAAACTTAACATGTGAATATGTCCCCTAATTTGTCATGTCCCCAATTGAGCCCTAGCCTCATTCCGGCGGGAAATAGTGTTTATCAACACTAAAGTGAAATTTGAATTTTAAATAATAAATAATAATAATAATATGATATTTAAATAAATGATAAATAATAAATAATATTTTTAAATTAATGTTAAATAATATTTAAAATTTAATATATCGTTCTTGGCCGACCTATTTGGGAGGCAAATCCTTCAGTATTTAGGGAGTTTGTTTTCATTGCAAAGGCATCATGAGTTTTGGAGTTAATCTCTGTCTAGACTATCGGTGAGGACGTAGTCTCTCACGCACTAGAACCCAGGTTGGTGCGTAGCTTCAGCTTGGGAAAATTCATGTTTGCTCACTTTCTTCCACCATTCGCTCATCCAGACTTACTGTGAATTATAGATCGAAGCTCTCAGAAATGGACCATTGAATTGAACGACTACCAGGAAACTTGCTTATGAGCCAGCGACACATCGACACTAGCCTGAGCTAGACATATTGTGATATTGGAGTATAAGCGATCAAGCGCCCAGGTCAAGCCTATAGCTCTGGCTGATCCAATAGAGGTTAGTGTTTGATTCTGCCTGTCTCTCTTCAAAAGTCAGGCATCTAGCATATTTGATTCCTCCCGTCTTTCATCAAGTTAGGCGATTGGGTGACATTCTTAGAAAAACACTACCACAAATTAATATAATTCAACCATCCACCTCATTATCCAGAGCCGACATTCAATCACGTCATAGTGGGAATCTCACGAGAGCAGTATATTGGCGCCAATTGCGTCATAGTGGGAATCTCACGAGAGCAGTATATTGGCGCGACACTTTGGATTGACTTTTTCCTGCTCTGGTGACGAAGTATTATAGTGCACCGTTGCTCAACCATTCACTAGAATCTTGAAGGGTATCATCTGAGCCTCTCAGCACCCTCACATTGCGTTTTGGCAAGATACACGCCGCCATTCAACAAACCCGCGACGCTAGGGAAGAACCACTGAGGTTGGCATGCGAGTAGAGGAAGACTCTAAGTTGTTTGCAGGATATCAACGACTCTTGGAACATTACGAGTTTGTATCTCTACTAGGCATCATTTGCAATACACGTATATGTATTTCATTCAGATCCCTACTTTGACTATATGAGGATTATTCCTGGTGATCTAATATATATTGGTGCTCTTCAATTCATATGTTATGATCTGGAACTTGCTGTGTATCTGTGTCATGGCTATCTGTGTTCTGGATGCATGAGTTTGTCAAATGATTTACTCGAGATCTACAAGCTTTGATATGTCTGAATTTCAGTATTGGCATTGCAAGTTCTGTGTGTGCTCTATTTTAATCGTGTAATAGTGTGGAAAATTGAATGATCAAACAACACTGATGTTTTGCTAAGTAAAAGAGGTATATTTTTCATCTCAAACCAGGTTGAGGTCTTTACAATGGTATCAGAGCTATGACTCTGCCAACCAGTGGGTTTGTATTTTAAAAGAAATCATGGAGCGTTGTGAAGAGATACTATAGGAAATTCTTCGAATTCAAGAGGTACCAAGGAAATCATGGGAAGAGTTCAAATTAGCATTCAAAGGATGGGAGTTGAAAAGAGAAAGAGACAAGGAAGCGAAAAGAATCATTGATGAATATCAAAGCCTACCAAATGACTTCAAGAATCGCATGTCCTTGGACTCTTATGTGAGCTTGTTTGGGAGAGTCGAACCAAGCAAGAAAGATGTGTGTGACTACATTTTGGAAACAAGAAGGAAGGAGGATCAAGCCAAAGATGTCATCGACATGAAGGAAGAAGAAGGCACTGATTCTTTGGTTGAGCATAACATTTCATCATCATCTAAGGAAGGCGAATTGGAAGGTGAAGACAATGTTACCGAAGCACTAACATGTGAAGGACTGCCTCATAAGGAGGTAGAAGAGGAGTATCCTACGGATGAGAAAGAAACTTGCCCCATCAAGACACAGGAGTTACTTGATAGCAATTCCAAGGACTATTTGGAGGCCCGGGACAAAGAAGAACAAAGAGATACCGCCATAAGGTATGATGATTCGAAGTTTAGGGATAATTATAAGATTGAGTTAGAAGAATATCATAGAGATGATGAAGAGAATATTTTCCATGATGAAGAGGACTTAATTGACTATGGTGGATAGAATTTGGAGGAACAGCCAAGGATGAATGAGGATACTGAACCAACCATGTTGAGTTCACATCAAGGAGGTATGAGTTCACTTGATATTCTTTTATCTCCATTGCATCATGGTTCGGATATGTCTGAAATAGAAGTTTCCTATGCCCATGATGATGAGCCTAGAGAGTTGGTTGGGATTGAGTTGACATTGCGAGGTCTTAAGGAAAATGAAGATATCATAGTTGTGAAGGAGCATGTGGTTGAAGATTCTACATACTACTTCGAAGGTGACCCTTCCCCAAGGCACTATGATGACAATACAGCCACACATGAGAGCTTTACAATCTTGAAGGGACAAGCAAAGGAGGTGTGTAAGAGCATTGGAACTGGAAACCATACTCATCATGACTTCCCCTTGATAGAGTATGATGAGGAAAAAGCTAAGGAGAAGACTGAATCGAAGAGATATGAGAAAGAGACACATCCCGAGACCTAACATGAGAGCATGGATGCACATCCATTGGAAAGTCAACTGAAGGTCAATATAGGTATGTTTGGGTTGACTCTACATCACTTGGAGCATATTCATAAGATGATATCAGCACTATGTTGGAGGATTCTAGATAAACATGATGACTTTGAGGAACTGTGTGTTCTCAAGGAGGCTTGGATGGTAGTTAAGACCAACTACCTATATTTGCTTGTGGATAGAGACCATCTACTCACCTTGGGTAAGATGTACTATGTTGCTATGAGGCATAATGGAGAGGGGATAGACGAGCATTGTGGTAAGGTAAGCATGGCACCAGTTTCCATACACATAGTAGGATACCAGCTTCCTACAGTGATTGCATCCATAGGGAGTGGCAACATAAAGATGACCCAAGGAGAAGCTATGGAAGACAAATTTGAAGGATCCAACGAGGGATAGATAGAAGTTGGCACACATGATGATCAAGACGGCCCTATCACAAGGTATGAAGTCATTTCAGATTTTGACTTGCATTTTAATAATCCATTGTTTTTGCATAGTCTAGAGGGTGATTGGAAGAATCATTTAGAGGTGACCATGGACGAGGGAGTTCAAACCTTGCCTAAGTTGGATGGCACAAGGAATGTTCTTGAAGCATTCATACAAAGGGAAGTCACAGGACAAGGTGGAATGAGCATCAGCCTTGAAGATTCAAAGGAATTGAAGGACAAAGTGGAAGGCACCAGAACAACATACCTACATTTGATCAGGGACAAGGACAAGGTGATTGAGATTGAGGTGAATCCCACGCATGAGCATGATGTAGGGGCTGATAGCAGACTCATATCTGCACCATATCATGCTAAGACAACCAAAGGGATCAACATTGATGGTTATAATTCTCACAAGGAAACTCGTAGTGGGACAACACATGTTGGAGAGTATGAGAAAATGTGCAAGGAAGTGATTGAAGGCTATATGACAGAGTAAGTTAGCAGTCCAAAAAAAATTATTTGGATCAACAATCCCTCATTCTTGCATAACCAAATATTGGTGGAATTTACACATGAGAATCAAAGAGGGAAGAATTTTCCCACAATCAATATTACCTTAGAAGTCAAAGATGAAGCTTTGATAGGCCCTAGAATGAAAGAGGAAAAGGCGATATGAGGCATGGGGAACACAAAGAAGGAGCCTCGTATGACAACCAAGCAAGTGAAGCAATCGGATCTGAAGTATGAGTCAAAATTCATCATTTGTTCACATATCTTGCTTAAGGTGGAGTTTGTATCACCTCTTTGGGGGAGTCATTCGAAGGTTCACCACATACATGGTGTGATGGAGCACACACCTAAGGGACCAGCCACTAGTATTATGCCCTCATGGATGAATGGAGATAGGGGTGGAGCAGATCTAGGTTGGTCATTGATTCTTTATGGAATACTTGAGGCGTTTACTCTTGACAAGGTACAACCCCATAGTATGGAAGACCCCTTGGTGGAGCATGAGACTACCCTACTTAAAGGACTTATGGCACAGATCATACACACATTTGCTTTTAAGTGGAGCACTTGGGGAGGAATGGAGTCTCAACTGGTCCATAAACTTGGGTATGAGGATATTGTCATAATACAAGACTTTGGGTTGCAAATAATTGTTTCTCAACTAAGCTATGATGTATGCCTCTGCCTTATGCTATGATAAGAGATGCTCGCCCTACATTGTTGTACGAGGATCTCCTAGCGGGTACTTGGAGGACCGTGATAGCTTTGGTGATTTGGAGGGATAGGAAACATCCCTTTTGGCGCAATGATAAGGCTCCATCACTCGTCTTTAGAGGAGTTGCACACATCCATGGGTGATCTTTTGGAGTCAAGGGATTAGTTGGTGATGATAGCTTCTCAAGATACATCCACCACTTGATAGTTGTTGGCTATGTTAGTGTGATGGGTTGGGATCCAAGTATCAATATGTTTGGCGCATTCATTCATTGGGATCATGATGATGGACTTGATGGAGTTAATATCAGAGTGGAGCAGCAGAAGACTCGGTGCAAGTGGCCATGCCCCCAAGATCATATCTTTCGTCACTTGTTGTTTGACTCAATGTACGTAGACACGGGTCTGCAGTTGCTTGAGGGCAAGCAACATCCGGGCGGGGAGGACTGTCATGTCCCCAATTGAGCCCTAACCTCATTCTAGTGGGAAATAGTGTTTATCAACACTAAAGTGAAATTTGAATTTTAAATAATAAATAATAAGAATATAATATAATATTAAATAAATGATAAATAATAAATAATAATTTTAAATTATTGTTAAATAATATTTAAAATTTAATATATCGTTCTTTGTCGACCTATTCCGGGAGGAAAATCCTTCAGTATTTAGGGAGTTCATTTTCATTGCAAAGGCATCATGAGTTTTGGCGTTAATCTTTGTCTAGACTATCGGTGAGGACGTAGTCTCTCACATGCTGGAAGCCAGGTTGGTGCATAGCTTCAGCTTGGGAAAATTCGTGTTTGCTCACTTTCTTCCGCCATTCACTCATCCAGATTTACTGTGAATTACATATCGAAGCTCTCAGAGATGGACCATTAAATTGAACGACACTAGCCTAAGCTAGACATACTGTGATATTGGAGTATAAGCGATCAAGCGCCCAGGTCGAGCCTATAGGCTTTGGCTGATCCAGCAGAGGTTAGTGTTTGATTCTGCCCGTCTCTCTTCAAAAATCAAGCATCTGGCATATTTGATTCCTCCCGTCTTTCATCAAGTCAGGCGATTGGTCAACATTCTCAACAAAACGCTACCACAAATTAATATAATTCAACCATCCACCTCATTATCCAGAGCCGACATTCAATCATGTCATAGTGTGAATCTTACGAGAGAAGCGTATTGGTGCGACACTTTGGATTGACTTTTTCTTGCTCCGACGATGAAGTATTATAGTGCACCGTTGCTCGACCATTCACTGGAATCTTAACAGGTACCATTCGATCCTCTCAGCGCCCTCACATTGCGTTCTAGTAGGATACGCGCCACCATTCAACAAACCCGCAATGCCAGGGAAAAACCACCGAGGTTGGCATGCGAGTAGAGGAAGACTCTGAGTTGTTTGCAGGATATCAACGACTCTTGGAACATTACAAGTTTGTATCTCTACTAGGCGTCATTTGCAATACACGTATATGTATTTCATTCGGATCCCTGCTTTGACTGTATGAGGATTATTCCTGGCGATCTAATATATATTGGTGCTTCAATTCATATCTTATGATCTAGAACTTGTTGTGTATCTATGTCGTGGCTATCTGTGTTCTGGATGCGTGAGTTTGTTACATGATTTACTTGAGATCTACAAGCTTTTATATGTCTGAATTTCAGTATTGGCATTGCAAGTTTTGTGTGTGCTCTATTTTAGTCGTGTAATAGTGTGGAAAACTGAATGATCAAACAACACTGATGTTTTGCTGAGTATAAAAGGTACATTTTCTGTCTCAAATCGGGTTGAGGTCTTTACATAATTCCCTAGTGAGTGAATTAGCTAGTTACAAGACATTTATTCACACCAACAAGATACACTAGTATGTTCATACAAGAGCTACCAGTGGCATCTCATCTCCATGTAGTTTCATCCCCTTCTCAATCACCCCATAAACTATGGCCTTGAGATAAGAAAAATAAAATAAAAAATCATGGTATCTTCAATACCCCTATACATCTTCTTAAGTAATTTCTCCTATACATCTTCTTAAGTAATTTCTTTGAAAAGAAATGCAATGGATCCTTCCTTGACATGTGCTGAGAGAGGGATAGGAATAGTGCCATAAATGAGTTGGTACTTTTGCATTGCCTTCTTTGATCTCTCCCAGTGATGTTCAATGAACTTTCCTGCTAGACTTAATAACAAAATCTTAATATTGGAATTTCCCTTTGAAAGTTATCAATTCTTTTGTTTAACTACTGGGATCATTTCCATAACAATTTTTTAAGGTTTTCAAGTCTTTCTATCTCTTGATTTTATGTTGCTTCTCTCAATGCTTTATTTAATGCAACCAAAACATGGCAATAATGATTGAGAGCTTAAATTCATTGTTTCAAGCCCTAGACATGCTATGTCAACTTACTTTAGTGTTGTAATGGTACTTGCCTTTTGAGATTGTTAAGCCAACATAACCCTATTTTGTAAATATTTTATAAAAGGATAATAGATGGCATTTTTAACCATGAATTTATCCATTTTGACAAGGGTCCATGTAGCAACTTTAGATGCATGGAAACACAAGTCATCAATGGTGAGATCATAGTTTGCAAACTTGGCAAGAACTTGTGATACTTTTCATAGGGCAAGTAACTCATAAGAAACTTGCATTGCAAGTCCTATAAAGAAAATTTCAAGTATCATAGTGAAACTTGCCTACAACTTGTGAGATTTTCACAAGTTTTCACATAAACTACTTATCAAAATATTATAAGTAATCACATTTGGTTGCAAACCCTTTCTTAACTTGTTATGAAAACAATCCCAAGCCTTTTCCATCTTGCCATCTTTGCATAGTCCATTAATAACTGCACCAAATGTCACTTGACTGGGAAAAGGACCAAACTCCATCATTTGTACAAACACATTGTAGGCTTCATCTATTTTCCCAGCCTTGAAAAATCCATCTATCAAACTAGTATAAGTGTAGGTGTTAGGAGAATAGCCATCTTGTATCATTTTGCATACTAATGCTAGAGCTTCATTCACTCTTTCGACTTTGAAGAAACTATCAATCAAGATGCTATATGTAATAATATCAGGAGAACAATGAGAACATGTCATTCAATCCAATAACCTGAGAGCTTCATCTTCCCTATCGACCTTGCACAGACCATTAATTAGGGAATTGTATGAAATAGTATCTAGAGACATGCCATCTTGTATCACTTGAGCTACCAATAGTAAAGCTTCATCTACCCTACCTTTCTTGCAAAGAGCATCAATTAGGGTGTTGTAGGTAACAATATTAGGAAAGCAACGGTTATTCCTCATTTTGTGCAAGAGCTCAGGTGCTTTCTCAATTTTACCCAATGTACACAGAGTCTTTATGAGGGTATTGTAAGTGATGACAGTTGGATGGATGCCCATCTCTTCCATTTCAGCAAGGAGAAAGTAAATTCTATGGAAATCACCATCATTCCCAAGACCGTCCAAAAGCACATTGAAGGTTACAAAAGTGAGAGGAAGGCCTTTAGTAACGGCTGAATGGAAGAGGTCCCACACCTTGTTTGTGTCGCCCAATTTACAGAGGGCCTTAAGGGATTTATTGAATTGTACAACGTTAGAGTTAGGAGATATGTCTTGTAAAAACTTGTCAGTGTGTGGGGGGTTGTGGTTTTTCGCAGAGGAAGATAGAGAGCGTAGGAAGAATGAAGATAAATAAAAAAAGTGGGTAGTAGAGATTACCTGTTTCAAGATTGGGAGTCGACATTTCATGGTGATCTACGCCCTCAAATTTCTTCTCAACTGAACTGAACCCTAATTTTTCTTTCCTTCACCCGTTTAGCATGGAAATAGCCCACAATTTCTAGATGCCAGTGTTTTCTGGGTATTGAATTTTGTTTTTATGTCCGTAAGCAGACGGAAATAAAACATAGCATAAAGTATTAATGCTTTCAATGTTGTCAAGAGCAACTTTATTGATTTCAACATGTCAATGTTCAAAGTGTATTGGCTTATGAGTAAGTAGGCTATCTATGGTCTAAATAAATGAAAAGAGGTCAAAATGTTCATTTAACTTTGTCATATTATATTTTTTATAAAATCTTAAAATCTTCACACAGATAAATGATATTTATTTTTGCAAATTTTACAAGTGTCTTTGGGGATCCATTGTAAAAAGAGTGAAGCTTGAAATCTCCTTGTCTTCAAATCAAACTCCTAATACTAATTTACAAGATTAAAAGGCAAAAGATGCACTAGTACAAAATGCCTAGTTAATGTAATGTCAATGCAAATGCTAAAATAATAATAATGTAAGTAAATACCTAGGATCTAATTAAATGAAAAATAATACAATAATTATAAATGTGTGTGTGTGGATATATATACATATATTTGTGTGTATATGTGTGTGTGTGTACGTAGAGAGGGTGAACTCCGCCCTCAAATGTCTTCTCAACTAAACTTAACCCTAATTTATCTTTCCTACACATGCCCTACATGGAAATATATACATATATTTATGTGTATATGTGTGTGTGTACGTAGAGAGGGTGAACTCCGCCCTCAAATGTCTTCTCAACTAAACTTAACCCTAATTTCTCTTTCCTACACATGCCCCGCATGGAAATATATACATATATTTATGTGTATATGTGTGTGTGTGTGTACATATATGTGTGTGTGTGTAGAGAGGGTGAACTCCGCCCTCAAATGTCTTCTCAACTAAACTTAACCCTAATTTCTCTTTCCTACACATGCCACACATGGAAATAATCCACAATTTGTATATGCCCACGAAATCCAATGTTTTCTGTGTATATTTTTATTTATATTTATTTAGTTAGTTATTTATTTTTATTTTTACTTTTTTTTTAACAATTTGTGTATATTTGTTCCCATAGGCAGTGGGAATTTTTTCACTCTTATAAGTAGTCTTATACTTCCCCAAAAAGAAGAAAAAGGAAAGAAAAGGGCGGAGGATAACAGAGAAACACAAACAAAAAACAAATTTCAAATCATTAATTTTTGCTCATAGGCACTGGGAAATAAAACATACCCTCATTTTTTTGAATAAGTAGTCTTCTAATTGCACTACTTGCTTAGGGGTCATTAATTTTCATATTTTCAAATGTTCACTACATAATTGTACGAGTGTAAAATCATTTAATGTACTCGTTGTAAAAATAATCAATGTATGTAGTGTTGTTCATTTCATTATCTTTGGGTAGATTCAAAATTTAGGGATTTCTTATGTTATGTATTCTTGGAGGTTTTACAAAATTATTATTGGGGTTGCATTATTCAAGAACATTTTTTATTGTTTTTATTTGTGGATTCAACATTAAAAAAGTATGTTTTAACGTGCATTGCTAATTTGTGACTAAAAAACACACTTTTCTCCTAAAATTATTTTGGATGAAACTCAATATGCCTCATGATGAGTGCATGTGAACACCTTCAAACAATGAGGTCTTCTTCCCTATCTTTTAGGATAGGTTCCACAAACAACCAACTCATTCAAATACCTTGATCAACTCAATAATCAAAACATTATTTCTAAAAATCTATGGTTCTTCTTTTCCACTAGTTTTAAACATCATATTGAGGATGTTGAGTGTCCTTATAATGCCTGGAAGATTCTTTTGTAATGATTTGGTGATACCTTGCCCGATGCTTTCTTGGATGTTACATTTTTTTTAACAATACTTATGATTTTGGAGATGATGACACATTGCTTGAGGACTTTCTTGTGACAACATTAACATTGTTAACTTTTGATGTGTCTTTAGCACTATTTTCATATAGGATCTTTCCTTTATCAAAGAGCCACCTCTTTGGGATTCCTTTTTATGCAAAATTGGTAGCCTATTTGTTGAGACTCGCATTTTAGATTGTCTTCTCTTCATAGAAGACCTTGTTTTCTTATTTGATGGGAGCTCCCCACATATGTTTTTGGAACTTATTCATCACTTTTGGATCCACCTTGTGTTATGGATCCTTTGTTAGGGACTTTGAGGATGCTTCTTGATGTTCCTCCTCTTGTGCAAAAATTTCTCTTATGAACGATTTATCTTTTTATTGGTTCTTCCTTACTGGGTTTTCTTTGATAGTGGTTCTTCCATGACTTGTTTCTAAGATCTCTTCATCGCAAATTTTATTCAACATTGATCAAATATGATATTCTTTTTTTGGCTCTTTCATATTCTTTCTTTAAACGGGATAACTTTTAGCATGCACCTCTTTTCATCTCTTCCTAAGGGAAGACATGTATTTTGATGCAAGTGGACCATCTTCAATATTTTTATGCAAGTTTTCCTTATCATCAATTTGAAACTATTTGGTGCAATCATTCATCTTCTTGGTGAAGTAAAATCACTTTATTATATAATATTATTTCATGTGTCTTCCAAGTCCTCTCTTCTTTCTCCAACACTTTTATTATTATTGAGAGGGAGTTCCACTATTGGTTACCTAATCAAACATTGTTATTGGGAACTAATTGAGAATTTGCCTCTTTTTTTCATTTTATCTCCCTAAGTTGCTCTTGATATGGGTATTATGAGTGTTAAACATTCACACTAGGCTCGAAGTTCATTTCATTCCACTAGACTACTATTGCTCTCATTTTTACTTATTTATCCACTATATTACTTAAGCTTACTAAGGGAATTGTGTCATTCAATCATTCACTCATGTCTTATGCATGTGATAAATACTTATCTAGTTTAGGTTGAGTTATCTCTTATCTATCACACTAATTTATATTTAGTTAGCTTTCACCAATCATGCTAGATCATCTTTAGTTGACTTCCAATTATTATACTAGTTTAGATTTAGTTGGCTTCCATCAATCATGCATTTATTAACTTCAACCTTTCTTTATACAGCCATGGAATAATTTGTACTATGTAATTAATAAATAAAATAATGTTGTTAATCAAAGGTGTTCTTACCCTACTACACTAAATATTAGGATATCATCTAAATACACTATCATCAAATAATTCACTTGTTAATCCCATAAAATCATCTAGAGCATTACATAAACCAAAAGTAAGAATAATCATTCATATAGACATTGTTATTTTATGAAAGTTATATTTCATACATCCTCCTCCTTGTGAGCTTGGTGATATCTAGGCATAAGATCAAAATTTGTGAAAAACTTAGCATGTTGAAGTTGGTCCAATAAATTATCTATTTTTGGGAGGGCATAGCTATTATAGTAGTGATAGTTTTCAATGCCTTGCAATCAATACAATACTCCAAAAACCAGCTTTGTTTCATACCATGACTATAGGTGAACTACATGGTAGAGTTCTTGGTTGAAGGAGCAACTTCTCTATCAACCATGGAAATTGTTTTTTGATCTCATTGCTCTCGAAGAGTGATTTCAAGTAAATTTTAATGTTAAGTAAAATATATATTGGAGGCAATTAAATCTCATTATCTACATACCTTCTTGGTGAGAAACCTTTGGTCTCGTAGAACATTTACTAAAAAGATGTCAAACAACTCATCCAAAACCTTGCATTTCTTGTTAGTGTCAAACATTATAGAAATACCTAGTCTAAGAATTATGTCAAAATCATCAAGAGGAATTACATTTGCATCCATTTTTTCAATTCTTTGTGGATTGATAATATCAAATTATTTGTAACTTTAATTTTCACACCCTTTTTCACCTAACCAAATTGATATTGATGAGGATGATCATATGTTTTCAACCCAATACTTTTGACTTGTTTAAAATTAAATTAAATTGATAATGGGGATCTACACAAATGAACTCTCCCTTATTTTCTTGGCTTATAATTTGAGTAGAAAAATCTTATTCATCTTTTCATGCTTCTTTTCTATATTCATGACATTGGTAGTTGTGTGTCATAGCATGTTTTCCACATCCTAATCATCCTTGGTTTCACCACTTTTGGCCTTGTTATTTGGGTTTAATTTTGAATGCAACTTCAATCATAACATCAAAATGTTCATGAATGATATAATGACTACAATGCTTTTTTAGATCTTTATATTGGTCCATAGAAATAGTATCTTAACCTTCCAATTATGTTTCTTGAATAACTCTTCCTTGCCCTTATTAGAATTAGTATTCCTTTATCCTTTCTTGGAAGACTCTCCTAAAAGGAAATATTCAAAATCTTCATGCAAGTGAGAATTACAAGTTTTTTGGTCTAAAATAGTTTGAGTAGAGTTTTAGCATATAAAATATTAGCACTTAGAAAATAACAAGAATAAAGAATAGAAAATCAAGAATAAAGAGAGAAACACAATTAAGAGAACACTAATACGCCCTATAAAAATCCTTTCAATAAAAAAATTGGCATTGAACCAATGCATTATTGTGGCACCCCAAATCTGAGCCTCTCATAGTTAATCATTAATTAATTAATTAATTAATAACTTTGTCTTTTTCCTCTAAAAATTAATTAAATTTTATTTTATTAACTTCTCCTTTCTTCTAAAATTTAATTAATTAAATTTATTTAACCTTACTCCCCATCCTTTTATTCCTATAAGATCATTAATTAAAATTAACCCCAAATTAATTAATCAGCTAACCATCCCGTAAACCTCTATTAACTGTTGGATGTCAACTTTATCAGATCAATTGACTATGTAGACTGGATTTCCAATCTTGTACCAATGACAAAACCAACAGGGGGCATCTGCATCTGTAAATAATTTTGAGATATAAACAAAGCATGTCCTAAAGATGACTTTCCTCTATCAAATATTGACATGATTTTGGACCTGGCAATAGGATATGAAATGTTATCTCTTATGGATGGTTTCTTGGGATATAATCAAATCAAAATCGCACCTGAAGACCAACATAAGACAACTTTCACTTGTCCATGGGGAACTTATTGTTGGAACATCATGCCCTTTGGACTTAAAATGTCAGAGCAACATATCAATGCGCCATGACAACTATTTTCCATGATCTTATACACACTCTTATGGAAGACTATGTGGATGATCTAATAACTAAATCATTGACAAGGGTTGATCATTTACAAGTCCTAGATAAGATTTTTCAAAGACTAGAAGAATACAAAGTGGAGCTAAATCCAAAAAAAGTGGACCCCGCAAAAGTGAAAGCTATAATGGACATGCCTCCACCAGCCAATATAAGTCAACTACAGAAATTTCAAGGGAGACTGCAGTCTATCAGATGATTCATAGTGCAGTTAGCAGACAAGAAACATCCCTTCCAACATCTACTCAGAAAAGGGGTACCATTTGTATGGGCAGGTAAATTTCAAGAAGCTTTTCAACAGATAAAGGATTACCTACTCACACCACCAGTGTTAATTCCACATACTGAGGGATTCCCTTTGATACTATACATTTCAGCAACCACATCAATGCTAGGAGCCTTACTTGCATAGAATGACAATGAGGGTCATGAAAGGGCAATCTTTTATATCAACCGCACTTTGGTAGGTTATGAGCTCAATTAAAGTACCATAGAATGTGCTTGTCTTACAGTAGTATTCACTACTCAAAAACTTAGGCACTACATGTTAAACCACCAAACAATTTTGGTCGCAAAGATAGATCCTTTGAATTATCTCCTTAGTAAAGTAGCATTAACATGATGACTAGCTAAATGGGTAATGGTACTTAGTGAATACGATATCTAGTATGTAGAAAGAAAAGCTATAAAAGGACAAGTTATTGTTGACCAGCTGGTAGACGCACCGATTAAGGCAGATCATCCTCTAGTTTCATATATTCTTGATGAGTTCATCTTTACTCTTGACAAAGGACTGACATGGAAGTTATAAGTTGATGGGTCCCACACAAATCATGGTTCAAAAGCTGACATACTATTTATCACACCACAGGGCGACACTATTCCTAAGTCATTCAGAATTGCTTTTCCATGTACCAATAATATAGCAGAATATGAGGCTCTGGTAACAAGATTATGAATGGCAATCAAATGGAAGATTAAGCACATACAAGTTTATGGCGATTCTCAACTGGTAGTCCAACAAGTTAATGATGACTATGAAACCAAAGATGAAAAGTTCGCCCCATACAAGCGAATGGAAAATAATCTCAAACAATATTTTGTCAAGATCGTCTTTCATCAAATAACTCACATTTAGAATAGGGAAGCAGACGCCATGGCAGCTATTGGTTCACTTTGGACATACCTAGCAACGTGCCTAAATTCGATTTTTTGGTAGAACAACTTTTAGTCCCTGCCTTTGACGTCCTAGATTCAGAAATGGTGTGTGAACTTGTTGGTCCCAATTCTCCATGGTACAAAGACATATATGACTACCTCAATGCTGAAGTCCTACCCCCTGACCTCTCAAACAACCAATGTAGGAAATTTATCCATAAGTCAGCTAAGTATACCATCATAGGAGATACCCTCTATAGACGTGCCCTAGACAATACCCTATTAAGATGTCTCGATACTAAAGAAGCACAAGTGACCTTGCATGGGGTACATGAGGGTATATGTGGATCCCACTCTAGCGGTCCTACCTTAGCTAAGAATATTATGAGACTGGGCTATGATTGGCCTATGATGGAAAAGGACTCATGTTTTTGTCAAGAAATGTCAACAGTGTCAAATTCACGGAGACTTGATACACGCACCAACACAAGAGCTTCGTCCAATAACGTCACCATGGCCCTTTGCCCAATGGGGACTCGATATCATAGGTAAGATACATCCTACATCCTCCAACGGTCAAATTCATCGTTACTGCAACAAAATACTTTACCAAGTGGATTGAAGCCATTCCATATGACCTACATTACCGGTACATAGGTTTCTAAGTTTCATCCTTAACTATATCATTTGTCAGTATGGTGTTCCTCAATCCATAATCACGGATAATGGTCGTCCATTTAATAACCAAGAATTATGTCACCTATGCAAAGAATTCCATATCTAACACCACTTTCCCACTCCATATTACCCATAGGGTAACGGGCAAGCTAAGGCATCTAACAAAACAATCCTCAGAATCCTTAAAAAGACTATCAATGATGTTGGTCATGATTGGAATTTACAACTTAACCCTACCTTATGGGCTTACCACACAAGCATCTGTACTCCTACTGGTGCCAACTATATCATTTGTCAGTATGGTGTTCCTCAATCCATAATCACGGATAATGGTCGTCCATTTAATAACCAAGAATTATGTCACCTATGCAAAGAATTCCATATCTAACACCACTTTCCCACTCCATATTACCCATAGGGTAACGGGCAAGCTAAGGCATCTAACAAAACAATCCTCAGAACCCTTAAAAAGACTATCAATGATGTTGGTCATGATTGGAATTTACAGCTTAACCCTACCTTATGGGCTTACCGCACAAGCATCTGTACTCCTACTGGTGCCACTCCATATTCCTTGGTATTTGGTTTTGAGGCCATTTTACCTATTGAGGTCGATATTCCTTCCCTAAGGGTATCTTTGAAAGGGCATATTGACGATGAAGAGTATCGCGTGTCAAGACTACATTAGCTAGAGTTCCTGGACAAATGAAGACAAGGAATTAGATCATCTTCAAGAATATCAAAATCGTCTTCATCGTAGCTACAATAGGAAAGTCTTGAATCAAAATTTTGACATTGGTGACCTAGTCTTAATGGAAAATCCAAAGAATCAAGTAAAAAGAGAAAAATCGGGAAAGTTTGAACTAAACTGGTTAGGACACTATATTGTCACAGAAGCCTTTGGATCAAGAGCATACCAACTCTTTACCCTTGAAGGTGAACCACTATCAACACCAATCAGCAACCTTCATCTAAAAAAATTATATGCATAGCTTCTGAGAGCCTTGTCTTAATCATCAAAAAATACAAAAAAAATCAAAAAATCAAAAAAATTGTTACCTAGGTGAAAACCTGGAAAACATGCATCTTGGTAACATAAAAAAAATTTAAAAAATAGTAAAGAGAAATAAGTCGTCCAATAGTGAAAACCACTTTGGTGGCGCTTTGGATAAGTACCATAGTGAAAACCTAGCAAATAGGCGCCATGTGTAATCGACTCTGCTTCTTTGTCTACCATCATTCCAACCTAACTTTTTAGTCATATCACCTATCTTTCCTATCCACCACCTACACATACCACCCATAATAAATGGTTGTCATTTCCATAACTTGGAACGATTGACATCGACCACACTTCACATCCCCATTCCATCCTATTCAAAATAAATTGGTCTTATACCCGATTGGGGGCAGACATTTACATCATTTGGTTCTTATAGTGGTTGTTCTAAGGAGGTAAAACCATTGAAAAAATCCAAAAACATCACAAAATGTCCTAAAAAAAATCCAAAAACATAACAAAATGTCTTGAAAAAATCTAAAAACATCAATAAAAACTTTAAAAAGTCAAAACATATCAAAAATCCAAAAATAGAGTCAAAGTCAGTTGCATCAGTCAGTCTTTGTCATTGTCGAACTACGTTGCCTCTACAACTGTACATAGGCAAGGTCATCTGTTGATGTGCCCCTAAGGCATTAGGTCAGTCTTTTTAGGTTTGTCTGTATAAAATCATGACTCAATTCTTTGTAAATAAAACAAAGTCAATGGTCATGTCGAACTACGAAGTCTCTACGTGTATAACGTAGGCAAGGCCATCAATCGATGAGCCCCTAAGGCTGCACTAGGTCAATCCATTAGGGTTCGTCACTTTCACTATCACACACGTTAGATATCTTCAAATAAATCAAATCTTTTTTAGTCAAGTCTTGTCAAAGTCTAGTCAAACTACGAGGTCTCTACGTGTATAATGTAGGCAAGGCCATCAATCGATAAGCCCCCAAGGCCGCACTAGGTCAATCCTTTAGGGTTCATCGTTTCAGTCAAAATAATTTAGACATGGTCATCAAACACAAACAATTTTCAGAACATCAAGACAAGTCACGCATCAACAAGACAAACAAGTCAACAAGGTCATCAAGTCAAATCAAACAAATTGCCAAAGCAATAACCAAAACAATCAACTTATGTCTTATATAGGATGTGTCCTTCTTGAAAACAGACATGATCATTTAGTCAAACAATCATCATTGCCTTATACAGGTGGTCACATGATCAAAATCAGACTCAATGTCTTATACGGTATGTGTCTCTCTAAAACCAAGCTTTATCATTACCTTATACAGATAGTCACATGATCGAAACCAGACTCAATGTCTTATACGGTATGTGCCATTCCTGAAATCAATCTTTATCAACCAATCATCTCATCAATCCCTAGACAATTAAACAACAAACAGATCAAATTTTGGCAAATATTTTTATTGGTTGTTGACATTGTGGCTTGTTTTTTCTTATATTTTCTTTTTGTCTTTGTCTTTGAGTCCGGTTACTAGCTTTCTCGAGGATGTCCCATGAAGGATTTAGAGAAGCAACGATATATCAGGACTCTTTTTCTTTGACTATTGTTTGTCGACTTTCTTTTGGATTTTTCTTTGAGTCAAGTTACTAGCTTTCTCGAGGATGTCTCACATGGTGTTTGTTGTCCATTTGTATCATTTAACGCCCAATGATGATTTAATGCAAGGCCTATTATGTTTCAGCAAAACATTGAAGATTTCTAGTACTAACATCCATGTCTTTTATGTTACTATTCATCTTTTTTGCACTAACATTTCTTCTTTCTTGCATTATGATGGAGTCATGTGACACACAACAAAAAATGAACACATCCTACATATGCATTCATCTTAAGAATGCCATTTAGACATTGTCATACATATATGTTGCATTTGAAAACAAAACAAAATATATATATATAGGCATCCATTGCATCTAGGAATCCATGACATAACATGCATTCACCATCATAAACTGCATAGCATATTATCACAGTAGATATATTTACATGGCATTGCAAATACATAAATCACATTGCATCTCATAATCATAAATGCATACATGACATCCACAATACTATAAAAATAAATGGATACATCATCATATAGAATCAACATAACATCATAGACTACATTAACATCATAAAGTAAACATTGGCATCCATAACACATGCATAAATAGAAGACTACATAATCATATCAAGAATTTCATATCATATAATCACCACCAAAAATGATATATATATATCGCTAAGAAAAAAGTGTCACAGTACAATGTCAGAATGTATCTCCCAAAATGGAGCTCACAAGCTCTATAATCGAAATACAATGTCTACAAATATAAAACATGTCCCTAATCTAAACTCACAATACTCTGATGAGGATAATGAGGAGGTGACTGACGGGGAGGTGTTGATGATCGTTGTGCGTAAGGCGGCCTATCATAAGGTCCTGATCTGTGAGGTCCTAGAACACCACTAGTTCTCTGGGATCTACTATGTGATGACCTGCTCTATGATCTACTGCTAAGCGTCTGAGAAGCACTAGGAGCCCGTCTCTCAGGAGGTACCTCTTGCTCATATAAATCTTTGTAATATCTCTCCCTATCACTAGCCCTAACCAACTCCTAAGCCATAGCTATAGTTGGTCTAGTGCAAAGATTTGTAAACTCCACAAATCGTTGCTCAGTCTCCTACATCTATGCCATCGCTTGATCTCTCTCCAAGTAGGAACTATCCCTCTCCATCCATATCTCATCTCTCTCCATTGTCACAACTCTAATCTGCTCCTCCAAGGCCTCTACCTTGGCCTGTAAATCAGCCAATTGCTAATCTATGGGACCCTCCTCCTCTCGTCATGGCCTCTCCCCCTCATCATCATCCCACTCCTCAACAATCCAGTCTCAAAGCTCTCTCTCCTAATCCCTCATCTCCTCCTCGGGATCATCATCTACATCCGTATATCCTGCCCGTAATAGATCAAGGGAATCCAACTTGGCGTCCTCACCCATGGCCTCCTCCTCTGCAATGGCCTCCTCCCTAATAGCCTCCTCCCCTATGGCCTCCTCAGTGACGACCTCCACACCTCCACCTACCTCCAACATGGGGACATTCTCTCCCTCCCTCCCACCCTCATGGATGGGTGAAAAATCTCTGCCCCGGCCTCTACCACCTCATCAATCCCGTCGACCACCCCTCCCACCTCCTCCTCTTCCATCATCACCTCCTCCTCTACCACCTCTATCACCTCCCCTACCACCATGTCGACCCCGTGGGCCTGTCTGTCAACGCTCTACAAGTGCTAGCTAATCAGGATTTGTTAAAGGCACAGGGCTATGTTGTTCCCACCAAGCATCATAGTGTACTATCATCCTGACATCCACAACTCCATCCCTCCATATCCACTATACTAGATGCAATGCATCTATATCTGCCTCTGCTGTCACTACAAGAATTTGTGGCCCCCATAGAGGAACCTCCCTAGAAGATCAAGCAAACTCAGCTCGCCCCTGCAACACATCTTGAACCTCACCAAACTGTCAAAGCACTCTGTCTGGTAGGTGTCTCTCAATGACATGAACACTGGAAATAGTCCTCCCGATCAAATATTGTTTCTAACGACAGAAAGGAAGGTGTCAATGCTCATCACGCCACTGTGTACAGTCCATGTATGGTCTCCATATAAACTGAACAAGGGTGTCAATCATGTGCCTCCAGTATCCTTTGTCTCCAACATGAGTCTGTGTAATAGTCCTA
Organism: Sequoia sempervirens; assembly: GCA_007258455.2. Taxonomy (NCBI): domain Eukaryota; kingdom Viridiplantae; phylum Streptophyta; class Pinopsida; order Cupressales; family Cupressaceae; genus Sequoia; species Sequoia sempervirens. The sequence continues at coordinate 252,416,596 of VDFB02047230.1, read as the reverse complement.
ACATAACGAAATACATAGGGAGATCGATCATCAAGCTCATATACGACCAGTGGGTGGAAAACAACAATGTTCTCCCATGCCCATATCATCAATAATTTTGTCCCACAGCTCATGGATTGCGCCTCTCTGTAGGCTATGTCGTGCAAGTGAAAGTATAACATCACTAGAAGACAAGGGCCCCATGCATATACAACCTGCCTCTCCAACATCCCTACCAACATCTCCCCCCAACCCACAAGAAACCCATGCCCTCGATGGTCTGGTAGCACAATCCCACCAATAAATGTAAACAATCCATCCGCTCATATCTATCTGCCACTACATGCCATCTAATCTCATAATCCTTAATACCAAGCTATCTGAAGTCCTCATGCTCATAATAATGAGTGATCTCGCTATAACCCCTCTGGGTATCATAGCAGAACCTCTCACCCCTAATCAGTAACTGAAGTATCCTGTAGACATCCTCTAATGTAACGGTAGCCTCTCCTGTGGGAAAATGAAAAGAGGAAGTCTATGAGTGCCATCGCTCACAAAGTGTGATGAGCATCCCTCAGTTTGCCCGAATGGTGGGCATAAATGTCACATGATGTAGTCCAAGATGCCATATCGCTCATCTCTCTGCGCTACATAACTGGTCCTGCAACTCATATGTCACTGGCCTTGACTCCCAGGTATATATCGAATCCAAAACAACCTACAAATGCATAACAAATACCTTGTGTCAAAAACATGAAGCCAATTTTTACACCATAAAATTTCAAAAAAAATTGACAGGAAAATGCATCGTTTTATTATCAAATGCATTGCACAATGCAAATGTTTTATTAAACATTGCAAATGCATCACATAAATTCAAATGTGTCATTTAACATCACACATGTGCCACACAAGGCAGCCATGCGAGCAATCATGCATATGCATTAAAAAATCAAATGTGGTGCATTAAAACATATGCGACTCACTACTACAAATGCATTTCATAATAAGACAAATGTGTTGATCTAAACTAAAATTGAAAATGAGCCTTGACGTGTTTTCACATATGTGTCGTATCGCGAGCAGATGTGTCGCATACGAACACATATGCGTTGAACGCGAAATGACGCATTTGAAAATAAAACTTTAATGTCCTAAAATTGCATGAAAATTAAAAAATCAAAGGTCGGCTTTGGGGTATGTACTGGGGGTCCTGCGTCGACTGGCCGTCGGAAAGTCCCGATGCAATATCCATAATGCTCTGTGTATGGAACATGTGGCATTCTCCTTAATAGCTCTAGACCAAAATCAATTTTTTTCAAACTTGAGGGGTGCAAATGAATTCATTTTTCACCCAATTCCTATTTATACCTAGGGTTTTGGAGGGTTTTCTTTCAAACCTTTGTATTGGACACACTATTTACATACTTCCAACGATCATTTCACATACCAAAACTCACCAAAACTAATTTATGTCGCCACCATCGAACTTCTGGCTATTAAATTACCTAATCAAGGCAATTTCCCAATTTTTCTGAATTTTTCAAAAATTCATCAATTTTCTCAAGGGGGCATACCCTTACCTATTTCAAACTGGGGCATGACTGGGGCATATTATTTTTTATTCTTCGAGACAAACGTCGAAATGACATTATCTCAAAGGGGGGAAAATTGTAGACACTAAAAATTGTCCTAGGCCTACGACTCTAATTTCGTCATAATTCTTATCTTCATTTTCATAATTAAATAATGTTAATTATTTAATTAGTTTCTAAAGTCATTTGTCCTCTATTAATTAAATAACTTTAATTATTTAATTAATTCATTCTTACCTTTATTCTTCCTTGATTAATTAAATAAATATTATTTATTTAATTATGTCGCTAATTAAATCTATCTTCTTTCTAAAATTAAATAAACTATTATTTAATATATTCCTATCACACTTTCAACTATAATTAAATAATCACTTTAATTATTTAATTATTCTTTAGCATTTTCTATCTTTAATTAAATAAATCTTTATTTATTTAATTTAATCCAAAATCTGGAATGTTGAATTAAATTATTATTTAATTCATAAAAGGGTTTATCCATGGCATATTCCTCTGTGATTAGATAATCTCTTTGTTATCTAATTATTCATTTTTCACTTAAGTCTAGATTTAATTAGATCAATCAATTATCTCCTGATTTAATATCTGATTGTTTTTAACGAACATACTTGTGGGGTTAATCATTCAGTTATCTAGATTTATTCCTATCTTCTATGTGCAAACTTTTATTAATTAAATAACTTTAATTATTTAATTAATTTATTCTCATCATCTATCTTCGACAATCTTTATCTTTACATGAAAACTTTATTCTTCTGAGTTTTGAACAGTCTTAACTAAAGATTAAATTATTATTTAATTTAATCTCCACCTTTTATGCTTTTTAACTCGCACTAATTCAACCCTAATTCGAATGCATGTCACATCTTTCAATCTTAATCGTCGATTTATCTTTTAATCTGAGCTTGCCATTCAAAAACCATGTTTTCTATAAATTGGCTTTACCTTCATCATTATTACTCCTCCCGAAATCTTATGAGTTTTGGAAGCAACTTTCTTAATCTTCGATGTTTTGCTATTAACACTATCATGAGGCTATACTTGCACACTTAAGAGAAATCTGAGGGAAATTACTATACTATAACAAAATGGAGAAGTGCAATCGAGGTTATTCATGGAATTACATAGATATTTTGTGAGATCATTCTTGTATTTATGCTTTTATATTCCATTGTTCTTTGTTGTTAGTGTAGGTTTAGTTTGAGTTTATGCATTATATTGCTTAATCTGTGAATTTCCCTGTGTTATAGCTTGCACTTTTAGATAAGGAAGCTCTAGTATCCTATGACCTTGTATATTTTATTGTTTCCATTAGTTACCATCAACATCGTAAGTATTGAGTGCATTTAGTTTGCACGAGTGAGAGGACGCTATGGTTATCGGTTTTCTTACTCTTTGCAGTATTATTTTTAGGTATCTATATTAATTTGTTTCATTTTGGTTATATTAAAATATTTTGATAAGACTTTTAATATGTAGATTGTAAATGAAATTCATTACTAGTTTGCTATTTCAATAGATTTATTGTATGAAAATTGAAACCCATAATCCTTGCCATTCACTGTTGTCAATCTTATGAAATGATAAATTTTATTTACATAGTTAATTTTTTCTGCTGTCCTTGGAAATGATAAATTTTATTTACATAAGTAAATTACTTATGCTTCCTTTTTGCAGCTAGAAATGAAAAAAATTATTTACATAGTTAAATTTTTCTATTGTCCTTTTTTGCAGTTGGAAATGATAAATTTTATTTACATAAGTAAATTACTTCTGTTGTCCTTTTTGCAACTAGAAATGAAAAAAATTATTTACATAATTATTTTTTTCTCTATCCTTTTTTGTAGCTGGAAAGGATAAGTTTTGACTTACCGTAAGTTTGTTTTGAAAAAAGAAATTTTGTGGCTATAAGTGGGTAATTACTTACCTTCACTTGTAGCTATTTGAAGACCTGCCAGAGAAGAAGGGAATGCAAACAAATTAAAGTTAATATATATACTTTTTCACTTAATATATATAATGGACTGTAAACAAATTAAAGTTAATATATATAATAAAGTTTGAAGTCCTAGAAACTATTAGTTCATTTTCATAGATATTATATGGTAAAGACCAATGGACTGGACTCCTTAGTTCATCTTCAAGATATGGTTGATAATAAGGTTTGAAATTCTATGACAATTAAAAATCTAAACATTGATGTGGTATATGAAATTGTCTAATTCGATCAAATGGAAGAAATGAATGTATTCAAAAATTAAGAAAGATTTATTTACAGACAGCCATTAATTAGAGCACATACCATTTTTCAATCACTAAGAACCTCCAACGACATCTACATACTAGCATTTCTTTGCCCCATGGGAGAAGTGGGCCATAATTTCCAGGTATAACTTATTTGAAAAGAAGGGAACGCAACTTCCAAGAAAACAAGCTATCCTAACTATTTAATTAAAATATTTCAAAAAAATCTCATTCAAAGGGATTTTCAAGACCTTTGCTTTTCTCATCTCCCAATTCACAAGCATTATTTGTTTATAGCTAACATTGAAAGGGCTTCTCTATAATTAGTTAAATTTCAATTTTGTCCCTACTTTGGTAGCTCTTTCTTGCCACTTTATTACTAAATCACTTTTATTAAAATTTGGATCAAAAGACTTGCAATCTATTTGAGATTTAATAAAACTATGGTTTCTTGTATGAATTTCATTAGTCTAAAACCTTAGGTACTTCAGACCTTTTAGCCTGTGCCTTAGTTCTATCATATTTTGTTCTAATTTGGAACTTTCTTATCTAGTTTCTAAAATTTTAAATACCTTGGTGAATCCTTTATGTTCATGTGTTGACCCACCCCCTTTATCCTAGTAACTAGTTCTCCCAAGATAATGTTCATGCTTTAATATGATATCTTAAGTACCTTTATCACTCTTTTAAGCTATGGGTCCCATCACAATCCTTGTTCGATCCACGTGTCATCCTCATATTTTATTGCACAAGTTTGTTATACCACATGATCATTCTTGATATTTCACTTTAGGTTGTAAGTTTATGAAATAAGGACACCTATCATTAGTGTGTTGATTCATGTCTTTATCGTAGTAAATTTTTATTTCATAGGTTAAAATTAAGTGCCCACATATGAATTTGTGATGGTGTGAAATGCCTCTAGGTGTTAGCACAAAGCCCTTTCACCTTTCAAAAAAGCCTTATTCTATATCGTGATATATTCTTGTATTGCATATTTAGATGGTTGGCCCAAGTTATAAGGTACGATATTGTGAGTGTTTGACACTTATTATTTTAATTGGATTTTCATTGGTCATTGTTCCTTGTTCTACATGTTGGCAACACAAGGGAAGACAGCTGAGAGGGGGGGTGAATTAGTTTTCACTAAAATTCAAAATTATTAACCCTATTCTCATATCTGATTAATAACTATGAAAGCATAAATCATTCAACACATCATAAACACTCATAACACCAAGATTTTTTTACGTGGAAACCCTATTAGAGGAAAAACCACGGTGGAGGTCAATCCACAAGATTATACCCTGTTGAAAGTATAAAGAATGAAATGGGGAATGCACATGCATTCAGGCACACTACTTGGAGCTCACTGCTCAAATACAAGGCTCACTGCCCAAAGGAAGACACACTGTCTTATAGAAATATCCGGATTACATCCGCAAGATTTTGAACTAAGAGAATAGCATCTACTAATGCCTGATTACAGTTTCGATTAAGCACATGAACACTTCTTCACACTCTGCTTCTTCCTTCAAATGATTAGGACATTATTTTCACATCTCACACACAGGAATTACTCCAAATGGAATAAACAATCGCTCATATATATATTTGCAACTAGAGATTACATCGCTACATGTCATCTTCAACAAGATAATAAAACATATGCAAATTGTCAGCCCAAAACAATAAATAATTTTCAATGTGAATCAACCAAGGACAGCCACAACATAGTGAAGACCCAAAATAAAATCCTCAAACATGAAACATCTTCAAAAATTATTCCTCGAAGATCCACAACATGCTACAATTACCCTGTCGGCCATGAACATGAAAAACATGAACATGCAAGAGAAAATCACCAATCGTGAGCACGACGATCAATGTGGACATGCAACACGAATAAAGAGTGATCTAGAAACATCCACAAACATCATGAATCACTAGAGAAGCATCTGCAACAACTAAAATTACTAGAATTGCATTATCTTCATTCAGGAACACCAACTGAAGCAACAGAAAAACTGTCAGAACACAAATACTCATAACTTGATCAAATCTTCATGCATATCTTTGAAACTTAACATAGATAAAATAGATATACTCAACATTAAACCCTTTAATCCACAACCTTTGATCATCAACATACTGTGTAAACCTACAAACTAAACTTCACTTCACCACTGTCAACCTGCAACTTATTTATTACAATTTTATCAATATCCTCGACATATATAGATTCTAATATCTTAAAGGCCAATAGTGTTGACATCAATGACAACCACATATCAGCAACACAACCACAACATCCAAAAATCTCCCCCTTTGGCATTGATGGAAACACATGATGTGAAAAACACCATCAACGCAACTATCTCTTAGCACTTACTCCCCAATAGATTCTGACTCTTTTCTCCTCAACTCCTCATGAATCTTTCTCCCCACGTGACTCTTCTCCCCAGATAATTTATATTTTTTCACATGAATCTTCTCCCCATTTGACATCAATGACAAAGATACACACAAGCTTTGAACCACATATCTGAACATCTGACTACTCCCCCTGAGTAGCAGCCACCAAAACATCAATCCAGATCAAGATATGATTATGAAATGTGTGGGCTAATGCAATTCAATGCATCTTAGTTATGATTAGGAGGGGTAATCAGCCCTAACTTCCCTTTGAGATAGTCAAAAGTATCCTTAGGAAAAGGCTTGGTAAAGATGTTTGCAATTTTTTCCTTAGTGGGCACATACTCCAGTCTAACTTCCTTTTCACTCACCTTCTCTCTCAAAAAGTGAAACTTGATAGATATATGCTTGGTCTTTGAATGCAGCACCAAATTCTTAGAAATGTTAATTGCACTTGAATTATCATAGAATATGGAAATAGGTTGAACATCATACACAACTCTGATATCTTTCAACATCTACTTCATCCACAATACTAGAGTACAATTGTTAGCAGCAGCAATGTATTCTCTGCAGTAGATAAAGAAATGGCATTATGCTTCTTACTTAACCATGAAATCAACTTCTTCCCCAAGAAAAATGCACCACCACTAGTACTTTTTTGCCATTCACATCTCCTGCCCAATCAGCATCAGTAAAGGAACTCAAAGTAAGGTCATCATCTTTAGGGTACCATAGGCCAAAATCAACTATCCCCTTCAAGTATCTGAAAATCCTCTTCACAACAGTCACATGAGATTCCTTAGGATCAGCTTGAAATCTTGCAACAATGCATACAAAATTCATGATATTAGGTCTAGTTTAAGTCAAATAAAGTAATCCACCAATCATTGATCTGTATCTAGTTTGATTTGCTTTTAGGGAATCATCATCTTGTGTCAACTTACATCCGGTCACCATGGGTGTACCAACTAGCTTTGAATCTTCCATACCAAACTTCTTCAACAATTCTTTCACATACTTGGACTAAGATATAAAGGTTCCTTTATCTACCTGAGTGATTTGAAATCCCAAAAAGAATTTCATCTCTCCAATCATAGACATCTCAAACTCATTTTGCATCTCATCAACAAACTTCATGCACAAACCATCATCTCCTCCAAAAATGATATCATCAACAAAGACTTCAACAATCAAATCTTTATCATCATCAATCTTGAAATACAAATTACTATCAGTAGTACCTTTGTTAAATCCAAGCTTCAACAAATACTTGTCCAATCTGGCATACCATGCTCTAGGGGCTTCCTTAAGTCCATACAGTGCTTTCTTCAACCGAAAAACCATATCTCCCTGTTTAGTCAATTGAAATCCATCAGGTTGCTCAACATACACTTCTTCTTCCAGTTTTCCATTTAAAAATGCTAACTTGACATCCATCTTATAAACCTTGTAGTTTTTGTAAGCAGTATAAGCAAGAAATAATCTCATAGCTTCAATCCTAGCAACAGGGGCAAAATTTTCTTCAAATTCAATTCCTTCCATTTGAGAATATCCTTTACATACCAGTCTTCTTTGTTTCTAACCACTTCACCTTGCTCATTCAGTTTGTTTCTAAAGACCCATTTAGTTCCAATTACATTTTTGTCCTTAGGTCTAGGAACAAGAATCCATGTATCATTTTTCTCAATTTGTTGTAGTTCTTCTTTCATTGCTTCAACCCAATGTTCATCTTTGCATGCTTCATTGACATTAGTAGGCTCAATCTTTGAAATCAAACAGTATTGAACACCTTTGTTCTTATCACCTATGATCTAATCTTCTGAATGATTTAATCTTACATACCTTGGAGTCTTAGGATGTTCTTGAACTTCAAACTCTTGTCATCTCTCTTCTGCACTTTCACTAGTTTCTCCTTCCTCTTGATTTTCATGATTCACCAGAATGATTTGAACTTGATTTGAAGTCTTAACTTTCTTTCTTTTAAATTTTTAATGTCATTCTGATCATCTGAATCATATCCACATGTTCTGGATGGTCTAGTTATGTCTTCATCAACCTTGACATTTGCACTTTCAACCATTTTCCTCAATCTCTTATTATAGCACCGGTAGGCCTTGCTTTTAGTATAATAACCAAGAAAGATACCTTCATCACTCCTAGCATCAAAATTTCCTATATCTTCATCTCTTTTGATATAGCATTTACTCCCAAAGATTTTGAAATATCTAATAGTAGGCTTATGACCATACCATAGCTCATAAGGAGTCTTACTATTATCACCTTTGACTTGTACCTAGTTGAGAGTGTAAACAATAGTACTCACAGCTTCTCTCCAGTAGATATGAGGAACATTTCCTTCCAGCATCATAGTTCTAGCAGCTTCTTCAATTGTCCTATTCTTCCTTTCCACAACTCCATTTTGTTGAGGGGTCCACGGTGCAGATAATTGTCTCTTTATTCCATGTTCTTCAAAAAGAATTAAACTCACCGGAAGTGAATTCACCACCTCTATCTGATCTCAGACATTTAATCTTCAGACCTATCTTTGTCTCAACCATAGCCTTAAAGATCTTGAACTTCTCCAGAGCTTCATATTTCTACCTTAAGAAAGTAACCCACATCATTCTAGAATAATCATCAATAAGTAACATGAAATACATGTATCCTTGTAAACTTATGACTCTAGAAGGGCCACACAAGTTAGTATGCACAAGCTCCAACAATTCATTTGAAAAATGTTGTTTTCTCCAAAATGAAACTCTAGTTTGCTTCCCTAACTGACATTCCTTGCATATAGTATTAGTAGGTTTCATCAACTTAGGAAGATCTCTCACAGCCTAAGTAGAACTTATCTTGATAATATTGTCAAAGTTAACATGACACATTCTTTTATGCCACAACCAATTTTCATCAACTTGAGCAATCATACAACTTTTACTAGCAACATTCAGGTGAAAGATATTACCTTTTTTTTTGTACCAGAAGCAATCACATTTCTAGAACTCCCCAATATTCTACACTTTCCATCCTTGAATTGAAGATTGTATCCCTTATCAACCATCTATCCACCACTTAAAAAATTATGCTTCAGACCTTCCACATATAGGACATCATCAGTATTGTGCTTACCATCAAGAGAAATGTATCCTCTGCCATGGATTACACTAGCTTTTTCATCACCAAATCTTACAACACCACCATCATACTTTTCCAAGCTCAAAAACTTACTTTTATCAACTGTCATGTGATGAGAGCATCCACGGTCAATCACCCATTCATCCTTTTCTTCAAAGTTCGAGCAGCTAGGGCTTTCTCCACATTTGTACAACTAGTAGATTTAGTAGACATAGGATTATTTTCCTTGATAGCAATAAATACCCATTCGTCCTCACTTACATTCCCTTTATCAGATTCATCAATTGTCACACCTTCATTAGTAGCATAATAACACCTCCTTTGAAATCTAGGCTTGTTAGATCTTGGCTTAGGAGCTCTTTCTAGACACCTTGATGCAAAATGACCTATCTTATTGCAAGAAAAACACTTAATAGGAAACTTCCCTTTATACTTACCTTCTCCTTTGGCTTCTCTCTTGACAATAAGTGCTTCAATCTCATCTAGTTTTCTCTCCTCTTCTTCAATCTCTCTCATTTCTTCCTCATACTTGAATATCTTCCTAGAAGAACTTTCTCCTGGATTATATCTTTGTTTATCTTTTCCGGAGGTAGTAGCTTTGAATGCAAATTATGTCTTAGGAAGAGCATCACCAAACTCACTCAACTCAAAAGAAACAAGCTTACCAATCAGCATATCTCTGGTAACATTTGTCACAGTCCGGATCTCCTCAATAGCAGCAACATTGTGTTTGTATGCAACAGGCAAGGATTTGAGCACTTTAGAAACAATATCTAATTCTTCCAATGTTCCACTAGCACATCTGCTACTACACACAAGTTCGTTCACTCTCTGCATAAAAGAAGTAATGTTCTCATCATCACCCATTCTCAACATTTTATATTTCCCTTCCAGACTTTGCAGCTTAGCAATCTTCACATGAGTATCACCTTCATAAAAAGTTTCCAACTTTTTCCAGATCTCATGAGCAGTCTTCAAATCCATCACATTTGTCATCTCAGAATCAATCAAGGCACTCAACAATGCTTCCTTAGCCCTGATATTGTACTCGGCATCCTTAATCTCAGCAGAAGTAGAAGGACCATTCTATGGAATGATATACCTATTCTTTGTAATGTTCCAGAAAGGTTCACCAATTCATCTCAGATGACACTCCATTCGAGTCTTCCACAAAGAATAATTTGTTCCATCAAATCTCAGACTATCATTCTTATATGTAGCCATCTCAATCACCTCAAGCTATTAAAATTCTTCCAAGTAACCTGCTCTGATACCAATTGTTGGCAACACAAGGGAAGACAACTGAGAGGGGGGGAGTGAATCAATTGTCACTGAAATTCAAACTTATTAAACATATTAACCCTATTCTCATATCTGATTAATAACCATGAAAGCATAAATCATTCAACACATCAAAAACACACATAACACTAGGATTTTTTTACGTGGAAACCCTGTTAGGGGAAAAACCACGGTGGAGGTCAGTCCACAAGATTATACCCTGTTAAAAGTATAAAGAATGAAATGGGGAATGCACATGCATTTAGGCACACTGCCTAGAGCTCACTACTCAAATACAACAAGGCTCACTACCCAAAGGAAGACACATTGTCTTACAGAAATATTCAGATTACATCCGCAAGATTTTGAACTAAGAGAATAGCATCTGCTAATGCTTGATTACAGTTCCAGTTAAGCACATGAACACTTCTTCACACTCTGCTCACTCTTCTTCACACTTTGCTTCTACCTTCAAATGATTAGGACATTATTCACACATCTCACACACAAGCATTACTCCAAATGGAATAAGCAATCGCTCATATATATATCCACAACTAGAGATTACATCGCTACATGTCGGCTTCAACAAGATAATAAAACATATGCAAACTATCGGCCCAAAACAATAAATAATTTTCAATGTGAATCAACCAAGGTCAGCCACAACATAGTGAAGACCCAAACTAAAATCCTCAATCGTGAAACACCTTCAAAAATTATTCTTCGAAGATCCACAACATGCTACAATTACCCTGTCGGCCATAAACATGAAAAACATGAACACACAAGAGAAAATCACCAATTGCGAGCACGAAAATCAATGCAGACGTGCAAAATGGATAAATCACAATCTAGAAACATCCACAAACATCATTAATCACTAGAGAAGCATCTACAACAACTTAAATTACTAGAATCGCATTATCTTAATTCGGGAACACCAACTGAAGCAACAGAAAACCTGTCAAAACACAAATACTCATAACTCAATCAAATCTTCATGTGGATCTCTGAAACTTAACATGGATAAACTAGATATACTTGAAATTAAACCCTTTAATCCACAACCTTTGATCATCAACGTACTGAGAAAACCAACAGACTGAACTTCACTTCACCACTGTCAACCTCCAACTTATTTATTACAATTTTCTCAATATCCTTGACATATACAGCTTGTAATATCTTAAAGGCCAATAGTGTTGACATCAGTGAAAACCACATTGTTGACAACGGTTTTACTCACAGTAAACAAATTGAATAAAATCTCCATAGGTAAGACCGCGAAGAGCCTATCCTTCTTGAAAGATATGGAACAAAGACAACCTAAGGGAAAATTCTACATTCACAAAGCAAATATTGGCTTTCATTCAATCCCAAGTCTTTGATAACCAGGTCATGGTTGCACTAGGGTTGCTCTCGGGTATTGATGTGATAATTGTTGTTTTTGAACAAGGGAAAAATGGGTTTTACAGGGACTCAAAACCACAAATTTTACAAAAAAAAGATAAAACGTCAGAGAACCCAGAAACAGAGAGGTTGTAGAAAGGACATTGAAATTACAAAGTAATAGCCACCAAAAGAATGCCAACAAAGGCCACAAAAAAGACCCCAAAAATACTAGATAAAACACCAGCAACAACTAAGCTTGGGACTTTAAAATTTTCGTTGTCTCAGCTTCCTTGTCGTTCATCTCCTGAACCCCCCTCTTAAAGATCTGGACCATCTGGGAAGTAGGAGGCACTTTCCTCTTAAGGTTGGCATGAGTCCTCTTCAATATTCCTTTGTCCTCATTCTTTCCTTTATCCTTGTCCTCTTCCAGATCAACAACCAGTGAGCCCTATTGCAACTTTTCCAACTTTTCAAACATTGCATTAATGATAATGGCATTGTGCCTTGCCATTCTATGGTTTTGTTCCACAACAATTTTCATATTGTTTTTTATCATAACAATTTCAACTTCCAAAGATGTGATAATTGTTGTTAATCTCAAAGGGACTACAGTTATTTCTAGCTTTGCTAAGAATTACAAACATTTCACATAAAACTTCATTTCATCATCAAATAACATCATGAAATCGAAAGATTCAACATAATATTTCATGAACATCACAAATTCTTTTCTATCACTTAAGTAGATTTAGCATTAAGCATTCAACAATTTCATGGAAAATAAAATATTTTTAACAAAGTTATTTCCATTCACTTATATTTTTTGGAATGTTTTCAAAAATATTAAACATCTATTCTAAAGCAAAAATATAAAAATATTGAAAAATAAAATTTTCTCTCGATTATTCTCCATGGATGCCCCAAAAGATTAATCAAATAGAGCAAACCGCTTTATATTTCACCAGATTGCTTCACAACTACATATAAAATGGTACAAGCTTTTAAAGAGAGAGGGTTTCCTTTATGGACATTGAGTAGGTTCTGTATGCACCCTTAAACGACACAGCATACAGTCTTGTTCGGTCGAACTTACAAAACCAGCTACAAAAGATACTTAGATAGGTAGCTATCCATAAAGCTCTGATATCAATTAATGTCTACGTGCATACAAATTTTTACGCCAAAATGGTTCAGAAAATAGGAAAAAAGAACAAAACTTAAAAGAAGTTTTTGCTCCTCCGACATCCACAAATTATGAACTTAAAATAAAAATGTGGGAGGAGATGGCCTTTTATAGAAACAAGGCACCCAAAAGTTCAACTTAAAAGTTTATCTAGAGAATCAGAAACAACAAATTAAAATGTGTCACATGGCATGTGCCAACTGTCATCAAGAACATTCTAGAATAATTCAAAGCTTTGACTTTGTCCACAACAACACTTTTCTTCATACTCCAGCACAAACACTTTATCTCCATCAAGGCTACCAACTTCTTTTCAAAATACCGAAATGAGAAACACCTATCGGGATTGGGATCAACCTGCAGATTTAAAAAAATTAAAACAACAAATGAATTCCATTATATTTCAGATATCCAGTATCTAGTTCTTTTCGTGTTAAATTATGACTGAGGTTCCAGAATCCTTCCTTCTTTCTTTAATTGGTACTCTCAGAAAGCCCTTAATACACTATGTATGCGCTCTTTTGAAATTCTTCGTATCACTCTCCAAGTGAGCTTGAGCCTGGTATATTCTTCAGTTACTTGAAGTATGATGTTATTTTTCTGTTCTTTGCTTGTTCATATTTGACTATAACATTTCTACACTGTATTATTTCATCAATAACCTCTCGTGTCAGCAATTGAACATGATCTTTATTTATCCTTTCTATCCATTCCTTGAAAGCTTTGGCTTCCTTTCCCTCCTATCCTAATGTTTGAGGATCAAAGCCTTGACATGTCAATATTTCAATAAATTCTTGATTCTCGCTAATCAGTCTCCTGCATTCAACAGTGACTCTTTCAAATCCTTCAATGCATTGTATTATCATGTCACCTTCCCATTTCAGTTGTTTCTTCCATTTTCCTGGAATGAGACTTCATGTCCTGATATTACATTATTCTGTATTAACTCTTGGATGTCTGACTGTATGAGAATTTCAATATTTTTCCTTTCATCTATGACCTGTTCTTGGAAAAATTTACATTCATCTTCAAATCTTTTCAATTTCTCTGAATGATGATATGCTTCCTTGTACTTCCTTATTGCATCTGTAATAAATTCATCTCTTTGCTTTACCCAGTATTCAATCCATTCTTCAAATATATTCATCTTATGACGAACTGCAGCAATGGCATACACTTGCTCTTGTGATATCAGTACCAGATGTTGGGGCAGTTCAGCTTGTTCTCAACTAGATAAAGTCAATGACTTGATAAAGTGTTCCAAGGTAACAACCCGTTCCTTCAATTCTCTTTTCTTTTGTTTATATTTTTGTACTCTAGAAATAGTAGCATTTAAATTTACTTTTATTTCATCTAATTCTTGTTTCCAAGATGAATGTCCAAGATTAACACTTGTAATCTTATACTCCTTAGGCGTTATCTCATGTCTATATTTATCAATTGTCAGAGTGGCTATCTGAATAGTTATATTTCCATCTACATTCCTCTGTATGACATGCTTTGTCTTCGCTCTGTGCCTAAGTTTAGGAGTACCTACTTCTTGTATAAAATTATTGAGATTTAGAGGTAATATTTCCACTTCCATTGGAGAAGCTAATTCCCTGATTAACCAATCGGGTGTATCATCATCTTGTTGTACCTCTGTAACCTTTTATTGTCTCTGTTTATTTCTTAATTCAGGAACTTCCTCTCTTTGACTTGCCATATTTTTTGGAATGGGGATTTCTTTAGCAATATCTGGTATAGATTCGGGATTAACAGGGTTTGACACTACCTCCTTTGTTTGGAGACTTATATTTTCCTATCTATCTAGATTTTCTGATTCATCTCTCTGAACATTATCTTCTTCATTTACCCCTACACCAGGATTCTCTTCATTTTCAATTCCATCTCCTACAAACTGTGTAGCTTCTTCTTCTGTAATTTTAGTTTTAATTTCAATTTTAGCATGACCTTTATCTAATTCTTCAAAGACCTGCGATTGTTCATTAACATTTTGCACATTCCCAAGAGAAGGTTGGGAATCAAGAGTATCTTCAACAACTCTTTCATCAATAGGATTTTTCTCTGCATTTTCCCCTATTTCCATTTCAAGTATGCTAGGGTTTCCTGCCTCTAAGGCAAGCGTTCCTTGAATAAATTCTTCTTTTTCAATATTTATGGGGTTAGAGCTTGTATCCTGAATTTCTTCTACCACTGGGCGTATCGTGGGCTTGTCTTTAGACTTCTTTTATTGCACTTTCTCCCACATAGCACCCCATTTATCTACTTCTTCCTTAATTTTGGCTTCATCTTCTTCAAAAATTTCCTCTAAAGCTACATGAGTCCCACCCAGTGCTTGCTTCATACTAGCCATATTAATAGAAGGGGGGGATGTGAACAATGTTGCAGCTCTTTGAGATGAAAATCTAGTTTTCATACCAACATTCCCTATTGCTCATGTTCCTTCATCAATAGTTACTCTTGTTTTGGGTCTCGCTGTAGATGAAGATGCACCTTTAGGTCTCGCTTTTGATTTATCTTTACCTGTCTCTGCATCTTTTTGTTTATCCAATAATTTTATGGGAACTTCCTTTCTTATTGCTTCAGGGGTTCTTTCTTCAATTCTAACACTTGGAGTAACCTTACTAGTCTTTCTTTTCTTCTTGGTAGGCTCTCCACTTTCAAAAGCAGTTTCATCTCTTTGTTTTCTCCTTTTATCTTCTAAGAAGATGGGTTCAATTCCTTTTTCTCAAAAACTTTTGCAAAAATCATTAATCCAGTGTTGAGTATACCTTAGGACTGGCATAGTAAAGTCATCGATTGATTTCATGTCTTCATCATCAACACTTGGGTCTGGAATGGGTTCATCATATACCCTATCATCATTGTAAAATTGGTTCAACACCTAACCATCATCTTCTTCCAATTGGTATGGGATGTCATAGAGCTTGAGCATTCGAGCAAATCCTAAAGTCATTATTTCATACTTTCTTCTTCTTACCATGTGCACGTCTTCACAGTTAAGCCAATAATCTTCTAAATGAGGCACATGAGCACGAAAACCAGCTATATTTTTAGCAATATTTCCTTCAATATCATAGTACACTCTCTGGAGTGGAAATTATTCAAAATGGTAGGTCCTTAGTTCTTGTTCACACAAATCATTTACTCTAATCGCACTGCACTTGTAATTTCCTATTGTGATGGGAAATTTAAAAGAGGCCTTTTTGCGAGCATGGCTATAAAGAGCCTGAGATGGTTTTAACTATCTCACTAATTCCAACAAAATAATTTTATCTATAGGATACTTGGGAAGCATGAATGGGTGTCCATCAAATCCCTCCACTCTAATGTAGGAGTAAGTTGGGAACTGTATGTACCGGCCTCCCATAGGCTAAATGGCACTTTGTGCTTCCAAGGATAGTCTCTTAGATTTATCACCTTCCATTGTCCTCACCAATTTCATGGAGAAAAAATCATTAACTTTTTTGTAATCATCTTTATACCCGTGAACATGATTTGGGGTAAATGTGCATATATCAAACTATTGCCAACTTGTGTGCCCAGAGTACCAATATGTTTTAATCCTTGTTTACTAGCTCTCATAGAACAGGAGTAAATAACATATGATGACATGTAGAAGCATCTGGTTTTGGGGAATGTAGTAATTTTTTCATGTAGTCTTGTGTTTCTTGTTTAAACATAGACCTCTGAATTACCTTGGTCTGTAGTGTGATTAGTTGTTGGCACCATTGGGTACTCATAATTTCTCTATTACGCTCCTTAGCACTCTGATATGTCTTGGCCTTGGCTTTCAGGTCGACATTGAACATCTGTGTGTAGGACAGAAGACCAGATGTATACATGATTCCTTTTTGAGACAAGTTTGCATAAATTCTTCCCTCTTTCTCAACAATCCTTTCGGTTGGGTTGTACTAGTTTATGCATTGCATAACTAATTTAGGAGCTTCCATTGCTAGCGGAAACCCTCCTGCAGGAAGTAACCCATTTGATACGACATTTTTGATACATTGGGAAACATTTTCTTACAACAGCCGTGAACTAATTTCAGTGTCGGAAGACCATCCCATGTGGGTATCTACAACCACTACATTAATGGGTACTACTTGTGAATTGCAGTACTTGCATTCATCTTCTGCTCTTGCGTCAGAAGTGCTCATTTTGGATATAATGTGCTTTGCAATTTTCAAAATATTTGTCTTGTGTGTGAGTTAGGGTTAAATTTAACCAAAACTTACATTTCATAAAATTTTCAATTCATTTTTTGATTAAATTTAAAAACTCAGAGAAGAATTAACATTTCAATTTCAGAATGAGAAATACCATTATCGAAATTTTCTAGCTTGAGAAACTCTTATCAAAGTATCGGTTATTCGAAACATACCTAGTTCTAGTTAAAAATGGTGATTCTTCAGGATGCAACTTCAAAACCCTTGGTAGCTACGACTTAGTTTCTCAAAATTTTACCTCTTTGCGCGCCAATGTCACTTCGTGAATTCAATCTCTTTAGCAAATTTGCAATATGACGCGAAGTGGAGTGTTGTAAAAGCAATTGCATGTTTGAGGTGGTGCCAAGTACATAGGTAGTTCGCCACCTTTATTAATTACCTGTTAGTTCACAATAATTCCTAGGATAAAAGTGCAATCATTACAGATTATGGTTCAAATCACGAACACCTAGATTTTTGTGCTGACTCGCTATTTGAGAAGAAAGACAGTGCGGTGATTATATGTGGCAATTATATGTTAGGCTAATTCTTTGCAAGGTATATGTCATTAAAGATATGTGATTTGTTGATGATCACCAGGGTTGAGGCTTTTGGTACTACTTTCGAAAGGATCAAACAACACCAGGATCTAGAAAATACTTTCTGGGGAAAGAGAAAACCGAAACAAGAGAAAGACCGAAAACCAAAACCAAAAAATAAACTTGACAAAATTTCAAAGAAAACTTTCCAGTTTTTTACTTTTACATGAAAGAAACAATAAAGCACCGGACTCCAGTAAAAGAGGAGATTACCAGGATTAAAAATTTTGATCAATGAAATACCGGGCAGGGCTAGAATCTTTTGAAGATACAAACTATTTTGGCCCAATGCATGATTCTAGGATTCTGGTTTCTGGTAATAGACTAAATATTATGAGCATACCAAAACACCAAAATCGGGAAAACAAAAGGTTACAATACAAAGAGGCCAAGTGAAAATGAGAGATAAAAACCAGCGACTGACCGAGCAAGAAAAAAAAGTCGAAGCGAGCAAAAATAACAAAACAAAAAGGGAAAAGAAAAGAAAAAAAAGGGGGTCCACATTTTTCCAAGGGGAAAAATGGGGCGTGTTGTGAGACCACACAACAACTAGCAACCAACAAAACTAACAAAACAATAGAAAGTCAATTCCAGATCTAACATCAATGTTCCAACTTTCTTTAGTATTCTAATTATAAACCATGGGATCCTTATTCCATCTTCAAATTTTACTTCAGTTAGCATGCAAAATTAAGTATTACCAAGCTCACGTATGTGCAATTGATTATTTCCACTACAGTAAATTTAGAATTAGCAACCGTTTGCATTAATCTACATAATATGACAATTCCTTTTAAGCCAACCAGGGATAGAGCCTTGCTTCCAATCAAGCATTCATAGCCTCGAAAAGGTTATCTCTCTAATTCCCCCAAACATAGCTCTACTACCGGTCAGGCATCCATAGCCCCAATAGAGTTATTTGGATAGCCTAAAGAGTTGATATCACTTTTTTTTATATTGCAATAATAGCTCATTTATCAACTTCCAAGCATTGAAGCACCGCTATTAGGTTGGGAATTATAGTGGTAGAAAAGGTAGTCTTTGATTTTTCAATTAATGCAAGCAACTGTTATCCCAAATTCCAGTAGAATGATTTAAATGTATTCATTTGTAGCTCAACATCAATTGAATAATTCATGCTAATTAGAGTACATAAAATTGAACAATTCTCAAACAATTTATAAATGGAAAACTATTTTCGGTCGGAATAGAGATTAAAGTTATGAAGTTGACATTCTATTGACTTGTAAACCTTCAACGGTTTCCAATTAATGTAAATTCAAACAACACAACACCCGAAAAACAAACAAACCAAAAAAAACAAACCAAAAGAAAAGAAAAAAAAAAAAAACTATTTACAAAAAAACTATTTGTCTATGACTGGAAATAATGCTTTAGAAACTGTCCATTCACAGGAAATGGGATATCTTCACCAGTCAAGGACTTTAATCTATAAGTGCTATCACCCAAGATTTTAGAAATTTGGTACATGAGTTTGTCCATAATCTCTTAAACTTACCATGTTCACTTTTACGTTCATGAGCTTTATTCCAATATAGGACCAAATCGGATATTTTGAAAGTCTTTAATTTGGCACGCTTAACAAACCATCTTTTCACTATGGATTGATGTTTAACAAAATGATTTATGGCTCGTATATGTTTCACATTTAAATGCATCAATTGCAACAATTGAGCTTTTGTTTGATCATCTAATCCAATATATTCTTGTGCAAACTGCCAAGTAGGGATTTTTAAGTTTATTGGTAGTATAGGATATACCCCATAAACTAAATGATAAGGAGAATTCCCTAATGCAGCTTTCATCCTAGTACAATCTACCCAAATGGCGAACCTTAACAAAGAATGTCATTCCCTAGGGTTCTTTTCAATCAATTTTCTAATTATATCCAACAAATTCTTATTTGATGATTCAGCTAATCCATTTCCCTATGAATAATAATTAGATGAAAAATTTAATGTTATGTCATATTCAAATGCCCAATTAGAAAATTTCAATGAAGCAAAATCAGGGCCATTATCACATACCAATGCGTACGGTGTTCCAAACCTGGTGATAATGTTTTCTTCCAAAAAATTTATGACCACGTCAGTAGTGCATTGCTTGTTGGGGCATGCCTCTATCCATCGAGTATAATAGTCTGTAGCGGTCAATGTGAATCTATGACAAGTAGAAGATGGAGGATTGATATTTCCAATAAAGTTTAATTCCCATTGTGAAAAGGGATGCATCTCCATCACCGACTGCAGCGGTTGAGCATTGAATCTTCCTTTATCTAATGTTGTCTGACATGTATGACAGTGTTTAACATGTTCATAAGTATCTTTAAAGATCATGGGCCAATAGTATCCCGCTCTTAAAATGAGGTGTGCAGTAGCTAAAGGTGCTCCATGAGCTATTCCAAATCTATCATGTAGTTCCTGCAACACTTTACCAGCTTTTGTTCTATTTAAACATCTTAAATAGATTCCTTCATGATTTCTTTTAAAGAGAACCCCTCCCTTAATCATGTAACTCTATGATTTTATCTTGAGGGATCTTCTTTGATTCCTTTGCATATGATCAGGGCAAGTGTGGCTGACCAAATAATGCCAAATGTTTGAATACCAATCTTCTTGATCTTTTTCATCCAATGTGTATTGTTGACTTGAGATTTGGGGATCTATTTCTGCAATAGATTTAACCAAAGCTTGTCCTTGGACCAACCTCATGGGTATGATTTCTAAATCATATTCTTGTAATATGGTGACCCATTTAGCTCTCTTTTCTCTGAGCTCACTCTGAGTTCACAACATTTTAATTGTTGAATCTAAGACAATAGCCTTAACTATACTCCTGAGGATATAATGTCTAAACTTGCATACAGCTTTGACCAAAGCAAAGGCTTGTTTTTCAACATCTGTGTATCTCAATTATGCTTCCTTGAACAGAGCACTCATAAAAGAAATTGGTTTTTCTTCTTTATTTTTTCCTTTCTGTGTTAGTACTGTTGCACAAGTGTGACCAAAAGTGGATGAGTAAATATAAAAATGTTTAATATAATATGGACTTACCAGTATCGGTGCTTATGTGATTGTAGTCTTTATAGTCTTGAAGGAGATCTTAGCTTCATTCGTCAACTCTATTATGTCATCTCTCTTTAACATATCATTGAGTGGCTTCACTATTTCGGTGAATCCTATAATAAATTTCTGAACAAAGTTAATCTTATTGAAATATGACTTCAATTCTTTTATACTTCCCGGGGGCTGTAATTTGAGTAATGTGTTCACTCTATCTGGGTCAATTGAAATACCATGTTCAGAAATGATGTCCCAGTAACTTTCCTTCAATCACCCCAAAACTACATTTTTTACGATTTAGGAAAACTCTGTAAGTTTCGCACTTCTGTAATATCACTCTGAGATTTCGAACATGATCTCTTCTATCTTTAGAAAATACTGTAAGGTCATCCATGTAAATAATGATGCATTTTCCTATCAATTCTTGAAAAACATAGTCCATGGCTCTCTAGAATGTAGCTCCAGCATTTATCAATCCAAATGGCATCCTTCTGTAAGCAAAAGGCCCCCACTTAGTGGTGAAAGTTGTTTTCATCTGATCTTCCCTCGCTACCATTACTTGATTATATCTAGAAAATCAATCCAAAAAGGACATCATTTGTGAACCATTAACTATCTGTGACACTTCTTTGAGTGAGGGTAGTGGATAATTGTCTTTCTCAAATGCTCTGTTGAGATTCTAGAAATCTACACACAATCATATATCTCCATTCTTTTTCCTTACAGGGACTAAATTTTCCACCCAAGTAGAATGTCTAATTGGAAAAATTATCTTGGTTGACAATAATTTTTGAACTTCCTTTTGAATTAAAGGCTCTAAAAGTGCATTCACTATACGTTGTTTCTGTCAGAAAGGTTTTGCATTAGGCTTCAATGGTATAGTATGTGTAATGATAGAAATGTCATACGTCTTCAAGTCTTCATATGTTCATGCTATGACTTTCCAGTAATATTTAAGCGCCTGAGCAATATTTCTCTTCTCTTCTTCAGTACAAACCTTCCCTATGAGTACATTTTTAGGATCTTCTTCAGTATGCAAGTTATATAACTCAGATAGTCCTCCTTCACTTTGAGATAAATCTTTCTATCTGACTATCTAGTAAATATCGAACAATCATTCTAACTCAATTATTCCTTTCGGGATATTATTATCTCTGGCTTGAGTCAATTCTTCATCTTTAATTTCGCTATCAGGGCGATCTATCTCTTCAATGATTTGTGCTTCAAAAATATTGGAATTAGTAATGAATTCCAATATGTGCCTATCATCTTCAAACACTTGTAAATTAGTGACATTATCAAGAACTGAAGATAACTGTATCAATTCAACTTTGAAACTTTCCATATATGAGGTCTCTAAAGGTTCCAAAGTACTAGCAGCAGTAGCTAGAGCATCGGCTCTCTGATTCAATCTTCTAGGGATATGATTAATATTAAATGTGTCGAAATCTTCAATTAAATCCCATACTCTGTGTCGATAATTGGATAATCTTTTGTAGTGGAAAATATATTGCTTTTGAACTTGTTTAACTACCAATTCTTAATCACCAAACACTTTAAGGATTCTAACTTTCTTCTTGATTGCCAGGATCAAGCCATGTATAAGAGCTTTGTATTCTGCCACATTGTTAGTACATTGAAATTGCAACGATATGTAGCAAGGAAGGACTTACCTTGCGAGTTGATAAGTTCCACTCCAATTCCAATTCCTCGTATTGATTTTGATCCATCAAATTTGAGAATCCAAGCTTGATCATTTGTATTCAATATTTTACCATTTTTTGACGCCATCGTACAAATCTTTTCATTTTGTATGTTTTGATCTTTATTTTCACACATTTTTGGTTCAATTCTTTTGACATCATCGTGTTCTGGACAATATCAACTCTCAATTATGTGGATTATCTCTAGACACATCATACAGTTGTTTTTTGAATGTGCAGCATTATGCAATCTGCACTAGTCCTGCAATAACAAAAAAATTATTTAAATTTTACTTTTATTACTCTCTTGTGCTTTTGCAATAATATTCTTCTGAAATTTATCATAAGGACTATTCTCCTCAAAAGAATCACAATTTGATTCAATTAAAACATTTGTTCCCTTTCGCTGGCCTTTTCCCTTTCGATGCTTCTAGAATTGATTACCAACTCTTGCGGTTTTCCTATTCTGGTGGTTGGCGACTTTGGTGTGGGCTCTATGGGTGGGGATAGAGTGCGTGTGGAGCCAGACAGGTGTGATGAGTGGAAGGCGAATTCCACTATTTGGCACATTTTCAAAGAGGGCAGAATTGCCCAGTATATGGAGGCCATGACTGGTCACGATGAGGGCTTGTCTAATAAGTTTGTCACCTCTTGGAATGATGGTAGGGTTACCATCGGTGCAATTTCCTTTGAAGTCTCTAAGGAGGTTATTGCTAGAGTTACAGGGCTTCTGAATAGTGGTCAAACATGGAAGAAAACTACGAAGGTGTCGGACCAGATTAGTCTAAACCAGTTCTTTCACAACGTGGAGAAACCTGTCAAGTTGCAGGGTGGCTTTGACTGTGAGGCGCTGCCAGAGCCGTGGGATAAAGTTTGTATGGTTATCATGAAGTACTTCATGCTAGAAGGAAGGTATGGGGTCTACTACTATTACCGCTTTAATTTCCTCAACCACCTTAGGAATCACCAGCATATCTCCATTCCTTTTTTCCTATTTCATGCTCTTGATAGCATTGTGGCGGATTTTAATGAAGCCTCAATTTCTAGAAAGAATTATACTATCTTGCACCAAGGCCTTATGTCTAGGCTTTCTCATTTTCATATGGCCCTTTTCCTACTCGGCCTATCACTGTGCAAGAAGTCTCCTCTCTCCCTGCTCTTGATGAAACCCCAGTTTTCTCTACTCCCCCCTTTGCTAGAATTCTGGATACGTCAGGCTCGAGTAAGAAAAAATTCCTAAAAAATCCTTCCTTGAAAGACCTTCCCCATGGCACGTCCCCTACCAAGGGTCCGGGGGATACGGGTAAGGAAAAAAAGCATCTTGCCCCTACCCCGCGACCTAAGGCTAAAGCCTCTAAGAAAACTAATTTTTTCCTCCATCAAATTGATTCTGACATCGACATCACTGATGAATATAACACCCCCCATATATCTAATAGACTGGTCCTTAAGTAGGACAAGGTGGGAAGTCTTAAGGAGGCTTCAGATTCGGATAATGAAAATGGGAGTGACAGTGAAAGCCAGGAGAAAAAGGTGGTGGGTGGGGAAGACCAGTCTGTCTCAATGAGTAGTGCGTCCCATGTGTCTGAAAGCTTGAAGAAGGGCCCTACCAGTGCCAATGTGATGGAAATTAATCCCCGGGCCTCTAATATGGATGCGGGAAAATCCCCCTTGTAGGAAGATCACAATGAAAAAGAGCAGGCTTGGGAAGAAGTTGGCAAGCTGAAAGGGAGAATGGAGAGGTTGGAAAAAAAGGTTCAGGAGGTGTCTCACTTTGCCCTGAAGGTCATGCACAGGTTGGCTACTAGTCTATGCTTGTTGTAGAAGGACAAGTCCATGGACGATGGCGAAGAAGATGTTGGTTTTAAGGAGTTGCTCGAGTTCCTCATGGTGGATTGGGAAACTACTATTCAGGATAAACCTTGCAAGGAGGAAAATAATTAGGCCTTTGGGTCTTTTTGTTTTTGTCAATTTCTCTATGACTTTTTGTATGTTAATGTTGTTTAACCGGTTTGACCCTTTGTGGTCTTTGGACTCGTCTGCTTCGTATCATGCTTGCATGATGGACTCTGTTTATCCTATGTTTACTGTTGCTTTTTGGTTTTTGATATGACTTGTTGTGGGTGATGGCTTGGTTCTCTCTGTTGTCACTATGATGTTAATGTGCTTACTCTGGATGGCCTTTGGTGCCTTGTATTGATGGAATAGCACCCTTGTTTTTGTTGCTTTTTATATCAAAAACATCTGTTCCAGGAGTTATTTCGTTAGATTTCCTAACATCACAAGTGTAAACTTCCTCAATTTTAACTCTTAAACTACATATTTTATAAACTCCTGGTTCTACATCAATATATAGAACTTCATTTTTCTGATTATAGTTTGTGATCATGTATTTCATGAGAGGTTCTCTTTATATCCTAATTTGATTAGGTACTCCTTTCCATGGTAACCAAATGTGTGAGAAGTCAGTAGCCATGTATCCATTTAATGTTTTAGACCAGTCTCTACTTAAAAGCATACCACAGGTATCAGGTATCTCCATGACTTGAATGTCAATATAATATTGGATTCTAGGATCAGAGGCCAATTGCATGTGAATATTAGTCAACTCTCCTACTACATTTACCTCTGACTTGTCAATTTGAGTGACTTTCTTTAAAGAATTTTCAGGAGTTAACCCCAATGTTTTACATATGGATAACAACATCACGTTAGTAGAAGCTCCAGAGTCTACTAAGCAATTATGAAGATTTTTACCAAATATGCTCAAAGTGAGCAAAAATGAAAGGGACTCTAGTTTTCCTTTATAAAAGGCTACTTGTGTGTCTGCTATGGGAAGGATGTTCTTATCTTTTGCTTTAGCTTGACTATCTTTCACTTGAATTTCCTTGGATTTTCTTTCTTTGGGAAAATCTTCTTAAGTGTTTAATAAAGCTTTCTTGATCATGGGCATCTTAAGCAATTCTGATAGAGAAAGGCTAATCTTTACTTTCTTAATTTCTTCTACTAAATAATTAGTTAAATTGTTTTGATCAACAGGATCTGTATTTTCACCTTTTGAAACATTTGATGAATTGTAGTAAGAGGTCACCTTGGGTAACCTAGGATTGTTGCTTGATTTGTCATCAGGTGGAGTGTTAAAGTTATTAGGTGGGATGGATGTTGTTAAAGGCCTATTGAATCTACCTCCACTGTTAGTGTTATTCCTCATGTTGTAATTATGTCCCTTCTGGTACTGTTGAAAGGCATGTATTTCATCCATTTCTTCTGAAGGCTCATTTTCATCCTAATAAGGAAAAGTGTGTCTCTAAAGTCATAGTTGAATTATCACCCTCATATCTATGAGCATGACGTATGATAGCTGAAGGTAATTTGAAACGTTCATAACTTTCCAATACTAAAGCAGAGTCATATCCTACTAGAACTAATTCATTTCCTTTAGGAGGTTGAGAATCACAATGCTCATTATAATGAGTAGCAGCAAGGAAAATATCTGAAGCGATTTTAATTTGTGAACAATCCACTTCAAAATGAGCATATGTATTATGAATTCTACACCAATTGTTCATTGCAAGGTTAGCTAAGTTCACTTTTGATGTAAACTTTTCATCAATTGAATCAGGATTTTCTAAAGGTGTTGATACTCCCCCATTATTAGGGCATGTATTCCATGGTCTAGGTGGCCTAGGAGCATTATACATTTGATTTTGAGAATTTTGATTATTATTTTGAGAATAGAAATTTTGATTTCTTAATTGTGTAACCTCTGTTGGTCAATCTTTTGAGTTGAGTTGTAACTTCTTTCATGTCTTCCTTTTCCTTAGAAATTTTAACAATTTGATTTTCTTGAGTTTGTGAGAAAAAAGAGTTTCCATTAGGACGTAGCTCTGTAATAGCTGGACCAGGGTGAGGGACTAAAGCTTGACTATTTCTTGGCTAAAAGAAAGTATTTTGAGGAAATTTCCCATTCTGAACCATTGCAGGATAAACATTAGGAGTCATGGGATGAACTATAGGGACTCCATTTGCATTCGGGTAGGGTAAATATTCAATCCATTTCTGCCATTTGCGGATGATCCATTTCCAAGATGTTTCATTTCTAAATTTACACTTATGGCTTCAGCATAGGCTTCTGGTAGAGTAGTATTAGCTCTTCGCTTCACAAACATAGCAGTTAAAGGATCTTTTGTTGTATAATAAAATGCGATAGTAGACAAATTATCCACTACATAAGGTGCTTGTAACCTAGAATCAGCCTTTTGAAATTTGTCATTAAAAGCAGTTATAGGTTCTCCCTCGAACCTCTTTATTTGAGCGAATTGATGATATAACAAGGTAGGATCAGTTGGTGTTCTAAACCTAGCTAAAAATTGAGTTTCCATGTCTTGCCATGATCTGATGGAATTACGAGGCAAATTGATATACCACTGGTAAACTTCATCACTCAAAGTATATGGGAACAATCGACACACAACATCTTCATGTTGAATTCTTGCTCGAAAACATGTATCTTTGAATATACTGATGTGTTCTTCAACATCTTTGTGGAAATAATACTTAGGACACAACTTGTCAGGATTTTTTGGTAAATCATTATATACGGAAAATTGAATCAATGACTCCACATTAAATAATGTCATCACTACAGGAGGCGATGGTGTAACAATGGTTGGAATCTTTGGACTTGCACTTAAACTTGTAGACTTTTGAGGTCTAGACGATGTTCGACCACTAAGCTCAACTAAGGTCACCCAAGGCTCACTAGACCGAGATCTAGTGGTTCTATGGAAATCCAATTTAAACCCTAAAAAAACCAAAAATAACAAAAATAGGGCCTCCTTCTAGTGCCAGTTCCTGTTGACAATAGTTTTACTCGCAGTAAACAAATCAAATAAAATCTCCACAGACAAGACCGCAAAGAGCCTATCCTTCTTGAAAGATATGGAACAAAGACAACCTAAGGGAAAATTTTGCATTCACAAAGCAAAGATTGCCTTTCGTTCAATCCCAAGTCTCCGATAACTAGGTCATGGTTGCACTAGGGTCGCTCTCGGGTAATGATGTGATAATTGCTATTAATCTCAAAGGGACTACGATTATTTCTAGCTTTGCTAAGAATTAAAAACATTTCACATAAAACTTCATTTCATCATCAAATAACATCATGAAATTGAAAGATTCAACATAATATTTCATGAACATCACAAATTCTTTGCTATCACTTAAGTAGATTTAGCATTAAGCATTCAAAAATTTCATGGAAAATAAAATATTTTCAACAAAGTTATTTCCATTCACTTATATTTTTTGGAACATTTTCAAAAATATTAAACATCTATTCTAAAGCAAAAATATAAAAATACTGAAAAATAAAAGTTTCTACCAATTATTCTCCATGGATGCCCCAAAGAATTAATCGAAACAGAGCAAACCACTTTATATTTCACCAGATTGCTTCACAGCTACGTATAAAATGGTGCAAGCTTTTAAAGAGAGAGGGTTTCATTTATGGACACCGAGTAGGTTTTGTATGCACCCTTAAACGACACAGTATACAATCTTGTTCGACCGAACTTACAAAACCAACTACAAAAGATACTTAGATAGATATCTATTCATAAAGCATTGATATTAATTAATGTCTACGTGCATACAAAGTTTTATGCAGGAATGGTTCAGAAAACAGGAGAAAAGAACAAAACTTAAAAGAAGTTTTTGCTCCTACCATATCCACAAATTCTGAAATTAAAATAAAAATGTGGGAGGAGATGGCGTTTTATAGAAACAAGGCACCCAGAATTTCAACTTAAAAGTTTATCCAGAGAATCAAAAACAACAACTTAAAATGTGTCACGTGGCATGTGCCAACTATCATCAAGAACATTCTAGAATAAGTCAAAGCTTTGACTTTGTCCATAGCAACACTTTTCTTCATACTTCAACACGAACACTTTATCTCCATCAAGGCTGCCAACTTCTTTTCAAAATACCAGAATGAGAAACACCTACCAGGACCGGGATCAACCTGTAGATTTAAAAAAATTAAAACAAATGAACTCCATTATATTTTCGGTATCCGGTATCCGGTTCTTTTCGTGTTCGCTTATGACTCAGGTTCCAGAATCCTTCCTTCTTTCTTTAATTGGTACTCTCAGAAAGCCCTTAATACTTGATGTATGCGCTCTTTTGAAATTCTTTCGTATCGCTCTCCAAGTGAGCTTGAGCCTGGTATATTCTTCAGTTACTTGAAGTATGATGTTATTTGTCTGTGCTTTGCTTGTTTCATATTTGACTATAACATTTTTGCACTGTATTATTTCATCAATAACCTACCGTGTTAGCAATTGAACAAGATCTTTATTTATCCTTTTTATCCAGTCCTTGAAAGCTTTGGCTTCCTTTCCCTCCTGTCCTAATGTTTGAGGATCAAAGCCTTGACATGTCAATATTTCAATAAATTCTTGATTCTCGCTAATTAGTCTTCTACATTCAACAGTGACTTTCAAATCCTTCAATGCATTGTATTATCATGTCACCTTCCCATTTCAGTTGTTTCTTCCATTTTCCTGTAAATGAGACTTCATGTCCTGATATTACATTATTCTGTATTAACTCTTAGATGTCTGACTGTATCAGAATTTCAATATTTTTCCTTTCATCTATGACCTGTTCTTGGAGAAATTTACATTCATCTTCAAATCTTTTCAATTTCTCTGAATGATGATATGATTCATTGTACTTCCTTATTGCATCTGTAATAAATTCATCTCTTTGCTTTACCCAGTATTCAATCCATTCTTCAAATATATTCATCTAATGAAGAATTGTAGCAATGGCATCCACTTTCTCTTGTGACATCAGTACTAGATGTTGGAGCAGTTCAGCTTGTTCTCAACTAGACAAAGTCAATGACTTGATAAAGTGTTCCAAGGTAGCAACCCGTTCCTTCAATTCTCTTTTCTTTTGTTTATATTTTTGTACTATGGCAATAGTAGCATTTAAATTTACTTTTATTTCATCTAATTCTTGTTACCAAGATGAATGTCCAAGATTAACACTTGTAATTTTATACTCCTTAGGCGTTATCTCATGTCTATCTTTATCAATTGTCGGAGTGGCTATCTGAATAGTTCTACTGCCATCTGCATTCCTCTGTATGACATGCTTTGTCTTCACTTTATGCCTAGGTTTAGCAGTACTTACTTCTTGTATAAAATTATTGAGATTCAGAGGTAATATTTCCACTTCCATTGGAGAAGCTAATTCCCTGATTAACCAATCAAGTGTATCATCATCTTGTTGTACCTCTATAACTTTTTCTTGTCTCTATTTATTGCTTGATTCAGGAACTTCCTCTCTTTGACTTGCCATATTTTCTAGAATGGGGATTTCTTTAGCAATATCTGGTATAGATTCGAGATTAAATGGGTTTGACACTAACTCCTATATTTGGAGACTTATATTTTCCTGTCCATCCAGTTTTTTGATTCATCTCTCTAAACATTATCTTCTTCATTTACCGCTACACCAGGATTCTCTTTATTTTCAATTCCATCTCCTGCAAACTGTGTAGCTTCTTCTTCTGGAATTTCAGTTTCAATTTTAGTTTCAGCATGGCCTTTATCCAATTCTTCAAAGACCTGCGAGTGTTCATTAACATTTTGCACATTCACAAGAGAAGGTTGGGAATCAAGAGTATCTTCAACAACTCTTTCATCAATAGGATTTTGCTTTGCATTTTCCCCTGTTTCCATTTCAAGTACACTAGGGTTTCCTACCTCTGAGGCGAGTGTTCCTTGAATAAATTCTTCTTTTTCAATATTTATGGGGTTAGAGCTCATATCCTGAATTTCTTCTACCACCGGGTGTACCATGGGCTTGTCTTTAGACTTCTTTTCTTGCACTTTCTCCCACATAGCACCCCATTTATCTACTTCTTCCTTAATTTTGGCTTCATCTTCTTCAGAAATTTCCTTTAAAGCTACAGGAGTCTTGCCCAGTGCTTGCTTCATACTAGCCATATTAAAAGAAGGGGAGGAGGTGAACAATACTACAACTCTTTGAGATGCAGACCTAGTTTACGTACCAACATTCCCTATTGCTCATGTTCCTTCATCAATAGTTACTTTTTTTTTGCGTCTAGTTGTAGAGGTAGATGCACCTTTAGCTCTTGCTTTTGATTTATCTTTACCTATCTCTGCATCTTTCTATTTATCCAATAATTTTATGGGAGCTTCATGTCTTAT
The DNA here is from genome assembly GCA_007258455.2 of Sequoia sempervirens. Classification (NCBI taxonomy): domain Eukaryota; kingdom Viridiplantae; phylum Streptophyta; class Pinopsida; order Cupressales; family Cupressaceae; genus Sequoia; species Sequoia sempervirens. The sequence goes on along the minus strand of VDFB02047230.1, from coordinate 252,385,503 downwards.
TGCTTCAGGGGTTCTTTCTTCAATTCTAACACTTGGAGTAACCTTATTAGTCTTTCTTTTCTTCTTGGTAGGCTCTCCACTTTCAAAACCAAATTCATCTCTTTGTTTTCTTCTTTCATCTTCTGAGAAGATGTGTTCAATTTCTTTTTCTCTCAAACTTTTGCAAAAAACATTAATCCAATGTTGAGTATACCTTAGCACTGGCCTAGTAAAGTCATCAATTGATGTCATGTCTTCATCATCAACACCTGGATCTGGAATGGGTTCATCATATACCCTGTCATCATTGTAAAACTGGTTCAGCACCTGACCATCATCTTCTTCCAATTGGTCTGGGATGTCAGAGAGCTTGAGCATTCGAACAAATCCTAAAGTCATTCTTTCATACTTTCTTCTTCTTACCACGTGCTCGTCTTCATAGTTAAGCCAATAATCTTCTAAATGAGGCACATGAGCACGAAAACCAGCTATATTTTTAGCAATATTTCCTTCAATATCATAGTACACTCTCTGGAGTGGAAATTCTTCAAAATAGTAGGTCCTTAGTTCTTCTTCACACAAATCAGTTACTCTAATCGCATTGCACTTGTAATTTCCTATTGTGATGGGAAATTTAAAAAGATGCCTTTTTGTGAGCATGGTTATAAAGAGCCTGAGATGGTTTTAACTATCTCACTAATTCCAACAAAATAATTTTATCTGTAGGATACCTGGGAAGCATGAATGGGTGTCCATCAAATCCCTCCATTCTAATGTAGGAGTAAGTTGGGAACTGTATGTACTAGCCTCCCATAGGTTGAATGGCACCTTGTGCTTCCAGGGAAAGTCTCTTAGATTTATCACCTTCCATTGTCCTCATCAGTTTCATGGAGAACAAATCATTAACTTTTTTGTAATCATCTTTATACCCGTGAACAGTGATTTAGTGTAAATGTGCATATATCAAACTATTGGCAACTTACGTGCCCAAAGTACCAATCTGTTTTAATCCTTGTTTATTGGCTCTCATAGCACAGGAGTAAATAACAATTGATGACATGTAGAAGCATCTGGTTTTGGGGAATGTAGTAATATGTTCATGTAGTTTGTCACTTATCAATTTTCCCCAGTGCAACTCCATAGGACCTTCTATCATGCGGGATATTATCACAAACATCCAGGGTTCGAATTTGCTTGCATCTCTCAACCCAGCTACTCTACTCAGCAAAGTTATAATGTCTTGCATTTCTTGTTTAAACATAGACCTCTGAATTACCTTAGTTTGTAGTGTGATTGGTTTTTTGCACCATTGGGTACTCATAATTTCTCTATTACGCTCCTCAACGCTCTGATATGTCTTTTCCTTGGCTTTCAGGTCGACATTGAACATCTATGTGTAGGAGGGGAGACCAAATGTATACATGATTCTTTTTTGAGACAAATCTGCATAAATTCTTCCCTCTTTCTCAACAATCCTTTTGGCTAGGTTGTAGTAGTTTATGCATTGCATAACTAATTCAGGAGCTTCCATTGCTGGCGGAAACCCTCCTACAAGAAATAACCCATTTGATATGACATTTTTGATACATTGGGTAGCATTTTCTTGCAACAGTCGTTAACAGATTTTAGTGTTGGAAGGCCATCCCATGTGGGTATCTGCAACCACTACATTAATGGGTACTGCTTGTGAATTGTAGTACTTGAATTCATCTTCTGCTCTTGTGTCAGAAGTGCTCATTTTGGATATAATGTGCTCTGCAATTTTCAGAATATTTGTCTTGTTTGCGAGTTAGGGTTAAATTTAACCAAAACTTACATTTCATAAAATTTTCAATTCATTTTTTGATTAAATTTAACAACTCAGAGAAGAATTAACATTTCAATTTCAAAATGAGAAAATACCATTATCAAAATTTTCTAGCTTGAGAAACTCTTATCAAAGTATCAATTATTCGGAACATACTTGGTTCTGGTTAGAAATGGTTATTCTTCAGGATGCAACTTCAAAACCCTTGGTAGCTACAACTTAGTTTATTGATATTTTACCTCTCTTTGCACGCTAATGTCGCTTCATGAATTCAATGTCTTTAGAAAATTTGCAATATGACGTGAAGTAGAGTGTTGTAAAAGCAATTGCATGTTTGAGGTGGTGCCAAGTACATAGGTAGTTTTCCACCTTCATTAATTACCTATTATTTCACATTAATTTCTAGAATAAAGGTGCAATCATTATGGATTATGTTTCAAATCACAAACGTCTAGATTTTTGTGTTGGCTCGCTATTTGAGAAGAAAGACGGTGCAATGATTATACGTGGGAATTATATGTCACGCTAATTCTTTGCAAGGTATATGTCATTAAAGATATGTGATTGATTGATGATCATTGGGGTTGAGGCTTTTGGTACTACTTTTGAAAGGATCAAACAACACCGGGATCGAGGAAATACTTTCTGGGGAAAGAGAAAACCAAAACAAGAGAAAGACCAAAAAACGAAACTAAAAAATAAACTTGACGAAATTTCAAAGCAGACTTTCCAGTTTCTAACTTTTACATCAAAGAAACAATAGAGCACCGGACTCCAGTAAAAGAGGATATTACCGGGATTAAAAAATTTGATCAATGAAATACTGGGCGGGGCTAGAATCTTTTGAAGATACAAACTCTTTTGGCTCAACGCAGGATTCTGGTATTCCAGTTTCCGGTAACATACTAAACATTAAGAGCATACCAAAACACCAAAACTGAGAAAACAAAAGGTTACAATACAAAGAGGCCAAGTGAAAATGAGAGAGAAAAACTGGCAACCAGCCGAGCAAGAAAACAATGCTAAAGCGAGCAAAACAACAAAACAAAAAGGGAAAAGAAAAGAAAAAAAGGGGTTCACATTTTGCCAAGGGGAAAAATGGGGCGTGTTGTGAGACCACACAACACACATATCAGCAACACAACCACAACATCCAACACTACATACAAGCTTGAAGACTTTATTTCACCTTATCGTGATGATTTTGCATTTCACATGATTAAAGAGATAGTATTGGCATAAGCTTGTGATAATGCAAATAGGTGACATGTGTAAAGTGATTTATACATCATTCATAATAATAAATTTCTATTAGATTGCATTCCTAAAGTCTATTGTGGATTCATAATTAAAGTTCTTATAGAGGTCATAAAACCCTAAAAATCAAACATGTGTACTCAATCTGTTAGAGAAGCCTAAATGTTTACATATCACAGAGCTACAAATTGGGCCAAGTCTTCAAGTCAGGGTCATGTTGGATACACTCAAAGAAAAAGAAATTATTTCCCATGTGGTGTGATATTATTGCATTGCATTACTAAAGTTCATTGCAAGGTTCAGCCTCACTTGTGATCTTCTTGTATCATTTTCATTAATATAATAAAATTATTGTTCCTTTCAAATCACATAAACCATTATCATATGGGTAATAATTTGAAGATTTTTTAAAGAAAATACCATTCTTTATGAATAATTCAGAAACCTTCGATGAATGAGCACAACACGTCATAAAATATTCATTTTTGAAAAGAGAACAAAGTACATAAGGCAGTGAGTGTACAAAAATACAATACTTAGATCCTTACTTGACAAGCGCCCATTAAGTCTTTCTAGAATAAAAAACTACTAACCCCTTTTACCAAGTTACATCCAAATTTATACTCGAATAATCCCGCATCATGAGGATCATTTTGAGTTTTCACTTAGAGAAAATAGTATTACATGAGAATAAAAATTACATGCATATTCTTGAATTATCGAAAATAATGCTTAATTCTCATTTGATTCTACATGAATAAAAAATGTCTTGATCAATAGCACATTGACCTTGCTTCTCAGATATATCCTGATGGAACTCCTAAAGTTCTTTGTGTTCCATCTCAAAATTCTATAAAATTTGGTTACTTTCATGTCTCTGGGCTTAGGGTTTCGTCCACTTTCATGTCTTAGGGTTTGTGTTGCTAAAACCCTTTCTAGTAACCCTTTATTTTAATGCCCTTTGCAAGCGTTATAATTCATCATTGACCTCTTGTCACCAGTTCCTAGTCATTTAAGTTGTGACTTATGTCTTTTAACTCATTCTATTGATCGGCCCATAGGTCCTAGAGCCCCGTCATTACCTGTTGTCTTAATAAAAACATTACCTTTATACTATGCAGGTAAAGAGTCAGTAAAATATTTGTCGGGTCTAGGGTTTCATCCTTAGGTTTTATATCCTCTCCCATCGTTCGCCTAGTCATGGCCTCTTTTTAAGAACTAATATTTGGCATGTACAATTTTCCAACAATTATGAGGACCGTTGGATCACCGAGGTTTGATCCTGGCCATTCCCTGTGCCCCCGCTCTATTCCATTTCCCATTAAAATAATCCAATGGGCTAGTGGGAAAGAACCATGTGCCCTCTGCATTAGCAGGCCCAGAGGTTTTGAATAGTCAACTGGAGGTGTTTTAATGAGATCCATGATGGTTATTTGGTGACGTGTCTTCATCAGGGCCACTCCTCACTACCTCATCTGATTTTATTTTTCCTTAAAATAATATCATGGGGCAGTAGGCTAATGACACGCGTCCCATTGTCAAAGGGACCCACCAGGTTTTAAAAGCATCTAAATGCTACGATTGATTAAGATTGATGGTTGATCACGAATGATGTTGGTTAATCCTGACCGCTCCCCGCTATCCCGTGTGGGACCCACTTTTGTCTCCTGTTTCTCAGTGGGGAAGTGAGAAAGAACCATGTGGAAGCAATCTAAAGGGTAGGAAAGACATTAGTAAAGGTGAAATATTAACAAAATATTTCCATGAAGATATGAAGGATAAACTGTGTGCTATCAGAATTAATTTCTTCTGCACATGTTCAAGATATGAGAAATATCTTTTGATCTTGACCGTCAATTATGTCAGAGGATGGTACAATTAGGCAAGTGGTTTTGCGTTAAGGAAAGCATGAGTTAACAGTTTGAGATCTAATCTTATCCATTCCCCATCTTCTCATTGATAAAAGTTACATGTGGGTTAACTCTCATGGGCAAGCGGGAAATTTGACATGACAGGCTTTCTTTAATACTAAGTGGATGGTGGAGTGTGCGGACAAGGTGGATGTTTATCCACATGGTTTTTTCTTATTGGACAAAGGTAACAAATGCATGCAGTCGGCCTTTTCAAAATTAATTGCCTTGATTTAGATTATCTATTGATCTACCTCACCACATGATCAATGACTAAGATTCAAAATCTAGTGGTCGATTGTTAGCTTGCTCGCGCTAGCTTTCCTTGAGAATTAATGGTCGACAGGCTCCAATTGTTTGATATAATGAGAATTTTCAGCCATTTTTCTTCCTAATTGCAATCATCAGGAGCTGAGAAATTGATCTTGAGTCTAAGAAGAAAGCGTCGAGAGCATTGGCAAGTAGTTGCAGAGGCATTGAAGATAGTTCTATTGGGTAAGTTGGTATTCACATTTTTATGTATTGACTATGCATCAGTTGGCTGGTTTGGGAATTGTTGAGGGCTCTGTAGGTTTTAATTACCTGGGGTTTGCAGGGGTTTGATTATTTGAAAAATTAAAATAAGTTGATAGGATTTGTGCATGGTCTTGAAGTGTCTTTGTCCTGCAAATTTGTAAGGTCTCTCTGTATTCGAAAATTCATAAGCTTTAACCTTGTTCTTTTGTAAGAATGAGTGAATTCAAGCTTAATGAGTCTTCCCAACATGTAAGGAGGTCCAATAGGATAAATATGCTTGAATACCAGGGTGATACACCTAAAATTAAGCATGGTTCACTGGGAGCTCCTGTAAAGTCAAAAGACAAGAGGAGAGCTCGTGATAGGTCCGTTGAGGGTGAAGCCATGAACACTTACAACTTGAGAAGTAGGGTTGTTGTTCATAACCGGAGTAAGCTTGGTGTTGTGTCTTTAAAGAAATAGATTGCTAAGGAGGAAACTAAGTCAGGGAAATTGGCTAAGTACAGGGGGAATAAGTAGAATAATAAGTACCACAAGGCTTATGACTCTTACATGGGGAAGCCTGATGTTGCCATGGAAGATAGGGTTGGTTCTTTGAGCGATAAGGTAGAAACTAACTCGGACTATGCCTGATACCTTCTCACACTCGTAGGTGGAGAGGATTCTGGTGATGGAGAGATAGCTTCTCCAGTTTCAGCAAAATCATGAAGGGGCATGCATACTTTGATTCTGAAGATGATGAACCATTACGGAGGTAGCGTCCTGGTTCGGTGTTTTTGTTTTTGATGACCAAAATAAAGGAGAGGTGTTTGACATTGCTTCCATAATGGTGGGTTTGTCTTCTTCAATGAGCATATAATTTTTTGTCTTAGGTGTTGAAGAGGAAAACTTATTTGGTTGACGTGGACGAGAGGTTTTGGTGTTGCTGCAACCATGAATGATGCCTTTTGGAAGGCTGGCTAATCTTCTTCAATAGATGATATGGGTTTTTGTCTTTTGTGTTTTCCCTCCATATGAAGATGCAAATATAACTGTCTGGGGATCTTTGAAATTTAAATGAAATTGAATGTCAAATTTAAATGTCACTAAAATTGTAATTTGGCCTGAAGCTTGTTTTGCTCCTTCGTTTCTATAAGAAGGAATTCAAGGCTAGTTGCAAGGGGTTTGTTGCTTTGTAATTGATCATAGACAAAACATTGTAAAGAATATACTGAGCATTTTAGAGTTAAGTCTTAGGTTTGAGTCTGCTAATATAGATGTAATTTTGATAACAATACTAGAAATATAGTACATAATGGTGCAAGTTCAAATCCATTTTTTCTCCTATGTACTCATTTCATAAGCTATGAATAATACAATCAAGGGTTATTTTATTTATCTCCATTGATTTCCAGTGGATGTGTGGTTTTATTCTTGCTTGTTAATTCAAAGAATTAATGTAAATTCTTGAGTGAAGCTATAGGTTTATGTCAAATTAAGTTTTAGGATATTGATAAGAAGTGGTGGCTAATATTATTATGTTGAAATACTGTAATGTAGTGTCTTCAAAGCTTAATTAATCTCATGTATGAAATTGTTATATGGTTATGTGAGTATTGGAATTGACTTCGTTCCAAGGATGAGGCACTGATCTAAGTAAAGCATTCATGTTGCATTTGGTGGGTCAATTCAGCAACAAATCATTTATTAAATAAAATTCTATAAAATGGTTACAATTGTGTTGAGTTTTACCATTCTCATGCTCTGAACGTGACATGTTGTTAGGAAGTAGCCAACTTCTTTGATACATTTTTTTTGTTGAGCGATTATATGAGGATTATCTGTTTGTTTCAATGATCATGATAAAATGGAACAATAATATTATCTAAACATTGTCAGGATCACCCTCTTGGGTTTCACAAAGCCTAAAGTGTAGAAGTAGAGGCCTAGTAATCCTTTACTTCTTTGTTGGCCAATCCTTACCTTTTCTTATCATTAAATTATGGAAAATTCATATGCATCTATTGAGATTAAGTTTGGTTCTAAAAAAAAGCAACAAATTGGCAACTCTACTAGGGACAATCCATACAATGTCTCTAGTTCCAAATCAGAAGTATTAGAGTCCAATACTTTGCAAATACAAGTCCATTTTTTGTTTGGCTTTGGAATCAGTGGGTCAATTCTCAGAAATGTTATTTAGGGTTTGTTGTGTTTCCTCTAAAACTTGCAAATTTTGTCAAAGATCTACCATAATTTCTCACTAGATGTGGGTGGTGACTTCAAGATCTTTCCACCAATGTGCATTATTTGAGAAAATCAAGAAAGTCCAAGAATGAAGAATTTTTTGAGAAAAGATGAAGTGGATCTGAGCTCACATGATGAAGCACCCTAATGAGAATCCTAAAGGAAAATTCAATAGGCTCTAGTACTATCTTGAGAGAGTCAAATAATTTACTAAATTTGAACATCTGGTTCAGATATTGAGTGTTTAAACATGGAAAGGGTTGTGTTATAGAAAGTATAAAGGATTTATGTGTGAATCTGCTATTGGAGAAGACCCAGATTGAAGTTAACCTTTGAAAGAAACTTCATATTGTTGATATTCATTCCTCTATGAAAATAAGTGGTGACTCTTTGCAAAGAACCTGATGAAATTGTGATGGTAGCTTCAGATCTACAAGGGTTTCTAGTCAGAAGGGTTATTTATAATAGTTCTAACATATCCAGGTATTTCCCATATTTTTGACTTTCAAGAAGCATAAATTTATTATGAAAACCCTATACAAAAGTCTAGAAGAATTGTGGTTCCCTATTAAGTGAAATTAAGCACAAATAAAGGGAATGGTAGTGGTGATTTTACATACTTCTAAGATATAATTTGCAAATCTATATTATTCTAAAGAAGTATGCTTATTATTGAAATCTTCCCATTAGAAATATCTTAGGCATGAATGTATTTGAGTTATGCATTTTAAGGTCATGATTAAACCAAGGAATAAGGAAGTTGATGATCAATTGTAGGGTTGATGTTTGAGGTTTGTAAAAGGTGTGTAAGAAATGTATCATTCCTCTATATGTCCCCATCATGTGATAAGTAATGACATGAAGAATGTGTAGCCCTTGTCATGATCTTGAAATAAATTTTCCATTGGGAGGTATAGACCATTGAATTTTAATGGTATCCAGGGTTTCCTAAACCTTGTTTCTAATGATCTATTAGGGAAAATTTGCCAAAATTCATAGGGAAAAGTTCAAAGTCAGCTTACAAACATTTGCATACATTTATGGACTTGATGGGAGACTATGAGATAAGTCATGAATATTTTTGTTCAATCTCTAAAGGAAGATGCCAGAGATTGGTTTTCATATTTGCCAATATGTTCTATCTCCTCATGGAATGAGTTCATGGTAACATTTATAGAATAGTTTGGTGAAAGGATTAATCCAAGTTCAGTGGGGAAAAAAATTATGGAAATTCAAAAGGATGAAGAAGAGTTAGTCCCAGCTTTTAATCTCATATTTGCAAAGGAAATAAGGGATATTCCTAAAAATATGAAACCGAGTGATGAAGAGTGTTTGGTTATGTATTTGGGTGCACTTGATGAGGAAATGAGTTATTTGTTGAGAGATAAGGAGCCTACAACATTGCATCATGCATATCAAATTTCCATGGACATTGAAATCAACTTGAGATATTCAATGATGAAGGGTTATATGGCTGTGAGTGTAGGTTATTGAAACAAAGATTTTTGTCACCTCTTGCACCTCTAGGGTTTTGCACCTAAAAGGAGAGATACAAAGATCAACACTTCATTCAAGAACAAACCCTTGAGATTTCAACACATGGAAGATTGAAATATGTCAAAGGGATTGTACTAGATGTTGAAAATTGATAAAAGAGATTAACTAATAATGCAAAAACCTAGAAAATGCAAGATGTTTGAAAACACAATGTAGTATGCAAACATATGCTAAATGACCTAGAAATGATCATGAAACAAAATAGAAAACTGTAAGACTGGAAGTGTGCACCTGGAAACTCATAGAGGCAAGAATGGAGACTAGAAATGCTACTGATTCTAAAATTTTAACCTATTGGGACTCATACACTATTCTAGGTGAATCAGTCCCAGATTTGGAAAACTACATCAGAGCCTGTTTCATCCAAATGGGTATCTGAATCAATAGAAATTTCTGAAAAATAGGTACAGTGGGACTCATACGCCACTAATGGCATATGAGTCCACTTTGACTTTTCTAAAAACCCGAAAGTGGAATCCAAAGCTCTTGGTCCGCCCTTTCTGTTCCTCCAAGTGTCTAGATCTGAAACCCTGATTTTTGGCATTATAAGTGACTTTTTATGGATATTTTGACCTATCCAATAATGAAATGACTTCAAAAAGTTTGCAACCTATTCTTCAATCATTTCCAAACCTTCAAATTACTCATCACATAAGGAGAGAGAGAGAGAGAGAGAGAGAGAATATTGATTGTTAGGGCATGGGGGTTTGCCTTCGTCAAACCCCTTTTAGGTAATTAAACCAAAATAAAGAAAGAAGATAATGAAGCAAGAAATAATGCAATTAGAGACTTTCCATGATGATAGATCTTGAATTGCTACAACAATGGATGAAGAATCTTCCCTTGAATTCCTTAGAAAACTATCTTGATGACTTAAAATGCTAAAACCCTAGCTTGCTTGACTTGAGATGGGTAATGAATGATGAATGAATGATTGGGGGTGAAATGAATAGAAAAACCTTATATTTATACATAATTATGCCCTAATTCGTGAAGATACTACATCATAGGTCGACCTTAGGTCTTAGAAAATAAAATTTCGCCAGAATTTTGAATTTATTTTAATTTTTGAGCCAAATGGAACTCATCCCCTAGTAGTGGTGTATGAGTCCCAAAATCATGAATGGGTCCCACTTAAAGCATTTTAAGTGGGTGTCATAAATTAAATATTTTAAATGATCATGTTTATCAGGTTTATTCTCAAAAATACACTTAAGTAAGGCCTGTAGACATAAAATGGGGCCAATTAAATCATAAGAAAGGTCAAATTATTGATGAAAAGCCTAGAAAAGCATGAAATTTTGTTACAACACTTTGAAATAAGGCTTGGTAAGTGATTAAAAGAAGTTTTTTAAGTGAATTATAATAGCAAGATCCTAGAAAAGTGTGAAAGTGTGTTACAACACTTCACAACACTTTTGCAAGGCATCATAAAATTCTTATTGATTCACAAGTTCCCAAGACCTAATATGGATCACAACACTAAATCAAGGCATAATTAAGTCTAATTTATCATTAACTATTCCCAAATCAAGCAAGGAAAAGGCATACTTTTTTCTACACTACATTTAGCCCCCACTTTAGTGGGAGGATGAACTTGCCTCAAACTCACACTAAAGTAGACATTCAAGAGGGTTCCAATAGTACCAACGTAGATGGCCTAGGATAACAAATATGAAGGAGGTGTTCAAGCCCCCAGGATCAAGAACCTAATTCAAACCGACATAAGCACAAAAGGACATGCACAAGGTGAATGATTTGTAGCAAAATAAGATACACAATCATGCAATGGTAATAACTAGAAGGAAGAGAAGAATGAAAATAAAAAGGTGGATCAAGCTTTGAGCATTTTTCCAACACAATGTGGATCAAATCTAAGCTATTTGTCTGAAAATGCATACTCACTCTGAGGCGACAAAAATCTTGGTTGTCCGTCGGGTAAGAAATCCTAAAAGGTGAGAAACATACACTCATGGTTGGTATGCACTCTCACACACACACGAGTGGCTATGGGGAAAGTCATGCCTCGAATTGGGCTTCCGCTCGAACCATACAACAGTTATACATCCTGATAACTTTGATAAGGCACCACACAAAAATGATCTTCGAGCTCTATGAGTTAAGAAAAACTTCGTATGCTTGAAACTCATAGACATTGTAAATGAGAAATAGTGTAAGGAATGTTCAAAGGGATTTTTTTTAGTTTGTGCAAGGTCTCATCTTAGGGAAAATTGTGCTTAATGTCTCCAAGAGAGGACAAGTGCAAGGTCTCATCCTGGGCAACATTGTACCTAATGTTTCCAAGAGAGGAAATCACAAGAAAAAGAAAATCGCACAATGAAATATGAGTGTCGATGTATGCTCCCACTTTAAAGCGGTTGCTAACACCATTACCGTGAGCAAGTTCTTTAAAGTAGAAGAGGACATGAGAGCTTACTTGGAAAGCCCTATGCCAAGTCATATGTTTCCGATAAGCTACGCCATGAATAAGGTAGTATGTCACATGCGATCCAACTTAAGGCATGTCGTCCACATCCCAAGCTTGCTCTTATATATAAATGAAAGGCAGTCAACTAGCCAAAAGATACAATGATAGGTGACATACAAGGACAAGGCTACCTAACTCATTGCCCCCACTTAGTGTAGGAAAATGGTGAGCTAAAATGATTTATAACATGCGAGCTAGAGTGAAAATAAGTATCAATTAGAGGAATTAGGTGCCCCCACATAAGGGAGAGTACCAAACTCCTTAAGATGTTGGATTTTACTACTCAAACCCTTACATGCATTAGTAGCATGACCATGAACTCTATGATATGCACAAAATGATTTTTTGTAATAAAATTTCTTTCGAGTTCTTGGGGGAAGGGATATCAAGTGATCTTGGAGGAGTCTCGACAAGATACCCTCTTGATCAATGGTAGAAGGTGTTCCTATAGTTCACGACAAAGATATCTCTTGCTTAGATGTACAAGATATCATACCTACACAAGTCTCTTTAGATGTTGAGATTTTTTTCTCTCCTTTATAGGAGGGTGTCGAATATAACTAACTCAAATCATTAGTGTTTTGCAAGATAACATTTACATTAAGTGAGGATGTATTTGTTTGTTTCCTTCCTTGCAAAGGAGAATGATCAAGATCACTAGTGTCGATCAGTTTAGGATGCACTACTTGTAAGGTTGGCTTAGAGGAATTGTTTGTGATGGTGTTGATATTGATTGAAGGCTTGTTTATTTCTATCAAAGGACAATAACCAAGACCATAAGTTGTTTCTTTCACTTCCAAAGATGGGAGTTCACTTTGGTGGAAAATAATGTCAGTGTTTATTCCTTGAATCATGGCTGCTATGTCATGTGGTTGCACATTAGAAGGGACAGGAACTTGTTCCAAGGCTGCTTGAATCATGGTGTGGTAGTGAGGGGAGGCTTGAATAAGGTCCCATAATGATATCTTAATAGGAGTATTCTTCAGTTGTTCAACAATATTGTACTCCTTTCCACAAGGTAAACGAGGGGAACCTGGTAAGATGGGGTTAGGAAAAGGTAGGAGTGTTGGTATTGGTTGTTGCGGTTGCATATTATTTCTAGTGTTATATGTATGAGCAACGGTATTATGACTTGATTGCTGCGATACATGGTTGTTAGGTGGGTAGAGGATGAATTCAGGTTTGTTTCATAGTTAGATTTTTGTGTGATGGTGGGTAAAGGATGAGTTGAGGTTGAATAATATTAACATCCCTTAGCGATTGAGAGTCTAATGTTACCTCTTTATCTTCTTCTAAGGGCATAATATCATTATTGTCAATGTTATCCTTGTCTTGCATCATGATATCCTCCCTAGGAGGAGGGTTTGTAGGAGGACTACAAATCAAATGTTCTTGACAATCAAAGGCTGGTTCTTCTAAAATGACTTCATCACAAGTAGGGGAATGATCAATGGTTGAAGTTTCTCATTTATCGATAGTGGGGAGATTAGGGGAAGGCTCTATTTGATTGTCATTTTTCTTTAAGGTCTCATTCTCGTGTTCTATATTAGCTACCCTAGTAGGATAGCTTGTAATATGTTCTTCCATGGTTAAATTTTGTAAAGAAACTTCATCACAAATAGGGGAGGCATCAAGAGAAGGAAAACTATGATTTTCATGCTTACCAAATAGATCTTCCCATAAGATAGGAACATTAGGGAAGAGAGGGAAAATATTCTCATGACTCATCCATTTTGTTTTCCAGCATCAAAGCATCATCTTCATTGCTATGAGAGATACTAGGAGAAGAACAAGTATGATTATCATGATCATTTATGAGTTCATTCCTTCAGCCCATAATGTCTTGCAAAATAGAATAGGTAGGGAAATGATCATAAAGAGGGTTATCATAGATCTTGAAGGTTTTATTATCTAACACTAACATATCCTCATCACTATCACAAGAGGAGAAGATGTTAGGAGATGAACATAGGTAAGTTTCATTGGTATCTTGTTGTGTTGTGTGATCGTCATGATTACTTATTGTTATGGCCTCTTGTTTAGTAATGTTTTGTCTAATAGGAGAGGTAAGAGGAGAGAAACAACTCAGGTTTTCAAAACTCTCATCAATTGGTTCTTCTAACACTATAATATCTTCTTCACAAGTAGGAGAGATAATAGGAAAAGAAAAAATGTGATTATTATTATTAGCCAAGGTTTCTTTCACTAGACTAACCTCTCTCACAGAAGGGATACTAGGAGAGGGATCAATGATGAACAAAAAGAGAGGGGAAATGACCTCATATTGATATGCACTTAACAAAACTTTCTTACAACACGCAATAAGATCTAAAAATAGAACATGAAGTATGATAACTATAGATTTTTTTAATGAAAACATGATGGAATGATTATTCTACAAACTTGAAATGTAACCATGCTAAAGCAAACATGCAAAAGAGGAATGCAATTTTTTAGATTGTAAGGATGACAATTAACTAATTATACTAGGTAACAATGTGAGAATGCAGATTTGAAATTAGGCCATGCATGAAATGAGCTAATTTAAGCTAGATCTAATGAAATGCATGTAACATAAACTCAACAAACTAATACAAATAGGTAATGGCAGCAAACAGAGGCTTAAAAATAGGGTTTGTAGTGTTGTAAATGGCAGTTTCAAGGGTGCATAGGGACTAATTCACCCAAGGTGGCGAATGAGTCCCAGTGGGGATTTTTTTCAAAATTTTCTGAATTTTTCAATTGTTTTTTGTGCTTTTGATGTTGTATGACCTGAAGAATAAATGTAAATGCATATTTTATATGATTTTTAATGATTTGAGATGCAAACTGCAAACTATATGCTTTTTCACTAATGCAAAATTTGAAACCCTAGAATGCAAATTAATTAATGCAAAATGCAATGCAATGTTAATGAAAGATAAATCTAGGATGATGAAGGACTCCAAATCAGAAAAGAAGGTATTTGAAAAGAAATTTCACCAAAATGAAACAAAGATTTTTGTCACCTCTTGCACCTTTAGGGTTTTGCACCTAAAAGGAGAGAGACAAAGATCAACACTTCATTCAAGAACAAAACCTTGATATTTCAACGCATGGAAGATTGAAATCTATCAAAGGGGATTGTCCTAGATGTTTAAAATTGATAAAAGAGATTAACTAATAATGCAAGACCTAGAAAATGCAAGATGTTTGAAAACACAGTGTAGTGTGCAAACATATGCTAAATGACCTAAAAATGATCATGAAACAAAACAGAAAATTGTAAGACTGGAAGTGTGCACCTGGAAACTCGTAAAGGCTAGAATGGCATCTAGAAACGTTGTTGATTCTAAAATTTTGACCTACTGGGACTCATGCCATTCTAGGTGAATCAGTCCCAGATCTGGAAAATTGCACCGGAGCCTATTTTAGCCAAATGGGTATCCAAATCCATAGATTTTTTTGAAAAATAGGTACAATAGGAATCATACACCACTAATGGCATATGAGTCCACTTTGACTTTTCTAAAAACCCAAAAGTGGAATCTAAAGCTCTCGGCCTGCCCTTTCTATTCCTCCAGGTGTCCGGATCTGAAACCCTAATTTCTGGCACTATAAGTGACTTTTTGTGGAGATGTTGACCTATCCAATATGGAGATGACTTCAAAAAGTTTGCAACCTATTATTCAATCATTTACAAACCTTCAAATT
The DNA here is from genome assembly GCA_007258455.2 of Sequoia sempervirens. Lineage (NCBI taxonomy): Eukaryota > Viridiplantae > Streptophyta > Pinopsida > Cupressales > Cupressaceae > Sequoia > Sequoia sempervirens. Next base: position 252,370,073 of record VDFB02047230.1, on the reverse strand, counting down.
ACTTAGATCTGCAATCACACAAGGAGAGAGAGAGAGAGAGAGAGAGAGAGAGAGAGAGAAAATATTGATTATTAGGGCATGGGGGTTTGCCTTGGTCAAACCCCTTTTAGGTAATTAAACCAAAATGAAGAAATAAGATAATGAAGTATGAAATAATGTAATTAGATACTTTCCATGATGTTAGATCTTGAATTTCTACAACAATGGATGAAGAATCTTCCCTTGAATGCCTTAGAAAATTATCTTGATGACTTAAAATGCTAAAACCCTAGCTTGTTTGACTTGTGATGGATAATGAATGATGAATGAATGATTGGGGGTGAAATGAATAGAAAAACCTTATATTTATACACAATTATTCCCTAATTCCTAAAGATACTACATCATAGGCCGACCTTAGGTCTTAGAAAATAAAAACCTGCCAGAATTTTGAATTTATTTTGATTTTTGAGTCAAACGGGACTCATCCCCCAGTAGTGGTGTATGAGTCCTAGAATGGCGAATTGGTCTCACTCAAGGAATTTTAATTGGGTGTGAGAAATTAAATATTTTAAATGATGTTTATCAGGTTTATTCTCAAAAATACACTTAAGTAAGGCCTATAGACGTAAAATGGGGCTAATTAAAGAATAAGAAAGGTCAAATTATTGATGACAAGCCTAGAAAAAGCATGAAATTTTGTTACAACACTTTGAAATAAGGCTTGGTAAGTGATAAAAAGAAGTTTTTAAAGTGAATTATAATAGTAAGATCCTAGAAAAGTTTGAAAGTGTGTTACAAAACTTCATAACACTTTTGTAAGGCATCATAAAATTATTATTGATTCAAAAGGGCCCAAGACCTAATGTGGATGTGTAAAACACCTCACAACACCAAATCAAGGCATCATTAAGTTTAATTTATCATTAATTATTCCCAAATCAAGCAAGGAAAAGGCATACTTTTTTCTACGCTACAGTTATTTTAGTATACCTCATGTTAATAGGTCAGACAACAAAAGTGATTGTCATGATGATGGTGCTTCTACTATTCTGATTTGTCCATCATTACCTAATGCAACTAATGGTGAATTCCAAATTGAACATCAACAATTTTTGAGCAATGTTGATCAAATGTATTTTGTTCATAGATTGTCTAGTATGAAAATATATAAGGGAGAGTCACCATATTACCTATTTTCAAGGTTTTTCGATGCCTTGCTGGAAATCCCCAAGAATCTTAGACCTGGGGATTCAACATGCATTGACTTGTTTTGTGAAGTTTTTGATACAGGGTTTAGCACCTTTCCAAAATAGTTGAAGGCTCATGGTTTTGATCAAATACTATATTGGATAAGAATTTTTGAGGAAGCTAAGTGTGATTATGCACAAAGTATGATGTCTCAAAGTGTCAATAGTAGCTACCCTATTGAGATAAATCAGAAGGCTACTCAAAAAATTGAAAAGGGTATATCAGAGAATAAACATCGATCTTGTGGTATGGGTGAGGACAGTGATTATAATCAATTCACAAACAACCTATGTGAAAATCAATACGTCGGTGATAAGGAAGAAGATACACTTGCAAGTGTTGTTGATATCTCATCACAAATCAATGGTCAAGGTACTAAGAATGAGATTTTGAGCATTCACTCTGAACACTTTAAGCATGGTCTGCGTGATGATGAATTCCCTTTTGATAATGATCATGGGGAGAATGAGGTTTCTGATTACTTTTATGAGGAGTATGAATCTTTTTATAAGGTTGATCTAGAGGCATTTTCTTTGCATGAAGGATGCAGTAATATTAATGTTCATGAGTTTTTTCTCTCATAAGATGTGAGGATACCAGGAATACAATCCAGTTATATCAAGAATTGAGTGAGCTAGCTTTGTGAATGATGATGAGTTTGAAGACAAGAATGTATGTGTTTAGTATCTTGACCCTAAGCACAGTGTTAAAAATGATGAAAACTGTGGTGCTAATCCGCAGGATCATGTCCTAGCTACTCCTGATTGTCTATATGAAGCAAAGATGGAATATGCAAGTTTTTTCGCAAAAATGGACATGATTGTTTTTTACAAAGAATGTATTGATAGGAAAATGGATGAAGAGGTTTGTTTGGTTGTTAATGAACAATATTCAGATTATAATGAACCTTTCACATTTGGGTTAGCATACTTATCAATTAATGGTGCACATGAGTACCTTACTACTAACCATACTAATTCTGAGTTATTTGAGCCATCCTTTGAAATATTTTGCATTGAGCTGGATAATGATTTGAAGAATGGACTAAACTATGTTAATGAGCCTAAAATGGAAATATTCTTTGATGCATGGGATGATATTGGTGGTGATGTTTATAGTAATTGACCCGATTTGAATAAGATCAAAGATACCATGGGTCTTGATAAATCACTTTTCCAAAATAGTGGAGTAGGTGACAGTGTAATTGATTTGTAGTGCTTGGATTTGGAGCTGCAATCCAACTTCAAGGTGTTAGGGAAAACTTTTCTAGATGGAACTATTGAGAAAAGTGTTTATGAAATTTTTCAATTTGATGTGCAAACTAAATATGATGTCAACCCTTATGGTGTTAATGATCAAGTGGACTATGAATGTTTTCAATTTTCAGTCCAGTTGGATGAGTATTTGGTGGAGTATGATTGTGAACTAAATAAGGTAAAGTGCCACAATGATTATGGATTTCAATTGATGTATGATTACAATTTTCAATTAGATAGAGTTAATGATGACAATGGAAAGTTCAGGCCCATGGCAATTATGGTTAACTGCAGTGACCACAACAAGATTAGTTGGTGGGAAATGCATGGAGATGTTTTCAATCTTGGCCTAGTGCAAACAGCAAAAAATAATTTTTTTTACAGAGGAAAAGGTTGGTTATAAGTTTTTGGGGGCCTGGGGCCACCAATTGAAGCTGAAGCCTATTAAATTGCAGAATGCAAGCTAAAAGCATGTACATCAAAAAGGGCTTCTGAAAGAATTTTAAGTGGGAAGCACATTGTACAATCATGTAAATATTGTATATATGTTAGTTTTCTTTGGTCTGGTTCTCTTGCCTTGTCCGGGCAAGTCCTAGTTTTGGTTCTTTGTGATTGATCTGCTTCAACTTGAGATTCTAGGATATCGCTCTGTTCTAGAGGAACAGACATTCCCAATAAGAGACACTAATGGAACCCCTAAAGTTCTTTGTGTTCCACCTCAAAATTCTATAAAATTTGGTTATTTTCATGTCTTTGGGCTTAGGGTTTTGTCCACTTTCATGCCTTAGGTTTTGTGTTGCTAAAACCCTTTCTAGTAACCCTTGAGACTAATGCCCTTTTCAAGTGTTATAATTCATCATTCACCTCTTGTCATCGATTTCCAGTCATTTAAGTTGTGACTTATTCCTTTTAACTTGTTCTATTGACTTGCCCTTAGGTCTTAAAGCCCCTTTCGTTACCCATCGTCTTAATAAAAACATTTCCTTTATACTATGCGAGTAATAAGTCAATAAAATATTTGTCAGGTCTAGGGTTTCATCCTTAGGTTTTATATCATCACCCATCATTCACCTATTCATCGCCCCTTTTTAAGAACTAATATTTGTCATGTGCAAATTTCCAGTGATTATGAGGACTGTTGGATCACCAAGGTTTGATCCTTGTCATTCCTCGTGCCCTTGCTTTGTTCCATTTCCCATTAAAATAATCCAATGGGCTAGTGGGTGAGTGCCACGTTCCCCCTATGTTGGCAGGCCTAGAGGTTTTGAATAGTTAGCGGGTGGTGTTTTAATGAAATCAGCAATGGTTATTTGGTGGTGTGTCTTCATCAAGGCCACTCCCCACTACCGCATCCAATTTTATTTTTCCTTAAAATAATATCACAGAGCAACAATCTAATGACATGCGTCCCATTATCAGAGGGACCCACTAGGTTTTAAAAGCATGTAAATGCTACACTTGGTTTATATTGACAATTGATGGCAGATGATGTGGGTCAATATTGACCACTCCTGGCCATCCCATGTGGGACCCACTTCTATCTCCTATTTTTCAATGGGGAAGTTGGAATGCATCATGTGGAAGCAATCCAAAGGGTAGGAAATACATTAGTAAAGGTGAAATATTAACAAAATATTGGCATGAGGATATGAAGGATAAACTTTGTGCTATTAAAATTAATTTCTTCTACACATGTTCAAGATATGAGAAAGATCTTTTGATTTTGACCATCAATTCTATCAAAGGATGGTACAAGCGGGAAAGTGGTTTTGCATCAAGGGAAGAACGATTTGACTGTTTGATATCTAATATTAGTTTTTCCCCATCTTCCCATTGATAAAAGTTGTGTATGGGTTAACTCTCACGAGTGAGTGGGAAATTTGACATGACAGGCTTTCTTTAATGCTAAGTGGATGGTGGAGTGTGCGGATAGGGTGGATGTTTATCCACATGGTTTTTTCTGATTGGACAAAGGCAACGGATGCATGCATTCGGCCTTTTCAAAATTAATTGCGTTGATTTGGATTATCTGTTGATCTACCTCACCACGTGATCAATGACTGAGATCCAAAATCCAGTGGTCGATTATTAGCTCACTTGCACAAGATTTTCTTGTGATTTAATGGTCGACATGCTCCAATTGTTTTATATAATGAGAATTTTCAGCCAGTTTGCTTCATAATTACAATCATCAAGAGCCAAGAAATTGATCTTCAATTTGAGAAGAAAGCGTCAGGAGCTTTGGAAAGTAGATGCAGAGGTATTGAAGATAGTTCTCCCAGGTAAGTTGGTATTCATATTTTTATGTGTCGACTATGCATCAATTGGTTGGTTTGGGAATTGTTGAGGGTTCTATAGGTTTTAATTATTTGGGGTTTGTAGGGGTTTGATTATTCACAAAATTCAAATAAGTTGATAGGATTTGTGTGGTATTTAAATGTCTTTTTCCTACAAATTTGTAAGGTCTCTATGTATTCAAAAATTCATAAGCTTTAGCCTTGTTCTTTTATAAAAATGAGTGAATTCAAGCCTAGTGAGTATTCCCAACTTGTAAGGAGGTCTAGGAGGATAAATATGATTGAACACCAGGGAGATATTCTTGAAATTAAGCATGGTGCACCGGGATCTCTTTTAAAGAGAAAATACAAGAGGAGAGCTCATGATAGGTCCGTTGAGGGTGAAGCCATGAACACTTACAACCTAAGAAATAGGGTTGTTGTTCATAACCAGAATAAGCCTGGTGTTGTGTCTTTGAAGAAACAGATTGCTAAGAAGGAGGAAAATAAGGGAAATTAGCTAAGTACAGGGGGAAGAAGAAGAAGAAGGAGAAGTACCACAAGGCTTATGACTCTTATATGGGGAAGATTGATGCTACCACAGAAGATAGGGCTAGTTCTTCAAACGATAAGGCAGAAACTAACTCAGACTATGCTTGGTACCTTCTCACACTCGTAGGTTGAGAGGATTCTGATGATGGAGAGATAGCTTCTCTAGTTTCAAAAAAATCACAAAGGGGACATGCATACTCTGATTCTGAAGATGATGAACCAGTGTGGAGGTAGTGTCCTAGTTCGTTGTTTTTGTTTTTGATGACCAAAATAAAGGAGAGGTGTTGGACATTGTTGCCATAATGGTGGGTTTGTCTTCTTCAACAAGCATATAAGTTTTTTCTTAGGTTTTAACAAGGAAAACTTCTTTGGTTGAAATGGACGAGAGGTTTTGGTGTTGCTACAATGATGAATGATGCCTTTTGGAAGGCTGGTTAATCTTCTTCGATGGATGATATGGGTTTTTGTCTTTTGTGTTTTCCCTCCATATGAAGATGCAAATATAACTATCTTGTGATCTTTGAAATTGAAATAAAAATGAATGTCAAATGTAAATGTGATTGAAATTATAATTTGTCTCTAAGCTTGTTTTGCTCCTTTGTTTCTATAAGAAGGAATTCAGGGCCAATTATGAGGGGTTCATTGCTTTGTAATTGATCACAGAGAGATCATTGTAAGGAATATACTGAAAATTTTAGAGTTAAGTCTTAGGTTTGAGTCTACTAATATAGATGTAATTTTGATAACAATACTAGAAATATAGTAAAGAATGGTGCAAGTTCAAAGCCATTTTATCTCTTATGTACTTGTTTCATAAGCTATGAATAATATAATCAAGGGTTATTTTATTTGTCTCCATTGATTTCTAGTGGATGTGTGGTTTTATTCTTGCTTGTTAATTCAAAGAATTAATGTAAATGCTTGAGTGAAGCTATATTTTTATGTCAAATTAAGTGCTAGAATATTTATAAGTGGTGGTTGAGATTATTATGTTGAAATATTGTAATGCAGTATCTTCAAAGCTTAATTAATATCATGTATGAAACTGTTATCAGGTTATGTGAGTATTGGGATTGACTTCGTTCCAAGGATGAGGCACTGATCTAAGTAAAGTATTCATGTTGCATTTAGTGGGTCAATCCAGCAACGAATTATTTATTAAATCAAATTCTATAAAATGGGTTACAATTGTGTTGAGTTTTACCATTCTCATGCTTCGTATGTGACATGTTTTTACGAAGCAGCCAACTTCTTTGATACATTCTATTTTTCAAGCGATTGTATGAGGATTATATGTTTGTTTCAATGATCATGATAAAATGGCACAAGAATATTATCTAAACATTTTCAGGATCACCCTCCTAGGTTTCATAGAGTCCATAGTGTATAAGTAGAGGCCTAGCAGTCCTTTACTTGTTCATTGGCCAATCCTTACCTTTGATTATCATTCAATGATGACAAATTCATAGGCATGTGGTGAGATTAAGTTTGGTTCTAAAAAATTACCAACATATCCTTTCTCTAGTGAAGTTTTGTGTCAACACATGGCCTTGTTTTCCTCTATTGTGTCAATTACTAAAAAATCTTGCTACTCAAACTAATGACACACTCAAAAGATTCACCTTTTATAGTTTCTTAGAATCTTGTGTGATATAGCCACATATATTTTCTAATTCAATAGTGTGAAGGAGAATTTGTGGAAAAACTAATCACTTTAGGGACTTGCACCGTGGAGACAAGTGGATGTTTCATTAAATGTCGCATAAAATAAAACTATCAAAAAAACTTAAAATTGTAAATGCATTTGCGAGAATAATACACATCCTTTTCTTTACTTCACTCTTATGAGAAGAAATGAGTCTAAAAGAAAATATAGAAAGGAAAATTATGGAAAATGAAAAAAGCTCTAGAGAAAAGATGTTGAACATTTGCATGTAAGGAAAACACTTCAAAAGAAAACTTGGTTGAACAAAACCTTGACTTTGTAGAATCTACGAACTCATGCTAGAATGTATGAATAATTTTGATGAATGCATTGAAGACAATGGAAGAAATATTTTGGCCAAGTCTAATTATAATTATAAATTGCTATTATATTACTAATATTATTATTACTAACAAAATATTATTATTTAGATTCCTCAAGTATCAATGTGGATGAAACATCAAACATCATATTTCCTTATCCCATAGTTATTTTAATAAATTTATATCATATTTACAATCCTTTTTTATTTGTAAGTTTTAGCTGCTCTATATATTAATATCAAGCAAAATTTATAAAATTTTGGTTTTTCGCCTATGTTATCTATAGGATATACCCAGTGGATGTAATCCCTTATGCCTTTTATTCTAGGATAAAATTATGATTTTCTGATATTATTTATTATTTATATATATTTATTTGTTGTTCAGTCGCTTTCTACTACCCCCTTGTCATTTATGAAACTCTTGCATCCATGCAAGATCATGAAAGGGTTTCAAATTAGTCACCTTTTTCATAAATGTGCATCTCTTTTTGTTGAGCATACATTATCATTGATGTCAAATTGATGTCAGAAAGTCATTGCTACTATCAGTGGTGATCAAAGGGTGTCAAGGCTATCAGATGTGAAGGTTGTCAAAGGTGAAGAAATATTGTAGAAGTATAAGTATTGACAACAATCTAAAGGTCCTAGTAGTGTGTTGGTTGATAGTGCGTAGGTTGTCTAATCAATCATATCTTGTATCATGTATGTCATGATGTGAATGCTTTTAGATAGTTCATTTTTTTATCATACCATATTGGATATGCAGTCAGAAATGTTTGTGGTGGTCCAGGAGGATATCTTTTAGATAGAGATATTACTTAATATGGGTGGAATTTCTTTCAAAAATGCATTGGAGCTTTTAGGTTTGGAAGGAGAGTATTCTGACAATAGTTCTATCATGTTCTTGAGTTTTTGGTGGTGTGACTCAGTGTGCAAGGATTTTGAAGTATCAAGTGTCTTCTCAAGCTACTCTAAGTTCGAGGCAAGTATGGTAATAGATACAAGCATGTGGTAATGGTTTCAAGTGTGTGGGGTGAGGATAGGACCTATTTAAGGTTCCCATGGTGGTGTGATTTTTCAAGTGTTGTTGGTAGCAAGATTAGACCCTTGTATTACACATTTCATTTAATTTGAATTTATGTCCATCCTATGTTGTCTAGGTTGGTTTGGATCCCTAGCCGATATAAAAGAGTATTTGTGTAGTGTCATGTATATATTTCAAATATTCAAATGCATTTGTGTATTGAAGCAGAGTCTAAGTGTTTTGCATTAGTGTGCATCGAGTGTGTTCAAGTATGTGTCTATGAAATAAATGGAGTGCATCCATTAATGATTACAATGAAAGTACTTAGTGGGATGTACAATTGTGTTGTAGCAGAAGCGTGAAGAAATATGCCATTATTTCTATTTTGGTAGGTTTGTGCCTTCTTTTTGTTGTTATTTTCAAACACGAATTGGTGTCTCTATTTCAGTGGGGATTGGTGTCCCTTGTAGGTTGGTTCCTACTAAATTATTTGGGGATTAGTGTTGCTGGTAGGTTGGTGCCTACTTCATATTGTAAAAGATTCATTATATTATTTCTAATTGTGAGAGCTTCTCACCGTGGTTTTTCTATTTTTGAGTTTCCACATAAAAATATGGTGTTGTGTGTTATCTTGTCTTATGCTATGATTGTCTTACTTTTAGTTCAATGCCCTTCATGTTGAAAATCTATTAAGTGTTAATGTTTCTGAAATTGTTTGTAATTTGTTGGATCTACTAATTCACCCCCCTCTTAGTAGATTATGTTCCCTTCAATTGGTATCAGATCCAAGTTCCTTTGAAAGAGTTTAATATCTTAAGGTAGATCCAAGATGGCACATGATAGGTCTTTTGGAAACAAAGTATTAATTTTTTATGGATTTAATTTTACTTTTTGGAAAGTTAGGATGGAGTCATATTTGATGGCTTTAGGTACGAACTTATGGAATTATTTTATAGATGGGTATGAAATTCTTGATAACCCTCATAGGGATTAGATTGGTAAGAGGGCTTATGAAATCAATGCTAATGCTAGAAATGCTCTTTTATGTGGTTTGAATAACAATAACAATGATTTTTCAAAGGTGATAGATTGCGGAATAGCAAAGGATACATGAGATAGACTAGAAACTATCTATGAAGGTGATGAGAAAGTCAAAAAGAAAAGTTGTAGACTTACAAAGCTTAGTTTAAAGGACAAAGGATGAAAGAAGATGAGAACATTGCTACATTTATGCTCTGAGTTGAAGAAATTATAAATCATATTTGAGGGCTTGGTGAAACTCTAGATGAGAAGACTATTATAAAGAAGGTACTCAAATCCTTACCTAGAAGGTTTGATCCTAAAATTTTTGCTATTGAAGAAGCTAAAGATGTGAATACTTTAAAGTTGATTGAGTTGCATGGTGCATTAACTAAATTTGAGATGTGATTTGATAATGAATATTCTTTAAGAAAAGAAGTTGCTTTTAGAATATCTCTGAAGCATGGTGGTCAAGATTTTGATTATGGATCAAATCTGGAAGAAGAAAATTTTGTCAAAAAGCTACAAAGAGGTTCCAATAAGTACAAAGATAAATTACCTTTCAAATGTTTTGATTGTGGAGATGTTGTACATTTCATGGCTAAGTATCCTTATAAGAATACTAATAATGTTGATCAAAAGAATGGAAAGAAGTATTTTCAGAGAAGATTCAAAGGATAGAGAAAGCACAAACGTTTCTATACAAATGAAGAAGAATATTCTATGAAAGATGAGGATGAAGAAGCATACGGAGATGAGAATGGAAAAGTTGTGTTCATGGATTTTGAGACTACTAGTGGTGATGCTAATATTAGTTTAAGGGTGAAGAAGATGCAAATCTTATGGAAAATATGTTATGGGCCAAAAAGGGAATCAAGATGTTGAATATCAAAATTGTAGAAGAAGAGCCAAGGAGAAACTAGAAAAATATTTGAAAGTTGTTGACAAGATGATTGTTGATCTAAAGATTTAGGAAAAAGATCAAAAAAGAGTTGAAGTGTTGAAAGAGAAGTTATTAGCAAAAGACAAAGACTGTGAAAATCTTGAGGCAAAGATTGTTGTAGCTAGGAAACAACTTGAGAAGACAACCCAAAAATTGCAATTGAAGTTCAATAAAAGTACTAAAACCCTAGATTGGATATTGGGAGGTCAAAAAGGTTTGCATGACAAAACTAAGATTGGTTTTGATGATCAAAAGAAAAAGGTGACAGAATAGTCAAAGAAATCTAATAAGACAGGTCCGGAAGTGACTGGTTCCAAAAGTTCAAAATTAGAGAGGACATCAACAAGTAATGGAAGCATGACTCAAAATGATGGATTTGTTCAAGTATAAAACAAAAGGAGGAGATATGAATGACAAGGATTCAATACCAGGTCAAGTTTTTCTTTTTCTAGTTATTGTTATAATTGTAATGAGTATGGACATAAGGTTGTGGATTGTAGAAGAGTTCCAGTAAGAAAGAATAATTTTGTCAGTAATAATTCATTTTCACCTCTCTTCAATTTTAATATCATTTGTTCAAGTACAACAATTTTGGATACATTGCCAGAGAAATGAAAGAATGTGTTGAATGCTCAAGACAATTGAGAGGGGGGTGAATTAGTTGTACCTTAAAACTTTAAAACCCTCATTAATATTTAGATTCATATTCATTCATTAAACCCTTAATTTTTTTATGATGACTTATCATGAAATGCAAATAACTGAAACTGAAACAACTTAACACCATACACAAGAGAACACCAGAATTACGTGGAAAACCCAAGAAGGGAAAAACCATGGTGAGGATAAGCTCATAATATAATAAATATCAATATTGAATACAATAGGGATCATTACCCAAAGAAAGAAAGGCTCACTACCAAAATAGAAAAGAAGATAGAGAAGAATGTTACACGGAGAAATTTACCTCAATGCTATAGAGAATCCACCACAATGCCACCAACACCTTTGCAATGTTACACCTAGTCTCATAATTTACTTTTACTTTCATCGATAAATAGGATGATGAATGTAAATCATGACTTTGATATGTTTAATAAGTGAATAAAATACTGAAGTATGTATTATGATGTTATTTCTTTTGAAAGAATGATTATGTTTTATGCAATAAATGAATATGTGTTGCAATATGATTACTTTAATACTTGGATGATGCAAATGATTTATGATACTAATGGATTTTATGTGTACAACTAACTACCTTTGTGATGTACTAAGTTGGATGCAAGAAGGAGTCAATCCCTCATGTACGAGAGGGGGAGTATCACTCAAGAGAGAAGCTTGGTATGGTAACCCTTGATGAGCCTAACTGAGTATGCACACACATTCACACCCTTTGTTGGTCTAGTCAAGTTAGCTCGTGAAATCAAGTAGGTAACCTTCAGTTATAGTTTGGGGTTGTGTGATTGAGTCTTTATGTCGACTGGAAGTTTTGCTTTGTGTGTTCATATTTATATGCTATTCATTGAAGTATATACATAAAATGTATATATATATATATATGTACATTCCCTCGATAACCCACATGCATGGGAAAGTTGATTGAAAAAATGAGACATATGTATATATATGTGTGTGTGTGTATGTACACACTTCGTGTTTATATGTCAATCGATGAATAGGAGATTATATGTGTTTGAGTTTGGATATTAAAGTAATGATATATGTATATTATTAAAATATACATATATATTAATGTATAAGTATATTATTATGTTCATGTAAACAGACAAACTTATATATTATTATATTAGTATATGTATATCTATATATAATTACTTAAATATATATTTGAATGGCAATTAACTTATGCAATATTCGTAGTACTCATGATGGAGCGAAGCAGCAGGCAAGGTGGGAACGGAAAGTTTGAATCTCCTAATGGCGAGGAGAATTTCGATGATGATGGTGAGACAAATGGATGGCGAGCCTTGGTTGGGCTTCTTTCACTGGATTCTCTGGGTGCGTGGGTTGGAGCTCCTTCAACGGTGGTGGGTATTTCTTTTGGCCTTCTTTATGGTCATTATGCCTTCCGCATTTCCTTCGTTGGGAATGGTGTTGTGTTCGAAGCTTCCTTCTTTGGCTCTGTGGGGTTGTGGTTTTTTCCCTCTTTCCCACCTGTTGGATTTCTTATGGGTGGTTTCATTCTGCCTAAACATGGAGATATTCTTGGCAATTTTGACCTGGCAGAAGTTGTGGATGGTCGTGTGTGGCTTGCTTGGTGTGGCTGGCTCTTCAGTGATGGTGTTGCTCTGAGCTTTAGCTGGCAGTGCTTTGTTTTTGGTGGGTTCTACTCCTATGGTAGTTGTTGGCTCTGGTTGTGGACTCCCTTTTTTCTCTTCACTGATGGTCAAGGGTTGGTTTGGTTGTTCGTTCCTCTTGACTTTCCTTTTTTGGGAGTTTGGTGTGGGGCTTTTGGTTTGTGTTGGGGTTTGGTGCTTTTGCTTCCCTTGTCTTTTCCTTTTGTGGTGGCTAAGGGTTGGGTTTTCTTGTTGCCTTCCAAGCAGTTGGTGAGTGTGGGTTTCTCTGAAGTTGTTCAATTGCAGAAGGAGCCTCTTTTTGTTCCCATTCGGCTTAATAGGAAGGTTTGGTGGTTTTTCATGCTAGTTTTTTCTGCTTTTGGCCTCTTCTTGGTTGTCCCTTGCTTCTGCTTGCTGCTTGATTGGTGGTTCTGATTTTGGGGTTTGTAGTCTTGGTTTGGTTTGGGTTCTTCTTGTCCCCCCTCTGAGGTGTGGTGGTGTTTCCTTCTGGTTAGTTGTTGGGATTCTTGGCTTATTTTTGGCTCTGACTGGCATGTTGGGGTTGTTTGGTGTTCTTTCTTGTTGGCTCTTCTCCTAATTTCCTTCTTGTTTGGGCTCCCCTGTTCCTCTTGGGGGTTGTGTGTTCTCATTCTTTCTAAGGCTGGGACTTTGCCTATGGTGGTCCTTTGGCTTGGGGTTCTTTTTGCTACTGGGTGGTTGTTGTTGGGAAGTGTGGTCTTCTTTTGGGTTGAGTTGCTTCTTGTTTGTATACTCTTTGCTCAGTTGTTTTGGCCATTTGTGAATGCTCTGAAGTGGGTGAGTGATGGGCTTGTTGTTGGGTTGTTTTCTTTAGATTCCCAGATGATTTATTTTGTGAGTGTTGATAAGGTGGATATATGGGGTTTATTTGAGACTTTTATCCTTGTCCACAACTTGATTTTGGTGCTCTGGTTACCAAAGGATGCTATGGTTGTTTGCTTGACTACTGTGTTAGTTGTCTCCTTTGGTCCTATAGAGTAGGACCTCCCTCAAATGTTCTTATTGAGGTGGGCAGTGCTCCTATGGAGGTGGAGGTGGAGGGTGTTTGTGATTTATGGTTGTGGTGGTCTTGCTGCTTGTAGCATCCTCTCTAATAGAGGGGAGCTCTTTCCTTTTGAGGTGTTTGTGGAGTTGGTTTCCTGGGGTGAGAATGTTTCTAAGAAGGTGGTGTTTTTGGATCTATCCTTGGATGTTTTGGACTCCTTGTCTTATCTTGCTTTGCTATAGGATAGGTGGTTTTATTCAGAATTTCCTTCTTGGTTCGAGAAGTGGCTTTGTGCCTAGTGGTTTGTTGTGCTCTCCATTTCCCCTATTGACATGGGGTGTTTGGTTTTGCTCAAGTTTTTGATTAGGGATCTGATGGTGTCTTACACCATTATGCAGATTATCTTTTTTGGCTCAGTCATGTCTTCCATGAATGGTTGGTTTGTTGATGCCTGGCGGATGCAGGTGGCTTTTGTGTGTATCTATTGGGTTTCTAGTCCCAGGTAAAACCAAGTTGTTTATGGGTATCAAGCCCTTGCTTGTTTGTTAGATACAACATATGTCATATTGCTTATCTTTTGAGGCTATTGTGGGGTTGCTAATGGTCTTTTATGTATCTTAATTACAACCTACCTTTCTTTGTATTGGGTTCCAGGCCCCATCAAAACCCATATTTTACCTCTAATCAAAAACTTATGCAATATTCGTGAGAATATAATTTTATATATATATATATATATATATATATATATATATATATATATATATATTGATATATATACATGTAATGAGACATATATATAATATATATTATATACTAATGTTAATTCTTAGATATATATTAATACTTATTTATAATACACATATTGTAAATGATATTTATGTATAGTAAATATATACAAATATATATATGAATGGTGGCTATTTTATATATTAGAAAGTATATGCAGCAAGAGGCTATGGTGTGGTCCATATAAGGGAGTGAGACTTGCATATTATATCCCAGTAGCCACGCCTTCCTTCCTTAGGCCGCATGGAGTGAATGCAATTTTTGATATATGCATTGTTTGATAGATATATTAAAGTGTTTTGTACTATGCATGGCATGGATATATAAGTGTTGCCTTATTTAAATAGTTGTCAAAGCATAATAACTAGCACATAAAGCAATAATAGACCAAGTCAACCAAAGTTTAAGAAGTACGTATGGATTGGTAATTGTTGTGTAAACGTTTCAAAGAGAGATAAAAGGCAGTTTAAAGCATTAAGGAAGCAGTCAAACATGTGTTATTTTATGGGGTGTCAACTTATGAATGTGGCACCAATCTGGAAGTGTATGGAATGCAAAAGAAGTTTGTAAATTGTGCATAAGTTTGGTAATAGCCTTGAGACTCTATTAAGAGTAAGCTTGGCAACAATATGTGAAGGAATTCAATTTAGGAAACTTGCTTTTGATATTTTTGTTCATTTGACTTAGTAAGAGAGCCTTGTTGTCCCTAATATCAAGTTGACTCGACCATTTAAATGGAGAGGACTGCTATGTGTTGCAAACCTATAAGTTACTTTGATGAGTCGTTGCATGAGGATAGAAAGGTGGCAAAAATATTAGCTTGTTTGTAGCCTTCGGTTGCTCACAATTTAGTATAAATAGAGGTGCTCATTCTACCAATTGCTACATACATCAATCTAATTAACTTGATATTGTTCTATTGTGATTTATGAGTTAGTGAGTTTAGAGCTTCTAAGTTTGAGAGTTGTTTTGCTACTTTGTATTTATGATTGTTGAGAGAATTAGTGAGAAGTTAGAAGAGGGAAATTAAGTTGATCTTGATGGAAGTATCAAGCGAGCTTGAGGAATAGAGGTAGGAAGGGAGTTTAATCAATTGGAGCTTTTATATAGGCATGCTAGTTTCTATACCTTGTCATTTATGTTGGAAAGGTTTAATAGTTGTGTTTACTATGTTGGAAAATAATGGTTTTGAATATGTTGTGATGCTTGTACATACTTGCATGTTTCTTGGTTGATCATTATGTTGAGGAAACCTATCTTATTGGTTTATAGTTGTATAGATGTGTATGCACCCTATATATGGGAGTTTATATGAATGCAATGTATTTATACTACATGTAGTTTGTCTATACTTGATTGTTTACTTGTATCTCCTTAAAATTAGGAAGAAATTCTTAACCCTAGGGTTAGGGTACAAACTTGATGATTATATCAATATTCAATGGTAGGGTCAAGATATTTATTTTTTGGTTATGCTATCTTATTTTGATTTAGAGTTTATTCATATTCATGGAATTTTAGAAGAGGACTCACATTCTGGCAACCCAAAGCCATATTGAGAAGAGGAATTGAAGATGCAAAAGCACAAACTCTTCTCATGATAATGTCCTCTAGATTATATACAAATGTAGTGAACATTGTAAACATGTGAATAAATGAGGTATACTGAAAGAGAGGTTTTATGATTTTTTTACAATCACTTGGTCATTATTGTACTTTGATTGAAACCCTAGGTTGAGAATAACCTATTTGGTTGGGCTATTTACTTGATTGTTATTGAAAGAAAATAGGTTGAGATTAACCTATATGATCTGATTGACCATTTAATTTTTTATTATATCTTAATTGAGGTTTTGATGGGAGTCATTTATTGTTGAGATATACTTTTAAATGGGGTCATTTATTGTTGAGGTTGTACTTTTGAAATAGATTCATTTGATCTTGTGACATTATGAATACATGTATGGTTAATTAGGTTATTCCTAGGGTTAGGATAATCCAAGAGTAAGGGGATAACCTATGAACAAAATATGCTTTGAAATACTTAGTAGTAATTTCATTTAATTATGAGTTAATGGGAAGGTATTCGTGGGGTTTGTCTAATCCATGGGAAAGGGGGTAACCTAGATATAGAGTATAAATGTTCATTAAACCAAATTGAGATAGGAAGGTGGGTGAACTTGTGGCGTCCACTTGAAGTACTAGTGATGAATACTTTTTCCAAAGTAGTGTAAGTAGCCACTATTTACACTGTTGGTTTCATTATGATTTGAGTTTACATACTAGATAAGGGATATTCATACATATAAGTTGTAACCACTATATGTCAGTTCTAGTTATGTAGGACACAACACCATGCTCAAAAAAGGATAGTATTATGAGCTTACCAAACCAATCTCTTCGTCAAAGGGTAGGGCCATCTTACTAGTTAGGTAGATGTGTGAGGGACTGCAATAAGTCTTTGGTTGGTGGAAAAGTGCTTGAGTGACGCTTCTCCTCATCAGTTGGTGGCCAAGATTTGAGGGGGTCTACCTAGACCATTTGTACTTTATATATTTTGTAAGCTTGTTTAAGCTCTGTATGTAAACTTGTATCCATCTCTATGGGAATTATAAATATGAAATATTATATGGAAATTATGTATCATCAATACTTATATTAATGAAAGGAATTATTTTGTATGCAATGGGAAAGTTCGAAATATGTTTCAAATGTGCATTTATTATTCAAAGGAAAATAAATTTTTTATTGCTCTTAAAGGTTAGATGCATAAACTATTCACTTGTGGGTAGAAAAAATTATTGTGTACAACAATGGGCATGTTACATGCAACCTGACTAAAGAATTATAGACACCTATTCACTGCATCCAATAATCTAACACATGAAATCTCACACTTCATTTCTCAATTTTGCACTCTATAACTTTACAATTCACATCATTTGCATCTCTCTTTTCTATCTCATCATTCCTCAACAACTTAGCTCTTATTTATACCATCCTCAATCTTGAAACCCTTCTCCAAGGTTGGCTATGCACATCAACCATGCAAATTCAAATTAGGTCAGCGCCAAAAAAATTTCTTGGTGGATAGAAGTGAAAGTGGACCACACCACTCCTTATTTGGGACCCAAATATATAACACTACTCAACCACATACATGTATAAACAATGATTATCCACCATAATTAGTGTAAACACTAGGTCGGTCATTACCTATGTAAACACCATTAAAATTTTAAGTACACGCTTCCTTAAATCCAAGGATTACTTGCGAACCACACACCACACTTGAACATGATCTAGAATACTCCTCAAAAATTCTAAAATACAACAAACTCCTTTGCAATAACTTCCACCTAAAGAATGTACACACTCAATACACTTAGACAACTCTTCCATGCATTGTTACTTGAGAAACTAACTTCTGAAGCACCAAACCTTAAACCACCTCAATTGAAGAAAGATGCCAACAATATCAACACTCCTTTAGATCTACAAGACTTGGAACATAACTGCAGAGAAATGCAGAGAAAAAACATTTCTTCTAGGCACCGCTACAATACATTCACACACTAGTGAACACAACTTCTTCTACACAACGATCCAACACACTAAATCTTTCATATAACACCTCTAAAAATATCTCACCAACAGATCTAAAATGCATAGGAAGATCTTCAACCTAGAAGAAATGTGGAGAAAAACTAGAACACACCTCTGCAACCCAAAACACCACTGCAACACACTATTTCTTTTTTTATCAAGTATTCACAAAAGAAATTGGAAACCAAGCACCAGAGACACATCCTCATCATCTTCAACACTTCCTCAACACAATTGAACCAACTGCAACATAGTAACTCAACTACATATCCATAAACAAAATCTTATCAAAGCAACACTAGAGGTTGACACCATTAGCTTTACTAATGACAACATAATGCAACTAATCAAAGCATGGATAGCATCAACTTCTCACACTCTTACAAAAATCTCACCCAACAATAGATATCAATGACAACACAGGCAACTTGTTGACATCAATCACAATACTAATTGCTCATACTTACAACAATCTCCCCCTTTGTCATTGATGGCAACACAAGATGTGAAAAACCATCAAAGAAACAACTCTGAATACCAATATACTATAAATATTCACATTACTTCCCCCCCTTACTCAACTAGCTTATTACTCTCTCTTCCTATGTACTTTGTCTTTTTCACATGACTTTCTCTCCCCTTTTGACATCAATGGAGAAGGGCCTAAATATTTGCATTGTTTATTCTCTCCCTTTGATATAGATCAACCTGCTTACTACTACTCTACAACTTCTTTCCTTTACTACTCTGTATACTCCCCCTTAGGAGTAGACACCAAATTGTACCAAATTAGTTACCACTGCACAATAACAACACACACTCTTTTGAATGAAACAACCAATAATGCTACTACCTACTCCCCTTGAGAGGTAGCAACCAACATCAATTAATAATAAAGAATGAATCTTGAGATCTAATGGATCGATGCATCTCCTTATGCATCTAGTTCAAGAAGTGAGGGGAAATGACCCCCAACTTCTCTTGGAGATACTCCAAAAGTATCCTTAGGAATATCCTTAGTGAATATATCAACAATCTAAACCTCTATAGGCACATATTCAAGCTTTACTTCATTCTCCACAACCTTCTCTCTCAAAAAGTGATCTTATTGAAATATGTTTTTTTCCTTGAATGTATTACCAGATTATTTGAAATATTGATTGCACTTGAATGCATTACCAAATTTTAAACTGATTTCCAAACATCATATCCCACATAGCTTAGAAATCCTTCCATCCTTGTTTTCTAGAATGCATATTCTATTCCATCAAACATAAGGATGTCCTTATTGTACTCCATCC
This sequence comes from Sequoia sempervirens, assembly GCA_007258455.2. NCBI lineage: Eukaryota > Viridiplantae > Streptophyta > Pinopsida > Cupressales > Cupressaceae > Sequoia > Sequoia sempervirens. Next base: position 252,350,722 of record VDFB02047230.1, on the reverse strand, counting down.
CAGATCTACCTTAAGCAGTCAAGCTTTCTTCCAAGGAACCTTGCTCTAATACAAATTTTTGAATGCACAAGACAACTGAGAGGGGGGGTGAATCAGTTGTACCTTAAAAATTCAAAACCTTCATTAATATTGAGATCCACATTCATTCATTAAACCCTTAAATTTATTATGATGATTTATAATGCAAATAAAATAACATAAATTGAAAAAACTTAACACCATCTACAAGATAACACCAAATTTATGTGGAAAACCTAAGAATGGAAAAACCACATTGAGGATCAACTCACAATATAAGTAATATCAATGCCAAATACAATAGGGCTCACTACCAGAGGCTCATTGCCCAAAGAAAGAAAGGCTCACTGCCAAAAGGCTCATTGAAAAATAGAAAAGAAGATAGAGAAGAATGTTCACAGATAAATTTATCTCAATGCAACAGAGAATCCACCACAATGTCACCAACACCTTAATACATATAGTAATATAACATATGAAAGATCACAGTGCATTTCTCAATTTCGCACTCTATAACTTTACAATTCACATTATTCACATCTCTCTTTTCTATCTCATTATTTCTCAATAACTCAACTCTTATTTATACCATCCTCGACCTTAAAACCCTTCTTCAAGGTTGGATATGCACATCAACCATGCAAATTCAAATTAGGTCGATGCCAAAACACTTCCATGGTGGATAGAAGTAAAACCAAACCACACAACTCCCTATTTGGGACCCAAATCTATAACACTACTCAACCACATGCTTCTATAATTGTCCACCATAATTAGTGTAAACACCAGGTCAATTGTTACCTATGTAAACACCATTAAAATTTTAAGTACACACTTCCTTAAATCCAAGGATGACTTGAAAACCACACACCATGCTTAAACATGATCTAAAATACTCCTCAAAGACTCTAAAATCTAACAAATGCCTTCACAACAACTTCCACCTAAAGAATGTACACATCGAGTACACTCAGACAACTCTGCCATACAATGTTACTTGAGAAACAAAATTCTGAAGCACCAAACCTTGAACCACCTCAACTAAAGAAAGGTACCAACACTATCAACATTCCTTTAGATCTGCAAGACCTAAAACATAACTATGGAGAAATGTGGAGAAAAAACATTTCTTCCAGAAACCTCTGTAATACACAATTCACACACTAGTGAACACAAATTCTTCTACACAACAATCCAACACACTAAATATTGTATAGAACGCCTCTAAACATCTCTCACCAACATATCCATAATGCACAGGAAAAATTTCAACCTAGAAGAAATGCGGAGAAAAGCTAGAAAACACCTATGCAACCCATAACTCCACGGAAACACATTGTTTCTTCTTTTTATCAAATTTTCTCAAAAGAACTTGGAAACCAAGCACCAGAGAAACATCCTTTTCATGTTCATCACTTCCTCAACATAGCTAAACCAACTATAACATAGCAACTCAACCACATATCCATAGACTAAAGCTTATCAAAGCAACACTAGAGGTTGACACTAGTAGCTTTATTAATGACAACATAATGCAACTAATCTAAGCATGGATAACATAAACTGCTCACACTCTTGCAATAATCTCACCCAACAATAGATATCAATGACAACACAGGCTTGTTGACATCAATGACAACACTAGCTACTCATACATTCAATAGAATGATGGTCTACATAAGGTTTGGAAGAAGGTTTGGGAAGAAAATAAGTTTGAGAAGTCTTTGATTGCACAAACAACATTACATACTCAAAAGGAGAGGAAGACTCTATAGATTATTGTTAGCGGTTTCCCTAGTCACATGACTGGAGATAAAAGTAAGTTCATGAGTTTCAAATAATTTGAAAGCAGTTCAGTTACCCTTGGAAATAATTCTATTTCTAAGATTTTAGGTAAGGGTACATTAAGTCTTGATGGTGGTAAAACAAAGACACGTGATTTTCTTAATGTTGAAGGTTTGAAACATAATTTTTTGAGTGTCGGTTAAATGTGTGATAAGGGATATTAGTTATCCTTTAGTTTTGATGGTTGTGAAATCAAAAATCAAGTATCATTGAGCTTATTGCAAAAGGAAACGAGACTAACAATGATATTTATCATCTTAGTGAGTTGAATTGAAAAAACTGTCTCATTGCATAGAAGGATGAGAGTTGGATTTGGCACAGAAGGTTATGGCATATGAATTTTGATGATATTGTCAAAGTGAGTTCAAAAGGTTTAGTTGAGGATATGCCAAGAATCAGTGAATCAATTGCAATCCATGCCATAAGGGAAAGCAAACAAGAAGCAAATATCCAACTAAGGAGTATTCTACATCAAATCTATTAGATTTGGTGGATATAGATTTGTGTGGACCAATAAGGACTAAAAGTCCACAAGGAGATAGCTATTTCATGATGTTGATTGATGATTATTCTAGAATGACTTGGATCACATATCTAAAAGAAAAATTAAAATCGTTTGAGAAGTTCAAAGAGTTCAAGGTTATGGTAGAGAATGAAATTGAAAGAAGAATCAAAGTATTAAGATTAAATAGAGGTGGAGAATTCACAATAGAGAAGTATGAGAGATTCTATGAAGAGAATGGAATTCAAAGGAAATTTTCTACTCCTAAAACACCATAGCAAAATGGAGTTGTTGAAAGAAGGAACCAAACTGTATAGGAGATGGCTAGGACTATGCTCTATCAAGAAAATTTGATGGATATGCACTGAAGATAGGCTACATAGAAAATTGTGTACATTTTGTATAGAGTACAGATCAAGTAAAACATAGAAAAGACTCCATATGAGTTATGGAAAGGAAGACCAACATCAATAAGGCATCTAAATATTTTTGGAAGAAAGTGCTACATCAAAAGAGATGAGGAGAATTTGGGTAAGAATGACTAAAGATCAAATGAAGGTATTTTTCTTGGTTATTCTTTGAGAAGTAAAGCCTACAAATATTATAACAAAAGGATAAACAAGATAGTTGAAAGTGCTAATTTAAATGTTGATGGAACTATTCAAAATAATAATGTTCTGGAAAATGAAGAGGAAGAGGAATTAGTTCATAGAAATATTGAAGAACCTTAAGAGGAAGTTGCCTTTAAAACTCTAGCTAAGTATGTTCAAAAGAATCACTCTAAAGATCAAATTATAGGTGAAAAAGATAGTGGGGTTCTAACTTGGATGAGGTTGGAAAATTCAAAAGAACAGGTACCTCTTTCTTTAATATGAAAGGTAGAACATAAGACATATAAGGAAGAAAGCAATGAATAGGGATGGATTGATGCTATGGAAGAAGAGTTGAATCAAATCATGAAGAATGAAACTTGGGAACTTGTCCCAAGGCCTAAACACAAGAATGTGATTAGAAAAAAGTGGGTGTTCAGAAATAAACTAAATGAAGAAGGTGAAGTGATAAAAAACAAAGCAAGACTTGTGTGTAAAGGTTATGCTCAAGTCAAAGGTATAGATTTTGAAGAGACATTTTCTTTGGTAGCAAGACTGGAGGCAATCATGATTCTTTTAGCTCTATTAGCTTAAAATAACTTCAATGTGTATCAGATGGATGTCAAGTCAACATTTTTTAATGGACAACTTGAAGAGGTTTACATTGAGGAAATGGAAGGATTTCAATGCACTAAAAATTCATATTATGTTTGTAGATTGAAGAATGCTTTATATGGTCTCAGCAAGCTCCTCTAGCTTTGTATGCAAGGTTGGATGGATACTTGCAACAACAAGGATTCCAGAGAGGCTATGTGGATAATAATTTATACATCAAAATAAAAGGAGAACAAATGTTGATTGCTATGGTCTGTATGGATGACATCATTTTTGGAGGAAGTAGTGATACATAATGTGTAAAAACTTTCAAAAGGCTATGTAGAATGAATTTGAGATGTCTATGTTAGGAGAATTATCTTTTTTCTTGGGATTGTATATTGTTCAATCAAAGGAATTTTTATCTCACAGCACAAGTATGTAAAGGAGATGTTAAGAAAGTTTAGGATGGAAGATTACAAACCTGTTCCAACACCTATGGTTAATGGGTGTAAGTTGAGCAAGGATGATGAGTTTTCTCTGACATATCAAACTTTGTATTAGTATGTGATTGGTAGTTTGTTGTATGTGACATCATCCAGACTGAATATTATGCAAGCAGTTAGAATGGTTGACAAATTTTAGGTAGCACCTAAAGAGAATCATGTGAAGTCGATAAAGAGAATATTCAGGTATTTGAAGGCTACTAATGATTTTGGTCTTTGGTATCCAAAGAGTGAAAATATCACTCTCACAAAATACACAGATGCAATTTGGGTAGGTTTTTTAGATTACTGTTAGAGATCCAAATTTGCACCCCTTTGCCAAGTTGTGAAAGAACTCAACAAATTTGGACTAACATGGGACTACTTTCAGGCTGTGGGTATCCTATCATGAAATTAGACCTCTAGATTATGGGTTGGCTCCCCTTTTGATGTCACCTAAACTAATGATTTCTTGAGGAAAAGGGTAAAAGATGTATGAAAATGAACTTAACTGAAAACTTCAAAGGGTGATACACCAAAAAACTAAGACCTGCAAGCAGCTTACACAAATTCAAAACAATGACAAAACCAGGTTCACACAACTCATTTTTTGCATGCATTCTTGCATAAGTAATTTATAAGGAGGTTTTTAGCAAAACTCTTAGAAGGAAAATTTCACAACTAACAGCATTTGCATTCACTAACACAACTTATAACCTGCAACAATACACTTTTCTGCTAAACAGGTGCTTGACAATGAGACAAAACTACAAGGAAAGCTAAATTTCACAAGTAATTTGATCAACCACTAACTGCACACAATAAAACATGAAATGAGAAGGGAAATATCTAATGTCATTGATTCAAAGTACTCAACTGGTATACAAGTCCATCTCTGAGTTACAATGTTGCTCATATTGAAAAGATAACTCCAAAATCAAGCTATCACTATGTTGGAAATAAAGAACTCCCCTCAATAACAAAGATTGAAGTTACTTAAGCAAAAATTCAAAAAACTCTCTCACACAAGTCCCTCTAGAAGGTTCTAGTTGGATGCAGCAGAAAAGGCTAAAAAAGAACCTTCAAAAATCACTCCAAACTATCCTCCACATGAAGCAAGGTCAAGCCAAGACCATAGTCACACTAAAAATGTGACAAAAATGCCTCCAAATAGTCTCTTCCCTCTAAAAATAGTCAAATACAACCCTCCACACATTTCTCATGTCTGCCAATCATCATTTTGTCTCCAAGAGCTTTGACCCACACTTTTAGTGCTTTTGCAAAAGCACAAGACTCCATTTTACATTTAGAATAATAATTTGATTAAGTGATTCATAACAACATCACTTAATCAAACTATTTCACATTTCAAAATAATGCAAAATAAGAGGCCCCACCACCTCCTTGGATTACATCAATATTTGCAATAAATAAATATCATTAAATAAAGTGATTTGCAAATCACTTAAATAATGCTTTACAATTGATAAAAATGCAAAATAAATGATACACTCTAAATGCTTGTAAAATCATTCAAGCAAACTTAGACTCCTCCAAGGCATTGATAAAATATTAACTCACTCTCATTTTCTACATTTCAAAGCCAAAAGTGACTTATGACTATCACTTGATCAACATTTTTCATTTCAAATATATGCAAAAGGTCAATGGTTCAGCCTATGTGAACATAAGGAAACTCCAAAGTCTTTAGAAGGCATATTTCAAAGTCTTGGAAGACTTAGCATATTTCAAAGAGGCAAAATATTTACTAAGGCACCTGGTCTTCAAAATGTAATATAAGGCATAATTGTTTAAGTTTGAAAATGCAACATAAGGAAAAATTGCCTAAGGAATAAAACTTCATCTCAAGCCCACGTAGCATATTAATTTGTGTTTTGGAAATTTTAAAACACAAGGCAAAAATACCTTGGTCGACCTCCATAGGGTTTCCAACCCTAACACAAAATCATGGGAAAAAAGCAAAAAACCATTCATTTTGCCATCAAGCTTCTTGAAGAGTTCTTCTACCGCCATGGGGTTTGATGGGAGCACTGAAAAATGGTTTTCTTGGTAGATTTTTTGACAGATTCTTGTGGGTTCCATTGAAAACAAAAGGTAACTGTGATTTTTTTTAAACAAAATCTGTCTTTTTATCATTCTCTTGGCCATTTCATGTATCAAGGCTGTGGATGTAAGTGTTTTATGATGTGATTTGTGCTTTATTTTCCTCTGTGGTTATTCTATTTGCTTTAGCCACCATGATTGCAAAATTCCCTGAAGCTTTAATGGTGAAAAACAACTTACATTTTGATGAGAATGAGCAACTCTAGCTCAAGTAAGCTTCAAGTCGACCCCTATCTTGATTTTCCCATTTTATTTCAGTGAATAAAAGCTCAAGCCCGAGCTCTAGCTAGTGATAACCAATGAAATTTTAATCTTTTCCTTCTATATTTGAAGTTTGATTCAAAAAACCTCAAGTGTTTTTGTGATTTTGTGGAGAAAAGAGACTTTCAAGCCGCGGCCATGAAGAAGTGACTTGGGTTTTTTCATTTTCTGTTTGTTTTGAATATCTCCATTAAATCTCTCTTTCAAAACTTTTGAATTTGTAATTTTAACACAAACCCAGACGGGTTTTTTGCTTTGAGAAGAAAAACCTGATTTTTAATTGGCCGCCAACATGAAAATGAACTGAGTATTCTCATTTCTCATAGAAAAAAGCATTTTGCACACAAATGGAGGAAAAAAAACCCTCACCATTCTTGTATTTTGTATTTTAAAACAAAACCCCAAGTGGGTTTTTTACTTCATGAAGAAAAAACAATTCTTCAAGCCACTACCCCCTAAAGGAATGAAATGGAATTTTTGGTATTATGAAGAAAATGATTTGCTACATGATTTAATGTCATTGCATAGTATGGGTATAAATCAAAAATTTACACATTTTTTCCATTCTGCAAATTCTTGAGAATGATGAAGGCTCTGTTTTTCATCTTCTGCATTCTTGTTATTATTAGCGCATTAGTGACTTCATATTTTGAACTCCATGGTCACTATCCTCTCCTTATGACACTGAACTTCTCTTTGCTTTGGCTCTATACTTCATATGGAAAGATACTACTACTGTTGAGTTGTGTAAATCCATGATGACTTCAATCTCTCTGTGTATAAACTCTCAATACACAGGTGCATAATTTGTTCCCTTGGAACATTTATTTTCATGCTAATATTCAAGATTATGAAAAACCCTTGACTTTTTTCCATGATAATGATAATGATACACACCTTCATAGATAGCAATTGTCCTCCTATGATGTTTTCTTGGTGGAATGTTATACTCATAGGCTTGTTTGCAAGTCATTCTCATACTTGTTACTCACAACCTTGTCAACGATACCACTGGAGTATACTTATGAAACTCCTATGAGCAAGAGTATGGTTGTTTTTACATACAAACATGCCATCATATGGTTGTTATCATTATGCTTTCTCAACCTTACATGACTGCTGCTTCCATTGTATCATTAGCTTGAAATATTAAGATCATAGTCACCTTGTATCATGATGAGATCTTTTCATCATTCCTTATTGAATCTCATTATGAAAGTTGTGTTTGTTGTCCTTTACTTGAATTCACTCTATACCATGAAGTGTTGTAGCTCATGGTGGCTTCTAATAGCACTTCTTTATGATATATGACAACATTTTGTGTTTTGGGATTTAAATGGTTGTCAAACATATGCATATTCATCAAACAATGTTATTGCAACAATAATGTAAATTGAACACTCTATGAGTGGAATGCTTCTTGAAAATCCTTGTGGTTGGAAACATACCATCTACGATCCTTGTGAATTTTTGATCATATATCACCAGTGCCAAACTCACTATCTCTTTCAAAGCACTTGATGTTGGGACTGGCATTCATAAATGTTGCATCTAAAGTAATAAAATAAAAGAAAATACCTTTTGAGATATAACTTGCAGCTTATAACTGAACTTCTTCACTGCCCCTTGATGACTTGTCAATTGATTGACAATGACTGTAATTGATTCAAAGCTTGGTGACTGTGCCTTTTAGTACTGTGACTATCAAGTTACCTCAATGTTCACTGTGGTTCATATTCTTGCTTACATTGTCAAAGGATGTTTTTTGTTGTTGCACATTTTATTGTAACTGGCTAATGGCTAAATGACTGTTCTTAATCTAAGACTGTATAATTTTTGCTTGAAAAATGCTTCAATTGTCTGTCACTGTCATGATCATGCCAAAGCTTTGATAATGCTTTGAACCTGCTTTATGACCTCTTGTAATTGTCATTAAGTTTGTCACATATACCTGTTAGTGATCCCTCAAAACATTATCTTGTAGTGCCAGTAACCTAGGTCATCCTCTTGTCTCAAACCCCTTGCATGAGGTTCCTTGTACATACCTTCTAGCCACTAAGTTGTGCCATATTCTATCATTCAATGTTTCCCCTTTAATCTTGACTCAGTGTGATCACTTATAAACATTGTAACAATCCTAACCAAAACCAGTTAAGGACAAATCACAATCTTAAGAGTATTGACTATCATCCCACAGTCACTTAAATCAAAACCTATCATAGTCATGAACCTTGTTCTAACTCAATGCAATAGGAAAACACTTATCCATGCTTATTACAACCAAGTCTGCCCGACACTTCAGATGTATGAGATCCTTATGAAAGTCCCTAAAATTGTATAACTATTTCTTTTGTGTCTCAAGACTGCTTTGCTGAAAATGGTGGTTTTCCCTTAAGACCCTTCATGAAACACTTGAAGATCATAGACTGTCACATCTCTAATCTGCCAATTTTTTTGACCAATTTAGATGGAAACTCAAGAAAATTATGCTCTTATTATTACCTCTATTCAATATTGATTGAAATGTTGATTGCATTACTTATGATGATGTTTTTGATACCCACTATTATTTGCTATTAATAGTCCATTGCCTTCTTAAAATTTAGAGGCTCATCATAGCCATCTACTCAAGATCATTGCCCTTGTCTCTTTGCTATTATGACAGAGAAGAATGACATATTTCTTCTCCTCCAAATGATCTTGATGACAGTCTCACCTTGCTACCTGTTGGAGTTTGTTTTAGCATGACTGTGTTTTGATGTAAATGGCTGCTTCATTTGAGTGTGATGACATGCCCCTTGTTTTCTCATGGCTTATTGATTGTGCTTGGATAATGCTTGATAGTTCTTCTTTGTCCAAGAAAGGTCTCTCTTGTTGTCTTGTAGTATGCATTCATTGTGGACTATCCTTGTATCCTTTGTTAAATAGGATCATGATATTTGTAGTTGCTTACTTGGTGATTGTCATCTCTTTATCCACCTAGGACTGCCCTTTTCCAACTCTTAAGATTCACTTTGTGATCCTCTTCCTTGGATGATCATTGGACTGTGTCTTTCAATGTAACAATGTAGGACTGTCCTTGTTCCTATTTGTTGCCCCATATGACTCATGATGGTTTTGGAAAGGACTTGATATCTCCTTCATTATATTAATGGATGCATAATTGAACTTGATGCATCTATAATTGAACTTGATGCATCACATAAATTATTTACTTCTTTAATAAAATAGATCTTGGATCCTCTTAAGAAGATTGAAAGACATATCCAGCAAAATACTACCCTTTTTGGCATGATGGCAACCTATTGATTGATTCATTTTGAAAAAATGAAAAGTAACTTCTTGGCAATTCACATTGTTTGTTGCATCTCTTGAATCTGATAATGAAAGTTGATCAACTGGTGTGATTCAATATTGATTTAATGCATCAATAATTGAACTTGATTATCAATTTGATCGAGTTGCTCAATTTCCTATTCCTCTTGAAACACAAGAGAGCATCATGTTGGGCTCAACCCTCATGGGACCCACATTTTACTCCACATGTTGTAATTAGCTAAATCAAAACAGTAACAAAGACTTTTCCTAAAACTACACACAAGGAACAAACTAGTTAGATAAACAAAGCATATCATAGGTGTGTTTGATTACTCTTTTCTTTTTTTCCTAGAAACTTATGGTATGTTGTCTATTTTAATGCTTATGGACATCATATTACATGTTTATGGATGTTTTTCACACATTTTGATTAGTGACCTTTCATTGCTCTAACAACACTCTTTTTTCAGATGTAGGAAACCTAGGAGTAGCGAGGAGAGCGTCAAACAAAAGCAAGACAAGCGGGGAAGATCAAGATGATACAAGACAAAGCCAACATGATTCGCCATTCCACTAGGCAATGACGGGTCCCTTTTCATTTTATGTGCATCTCTTTTATGTTTATCTATAAGTGTATAGTATTTTCTTTATAAGCATTAGAATAGTCAGTCCCTCGGCTTATGAGGGATATTATACACTTATGATCATCAATAAAGATTACATTTGCAATACATGTTGGTTCTATTTCTTATTTGTATGTAATTGCAAAACTGGAATAATGCAATCTATTTTGACAATCTCTTTATGCGCATTAATAAAATTTAGCAGAAAATGATGTATCTTTTAATTTTTAAATGCAAACACAACAATAAGTTACCTAGTTTAGCTAGAAGAAAAAATCAAGTAACAATTACTGGAAGAGCACAAGTGGCGATGTATTCTTCCTTGGAGACATTTTGGTGTCATGGTTGAGTAAGAAGTAGGAATCAATTTCTTTATCTACCGCAAAAGCATTATACATTGTTGCAGCATCATGTTGCACTTAGGTGCTTTGGATGAAGCAAAATTTGAAGGAGGTGAAGGTTGAGTTTGTAGATCCTATCACTATTCTTTGTGATAAAAAAAAGTGCTATAAACATTTCAAAGAATTTGGTGATGCACTCAAGAATAAAACACATTGCAATAAAGCATCATTTCTTGATAGAAAGGGTTGCAAAGAAAGATGTCAAGTTGGAATATGTGGATATAAAGGAACAAGCTGTAGAAATATTCACAAAGCCAATTCCTAAGGAGACATTTTAGTTTCTCTAGCAAAAGTTGGGAGTTGTTACTCCCTCCTGTTGACTCAAGATGAAAGTTCAAGGTGAGGGAGAGCTTGGTCTCCCTATTTTAAGAAGGGTTGGTGCTCTTACATATTATTGTTCAGAAGTTGTGGTGAATGGACTCAAGGGGATTCTATTCAAAAAAAGGGTTCTCGATGTTACAGTATATTAGTCTAAGGGAGAAAGTGAGCTCGTTGATCCTTTGCCATTGATGTCAAAGGGGGAGAAAGGAAGCTCAAAATGTTGTTTTGAAATGATATATCCATCATAGGGGAGAAAGAGTTGAATTGAGAATATGCTAAATCTAGAGAAGGTGAATGTTGAATTGCTTAGAAAGAATAACTATATTTTCTTTCTTCAATGTCATATCTTTCATAGGGGGAGTGTTTGGGACAGCACATGAATCATGCAAACTTATTATTTTTTGTTGTTCTATTATGTGTGTTTGGTGGTCCTAAAATTTTGTTGTTTTCCATCAATGACAAAGGGGGAGAGTGTTGAGAATATGTTGTCATTGATGTCAAACTAATGTCAGTAGACCATTGTTGTTGTCAGTGGTGATCAAAGGGTGTCAAGGTTGTCAGATGCGAAGGTTGTCAAATGTGAAGAAATATTGGAGTAAAAGTATTGACAATAATATAAAGGTTCCAGTAGTGTGTTGGTTGATGGTGTGTAGGTTGTATAATCAATCATATCTTGTTTCATGTGTTTCATCATGTGAATTCTCTCAAATAGTTCATGTTTTTTATCATTACATGATGGGTATGCAGTCAAAAATGTTTCTGGTGGTCTAAGAGGATGTCTTTTGGATAAAGAGATTACTTAATATGGGTGGAATTTCTCTCAAAAATGCATTGGAGATTTATGGTTTGGAAGGAGTATGCATACACTAGTTCTATCATGTTCCTAAGTTTTTGGTGGTGTGGTTCAGTGTGTGAGGATTTTAAAGTATCAAAATTCTTATCAAGCTACTCTAAGTTTGAGTAAAGTGCAGAAACTGATATAGTGTGTGGTAACAGTTTCAAGTGTATGAAGTGAGGATAGGATCTATTTAATTTTCCCATGTTGGCGTAAGTCATCAAGTGTTGTTGGTGGCAAGATTGTACCCTTATATTACCTATTTCATGTAATTTAAATTTAGGTCCATCCTATGTTGTCTAGGTTCGTGTGGATCCCTAGTTGACATAGAAGAGTGTTTATGTAGTGTCATGTATATATTTCAAATGTTCAGATGCATCTATGTAATGAAGTAGAGTCTAAGTGTGTTGCATTGGTGTGAATCAGGTGTGTTCAATTATGTATGTGTAAAAGAAATGGAGTGCATACATTAATGATTAAAGTGAAAGTACTCAAAGGGATGTGTAGTTGTGTTGTAGCAGAAGCGTGAAGAAATCCACCATTATTTCAATTTCAATAGGTTGGTACCTACTTTCTATCATATTGGTCTGAAAAGGATTAATGTCTCTATTTAAGTGAGGATTGGTGTCTCCTATAGGTTGGTACCTACTGAATTATTTCGAGATTGGTGTCTTCGATATGTTTGCGCCTACTTCATATTGTAAAAGATTCATTATATTATTTATGCTTGTGAGAACTTCTCATCGTGGTTTTTCCCTTTTTAGGTTTCAACGTAAAAACCTAGTGTTGTGTGTTATCTTGTGTTGTGCTATGACTATCTTACTTTTGGTTCAATGCTCTCCATGCTTAAAATCTATTAAGTGTTAAGGTTTTGGAATTGTTTGTATTTTTTTGGATCTACTGATGCATCCCCCTCATAGTAGATTATGTGTCCTTCACTTTCCTACTTTTATTTAATGCTCAATTGGAGAGCTTTCTTTGAAATTGGATAGGAATGACCATCACTCCACACCCACCTCCCCTTCCTACTTTTATTTAATTCTCAATTGGAGAGCTTTCTTTGAAATTGGATAGGAATGACCATCACTCCACACCCACCTCCCCATTCAAAACCTTATGAATACCTTTTGATTTTGTAATACCAACACTTAAATGAGCCACCATCACTACATCCTCTACACCACCAAAGAGTTCAGTCCTAATCAACATCCCTAATAATTCTAGTACCATATCCTTTGTCTCTCCTAAATCCAAGAGCAATGCCACAAATCGAGATGAGATATTTGAGTTCAACCTATAGCGCTCATCCGCCACCATGAATTCTTCTCCTAACACCAATCTAATACTCTCAACATAAGATAATTTAGATATTTAAAGACCACATTCAGACTCTGCTCTGAAATGTGACCCAAAAGGATAATTTCTTTCTCAGACACACCAACAATATGGGAGCATCTATCTAAAAAATTTGATCCAATAAATTAGAACTTTATTTTTTGATACATTCAACACAAGACTTCTTTGCATTTAAATATCATCTTCACTTCATTATGCACAAGTGAAGCAAGGCCAAGAACCTGCAACACATAACTTATATCCTACTCAACACATTTTTCCTATATAAGATAGTAAATTCTTACATATGATTTGTCCTAATGATTTCACAATTGGAAACTGTAAAGCGAGTTAAATTGAAATCACAGAAATAAGTGAGAATTCTTCAATAAGGGTTAGAAATGTAAATACCCAAAACATAAAAGTGATCAAAACCCACTTACCAATGAGATTGAATGTACCTATGCTATGAAATCAACAAAAAATGGTTATAAATCCAAATTAAATAATCGAAATCAAATCATACTAGCAAACCTTACATCCCATTTGAATAAGCTTGTTGATGCATGGTATTGGATTGCTCAAAGCTTAGCTCCTTATGCTTGCAAAAGCTCAAGATAATGACCTAGATTATGAAATGAATGGGGAAATGATCTCAAAGCTCAAAACTCAAAGTGGTGTGATCTTAGTGCTCAAATTCTAGCTGGTGATTATGAAGGAATGAAGATGATTTAATAGATTTTCAAGAATTACATTAAGAGTTGAGACTGAATCTTGAAATGGAGGGATGGGAGAAGATCAAGGATGATGAAGGGATGAGATTAATTCCAACTCAAAATATCTCCTCATTTGTAGGAAATTGGTTGAGATATTTCAAAATGGAGGGATGAGATTAGATCTTGAAAATGGAGGGTTAGAAATACTTGAGATGAAAGTTGGAATATTCCTTGGGAATATGCCATGTGGAGGAAATTGAGAAAATTAAATAATTTAAAATTATTTAATTATGGAGAGTTAGAATATGCTCTTTTTGAAAAAGAATATTCATGCAAGTGGGATGAAGGATTAAAGATTAGATAATAAAATAACTAAATTTATTTAGTTATAAGAGATTAGAAGAAAATTAGATTAACCTAATTAAATGATTAAAAATCATTCATTTAGGGTGATGAAAGGGGAAATTAACGATGAAATGGTGAATTAATTAAATAATTCAAGATTATCTAATTAATAGAGAAAATTAGGGTTAAAAGGTGGAAATGATGATAAAAGGGGTTTAATGATGCAAATGATAACAAAAATGTAGTGATAATGATGAAATGATGAGAATGATGGAAAAATGCAATGTTAAGGTGTGTGATACGCATTAGGCATTTTTACATGTCTACATCTTTCCCCTCTTTAACATAATATACTTGTATTATTTCAAAGATAATTGATGCTTAGATAGAATTTAAAAAAAATAATGATGCCCCAGTATGCCCCAGTGATCAGCAGAAGGATGATAGGATGCTAGACTACCCCCTCAAGAGGTCAGCCAAAAAATTACTTTTTTGGGTTAGGGTCACGACAAGGATCAAGACTAGTTCAGATGCAAAGAGGATACAAAAATTAGACCCTAGGGGTCATAGATGTTGATCAATATGATTTAGGATGCTCAAAAGATATCCCAAGAGAGCAGTCATGGGCGAACCCCTAGGTTTTGGGGGGCTTAAATAGGCAATTAAGGTTTAAATCTTCCTCATTTGCACTCTTAACTTTCTAGAATTCTTAATCTCTAGAGATTTATTGTTGTAGATAATCATTCATGATGGCACAATTTTTTAGAGCACCACACCGCACATGGATCTTGTTCAGTAATACCAGCAATAGATCGATGACGATGCTGCAGTACACAACTCTAACTTTTACTTGCATTTCAGTTTCGCTTTTCAATTTGTTAGCCAAAGGTAGGACATGCAAACATGGTAGTAATTTGGATTGTCACATTTATCATGGTACGACCACATTTGCACTTTAAGAATGCTTGCATTTGCTTATAAGAGCAATTCCTTATACGTAAACTAGCGTGTATGCTTCAAAGGAACACATTTAATAGTCGTGTTTGTAAAATTCCACTACACATTCAAATTTTTAGGGGTTTATCATGTTTTCCTTAGAGTGACGCGTTTGTAGAGTCACATTTGCATAAAGTGACATGTTTTTACAAAGTGGAACGCTTGCTCAATTTAGTTGTAGACTTGACAGTTTTGACCAATTTTTTAGCAATTTGATGTCACGAGTTCAATGCTTACAAGCAACACTTCATCCTCTATACGTGAGGGAGAGGAGACCTAGGCTTCTGGATCGGTTAGTACACATCAAGGATTTCAAGATTCAATTCCTTGTAATGGTCATACTAGATCATATTTCTTATATGCTATAGATTTGCGCACATATGGCGATGATGATAGCTTTGGTAGAGATGAAGATCTGAGATGAATACATTCCACTTGCTGACAAGTGAGTGCACCATCACACTCGAGGATGTTTGGTGCATCCTGCGGATTCTTATCCATTAATATTTGGTCGAGTATGATGTGGATTGAGGAGCTATGTCCATGGATAGGATGTTGGGAGAGGAGCAACTGATAGTTATAGATGGATAGATCAATCTGACTCCTTACATTCATGAGGTACATGAGTTGACCATCATTTTAGCTAGATTGATCATATGGTTGTTGATGTCTGATAGGCAATCTCAATGGCTCTTGATTAGATGGGGTATTTGTATAGAGAGTATGATGACTCATGCTACTAGGTATGCTTGGGGTCCATACGTACTTAGGCATCTTTATCACGATATGCACCAGGTGTGTTACCAAGGAGGCACCAAATTTTTTGTGGGCATCAACCTTTTATATGTTTGGTCATGGGAGAGGATTGTCATTATCCGTCCTCTTGGGATTGATGACAAAGATACAATGACCCATATTCTTATAGGTATCATGATTACCTCCACTATAGACAACCAAGTAGACTGCAGTAATAGAGAGTAGTCTTCGATGATATGACACAGTTCATTTAGAGATCGTACTTGGGATGTGAGGCATGGGATGATGACCATGCTCATTTGACATACTACCATCAGACTCAATGGTTAATTGGGTGATCTAACTAGATCATTGTGAGATATCTACCAAAGCAGGTTCATCAAAAATTTGGCAAGAGATAGATTATTCCCAGTCAAGATTATCATGCATGGTTTTCTAGGACCACTAGAGAGGTAGCTACATGGGGGCCTAGAACTTCATTGAGGATGGCCACTACAAAGTTCAGATAGTTGGCACCAGTGGGTGGGGATGGGTAGTAGTTCCGAATGATCTGGGAACTACACAAGTTATGACATGTGGTGGTCTCAAAAGAGACCTCTTATATTTACTTCCCTCCAGGGGTGTTAGACCAGGACCCATTGGATGATAGAGGAGAGGGGGTTCAGTTGGAAAATGTGAGGCCAAATAGAAATTTGAGGGTAGTTGTTGAGCAGGAGTAGATTGGATAGGTTCCATAGGATCACTAGCATCAACAGTAGCCAAATCAGAGTCATTAGGAATAGGGTGATGGTCATCAAGACTAGCAAGTACCACAGGCACCACCACCACCAAATGAATAGGGTGATTTAGTAGCTAGGATATTACATATTACAATGGAGAGGGATCAAGATCGCACGGAGTGTGACCAGGCTATTGCAGATAGGGATGTCAGGGCAAGTGAGAGAGATATAGATATTGCTCATAGATAGGCATCAAATACACAGATTGTGATTCTAACAGTTGAGTGGCATCATGCCCACAAGGAGAGAGACAATGCTATAGCTAAGAGAGATACTGAGAGGAGCTAGAGGATACAACTTGAGATTTCATAGGTTGCCTCCATTAATATGGATAGATATATACATGAGAGAGACTAGCTCATGGAGGAGAGGACTTATTATAGGACTCTATATGAGGCAAAAGTCCCTAGATCATAGATGTGACCCAAATTTGGTGCCAGGAGTTGTGCCACAACAAAGCCTAGCAAGTCAGGGGAGGATCTGTTAGCAAGTCATTATTCCAACCCTCACCTATCCTATTCTACAACCACACAAGTCTTTAGGGCATGATGAGCATGACCATAGATCTCCAACCCAAGATGATCAACATGGGCCACCACCAGAAGGGAAGAAGCAGGGGTGATAGCATTAATCTTATGATTTTTTATGTAGAGACTTGATATAGACATGATTCTTTGATGTATATACATTCATCAACCTTTTGGGCCTCGTGTATATTTACACTTTTATGATGATTATGTACTAGACACTTTGATTTATTTTTAATGATTTATGAGAGATCATTTTTTGATGTGGCATATGGTGTTTTATGAGATGATTTATGGTGTGCATGATGTTTATGATGTATGCTTTATGTGACGATATGATACACGTTATATGTGATTGTTATGGATGCATTGATGTTTGTGAGATGTGATGGTTGGTTCATGATATGATATTGATGATGTATGATCTATGATCTATGATATGATAAAAATGATGGTGATGGTTCTTTTTGATGCAAGATGTGATGTTATGGATGATGATGTTATTAGATTTTTTCTTTTCTGATATTTAATGATATGCACGATTCATTGATATATGATATGGATGATATATAATATATGTGATGGATTGATGTATTATGATGCATTATGATATGATTAATATGATATGCAGACGAGTCTGGTGATGCAGGATGCATGCCATACTATTGATATTACGATGTAGGATGGAGATATTAGTTAGAAGAATTGTTAGAGAGATTAGATGATAGAAGAATTTGATGATGTTGATCCAATTGGTGAAAATCTATATGTTATGATGATATATATGAATGAATAATTAATGAATGAATAATAATGATTGATGATGTATGAAAACATGATGAATATGCTTTTTCTTTGAGGAAAAATGAAGTAATTTTCATCATAGCAATCCTTATTAATGTAGCAAATAGACACGATGCACCAAGGTATTAAAATGACCAAGGCAACTTTGTATCTATTGCATAGACTTTGACTCTACAAAAAAGGAGTATTCTTGATCATACTAGACATATGAAAACCTTGTTATGACTATATGGGTTATAAGTTCAAAGAATTTCAGACCAGTGCACAGAGACATATGAATAACCTAACATGAAAGGCCACTTTGTGTTGCCTAAAATGACTTCCACACACACAAGGCAAGTATTAGCCATGGTCGTATTACAAGAACATCCAACAAACATGCCATACAAAATAAATTGTCATGCCCCATTCCTTCCTCTCTAAATCCTTATGGACATCCTTGAGAGGACATTAGGATGAGACAATAAGATAAATCAAAAGAAAAGACCAAAATAGACGAACAAAGTTGTTGTACCACTTGCTAGAGATTTTTTTTGCTTACGGATGTTATCCATTGATGATTCCTATTGTAGGAATGATATATCCATTAAGGAACATTCTAGGATGTTATTATTGATGATGATGATAGATAGATAGATAGATAGATAGGAAGTTAATACTTAGGTGTTGTTTTTGTCTGATAGTGATCAAGTCTTTATGATTTTTGCTTCAATATTTTGGGATTTCAATGGTTGCTTTGTATTTTTGATTTCTTTGTCAAAGGATGAGGGTGATGATAGTTTTATTATGGATGGATAGTTTATTATGGATAGGTGATGACATAGATGATAATTTTTTTTAGTATTTTTTGATTTTTTTTGTGCTTTTGAGGTTATTTGAGGTGTTTTTGGTGCTTTTTAGGGTATTTCAATTTTTTTGGTAATTTTGAGGATATTTGGATGTTTTTGGTTTCTTTTTAAGTTTATATGGATATTTTTTTATTTTTGAAGTTTATGCTGATGGGTAGGATTAAGATCATCTAATTGGATTGATTGTTTAAAAACTAAGCCAAGGCTCAAGATTTATTAGATGATAATGTAGGAAAGATCATTTTGGATTTATTTTTCCTTTGTTTGAACATGTTTAAGTCACAAAATGAGCTAGGGAACATAGACCAAGACTTATTTTGAATCAAGGTGTTCATACTTTCCCCCAGTGTCTAGCAATGTATAAAACATCATGAGTAGATAAATGGGGTTGAGTGATAGGCATAACCAAAAAAATATTGAAGGAATTATATTTCGTAATTAATATCACCACTCTTGATGAGAGGAGAAAAATGGTGCAAGATGTTGACATCTTGTTGTTACTAGAGGTGTGATACAACTTTAGCTATAACCCTTGATACAATTAGGAAATAAGATGATGATGCATTTTCTACCAAGGAGTAGGTAGAACAAGCCTATTTCATCTCTTCCTTCAATCAAAAGTTTGAAACTATTGGTATCTGGGCTTTGGCTCCATTAACAAATAAGAACCAAGTAACAAGAAATATAGGGGATGTTAGAAACCAAGATCTGAAATGCAAACCAGAAAATAACCTTCCACAAAGAGAAAAATAAAAAAGCAGAGAGATTGCATAAAGATGTGCAAATTGATATATTCGAAGTACAAATAATTACAAGATATGATTTGCTTTATAAAAGAAAAGATGCATAAACCTAATCTTATCTTGAGCAAAAATAGCTCAGCAAGATAAGGATAACAACCTATAACCTAGGAATTAAATAATGCCTAAGTAAACTTATGTAAAGTGTAATTAAATATTAATTACACCAACACCCCCCCATAAGTGCAACTTAGGGAGAAGCAAATTATTATGTAAATGATGTGAGATAGGTCCTGACAACAAAGGCTTGATCAGGTACCCATTTACAAATGCAAAGAGAGAGAAAACCTAGTGGGAAAAACCCCCCCTCAATGAGATGAACTGCTGCAAAGAATCACTGGAAGAACTCTGATGAAGCAACACTGGAACCCCAAATCCAGCAAGCAAGGAAAGATACTTTTGTTTGCAAGAAACCAAAAAGGAATCACAAATGCAACAGCAAACCCGATGCCAAGGAACACTGGAAACTCACATACTGGATCAACCTTGGAATTTGTAAGCAACAGTAGATGAAAAAAATGAAACCATCCATAATGATGATAAAATATGGAATTTGTGTCCTCAAAGCCAATGCCAAACTGAAACTAAAACTGCCCCATAAGACGAGTACCATCAAGATTTTGGAACATTAACCATAAAAACATGGCCTTCAAACTAAGAAAGATCTGAACCAATGCAGATCAAGAACCATAAACTCCTAATGTGAAGTGTGAACCGATGGAAACCAATGATGTGTCTAGCTAAGCAAGAAAGAAGCTAAAGGAAACAACATGAAACCAAAAAAACTCATGCAAGTTGTCACCAATATGAAGGTGTGATGCAAGAACCCCCCCTTTAATGGAACTTTATATCAGTTCGTTATTACAATACCCAATGATTGTAGAAGGAGAGAATGCAAAAACATGCATAAACAAGAGAGAAAAAGTAAACCTAGTGCATGAAAATAAAAATAGAGTGCATGCACAAGGAAAAGTTCACATCTAAATCTCTGATAAAAATAGACCTTAGATCTATGTAGAGGCTAAAACTAGCTTTCCAACACCGTGAAAATTGTGAAAAATGGATAAGCGAGTCAAAAGATACGTCTCTCGTAGTGAAAACAACAACATCTAACTTCTGAGGCCAAAAAAGACATCAAAAAAGCAAAATCAGAAAATCACACCTACACCATTGTGTAGAGCGTTGAAATAGCTTTCCGACGATATCTCATTTGCAAAAAAATGATGTCGTATGCCCAAGTTACGCCAAAAAGAAAAAAAGGCCTATAAAGAGACCCTTCAAAGGCTAAACAGGGTCAAAATATTAGCACCTTCGTCTTTAGCTCCTGGGTGCTCATATGACCGTCCGCAGGGCCTGCAGAAAAAAAGGCCAATGGGGGCTAAATCCCAGGTGGGTGGTCCCTAATAGGACCTCAGCTAGTCGGCGGGTGTTGGCCGTTGGGTCAAGATCGCCGATATGACCTACTGCTGGTAGATGAAGCCCTCGGGGGCTGACTGTCGGTGGAGCAGGGGTGAAAGGGAGCGCCACCGGAGGAGCAAAAGAAACTGTCGCTGCTGGCGGTGGGAGCGGTGGTCGTCGGGTGGTGGGAGGGTGGCGACCTCCTTTATAATGGGCCGCACAGGGATTCTTGCATTTTTTTTAATTTTTTAATTATTTTTTTGAATTTTTCTCAATTTCGAAGCCTCGTAGAGCGTGCCCTGGGGCCATACGGCCCTCGGGTAAAATTTTTTTGCCTCTCCGGACAACTTTTTCCAAACTAGACAAAATTTATATGAAAATAGGGGTTTTTGGGCACTGCAAATCCAACAGCGAGGTTCGTTTTGGCCCAAAGTGCCTAGAAAATTAGGTGACCCCCAAATCTATCAGAAAAATCACCGAGCTTGAAACCCTTGCAGATCTGGAAAACAGTGACCAAAATAAATGAAACAAAAGCCATTTCTGACTTTTTCAAGCACTTTGAATCCAATGGAAAACCCCAAACTGATCCAAGACACTCCATAAAGATGCTCAAGGAATGAAACCCTCGAGGGACCTCGAACGAGCTCTACAATGTATTCCTCCAAAAAAGTTGAGAAGGGGCTGCAAATCAAGGCTCTGATACCATGTTAGAAACCAAGATCTAAAATACAAACCAGAAAATAACCTTCCACAAGGAGAAAAACAAAAAAGCAGAGAGATTGCATAAAGATGTGCAAATTGATATATTCGAAGTACAAATAATTACAAGATATGATTTGCTTTATAAAAGCAAAGATGCATAAACCTAATCTTATCTTGAGCAAAAAGATAGCTCAACAAGATAAGGATAACAACCTATAACCTAGGAATTAAATAATGCCTAAGTAAACTTATGTAAAGTGTAATTAAATATTAATTACACCAACAGGGGAGTTGATTGGGAGACTTTTTATAAAGAGAGTTGCAAACACCTCTCCAATCCAAGTTTCTATCTCTTGCAATTAATATTGCACTATTTAGTGAGGCCAATACCAAGAGATTACAGAGCAACTATGACAAATTGAAGGAGAACTATGAGAAATTATTGAATCGGTATAATAAAGTGTAGAGTTTACTACCTTTTCCAAAGAAGGATATGTCCTAATAATCACAACTTAAACTAGTTCACTACAATTGTATACACAAGGTAAGGAATATCATTTAATATAAATAAAGGAGTTGAATAAGTACCTAAGACAAAGCAAAGAAGTTGAAGTGGCAGCCAAAGGTGAAGCTCAGAAAATTTCCAATGATCTAATTGATGATGTTTTACAGCATAGGTTATCCAACATCCTACACAGGTTCGAAGTTACATGAGGAATTTTTAATAATTTAAAGAATTCTTTCATCAATCATACCTAATAGGTAAATTCCCTTTGACCAATTTAGGGTGTTTGGATACCAAGAACAAAAATTATCAATGAACTTGTCAAATTTATAAAATTTGACAATGTAGACACATAAAATCTGACCTTACCCAACCAGGCCTGATTTTAGCCTATCTTTAACCATTAATTAAATAAATATCTATTATTTATTTAATTATCCTCATCATTCCCCATCCTTATCCTAATCCTTTAATCAAATAGATACTTACCATTTATTCAATTATTATCCCTTCATCATGATCCCATTAATTAAATAAATACTTTATTTATTTAATTAATTTTGTTTTATCCTATATCCTTTTCCATCTAATCCTAGCCCTTCATCTTGTTCACATGGATCATAATCTAAATTTTTACTCATGTGATAAATTTCCCCTTCACATGTCTTAACTCCTTGTCTAAATTCATTGAACCTAGACACCTATCCAAAAGTCAAACTATATTTTCATATTATCCACTCATCTCATTTAACCTTTCAATCTTAGCCATTTCCATAAGGATTTTTGTCCTTCTATCAATCATAAACCTAGATCCAATCTATCATGTGACACTTGTCACATGATTGCATATTTGATCCAAACCCTAATCCTCCTTCAATATTAGCCATCCATCATCAATCATTTCTATCCATTGATTTTTCCTCTTCAAGACTCTATATCTAGAGGATCTCATCCTTCATTTTCATATCTAGAGTCTATTTATCATTCTTGATTGTCATTTTGAACACTTATCTTATCAATCATATCAAGGTTATGCTAGAGCATTGAGCAATCTACATATCAACATCAAAGAGAAAATCAAATGGAAGAAGGTGCACTCCATTTTCTCTCATCAAAGAGAGAAGGAAATATTATAGGTGAAGGTATTGTTGTTTTTATCACTTTTATCTTCCTTTGTTTTCCCTAAATTTTTTCTCAACATCTTCATTTTGGCACACTCGATGGGACCCATGTCCATGTGATAACATTTTTATGATTTTTTTATGAGTTTTTGGTGATGCACATGTCATTTTTTGGTCCTATACTATGAAGCGGCACCTTTTTCGCACAAAAATTCACCTTTATCTCATAGAGCTATGCCTTTGTCGCATAAAGTGGTGCCTCCATTCTGTGAAGTGGTTGCCTTTGTCACCCATAATCATGCTTTCATTTTGTGAACCTTATTTTTATCAATTTGAGCTAGATATAGAGTTTGGATAACATTTGAGACCTTATTTTCTAGGATTACATCATTCTAAAACTATATTTTTGTGGTTTGATTCATTCTTTTCTTAAAAAAATTAGGGTTTCCAAGGTTCTGCAAAACTAGGGTTTCTTACAAGATTTCTAGGAGATCTAGAGTTTGATTTATTTTTATATATTTTGACCATATAAAATAACATATTTTGGTTAGATATTTGTGTTTTCAAGTGTCCCATATATTTATCTAGAATATTTCCCAACTAGGTTGGTGAAAAATCTCTTTTTTAGCTCCTAAATGTTGTTTTGGGGCTTTATTTATGAGATTATGCCTCTATTTCACAAAGCGACACCTTTGTTTCATATATTTGTGCCTCTACTTCAAAAATTTGTACCTATTCATCACCAAACTACCCTTGTGTCACATAAAGTGGCACATGTATCTTACTTCCAAGGACTACCTCATAGTAATTATACCATGTTAGGATAAGGGATTTATATTTGGATAGGGTTGGATAATGATGGGATATTCAAATTATGGTAGATGTATATGGTGGTATGGTATGAACTAGAATATAACTAATGGAAAATATCATGTCAAGGTTTTAGAAGAAAGAAAAACTAAAGTATTTGCCCCCAGTTTTCGGTTAAATCAAGATAGGTTTAAAATAGATGGATTTAATATGGATCATGGATTTATCATGGATAGGAATGGATAGGATGTGGGATTTTATTATAGACAAGATAATTTGCTTCCAACTGGAATGATGTACATGGATCCTTGATCCTACACATAATGCCTTTTTACTAGGCTTTCATCATGATACTTGTCCACAGTGCCACCGAAGTGGTTTTCACTAGAGGATGAAATTTTTTTCTCTTTACTATTTTCTTTTTATTTTATTGATTTTGATCATTTTGAACCCTGTGATGATGTTATTGTAGATGTTGTTGTCATGATGTTCCAATGATATCCTAAATGGTGGAGTTGTCGTCCAAGATGTGCTTGTCATCTTTGTTGATACTAGGATTAGTCTTATCTAAGTGCGCACATTGCCATAAATTACACTTAGATTCCTTATGATAAAGAGTAGCTGCTAGGACATGATTAATACATGATTTAGATGTTCTTTTTCTTAGGATTAGTGAATTTTAATAAGGGATATGAGATGAGGATGGATTGATTGACAACTTGGATATGGAATCTTTTTTTTTTCAAGCTTGGGATGATGAGGCATGAGATGTGAATATGGAATTTTGAATGAACTTAGGACCAACTTGATCATGTTATATTAAAGCTTCTTTTTTCATTAATTAACACTTTTGATAACTATATTTTTCTTTTTGGTGCTACTCCATAGTTTCTTTGACTAATGGAGTCTAACATGAATCATTTTATTTTTCTTGTTTAGGAACCCATTTAAGTTTCCCTTGTCCATTTTTATAATTTTATTCATTAACTTTGACAAATTTCTCTTTTCCTTTGTGAGAATTTGTTTCTTGTTGGCCCTAATTAATGGGTGGAAAGATGCGACAACGATGATTCATGATGTGGATGGTAGAATTACTAGCAACAGTTTCATCATAAGAAACATTTGTGACTCCCATGTTGATATTTGTACTAGATAAGGTTTCCCCCAATATAATTGAGGTGTCACCAAATTATGATTAGATTCTTTGACTATCAAAAAATTGATATCTTGATGCTGAGAACTATCAAGAATAGTCATATGCTTGTTACGTCAATGTAGATCCCTACTCAATACATTTGGCTTGAACTTGAGAAGTAATGGATTCAGGTTGATCTTCAAAACATTTTCATGTTCCAAAGTTGATATAGAATCCTTCTTCATGATCCTTTTCTGGTGTATTATCATGAGATCCTGTAAACTTAAGTATAGTTTCATCATTTTCAAATATGTTTGGAGTAGGAGATGCTTGTTTTGAATTAGAATCATCTATATTTCCAATGGATGCAAGTACCTCATGGGTAGATGTAGGAGTTGTTGGTGCAAGGTTATGATCATCTTTTGAGAAAATCCTAAATGGATTGGAAAAATTTCATTAGATCATGATAGTGTCATGGGGAGGTTGTGGATTCTTGGTTTGGTCTTGGCTTATTTCGAAATATTTTTTTTAATGGATTAGAAGATGCTCATTAGTTGATGATAGTATTTTTGTGAAATAAGATCTTGATCTTGACTCATTTCTTAGCAACCCTCGTCATGCTTAGGACTTTATTCTTGACATGAACTTTGGTTAGATGGTGGATTATGAATGGAGGATGTTGGGGTAGCTTCAGAATATTGGGATGAGGGTAATGAACCTTGGGTGGGTATGGGAGATGATAGAAGACATGGTTGTGCTTGGATTATATTTTGTTGATCTTGGATTTGGATAACATAAATTTGCAAATTTTATTTGGAATCAATATTATCTACTGTAGATAGCCTTTAGGCAAGATCTTGGAAAGGTTCATTGTTAGATGATGAGCTCGATGAGGATAATATGGATTGACTTCACGAAGAGATTAGAGATGGAATAGTAGCTTATTTGGGATTAACTTCTTCAGCATGGCCTATCATATAGTAAAATGAAGGAGGAATATTATGATCGGATATGTGCTTGAGGGGAGTATGTTTATGTGATACATTGCTAGACATAGGAGAACAATTTTGATCACCCTTTTGAAAAGTATCTTGATTAATGTCTATTTTCTCATTAGGAGACTAGTAAACATGATTGATATAAGCATGTTATCCTTCAATGTATCCTACTACATTATCATATATATAGTTGGATTGGTCATAGTACTTGTCCTTATCAAAATCCTTTTTTCTTTCCATGATCGGGCATTATTGTTTGTTGATACACACTAATCTCACCTTGATCAATGAGATCACATATAAGATTCCTAAGTTTGACACAAATCTATGTTTTGTGACCCTTTATTTGGTAAAATTTGTAATAATCATTGTTATTATACCAGGAGGGTTTGAATTGTGGCTCATATTATCTTTTCTTTCACAAATTTATAAGGTTTGATTGAATTAGTTTGTTCAAGACTGCCTTGATAGGTTCCCCTAAGGGAGTGAATTTATGTCTTGTTTTATTTGAATCATTGTTGTTAGGTCTTGATTGTCCTCTTGGAGGATTTTGATTTTGATTAGCTGATAGATTCTTTGGAGGGTTGTTTGATTGATTGTTTTGAAGTTTGTTTGGAGGATTATTAGATGAAGGTTGTATGTTTTGAACAATTCCATCACTTTTTTTCCTTTCCCATATCTGAGGTTTATCGTTCAAGATCGAGGACTGTTCTTTGTTATTATATAGCTTAATTATACCTTTCACAATGAGAGTCCTTTTGATGGTTATGCTATTTATCATGTTTGGACGTGTGTGTAGACATATGCTCTCTCTTTGCACTTAGTGTCATCTTGGAGATCAAAAATATCAATTTCTTCATTTATTTTATGTTCTAAGTGGTATACCAAGACTTACTAGCTTGTGTGTATTCTCTCCCCTTACGCTTCATGTGATGTTGGGTGACCAAAAATACCTAGTAAATTCTTTCCCATTAGGAGGCCTACTTGGGGATTTGATCACCTCAAGGACAAACTCAACCATGTTTTTGGAGGGGTATGGTGGAACCCCTCAATTTTTTGAGTTCCACATATGATTATTGCAAAATTTGGTTCTCTCTAATTTGGGTGAGTCTGATGGCTTAGGGTTTCGGTTTTACTTTTGTTCTAGGGTTTTATGTGTGCTTTAAACCCTATAAAAAACACTAAGTTTCGATCCCTTTGCATACATTCTAATTTTTTGTTGACTGGTATTTACCCATTCCTGGTCTCTCAAGTCATAATTTGAGTCATTGAATCCATTTAGTTATCGGCCCCTTGTGCCTAGTATTCCCGATTGTCACCTGTTAAATCATTATAAATCATGTTTTATGTTAAGAAAATCTTAAATCTTTTAATATTTTCCTAAGGTATTTTATATCGTAAACCTAAGTAGGTGGCCCCATTTTTAGTCATGAATAAGTGCATGTGCTTATTGTAACCTTTATGAATGCTTGGAAGGTCCCACTAAACACATCTTATTGGTTACCCACTAGCTTGTAGGAATAAAATGTTGTGATAAAAAGCTAGAGGGATAGCGGGCGGGTGACACCTATCCACCCTCGTGATGGGTCCCACCACTCTTCAAAGGCATCAATGGTAAAAGGTTATGAAATCAATGTTTATGTTGAACTCTAACAAATGAATCTCGATCGTTTCCTACTAGCCTGTGGGGGACCCACTTTCATATCTTGGCTTATGGAGGGATAGTGGGTGAGTGACGTGGCATCATCACCATCGTCTATTGAACTATTGAGGGCGAGGAAATATTAATGAAATATTTCTCAGAAAATATGGAAAGGTAAAGGGTGTGCTACTAAAAGGATATAAATGCACATGCATAAATGCTCCACCAGATGTTTTAATTTGGACCGTCCACCACTAGAGGAAGATATGCATCATGATCGCTAGCCTATGGATTAAAGAGAGCACATGTTGAAAGTTGTTGAGTTGATCTGTATTGTTTCCCGCTAGCCCACAACCATTGATTTGAATCCTATAGATCCCAGAGGGCTAGTGGGATGCTGACATGTCAATTTTTTGGCAGCTAGTAAAGCACAGTGGGACCACGAAGCTAACAAAGATGCCCACTTGGCAAAAATAAATCACGATGGATGTCGAGTGAGCAAAAGGTAGAGTGTTCAAACTTTTTTGAATCCATCTAAGCTACACACTAGTCCACATCAAGATTGAATCGACAGTGGAAATTCAAAGTTTCTAAAAGTACTTCATTGATCTGTTTTGGTTTACGTGAGCGAACAATAATGGCAGAGTTGATGGTTTTCTACCAAATTGAAGTCTTTGTTCACCATAAAATATTTCCTTAAAGCTCATTGTTGATTGCAAAAGCATTCCCAACACATCCAGAACTTGTTGCAAAGCAGTTTGAGCATTTGGAGTCATCAAAGTAGGGCTTCCTATGCCATAAACCAATAAGTTAAATTCACCTCTCTTGAGCTTAAAATTACCCTAGTTTCCATTCGATTACTATTGTTGCTATCTGGTTTATAAGTAGGAGATATTTTAAGGTTTGGTGTTCATTAGATTGCTATAATTTCATGATTTTAATCACTCCTTTACATCAAGTGTTTCCCTAAAAATGTAAAAAGCCCTTGTTGTAAACTAGTCAAGCCCTAGGTTAAATTACCTCAGCAATGGCATCGAAAATCCAAGCTTTTGCATTAAAAGGCCAAACCTCTAAGTCAAAACCCAAAGTGAGACCCTTGGTCCAGGATTTGATTAACCAATTGAAACCCTTAACCTATCATAAAGCAAAGGGGAAACCTATGCTCTATGGCTCTGGGGTTAAGCAGGGTATTATTGATAGATTTTGCATAGTCAAAGATGCCACATTACCATATACTAGATGGACCCTCTTTCAAGGTTGGTTTAGAAACAAGAATGCTAGCATTCCAATTTACAACCCATGGAGGTTGGATATGGCCAAATTAGTGGTCCCTAATATGTATGTAAATGTTGATCTCTTGAATTCCATTGCTACAAATTATGACCCTCTTGTTAGGGTTGTTAGGACCTATGATGGGAAAAATATGGTATGGGTCACCAAGGAGGTAGTTGTAGAGGTTTTCAGGCTAAAAAAATGGAGTAAGAACATGGTGGAAATCAATGAGAAGAAGTTAAGGGAAGAGTATGGGAAGGTAAAGCACAACTTCAAAGTTTTAGTGTTGACCAATTTTCTAATGTTAGTAGGAAAGGGAAAGGGAAAGATAGTTCTTAGACCTTCTAATGTGGAGCCCCTCTCTATCGAGTATTTTGTCACCTATTTTCAAAATAATTTTTATGGTCTATGCCAGAGTATGGGGTTTGATCCGGCTTCCGACATTCCAATTAATTAGATGTATATGGCTGCAAACATCCAACACCCCAATATTAACAATCTATATCAATTTTCTATACATATCAGAGGAGATACATAAAGGATTGGTAGCATTGAAGAATAGGCAACAAGTTGTCAGGTTTTGGTGGTATTCTTTATTCATGCATATGTTTTTATATAGAAGTGCAGATTATTTTGGTCAGGATATAGAACTCAAAAGGAATGTGGATGGTATTGAAATGCTAGTGCAGTCATGGACCCCACTATTGGATAGGCACGAGAAAAAGACCATTTTTGTAGCTTCCACAAACCTCTTTGCTACCAAGTTGAGAAAGGTTTTAATGGTGAATGTGCCCAGGGTTCCTACAGAGTTGCATGATTTCTTAAGACCAATTGAAAGGATGCCTAAGTTAAATATTGCTCACGATTGGGGCGATGTAATCCCATATAAGGATTGTACTATTATCAAGGTATCTGGCACATTTATAACACCCCATATACTTCCCAGGGAGGTGCCATTAAGAATAGGTTTTCTTGAGGTAATATGGCAATTGGGTAATGTAGATGATGCTTTCCTAGATGAGAAGAGAAAGGGAACATTTTTTCCTACATACACTATTTTTGCTAATTTTGTCATGAAAACACATGGATGGAGGAATATTGTTGATTACTACCTCAAGCCCTATGATATGAAACTCCAAGAATATAGGAGTTATGATCTTGAGGGATTCATGGTTTGGTTGATGAACATGATCAGGGAGGGAAATATGTTCATACACAAAATTTCCCTGATGATCTAATCATGAATTTTTTTGACCTTGATGTCCAAACATATTGGATGAGAAAATGGGTTGCCTTTGTGAAGTTGGAGAGAGCAAGAAGGGTTAAATACCCTGATTTTAAGGCTTTGTCGGATATTAGCAACCTAATTTTGAAAATTGAAACTGTGATTCAGAATTTTGATAAAGTTGTTGCTAATTTGGAGGAGAGAGTAGTACAAGATAAGGGGAAAGCCCCCATGACAGAGGGAAAATCATCCCAAAATCCTTCCAATAAGGTGCACATTTATTCAAGGAGGAAGAGCATAGTGAAAAATAAATTAACAATTGCAACTCCTACACAGTCTAAGGAGTCTATAGTATAGTATCCATAGAAAAAATTTCCTTCATTATCACCACAACATTATTCTACTTCATAAATAATTGAGTTGGATTCACCAAATAAGGAGCCATCCTCTCCAAAAGAGCCACAAATAAATAGGCAAAGGGTTGAAATGATCGGCCTTGTTGATTACCCTATAGAGGATTCAGATGATGAAATTCTTGTGACTGAGGATGAAATAATGTAGGGGATGTCATCCCCTCAGAGAGAAATGATACCACAAACTTTGAGCCTTAGGTTAAGAAAAGCTAACCTGAGTGGAATAAACAACTCTGAGGATGTAAGCGTAAAGGCTTGTGAAAGCTTAATGGATGACAATGCATTCGTTAAAAACCAAGCTTTCCAAGAATATGTATGGAGGGCTATGAAGGATGAGTATGTAATGTGTGTGTAGAAAAAGAGAAGTGAGATCCCTGAGAAGCCCCAAAATATTATAGAAGCTGAAGTCCATGATGAAATGAGGACCAAATATTTGAATATCACTATAGCAGAAGGCAGAGCATTGGTTAGGAAAAGTGGAGTGTTGCTTCTCCCATAATGGAACTTAGCATCAACAATTGTGTTTGATACTGTCAAGAGACAAGATTCCCTCATCTTTAATAGTGAGGAGGTGGCATTGCCCTTATAGGGATCAACATTTAGCTCTTAGTGGGATACACTTGCCACCTTGATCTATTTATATCTTGGTGTGTCACAACTGGTATATAATAGAATCATTTTATCTTGCACACCATGCTTGTCATTGCTTGAGTGTCAAGTCCATGCAAATATTACCTTGCCACCTTAGTTCTTCATACCTTGGTACATAATTAACTTTGCTACATAAAATATTAGGATTTCTTAATACATACTAGTATAACCTATCCATCATCATAAAATTCTCCTTCCTTTTCATCTCCTTCATCCTCT
This sequence comes from Sequoia sempervirens, assembly GCA_007258455.2. Taxonomy (NCBI): domain Eukaryota; kingdom Viridiplantae; phylum Streptophyta; class Pinopsida; order Cupressales; family Cupressaceae; genus Sequoia; species Sequoia sempervirens. Next base: position 252,318,808 of record VDFB02047230.1, on the reverse strand, counting down.
TTCATCTTCCAATTCATCTGATTTTTTCTCCTAATCCCTCATTGTTCCTTTTCATTTCAAGAGTACACCCGTGTTCTCATAACTCACATGTCCTCTCAAAGGGGAATCCCATCACCTAAAACCTTCATCATCAATCTTTCCTTTTTCATCCTTTTCCATCATCCCATTAATTTAGGCATCATCTTTGATCCTTATCATCTCTCATCTTTTATCCTTATCATCTCTCATCCACTATGTTTTAAACTTCTTTGATACAATGCCACTTCACAAAATCATATCAAAGAGGGGAAAAATGTAGACATCTTAAATTTGTCCTTACCCAACCACACCTGATTTCAACTTATCTTTAGCCATTAATTAAATAAATATTTATTATATTTATTTAATTATTCCCATCCTTATCCTAATATTATCATTAAATAAATACTTTCCATTTATTTAAATATTATTCCTTCATCATAATCCCATTAATTAAATAAATACTTTATTTATTTAATTCATTACCCTTTATCCTCTATCCTTTTCCATCTAATCCTAGCCCTTCATCTTGTTCACATGGACCATAATCCAAATTCTTTCTCATGTGACAAATGTCCCCTTCACATCTCTAACTAACTCCTTGTCCAAATTCATTAAACCTAGACACCTATCCAAAAATTAAACTGTATTTTCATATTATCCACTCATCTCATTCAACCTCTTAATAATAGCCATTTCCATAAAAAAAACTTGTCCTTATCTCAATCCTAAACCAATATCCTACTTGTCACATGATTGCATCTTTGATCCAAACCATAATCCTTCTTCGATCTTATCCATTCATCATCAATCATTTCTAGCCATTGATTTTGCCTCTTCAAGACTCTATATCTAGAGGCTCTCATCCTTTATTTTCATATCTATAATCTATTATATCATACCTACCTAATGTCATTTTGATCACTTATCTTATCAATAATATCAAGGTTATGCTAGAGCATTGATCAATCCACATATCAACATCAAAGAGAAAATCAAATGGAATAAGGGTGCACTCCATTTCTTCTCATCAAGGAGAGAAGCAAATATTCTAGGTGAAGGTATTGTGTTTTGTATTATTTTTATCTTTCTTTGTTTGCATTCAATCTTTTCTCAACCTCTTCAAACAATACTTCCCCCAAATAAATTATAGAAACAAATGAGGCCATTTGGCTTCTTGGAGAAATTTCAACATTTCAATCCAAACTAGACCTCAAATTGAGAAATAAAATTAAAATGTTTGAAGCAATGGAAAAGGGAATGATTCCTAAGATTTTGGATAATTTTACAATGGTCAAGCCTCTCTAGTCTTGGAAGGGAGAATTTGGGATTGTAATCCCATCTATGTGCTCTTTTATTTGATAAAGGGTTAAGCAAGACTTGGTTAGATCTTAAATAATGCAATTGATGAATTGATAAAGTTATAGTATAATTTAGATAACTTTATTAAAGAGACTAGAGCAGTTATGGATGAAAAATACAATGATTATAACAATAACTTATCCAAAATATTTTGGAATTCAAATGGCCAATGGAAGATGACTACAACTCATGGTTAGAGCAATATAATGAGATGGTGACATATTTGACATCAGTTGCAACTTCGCCAACTGTTTCGTGATTATTTTTGAACCACTCAAGTGTTTTTTGTCTTATCTCAAGTGATTGAATCATTTTTGTCTTATTTTGTGAAAAAATTGTCAAATGAAAATGTGACATTTGTTCAAGGCTCTAAGCTTGTTGCTCTATTGTTTTTATAAAAGGGAATTCCAAGCCTCTTTTTTGACATTATGCAGAGGATCATTTTGTGATGGGTAGATTAGGTCTTAGTGAGTATTAGCTACTTCTCATAAGAAAGCATTGCAATTTTTTTTCATAACATCAATATACAACTTGAGTTGAGACATCTTTGAGTGATATTTATTAACACTCTTGTCTCCAATTTTGTACATAATATTTTCTAAATCAATATAATCAATGATTCTATGATTTTGTATTACATGTTTGTTGTGATAAATATTTATTTGATAGCTTCTATTCAAAAAATTCATTAATTTTCTTTCAATTAAATGTGGACATATTGTGATATGAGTTGGGATTTGGAAGAATAATTTGTGTTATTGAACAATAGTAGGCTATATTGTTATAAGGTAATAATATGTATAAGCTAAATAGTAGTAGGCTATATGTGTAATATTTTTGTTTATTTCTTATTGTATTCTTACACCAATTTGAAAATATTATAGGAGTGCATAGATGGGATGAATTGCATATGTTATACTCCTAGCAATCTATGTAAGAAAATTCAATTTAGTGGGCAATCAATAAGGATTTTGAAAATCCTTCTACACTTTAGCCTCTGCAAGGCCAAGGTGGGTATCCCTTCACATACACCACTTGAGCCTAATACAAAACTTGATCAATAATTATTACATATCCAAAATCTAGGAAATTTTGATTTTTGCAAAGCCTTGAAATCTTACTATACACAAATGATAAGTGTCCAATAAAAAACCATGCTATCAAAAATGATAATGTGAGGAAAAACTTCATAAAATTAGTATCAAGTACGAGTGCAAGGGCACCTTCAATTAGCAAATCTTCTGGTTCATTGATAAAAAAATCTTGTGAATTATAAAGTTTCAAAATAAAAATAAAATTCAATTAGTCATTAAATATGACAATAGCTATAAATTTGTGAACATTACAATTAGATCATATTCTGAGTAACTTTTTTTGAGAATTTCGTGTTATTGATATTATATATTTTTATATTGCTATGTGATGTAATAACTATTTTTAATGTTAAATATTCATGTATTAGTTATTATGGTTCTTCTCATCTCTAAATTCATTTCAAGATAATAACTTATTATGTGCACCAATTGTTATTTTCAAATTGAATCCCTACTTATTTTACATATGTTACTTTTTTTCTGAAAGGTAATTGCTTGTGTGTTGTAATTTTATTCCATATATGTTCCAAGTTACTTTACTTGATTATTTTATGGGATTTCCTACTCTCTAGTTAATAGTATAACCCTTTTGGAATTTTTTTTTTTCATAGAACCAAGCTACAAATCAAAATTTGAGATGGCAATTATTCTTGACAAAGAATAACTTATTTAATTATTGATACGTTTCTTATTTCTAAATATATTACAATATCACAATTTGATAGATTTTGTAAGTGATGAATTAATCTATTCCTCGAATAGGAACAATCAATCAAAACATTCATTACACCAAAATTTCTAATAAATATTTCAATAATCCTTGATTATATTGATAAAAAAAAAGGTTTGATTACATGAAGCATACACAAAAAAATTAGGTCTAAAGTTCTCAAGACCTCAAAAATACTTATCTACCCACCTTAGATTTACAACTTCCAACAATCCTAAAATAAGGCTTGAAATTCCTTTTTATTAAATAAGAGACCTGCTCAAACATGCTTAGAGCCTTTTACAAGTCTCATGTTTCTCATTTAACAAATAATTCGCACGGAAAATCTAAATAGGCATAACTACCTAACACAAAACAAGAAACCTTTTGAGCAAGAAACATAAATGTCTCTTTTGTATACTCAAACTTTCAAAATAATCTTTTACACACATGCAAAATAAATAACTTACAAAATTTTATTTTCTCATATAGTCCCTTACATACACACAAAGAAAATAAGATACAAAAAATTCCTTTTGCATCGAAATTCACCACATATATTTTTTTGATATCTATCTACAAAATTAAAAGCAAGAATCCATTCTTATTTCAATTTTTACATTGTATAAAAATATTTTTGGATATTTCTTGGCTTCTAGTCTCATATTCTTATTCTTTCATTAGCTCTCAATCTAGAGAAGGTCAAATAGAGACCAGGATGGGTTCTTGCTACTAATTTTGTACGTACATGTGACAAAAGGCTTTTGTAGCAACTTTCCATGAAAAAAGACATTTTTGCACCTCATTTATTTCTTGTGTATGTTGATCTACAACTTGATAAATTGTAGATGCCTCCAAATTGATTTTTTGCGTAGATTTTGGAAAATCCTTTAGGCTCCTTCTTCTATATAGAATCTGAAAACAAATTGACAAGATTAGTTACTTATAAGAATGCAAGCAAAACTACATCCATAAAATTGAATACACTACACCTCTTTTAACAAGCTAGTTTTTTTTATATTAGTTCCTACTAGTATAACGCATATGCAATGGTATTAATAAAGTTTCCACTATACTAATATTCTCCACTATATGAATCAATGTGCAAATTAAAAACAAAACAAAAAATGTCTATGTTTCCAATTAACAAAATCAATGATCAAATGCTAAGAAGTCAACATGCTAGAACAAAATTCTCCTCTCTTAAAACTGTAATAACAAATGTACTACTATTGAAAAATAAAATCTTATATAACTTACCTTTGTTGACCATACTTTTAACATAAGACCTTGATAATACAAAACATACCCTAGCATATTTTAGTCTATAATCAAACAAAAAATTGAGAAAAAATGTTTCTCTTTTGAAAAGGAATCAAACAAAATATGCGAACTCATACAATATTTGTAACATGCACATTGTTTTACTCAGTAGTTTTCTACGTTTTACCCACAAGTGAATAGTTTTCACATCTATCAATGGGAGTAATAAAAATTTCTTTTCTTTCCAATAAAGTATGCACCATTTGAAAATATAACCTTTCCAAACTTTTCTATTGCATAACAAAGAATCTTTTCAATAATATAAATATGATTTGACTTTGCATAAATATATTCAAGATAATATTTCACATTTACAATTTCCATATATATGGACACATGAATACATACATAGCTTCTACAAGCTCACATGAACTAGAAATACAAATGATCCAAAATGTCCTCCCAAATCTTGGCTGTCAACTGAAGCATCACTCAAGTGCTTTTCCACCAACCATGGACTAACTGTGATCCCCACACATCTACCAAACTTGGTAATATGGCACTCCCTTTGATGAAGAGATTGGTTTGGTAACCTCATCCTTCAAATAGCCTTTCTTGAGCATAGTGATCCTACATATCTAGAGCTTACCATAAAGTCTGAAACCTCTATTTCTATGATATTCTCAGTCTATTATGTAGTTGGATCATAGTGAATTGACAATGTAGACAGTGGCTACCTACACTACTTTGGCCAAAGATTCAACACCCAATATTTCAAGTGAGGGTCATCTATATTCACCACTACAATTTCTTGATTTGTATTTGACCATTAGTATTCTACTCTAGGCTACTCCCTTTCCTATGGATTATCTTAACCCTAGGAATAACCTACCCATTAACTCATATTAAACTAAAATTGCAATCAAGTATCTCAAAATCAACTCTATCTTATGCTACACACCTAGAGTGTTGTCATACTATGTATAGTACTGATAATCTACTTATAGTACAAATAGTATTTATATTCATATAAAATCCATCATTGTATACATATCTATATAAGTAAATATCAAAAAGTATGGTTTCACAAAATAAGAAACAACCAAGTGACTTGCAAGCATATACAAGCATCACACACAAGTAAAAGACAATATTTCCAACATGGAAACATAATAAACAATCTTTCCAACATAATAAAAAAGGAGTAGAAATCAACATACTTTTTTAAAGCTCCAACTGATTATTCCTCTCTCCTAGCTTAATAGCTCTAGATTTCTTGCAACTTCCTCCAAGAACAACCTCCAAAATCCTCTACTAGCTTCTCACTAATTCCCTCGATAAAACTAATGTAAAAAAACAAAATAACTCTCAACCTCACAAACTCTCAACTCACTTTGCACAGAAATTGCAGCAAAATAACACAAGGAAATTGGATTGATAAGTGATGCATTTGGTAGAATGAGCACCTCTATTTATACTAATTTGTGAGCAACCAAAGGCTATAAATGAGTTAATATTTCTGCCACCTTTCCATCCTCATGCAATGAATCACCACGCTAACTTACAGGTTTGCAACACATAATAGTCCTCACCATTTTAAATGGTCGAGTCAACTTGTTATAATGGACATCAAGACTCTCTTACTGAGTCAAATGAACAACGAGCTCACAAACAAGTTTCCTAATTTGAATTCCTTCACATAGTGCTACCAAGTTTACTCTTGACTAAGTCTCAAGGCTATTAATAGACTTATGTGCATTTTGCAGACTTATTTTGTATCCCAAACACTTACAAATTGGCCCCACATTCATATGTTGGTGCCCCATGATAATAGCATGGGTTGACTGCTTCATATGGCTTTTAAAACTACATTAAATTATTACTCAAATGTATACAAAACAACATATACATTCTTAATACATTGGTTGACTTAGTCTTATATTACTTTATGCATTGGTTTACCATTCCTTTAAAGGTTATGCCATGTATTACATATGTGTCTTATCCATTCAAGAGCTTCACTTAAGAACAACATTATATATTACGCTTAGAGATTATCTCAAATAGCTTTCATTTATATATATATATATATATATATATATATATTTCCACCAAAATGTATATATATATATATTAATATATATTTATTTCATAAAGTTATCAAATACATGTACTTAATAAACATATATATAAATATATAAAGAATAATATTACATATATATACGATTATATATAAATATATATTAATATATATGTAACTATATTACTTTATGCATATATATTAATATTTATATATACTACATTTATAAATATGCATAATACCATTTCAATATCTTTATAAAAACACTCATACTCTCATATCCATCAATCGACATATATACACAAAATGTATATTTACACACACACACACATATATATAGATGTCACCTTAATCCAATCGATATTCCCATGCATATGGGTAATCCATCCATGAGCATGCATAGGTATGTCTACCTACATATACTCATGTACGTATTCACTCATATGTATGAGACCATAGACATGCACATATATACATATATATACATTTTATGCATATATCTCATTGACATAACAATAAACACACAGTGAAGGAATTTCACTTAACAACAAGACTTCATCACATTCTTCATTCCAAACATTCATAAAACAAGATCGCAAATCAATATAAACATACACAACTAAACTAAAGATCACTTACCATCTACCTAAACTGGCTTGACTCAACTAAGACCAACTAGGGCATAAGTGTGTGAATGCTTAGTAAGGCTAAACTAAAGGTTACCTGACCAAGTTCTTCTCTTGAGTGATACTTCCCCTCTCTTCTAGAGGTTTGAACTTGTTCCTGCATCTAACTTAGTACATCATAATAATAGTTAGCCGAATCAATACATTCATATGCTTCACATATATTCATATACAAAATCATCATAAAACATTAAATAGAATCAAACATTCATTCATCATATTTCCATAAAAATTCATATATATATAAAACATTCACATTTATTAAAGCATTTTACCAAATAAGGTAATAGTAAATAGGTAATAACACATGGGGTGTAACATATTCCCCCTCTTGTGAATCATCATCATCGATGACTATTAAGTATCAAATATGACCATAACATAAAGCACATATCACAAAACATAATCGTTTTCAAGAATTTTCAAAATCTAGCAAGACTTGTGGAAACTTTTGCTTCATTTCAGCATAGTCTTCTCATGTGCCAAAATATTCTACATATTGATCCCACTAGACCTTGCATTACAAAATATCTTAGTTACACAAGTGGAGCTTACATGTTCTAAGCATCTTGACCGGCTTGATTGTTACCACCTCTAGGTCATGTGCTTGTAAAGCATTCCAATCAATAACATGGTTATGCCTGGTGTATACTTTTTAAGATGCGAGACATGAAATATGTTATGCATCCTTGCAAGAGCTAGTGGCAAGGAAATCCTATACACAATAGGGTTGATTTCCTCAAGAACCTCAAAAGGTCCAATGCAGTGCAAAGCTATTTTGGATGACTTTCCAAACTTGATAGAACTCTTGTGAGATTTAACTCTCAAAAAAACCTTATCCCCCACTGCAAAATTCCTCGGTACCCATTTAGAATCAACATAACTTTTCTACCTATTGTTAGCTTATGCTAACCTCTACTTAAAAAATTTCAACTTGTTCCTCCATTTTTGATAATATCTCTGGCCTAAGGCTTATCCTATCTTCCAACTTATCCCAACTTGTAGGAGTTTGACACTTCCTTCCATATAATGCTTCAAATGGAGTCATCTTAATCGCAGAATGATAGGAGTCATTATATGCAAACTCTAGTAAAGGTAGGTAATCCTCCCATTTGTATTGTTGATCCATACAATACATCCTTAGTAGGTCTTCTAATACTTGGTTCACCCTTTTAGTTTTTCCATCTATTTCTGGATGATAAGTAAAACATATGTTCAATTGAGTTCCAAGTGAAGAAAATAAGGTTTACTAAAACCTAGATGTCACACAAGCATCCCTATCAGAAATTATCTTTTCAATAATCCCATGCAATCTAAATATCTCTTGAATAAACTTCCATGCTATTATAGGAGCTCCATTAGTTAGATTCCTTGGTATGAAGTGAGCTAATTTTGTCAGCTTTTCAACCACTGCCAGGATGGCATTGTGCTTGTTCCTTGACATAGGGAGACCTTGCACAAGATCCATACTAATAACTTGCCACTTGCTTTCCAGGAATTCATGTGGATACAAAAGACCTGCAGAATGATGATGCTCTACCTTCACTCTTTGGCATTCTAAGAAACTTGCTACAAATCTTGTTGCATCCCCTTTCATACCTTTCCAAAAATATAATGGCTTTACATCGGCCAACATCTTGGTTACACCAGGATGTCCTGAATATGGTGCATTGTGAACATCTTTCCATACCATGCTCCTTAAATCCCTAGTGTTAGGTACATAAATCCTTCCCTTAAATCTCAATAAAACATTAGCTCAAAGTGATATCCTTCGTACCTTCAATCTTGTAGATTGTCCCTTGCTTGACTTGTTCATAGAACTCATCACCCTTAGATTCTTACAACACTTGACCCTTGAAGTTAGTTTGGATTGATATGATCGAGGAGATATGTCTCTTATGACTTAAGGCATTAGTAACAAAATTTTCCTTTCCCTTGATATAACTAATGTTGAAATCATAATCAAATATCAACTGGAACCATCTCCTTTATCATGCATTTAGATTAGGTTGAGTAAACAAATACTTTAGACCATGATGATCAGTCTTAAGTCCAAATGGTTTTCCTAAAAGTTAATGTCTCCACATCTGTAATGCATGGACGATTGTTGCTAACTCTAGATCATGTGAAGCATAGTTTTGTTCATAGGGATTTAGATTTATAGACTCATAAGCTATGGCTTGCCCCTCTTGCATCAATACTCCACCCAAACCTTCTCCTTATGCGTTCGTAATAACTACAAAGTTACCATCTAGATCTAGTACTTTTAGTATTGTTGTTGTGGTCAACCTTTCCTTGAGTTGGTCAAATGTTTCTTAACATTTCTCAAACCACTCAAACTTCTTCCCCTTCCTTTGCAATGATGTGATGGGAAAAGCTATTCTTAAAAAATTTGCAACAAACTTACGACAATACCCAACCAATCCCATAAAACTTCTAACTTTTGGCACATTCTTAGGTACTAGCCACTCTAGCACTGCTTTTATCTTTGCTGGATCAACCAAAATCCCTTCAGCCAAAATCATGTGACCCAAATATAGTAATTTCTTCTAGAAGAAGGTACACTTTGAGAGTTTTCCATATAACTTATGTTCTCTCAAATGTTGAAGAACAATCTCTAGATGCTTGAGATGTTCCTCTTCATTCTTGGAGTAGATTAAGATGTCATCCAAGAAGACTGACAAAAATCTATCCAGATAGTCCCTAAATACATTGTTCGTTAGGTTCATGAATGTTGTTGGTGCATTTGTCAGCCCAAAAGGTAGGACTGTGAACTCATAATGTCCATACCTAGTCTTGAAAGTAGTTTTGAAAATTTCTTCATCCTTGATTCTTAGTTGATGATATCCATAATGTAGATCAATATTAAAAAATACTACCACTCCTAGCATCTGATCAAAGATATCATTGATATGTGGCAATGGATACTTATTCTTTATCATTGCTTTGTTAAGCAATCGATAATCAATATTAAGCATAGTGTACCATCCTTCTTCTTTACAAAGATCACTAACGCTCTCCAAGGTGAAACACTGGGTCTTATCAATCCTTTAGACAACAACTCTTCTAGTTGTGCCTTTAACTCCATTAATTTAATTGTGGTCATCTTATAAGGTACTTTCAATATAGGTTCCGACCCTGGTACTATGTTGATGGAGAAATCAAATATCCTCTTAGGGGGTAATCCAAGTAATTCTTCTAGAAATACATCCTCATTTTTTTGTAAAATAGGATATTTCTCCATATCCATTTTTCCAGATTCCAATACTTCACCCTCTTCGATATCTTGGAAGTCATGAGGTCTATAATATACTATATCATCTTGAGAAATGAATTTCTTACATTCCTCAATCTTCCCCATTTTTATTGCAAAGAGTTGACAACCTTTCTTCTTTGATCTATGCATTTTCATAGTGGATATTTGTCATAACTTAACCTCTCTAGGCGTTCTTGCATTGACACCCAATTACCTAGATTGTCTAAAAATTCTACTATTTTCACATGAAAATCTACCTTGGTCTTGTGTCTCCATAGCCAATTCATCCCTAAGATGACATCATAAGATCCCAAGGGAGCTACGTACAAATTTCTTTCCGTTGAGAACCTTGGAAGTTCAACTCTTGCTTCAAATAGACATTGACTTACCTTAGCTCTTGTCTGGTTAGCGTATTCTACAACCAAAGACTATTCCATGTAGCCATCTTTTCTAGACATTTGACTAGGAGATTTTTTTTTTGTGGCACCAATGTCTATTAAAATTGAAATGGGAATTCTAGAAAAAGTACCTAATACTTCCACTGGAGTAATTTGGTACATCGCTTGTCAATTATCCACTACAACATGAATCTTTTGTTGATATGCAACTCTTTGAGGTGGAATAGGGTTACCATGTGGTTGTGACCCTAATGGTTTGCTTCAAAAATTACTCACATACTGATCCCCACCACATGTATAACACCCATTCACTAGTCCCCTCCTTTTCATAGATCTTCCAGAATTACTTTCATTTCTACCAGCATTGTTGCTATTGTTTCCCCTTTGATCTTTCCTTGATTCATTCAAATTACTTTGGGGTCCCTTGTCCCCTTTCCTTTTTAAACTTTGGCCTTCTCTAGGCTTCCTTGGTGCTTGATTAGTCTGCATCCAACCAGACTTCTGTTTTATTTCTTTCTTGGTAGTTTGAGATAGACTTAAGCCTTTGTTCCTGCTTAATTTCCTTTTCGTACACCAAGTCCATGGTAGTTGGACCATGCATGTCTACCTCACCAACTATTTGCACATTTAGACCCATGATAAACTTCCTTATACAAAATCACTCATCCTTTTGGTACATAGGTACGTACTTCAGGAGTTGAATGAACTTCTCCCAACACTCATTCATTGAGGAGTCACCTTGCCTTATATTTTGGAAGTTAATGAGTTTTTGGTCATAGAAGAGTTGGGGCAACCATCGCTTTCATAAAATCTCCATAAATTCACTCCAAGTGAGGCTTAAGGAACTAAGCCCAAGCTCCATTTTCTTACTCATCCACCAGTTGGATGCTTCACCAGCCAACTGAAATGCTCCCCATACGGCTTTAGTGACCTTAGAGTAATTTTGGATTTCAAAATACTTCTCCATTTCTATAAGCCATGCTTTCGTCGCATCTCCAATAGCACTACCTTCAAATTTTGGCAGTGTGATTTTTCTCATGTCTCAAAATAACTCACTTGCTAAACGCTTCTTTTTGGCTCCCTCAGACTGAGATTGAGACATCATTTTCATGATCACTAGATTGAGTGCGATCGTGGGAATTATCTCCTTATTCTTCATTATTTGGAACTTGTTGTTCCACTCTTTCCTTTCCCCTAACTTCCTATTCTTGATCTAGTCTCATCCATGATAGCTAGAATACGGTCCAATTTAGCTTCAACATTCTCAACAACTTGACCTACTTCTTGACTTCCCCCAAAATTAGTTCTTGTCCTAACCATCTTTTCCATAGAATGGTTATACCTGGAGGTTTCATTTTAATTATATCTATGAAGGTTTGCTTAATGTTAACAACATTCAAAAGATCTGCCATTCACATAAGAAATTCTATAAATAACTTATTCATAATTTTTTCCAAACAATATTTTTCATTATAATAAAAAAGAAATTTCAATTTCCTTGAGTTTACATAGAATGACTATTAAATAGTCGAAAGGAGAGTATCCCTCGGATTCACTTTTTGATACATAGCTTCATGGGGTATAACCCTCATATTTTTGCTCATATTCATCATCAAAAGGAAAATAACCCTTTGATCTATCCCCGGACACAGTTTCAAGGTACACAACCCTTTGATTCACCACTTGTGGCTATTACAATAACTTTTGCTAAGGGAAGAACTCAAGGATCCCTAAATATCATGATTGGACTAACACTACATTCTGAGGGCATATCCTTGGAAAGTGATAAAGAGTCTGACTTGGATGGAGAAACAAAAGGTAAGAAGTTGAAGTTGGCAGCCTCTTTCATCCTTCTTTTCTCTTGATTGATTCACGAAAGGACATAAACTAAAAGTCTCAGTGTCTCTTAACCAAATGGCGTTGTCATAATTAGTTCCCTCAATGATTTGAACAAGGGATTTTATTTCCTTCTTGGCTCATAGGTAGCACTCATTTCCAATTATTGGCTTTCTTGCAGTCATCTTGAGACACACCATCCTAGCACAAGAATTTCCAAACATTAGACTCATATAATGTTGGATTGAAAACATAGCGAGCACATAGGTTCCAAAGCTGAACCTAGTAGCTCTGATACCATGTGTAACATGCCCATCATTCTACTCAATAATTTTCTACGTTTTACCCACAAGTGAATAGTTTTCACATCTATCAATGAGAGTAATACAAATTTTCTTTTCTTTCCAATAAAGTATACACCATTTGAAAACATAATCTTTCCAAACTTTTCTATTGAATAGCAAAGAATCTTTTCAATAATACAAATATGATTTCACTTTATATAAATATATTTAAGATAAAATTTCACATTTACACTTTCCATATAGATGGACACATGAATACATACATAGCTTCTACAAGCTCACATGAACTAGAAATACAAATGGTCTAGAATGTACTTCTCCCAAATCTTGGCTGCCAACTGCATGAAGAGAAGTATCACTCAAGCACTTTTCTGCCAACCATTGACTAATTGCAATCCCCCGTACATCTACCAAAATTGGTAAGATGGCCCTCCCTTTGACGAAGAGATTGGTTTGGTAACCTCATCCTTCAAATAACCTTTCCCAAGCATAGTGATGTGTCCTACATATCTAGAGCTTACCATAAATTCAACCTCTATTTCTATGATATTTTCAACCTAGTATGTACTTGGATCACAATGAATTGATAGTGTAGATAGTGGCTACCTACACTACTTTGGCCAAAGATTCAACACCCAGTACTTTGAGTGAGGGACATTTATATTCACCACTACAATTGCTTGATTTGTATTTGACCATTAGTATTCTATTCTAGGTTACTCCCTTTCTCATGGATTATCCTAAACCTAGGAATAACCTTCCCATTAACTCATATTAAACTAACATTGTGATCAAGTATCTCAAAAACAACTCTATCTTATGCTACACACCTAGAGTGTTGTCATACTATGTATAGTACTGATAATCTACGTATAGTACAAATAGTATTTATATTCATATAAAATCTATCATTGTATACATATCTGTATAAGTAAATATCAAAAAGTGTGGTTTCACAAAACAAGAAACAACCAAGTGACATGCAAGCATATCCAAGCATCACATAGAAGTAAAAGAAAATCTTTCCAACATGGCAATTTAATAAATAATCTTTCTAACATAATAACAAAGGAGTAGAAATCAGCATGCCTATTTAAAGCTCCAACTGATTATTCCTCTCTCCTAGCTTAATAGCTCTAGCTTGCTTGCAACTTCCTCTAAGAACAACCTCCAAAATCCTCTACTAGCTTCTCACTAATTCCCTCAACAAAACCAATGTAAAACAAAAAAACAACTCTCAACCTCACAAACTCTCAAATCACTTTGCACATAAATTACAACAGAATATATAACACAAGGAAATCAGATTGATAAGTGATGCATTTGGTAGAATGAGTACCTCTATTTATACTAATTTGTGAGCAACCAAAGGCTACAAACAAGTTAATATTTTTTCCACCTTTCCATCCTCATGCAATGACTCACCAAGCTAACTTACAAGTTTACAACACATAACAATCCTCACCATTTTAAATGATTGAGTTGACTTGTTATAAGGGACAACGAGACTCTCTTATTGAGTCAAATGAACAATAAGCTCACAAACAAGTTTCCTAATTCAAATTCCTTCACATAATGTTGCCAAGTTTACTCTTGACTGAGTCTCAAGGCTATTAGACTTATGTGCATTTTGAGTGCTTACATAGTGCCATATTCATATGTTGGTGCCCCATGATAATAGTGCGGGTTGATGTGGCTTATGACTGAAACATTTACTGAAACGTATAGACAACAACATATACATGCTTCATACGTTGGTTGACTTGATCTTATATTACTTTATGCGCGGGATTACCATTCCTTTAAAGGCCGCACCATGTATTACATATGCACCTTATTCATTCAAGCGCTTCACTTAAGAACAACACTATATATTGTGCTTCGAGATTATCTCAAATAACTTTCATTTATATATATTTTATATATCTCATATATATATTCATTTTATAAAGTTATCAAATACATTTATTTAATAAATAAATAAATATATATAAAAGAATAATATTATATATATATACATGATTATATATAAATGTATATTAATATATATGTAACTATATTACTCTATACATATATATATGTATATATGTATATACATACGTATATATATATATATATGTATGTATATATATATATATGTATACATATACATATACAGATATATATATACATATATATATACATATACATACATATATATATATATATATAAAATACCATTTCAATATCTTTATAAAAACACTCATACTCTCATATCCATCAATTGACATATATACACGAAATGCATATATATGTTACCTTAAACGAATCGGTATTCCCATGCATATGGGTTTAATCCGTCCATGAGCATGTGTAGGTACGTCTACCTACGTGTAGACTCATGTATGTATTCACTCATATATATGAGTTTACCATAGACATGTACATATATACATATATATATATATGTATATGTGTATATATATACATATATACATATATGTATATATATACACATATATATATATACATATATACATATGTGTATATATATACATATGTATATATATACATATGTGTATATATATACATATGTATATATATACATATGTGTATATATATACATATGTATATATATACATATGTATATATACATATATATATATATATATATTATGCATATATCTCATCGACATAAAAATAAACACACAAGGAAAGACTTCCACTTGACATCAAGACTTCAATGTTCTTCATTCAAAACATTCATAAAACAAGATCACAAATCAATATAAACATGCACAACTAAACTAAAGATCACTTACCATCTACTCGAACAGGCTTGACTCAACTAAGACCAACTAGGGCATGAGTGTATGAATGCTTAGTAAGGCTGAATTAAAGGTTACTAGACCAAGTTCTTCTCCTGAGTGATACTTCCCCTCTCTTCTAGAGGTTTGAACTTGTTCATGCATCTAGCTTAGTACATCATAACAGTAGTTAGCCAAATCAATACATTCATATGCTTCACATATATTTCATATACAGAATCATCATAAAATATTAAATAGAATCAAACATTCATTCATCATATTTCCATCATAATTCATATATATAAAAAACAAATTCACATTAATTAAATCATTTTACCAAACAAGGTAATAGTAAATAGGTAATAACACATATAGTGTAACAATATTTAAAACTGGAATGCTACTGAATTTGACATACTCTAGAAATGAGTTAATGAGAAGAGACTATAATTGAATTCACTAGGCACACGTATAGAAAAATATGACACAAAATAGATACAATATTGATCTGTCACTAATATAATATAATATGGCTTATAATATATCTAGCTTTAGGATTCAACCATTGGAGCATCACACAATTACAATTTATTAAGTAACCAAATCAATCACATTGACATGACACACAATCAATCAAGAAAAAAAAGAATCAAGTTGAATTTAGACTAATAATGAATATGTAAACATAATATGACTCACATTTTAAAATCGGTTTATTGTCCACTATAGTATAACTTAAACGATTTTATTATTAGCTAAAATAAAGGACAAACACTAAAAAATTACAATAAAACAAAAGTAAAGACAATAAAAAGTAGATTTTCTAGTATCTAATAATAAACCTAAAATACAATAAAATACTAAATAGCTCCATAATTTGAATATCACTAACTTTGATATAGATTTGAGGGAATAAATTTCGTAAGAACTCTAAAAAAATAATGTATACCTTCATAAAATGCAATTATAATGAATGTACTTCACAAACTTTGCAAATTTGCATAAGTAATTTAAAAAATTACACTAAATACAACTTGAAATGAACACTAATTTCAATTGAAAGTCAAAATTTTGGGAAAGATTAATTCTCTTCAGATTAAACTTGTCAACTGCAACCACTCTTATAATGTACTTGTTCATAAAATATTTGTCTCAGATTGAAAAGTTTTGACATCTAACTCATTAATAGGTAGATAGACTGAACTAGGCATCCAAAATTGAAAGCCCCTTTCTAGACATCAAGGAGATAAATTTAGTAAGAATTCAATTTCTGGGACAAACCCTTGTAGTTCTAGGAAATGATTTACAAGTCTAAGATCTAGAAGAAACTCATAATTATCTAAGACATAATAAATATAAACTCTAACTGTTTTAAACAAAGGGGTGTTTCTTAGAATGCAACCCAACAATGTAATACAAGCTTCAAAGTATCTTTGAACATCATTAATATTCTATATCAATTTCTCCAACTTTCCAAGTGACAGGCTCAACTCTACCAATTCTCTTGTTTGCTTTGTAGATTCAAATAGTCACAAACACCAAACGAACCATGATAAACAATTTGACCATTTCACTTTAATAAAAAACTGCATATGCAAAACAAAAAACATACTAACCTTTGTAAAACACGCCACCATAAATTCAATGCACAATTCTTCCATTTGAGGAAAACTTTTCAAAAGCTTGATGTCATGGATATGCACTAAATCACAGTTATAACACATGACAATTCTTAACGATTTCATTACTGCAGACCATTTGCAATAAACAAACAAAAAAAAAACTATTTTCAATGTAAATCTTGTCAAAATATGAAAGCAAATCAACTCCTCTAGAAATTCTATAAAATTTTAATTACAACCTTAAAATATAAAAAGTTGAAAGATGTTTCCATGATTAACTAGACAAACTAACAAATCATTGAACAATTCCACACATAACTTAAATACATTAATTTAAATAAAAACAAAAATAGGAATGATGTTCTTTGTATAGTTGCAATTTGCATATACCAATACTTGTACTACTGACAATAAACTTCACATGCTTCACATTTAACAATAGTTGTTGGACAAGGGCTACTCCAAGCTTTGGGTCAAGGGAGATTCCCTCAATATTGTTAACTGTCAATTTGGCATTCAGAAACCAAATTGGTCTATTGAATAGTTGATCGTGGATTCTATAATGATGCTGAGATATTTTGAAGAAACTCGTGTCACACATATCTATAGGGAAGGAAACTACCTAGTGGATTTCTTTACAAATGAGGCTATCAGACTTCATAATTTTAAGGCATGGGAGGAGTACTCTATCCTTCCCGAGGAAGCCAGGCTTTTATTACGAAATGATGGCTAAGGTTGAGCTCATAATCTAGGATGATCAAGCTATTATTGCATGCCTTATTATCACACACTTTGTGGGTGGTATTTCACCTAATTTTTACTTGGCGATTGTATCTCATCTGGGATTTTAGTTAATGGTGATTGCGGATATGGGGGTGATCAAAGCAGGATCAAACCATTTTCTTGTGAAATATGGAGGAATAAGCACAAAATCTAGAGAATTTTAGAGCATGGGAATTTCATGCCCTATTTGGAAAGGCTCCACGGCCATGACTCTAATGCCTCTGCGGATTTTATCTGCTACTGACACAATATAAGGTTACAAGTTAAGGGGATAGAGTATGTGATCAATGAGGAATTAATTGCCTTCATTACTAGGTTGTTGATTGGCCATAAGGTTTTTAAGGAAAGAGAGTAACAATGACGCCATGTACCAGTTCTTCAAAGACAATGAACAAAATAAGCTAATAAAGATGCCCTCATGGAGTTATGAACAAACCTCTTTGAAGCGTATTTCGGTGGATGTGGTAGAGGTCATTATGTGGTATGTTACCCTAGATGGTCGATATACTACTATTTTAGGACACCATTTCACTCCACCGAATCATTTTAGACATGGGTTACATGTTTCATTTCCTTTCTTTCTTTTGTCATCATTGGAAGTGTCAATCTATGCTCATTTGAAGAATAGAAGGGCTCTTGTTCATCATGAGGGCCTCATACTACTCATAATGGAGCATGTGAGAGCCCATACTCCTACCAAGTCGATTAAAGGAAAGGAGAAGGCTATAAGTGAGGAGTTGTTCTCAATTGGTTCAGAGACCAGAGCTAATGGTGAAGCTAAATGGAATGAGGAGGAGGAAGGGGGTTCATCATCTCCTATGGCTTCCCCCTCTAAAAAAATAAAGAAGGGGAATCTTAAGAGGAAGAGTGACACCAAGAAGCTCATTTTATAGGATTTAGATTCCTATGGGGCCCCTTCTATTGGTGATGACATTGATATCTTCTCTGGTGCTTCCCACTCCAAGGAGGACAATGAGATTCATGGCCATGATTCTGGTGTGGCAGGCCATAAGGAGAATGTCTTAATTGATGATGCAGGGGTTAAGGAAGCCAAGGAAATGCCACGAAGGGCTTCCAGACAAATTGCAAAGCTAAAAAAGCAAGTTGTGAAGGGTGATATAAAGGGTAACAAGGCTTCGAGTAAGGAGAAGGGTGTTGAGGAAAATGTTGTTGAAATCAATGATTCCCCTGTTTGGTAGTCACCCAACGTGGAGGTGTCGGTTGAGAGGTCAATGAATGAGAAAGATGGGGTGAATCTGAATCTTGGAAAGCCAGAGCCATTGAAGGTTAATCCTCTCTCTAAAAATTTCTCATACTCAAATGATGACAATACTTCCATGTTTAAGTTTCTAGATATGGCTCGTTTGGGGGCCACATGCACTTTTAAGCTTGCCAAGTGGATGTTATAGGAATTTAATAAGGTAAATATTAATATTAGGAGTTTGAAAGAGAACATTCTGATTAAGAGGCTAGTTGATTTAGAGTACTCCTTTATGGACTTCAAGACCCTGTGTGAGAATTTCCTTTCTAAAATGGAGGCAAAGATTAATGAAACAAATGCAAACATTAAGAAATTATTATAGGTTAGTCACAACTCGGTTAAAAATAGTGTGGAGTCCCTAAAGGTCTTATTTGGTAAGATTAGTCAGCCCAGTGAGGATTAGTTATACTTCGCGGAGATGATGGAGAAGGACTAGTCTTCTAAGGGTAAGGGGAATAAGGTTGGCAAGGATGAGGCAAAAGGCCCATGTACCAAAACTAGGGGAAACCTTACGAAGACATTTGAGGAGGAAAAGTAAGAATTAATGGACATGGTCAATCTGCACTACAACCAGGAGATCGAGGTGGCTAACACCTTGAAGAATATGAAATAGTGTAGACCTCTTTCTATGTTGTTTTGTGTTTTTGTTTCTTTGTTGTTAGGTCGTCATTTTTTGGTTGTTGGTTTACTTTTGGCTACTGTTGATGCTTCAATGTCTTTCTCTTTGAGCAGCTTTCCCTCTTTTGTGTTGTAAAGGGTTTTGGGTCCCTTCAAAACCTATTTTTCCAATATAATCAAAACAATTTGAATTTAGATTTGTTGTCTTAAATAAGTATTTGTAATAGCCGAATCTTTCATCTTAAACTGGTATTTATAGGAATGCTAATAAAAAAATATTGACATAGTAATTGCAAGTGCCCAAAAAAAGATTTGACATCTCTTCCTTGTATGACAAGCATCTATTAGCCTTTGTCTTGCAATAATAAAGGTCATGCTCTACCAAAAACAATGAATTATCCAAATACTAGTACCTTCCATAATGATTCTTGACATACTATGTTTAATATAAATTAAACTAACATAATCATTACACATCCAAAATCTATGACATTGAAATTCTTGTAGAATCCTTAAACGATAGCACACACACTAAAAAATATTTCACAAAGCTTCACTGACATAGCTCATAGTTGGAGCCATCTTGCGATCAAACAACTTTGAAAAATGAAAGGCCTTCTTTGTTCTCGCATCCACTGTTTAAAATCCCTTAAGCCATATGTTGGCAAACTTTTATTGTGATCCCCACTTTATCCTACTTAGCATCCACATGCCACAACTTTATTGCATCGCTAAATGTTATTTGATTGCATCTTTATATATGGAAGTATGTTTTTAGTTGTCATCTTGCGACAAAATGCCATGTGTCAATGTCTGTGTCTTCGTGCCTTATGGTGGTGACAATATCAAATTGCAACTTTACAAGATTATGACATGTCTTATCTTGTTAAGAGCACCTCCCTGTGCTTCTATGCTTTTCGACTTAAATGGGTGGCTTCTCTTTGTATCACAACTTCATTTTAGAGAAAGGACTTGAAGTTGCCAATTTGCGAGATTCTAACACCTGTTCTTCATCTAATGACTCACATTTGTATCACATTCTTCTTTCATTTCACAACATGGCGCAGTGGACCCTGATTCTAAAGCACAAGAATGCAAGATTTCTCCAATTGTCCTTTATGAACTATCTTCAATGGAGAGCTTGCCTTAAAAAACTCATATGTTTACATTTGAAATGAAACATATTTCGTTTAACCTTGAAAAATTCTAGCTTCTAATTCGTTGGAAGGTACACGTATCAATTTGGATTTTAGGCAATTTCCATTAATGCCTCATTATTATTCCATGTCCATAAATACATTATTAAATGTACCAAATAACTTTGGTCCAATATAAAAAATATTTAAATATTTTATTTTATTATTTGAAAAGCAGTCACTAATACATAATACATTTAAACCACTAATATTTTATTATTTGAAAAATACTTATTTCTCTCAAATGACATGAAGACCACAAAAATGAATCAAACCTCCTTAGTCAATTAAACCACTAATAATTAATTTTTAAAATATTTTTTATTAAAAATTTTACAGATTAACAATTAATAAAATTTTAAAAATCCGAAGATAAAAAATCTCTCATTTCATTTGTTAGTAGGTACACAAACTATTCACCGTATTAAACCTGTCGGCAGGTACAAATAATACCTAGTAAAATGGGAGTTTGCATGATTTTTTATTTGAAAAGAGAGCTTGTATAAAGTTCAGTACTCAAACTATTTATCTTACGTGGGCACGGAAGGGAAGCTCTTGGTTAGCCATTCGCCTCCATTCACTTCTCTTTATTTACAGGTCGACCCTGATTTTTAAAACAGGATAGCCATCGGCTTTTCCCGCGACCCTCAGGTGAACAATTAATATATTTTTTTGCCAAATCATTTTTATTTACTTTCGTATTAGGGAGTAAGTTGTTTTTTTTTTAATTTTTACGACTACTGTATTTAATCCTGAATTAGATTCAGTAAGTGCAATTACCATTTCCATTTTATAGAGGCTTTTTTACCACTTTCATTCTAATTCGTTGGAAGACGTTTTACACGTATCAATTTGGATTTGTAGGCAATTTCCATTAATGCCTCATTATTATTCCATGTCCATAAATACATTATTAAATGTACCAAATAACTTTGGTCCAATATAAAAAATATTTAAATATTTTATTTTATTATTTGAAAAGCAGTCACTAATACATAATACATTTAAACCACTAATATTTTATTATTTGAAAAATACTTATTTCTCTCAAATGACATGAAGACCACAAAAATGAATCAAACCTCCTTAGTCAATTAAACCACTAATAATTAATTTTTAAAATATTTTTTATTAAAAATTTTACAGATTAACAATTAATAAAATTTTAAAAATCCGAAGATAAAAAATCTCTCATTTCATTTGTTAGTAGGTACACAAACTATTCACCGTATTAAACCTGTCGGCAGGTACAAATAATACCTAGTAAAATGGGAGTTTGCATGATTTTTTATTTGAAAAGAGAGCTTGTATAAAGTTCAGTACTCAAACTATTTATCTTACGTGGGCACGGAAGGGAAGCTCTTGGTTAGCCATTCGCCTCCATTCACTTCTCTTTATTTACAGGTCGACCCTGATTTTTAAAACAGGATAGCCATCGGCTTTTCCCGCGACCCTCAGGTGAACAATTAATATATTTTTTTGCCAAATCATTTTTATTTACTTTCGTATTAGGGAGTAAGTTGTTTTTTTTTTAATTTTTACGACTACTGTATTTAATCCTGAATTAGATTCAGTAAGTGCAATTACCATTTCCATTTTATAGAGGCTTTTTTACCACTTTCATGCTAAAGATTTTTGCCCTTATATGTTCAATTTATCCGTTTTTGTTCTTCACATTTCACATTCCCATTCAACAATTGTAAATATGGCCAAGACGTTTTCCTCCTGTTATTTCACCAATGCAAAATGGGAAGTTGATATTGTTGTTTGTTTTTCCGTTTGTAAACCTTAGGTGAGATTATAAGCTGCTTCTTATGCAGCATAGGATTAGCTTGAACCAGGTTCTTAAGAATTGAATGTTCCCACGACTGATTCACACCGCATTCGGCTCCGGTTATGGGTCAAATTATTGCAGTTGGGGACTTTGAACCCAGCTCACCATTATGCCACAACCTCTGGGACTGAAGCGATTTTTTAATTAATATCTGTTATAAGGATCGTTTTGCCACAGGATAGTAAATTCCTCACAACCTTTCACGATTACAGCAGAGTTGAGTTAAATAACAGTCGCATGGTTTGGAGTTTTGCCACAGCACAATTTTCCTCCAGAAAATAACAGTAAACACATGCAAATAAACATTTTCACATCGGCATGCATATTCAAAAGCAAATTAGTATCCTATTAGATCGTGGACGAATTGAGGCACAAAATGGGCCTCAGCATTCACCATTAGAAATCTCGAGTGTATACACGCACACACAAACGTTATGCATACAAGTCTCGACTTCTAATAAATATAATCATTAGGAACGTGGGTGGTTAGTTCGGTTGGAGTCGCATGGTTTGGATGGGTGGTTATAAGTTCTATCCATCAATCTGCTCTTTCGTTCCACGAATATCTACTATTTGTATAGACGCATTCTTTACACACGATTGCTGATTTAAGTATGGCGTCCATCTTCGTCATCATTGTACCTCTTTTTTTTTCCCAAAAGGGACATTAATAAGTGAGGGATGTTATTTTGGACTCACGAAACTATGTTAGAAGTTTCCCTATGGGCTTGAGAGCCTAGGTGTATGAGTATCTCAGCTGAAAGACATAATGTGCAATAAGGTAGAACAGTCATCTCTTAGCAAAGAATGGAATGTATGCTCATAAACTAGGGTAGGACCACCAAGATCTTCATGCTTTCTTCCAATCCCTATGACATAGTCCAGCTGGAACACAAACATTAGTAACTCAAAACCAAACATGATAGCAATATTTCCATACTTTACGTCATAGTGCAACTTCACCTCCCAAGTATGCCCAATAAAGGCAAGTATCTCCATGGCATGCGTCAGAAATTTTTGAAATAGGGCAGCAACATACTCTACCAAAGAGTCATCAACATGATTACACTCTTCACAAGCAAACTCTTCAAGTGCTCCATGAATGATCAAAGACCAAACCAAATCTGCATTACCCATATCTTTGTCTACATATGAAGGCATAATACTAGTGGTTGATCCACAAAGTGTATGCTTCATAATGCCATCCAAGTCTATGATGTGAGCCTTCAAAGGGCTCTCCAAAAATGACACCAAATCCTCATAGAGCAAGCTATGTGTACAAACAAAGAATTTTGAATCATACCTCAAACTTGATTGATCCACTTGTTTGGCCACCATACAAGGGTCATTCCTCATATGCCACATACTTTGTATCTTCTTTGCCTCTATCATGACATGTCGTCCTAACTTGGTTCTCTCGTGTTTTGGACACACAAATAAAACCTCATGTTTTTTTCCCAAATCAGTGCCAACAATAGAAGAAGTCTTCTTACTATCATCCTCATGAGTAGGAGCAGCCAACTCAAGATTATGCATAACCCAAAGATTATTGTTCCAAATCAGAAAATCAAAACAACTATCGTACCTTTCCATAATGTCTTCATTTGAATCTGCATCCCCTTCTTGCTTGCTTGTAATGTCCCCACTCTAGTCAGTATTCAGGAGTAGTGGAGTTAGCCTATATCTTGGACCCTCGTGGGCTAATAGGATCTGGTTAGGGGTTCAGTGACCGTTTTGGTGGGTATTGCCATTCCCACCCCTTTCACCTCAATATTGGTTTCAGTACAAGCATATGGAGTTCAGTGTTCACTAGCTTTTGACGGCATAGAAAAATACTGAGTTGGGAAGGAGTTACGGGTATTTTTGTGGTTAAGTTATTAAATTAACTTAAATGATTAATTATAAAGTCAAATTGACTTTATAAAGTAAAACACCACTTAAATACTTATAAAGTGATAAAATACTTTATTAAGTGATATTTAAATCACTTAAGCGCCCAACTATGGAGATAAATTAAAATACATTTAAATGTATTTTAAAGCAAAAGAGCAAATGGCGTACAATTCTTGAAAGCCGTGCTTTTTGAGAGGATATAAGGCAAAAGGTTGCAAGTCGACCTTAGTCTTGATCATTTGACATTGCAACTTTTTATCTTCTCTGTGATTTTGTCTGAGGACAAGGGTTTTAGGAAAACCTTCATTGAAGAACGAGAATTCTTCACTGAATCTGTGATTGTGAGGCTATGAGACACCAGTTGAATGATTGCCATTGTGAGAGCTTCATCCAAAAGTTCATCTGTGCTATCAGAGTTATTCTATTTAGTATTTACAGGTTTTTAAATAAGAAGAGGGCTTACAGATCTGGGACGCCATCTTCACATTTCTTAGCTTTCAATAAAGATTACCATTCAGCATTCAATGGCCGTACCTTGCCTTGAAAGGCGTGCTCTTCTGGGAGTGGCGTGTGAAGCTGGGAGCCAAAGTGCTTCATTTTGGGCTCTTGTATGGACTCTATCCTAGGCGCCTACCATTCACAGCTACATTCCTCCAGTTTCTGCAAGGGAGAAGTTAGATCCAGGCTCTAAGCGTTGCCTCTATTCAATTTCAACCATTCTTGCCTGGCAAGTCCAAAAATTCTTTATTTAGTTATTTTGGAGAGATTTGGGTACGTTTGTTGTTCATGATCTATTTGTAGCAGTTGAATAATGCTTAATACATAAGCTGTTTCTCAGATTTAGTTTAAATTTCAGTTTTATATGCATTTTATGCTTGGTGCCCCTTCTACTTCTGTCTAGAATTTCTCCTAAAAAACTTAAAAAACCCAAAAGATAAGCAGAAAACTTCAGGGGTTGAGTTGGAGCCAGCTGGGCTCTTCACATTGCTCTCCTCAAGGGACTTCTCTTTTGCTTGCCCCACCATCATGTATTCTTCCCTTGGAAGAAATAGAGATCTAAGGTGTGACTCCCTTTGCCTCTTCACTTGATCTACCTGGTTACAACATTCCTTGACCTCTTGCAAGTGTTGTTTTGCTTGGGTAGCCAACATTTTAGCATCCTTTGCTCTTTGTAACCAACCATCACACAAGACTTGAGTTCTCTTGACATCTTTCATGGTATGATATACAAAATCAGACTACTTGTGGTTTGAATTTTCAACATCTTCCTCATGCCTAACACCCATCTCATGAGTTCCAACAATGGGAGACTCTTTCACCTCATTTTCCCCATGTGAAGTAGCTGCTATCTCATGAATATGTGAGGAAATAGAGCTACTGTTACCAAACAGAAAATCTGCATTTTCATCATGCCTCTTTGCAATGTCATCAAGGATCTTGAGCAAATCTTCCTCCTTTGTTGAATGCCCATCATCAAGTGATGGTCCAAGAGATGTCTTCAATGGAAACTCAAGTGTGTCATGTGCCATAACTTCTGTCCCATTGCTGCAAGCTAAGTCTTCATGTGTATAGATCTCCTTTATCTTCATGACTTTATCATGGGACCTTTCAAGTCCTTCTTACATGTCTCTACTCTTTGCCATCTTCATGTTGCATTGCTTTTCATCGGATGTGGCTGACATAGAAGTCTAAAATTCTGCTGTTTGTGATGAAGAGTGTGCCATGCTCAAGTCCTTGCAAAGCTTCCCCACCTCATCTTCTTTTCTTCTCAAGGCATCAAAATATATCTCACCAAGTGTGAGGAGATGATCTCTATCTGCAAGTAAGTATAGGTAGTTTGACTTTACTACCACCAAAGCCTCTTTGAGTTCGT
Organism: Sequoia sempervirens; assembly: GCA_007258455.2. Lineage (NCBI taxonomy): Eukaryota > Viridiplantae > Streptophyta > Pinopsida > Cupressales > Cupressaceae > Sequoia > Sequoia sempervirens. The sequence continues at coordinate 252,291,932 of VDFB02047230.1, read as the reverse complement.
GCAAGTCATCAAGAGATAGACCTCCTTCAAAATCTGCATGATTCCCTAGAGCCTTCCAACACAAACCTGCCATCATCTTATGAACATGATCAAAATGAGTTAGGGCTGCCACAATCTTACCTTTGTTTACCTTCAATTGTCCTTCCAAGTGATGTGACTTATGAGACTCAAAATCTCCATGCAACATTTCTGATTTGTCTTTAACATCATCTTCATAAATCTGATCAATCATCATTGATTTGGTACATCTTGTGACAACATGCCCTTCTTCCTTGTGTTCATTATGAAGACACATGTACTCCTTATTGGTAGATGTAAGAAGTGAATCCTCATCCTGCTGAAAGCATGTGGGAGCATCTTCATCTTCTTTAGGTGTTGCATTTTCATCGCTAGCTCTCAACATCATTGGTTCATCCTTGTATGTGAGTCCCATAGTTTCAGACCAACTCCAAGGTGTAATATCCATGACAAACCATACATTATCAAACTGTAGGATCTTCTTACTAGGCCATCCCTTAGTCTTTATGATCAGCTCTTCAACAAAATGTTTCTCATACAATTCCAATAGGTAGTCATCAAATGTGATCATGTGCATGAAACAAGGACCATCAGACTTACTAGGATATGACATACCTTGTGTGTAGAACATCCTTTCATGCATGCCCTCATTGGCTGTTCCAAAATTTGCATTTTTCTGGGAAGACCACCTCATAGGTGACTGTTTTTCTGTTTGACATCTTCTTCTAATTTCTGTTTTGAAACTAGAGTTGCGTCATAACAAGCCAGCTCCTCAAAAATAATATTCTTTTCTACATCTTTCTCAACCCTAAATTGAACTTCTCCATCATGCCATGCAAAAGGGCTATGATCCACTATACCCAAGTCATTTTGCTCATCACATTCCTTGCCACTATGATGTAGAGATGATGAAGCAATGCTAGGTTCAATTAATGAAACATCACAAGAACCCATACCTTCTTGTAACTGATCTAACATGGCTGGTTTGACAACCTCCATGGTGGTATATTCTTCAATCTTCATGTGCACTTCATTTGTAGTTTCAATAGGTGAATCTCCTTTATCCTTGTCTTTATAGGGCTGGGAAGAACTTTTAAACATGTCTTCTTTAGGGCTTCATATTGACTGATTTTTGTCCTCATAATTACTTGTAGGTTGCAAGTCATATACAAGTACTTTTTCTTCCTTCTCTAAACTTTCTTCGTTGATAACTTCTGATTTTTCTAACTCATTCCTCAATTTTCTAAGTGCAGCCACTGTCTGTTGTTGAAAAGTTTGCAGCATTAGCGAAAAGCCTTCCCATAGTTGATCATGCTTCTTTGGTTTCCTCTTTTGCTTGCTTTTGTCCATCCAATACTCCATATAGCAACCAAAGGAGAGATTATTTCTAACCTCTTGTGGAAGAGTATTGTACTCATCATATGCAACCATTATATCCTCAATAACATGTGTTGCCATGACTCCAAACTTTCTAGATCACATACCCAACAGGCTGGCAAGATCAAGGCTTTGATACCACTGAAATATTTTGCATAGGATTTGCCCTAAAATTCTGATTTGAATCTCAAAATTTTGCCCTAATTTTCTGCCCCTAAATGTTTTGCTCAAAACCCTAGGTTCTGATATGAATTTTCTGTTTTCAACAAGCATGAGCAGTGAACAAGTGTGCTTCCAAATACTTCAACAAATGAGCAAATATATCTATCTTATCAATCATGAATATAACCAGCAATGGACAACAATAGAATGATCGTCAAAACATGATCGAAGTCTGATTTCCAAATTGTCCAAACTGCTGCTATAAAATCAGAATTATTGTCCATGCAATTACATCACAAAAATGGGCTCAAACATGTCCAGAATTATTCCAGAAGTTTTCTGCTACAAATCAGTCCTAAACACATGCCAAATGCATAGAAAATGCTGCTCCAAATGTGCCCTAGCTGGGCAAACTATTCCAGCTTTGTTAAGATGCCAAAATATATGCAAAATATGAATGATAATGCCTCAAAAACCTACCAAAAAGGGTGTGCACAAGTCTGCTCTGGATGCTGCTCCAAAAGATGTTAAGTTATGCTCAATGGTGATGATCTAAGGCTGCTCGAAGAGGTAAACAGGTCTGCTCCAATCTGATGCAAAAAATCAAACCCTAAAAGTCCACAAAATGCCCAAATTCACCCTCCAATGCAAGTCGCCCTTCTCCTACAATGTGCGCTCCAACCTAGAGCCAAAACCCTAGCTTCAATTTAGCACAAACACCACAAATCTGCTGTCCCAAGTCTGATCTAAAATCTGATTTAAAATCTGCTCTTTCATTCCACGAATATCTCCAAATTGTTAGTTTTTAGGATCAGAAATGTAATAAGCAGAAAACACAACACAGTATTTTACCTTGGGAAAACCCTCCTACTCGAGGGAGAAAAACCCAACAAAATATTCTCTTATAAATCAGAATAATAACAAGCCTTAGAAAGGCCGAATACAATACAATGGATCTGCACTTATATATGGTGCAATTTCATGAATACACAAAGTATTGACTCTTCTCCTTGATGCTAATCTGCGGCTTAGAAAATCGACCTGCTGCTGAAAGAATTCAAACTTAGGAATGAATTGCTTGATATGATGATAAAATGAGGAGACACCTTCTCCTATATATACAAGCTAGGTGATCTTTCTTTCTAGGGCCGACCTATAAGAATACAAATTTTATTTATCAAACAAAGGCCGACTTGCCTTGAGTTGAATATATTTAGGAGAAAATAGCTCCCGAAGCTACAAAACACTAACACTCCCTCTTAGCTAGGGAGGTATTTTCAAATATCCTCATCATGGAGTCTCTCAATATGACGCCCACAATGGCTACACCCATTTGTGGAAAACCACATCTCAGTCTCAAAGATGGACAAGGGCTCATCATGGAGTCTCTCAACATGATGTTCACAATGGCTACACCCATTTGTGGAAAGAACACATCTTAGTCTCAGAGATGTACAAGATATCCTCATCATGGAGTCTCTCAACATGACATCACATCTCAGTCCCAGAGATGTACAAGATATCCTCGTCATGGAGTCTCTCAACATGACGTCTCATCTCAGTCTCAAAGATGTACAAGGGCTTGCACCTCATATTTCTCCGTCTCAGAGAAATATACACTACAAGGGCTTTCACCTCATATTTTTTTGTCTCAGAGAAATATACACTACAAGGGCTTTCACCTCATATTTCTCCGTCTCAGGGAAATATACACTACAAGGGCTTTCACCTCATATTTCTCCGTCTCAGAGAAATATGCATTACAACAAATCTTCATGATGCAGTGACTCCCTCTGGAGCTCCAAGTACTCGCATTAGCCTTCTGACCTCTTCATCCAAGATTGCCTCTATTGGTTTGTTAGACTCCCTCTGGATGACATTTCCTCCTCTTCGAAGTAGCTGATCGCAATGACAATCTGTATAGGTTCTCCGTTGTTTAGTGTCTTCATCTTTCTCAATCTTCTTTGTTGATGCAAACTCTCCATCCAAGGCTGACCCAACCTTGTGCTCTCGAGAGATGTCTCTAGTGAAGAATCAAGAGAGTTATGTGCCACCAACTCAGTCCCATGGCTGCAAGCTAGGTCTCCATGTTTGTTCATTTCTCTAGCCGGCATGACTTCCTCACAGGATGCCTCAAGCTCTTCCTCCCTTTGAATTCCTTATGCAATCTCTCATCATCCTTTTGCTCCTCAATCTGTTCCGCATTTTAGAGAGATTATTAATAGTTCATAGAATCAAACTACCCTGAAAAGAAATATACAGACCAATGCTAGAAGCATACATGATTCACTATTCCCAATGTTATTGTATGAATTATTATTAACTACATAAAATTTATGATCATTATTCAAAGGTACAAACATAAGATACTTATCTCTTTATTGTTGGTACACCATTGAGCTAGACCTGTAGCTGTGTCTCATCTTCGCCACCTTCAGTGTTGCCATCCCATGCAACCGACCTCATATTTTCAGATCAAACACAAGTGCACAGAGAATAGGGATGGACACAGCTAAAGTAGCCCGTCTCTACAATACTTCCGTCATTGCCCCTTTCAAATCAGGAAGCGCTGCAAAGGCCTAGTGTGATGCTCTTTTCACTTCATCTTCATCTATTGCAGAAACAAAACTCAATAGCCTCGGCCTCCATTTGCCTCTGCTTATATTCCATTCCATGATCTTTTTGAGCTCTTCCTTGGTAAAGTAGGAAGTAGGGTTTCGAGCTTGTAATGATAGAGGAAGAGCCTGCATGTAGAACTTATGCAAGCTTACTGTTGATGTGAAGGGCATAATCGCACAACACTTTTCTCCATTGCTCAACATCACAACCACCAAAATACCAACATTCAACTTTCAGTCTCCACTGTACCAGCATTCAACTTTCAGTCTCCACTGTAGTTGCAAAATTTTATTGCTATCTTCAGCGACACCTCAGCTTAAATCCCAATTTGAACAATAACAGTCTTTTCCCGCCACTAAGGACTACTCACATACCCTCGGGTGCGCTATCTTTGTTTTCCTTGAAAGACGGCCCTAAAAAAAATATGACTGATTTCTGTTCCAAAACTTTCTCTAAAATAGACACCAGATCTGCCCCAGATTTTGATAAGAACTTGCTCCAAATCTTGCTCCAAATAAGATATAGTGATTGCACAAAATCTACTCTAGATAATGACGTGAATTGCTTCATACAGTTCACTTTTATACTAGCATGATTTGCCTCAAGGAATGTCTTCACAAATTTGCTTTATGCTTAGACAAATCTGATTAGATCTTCCCTAAACCTGCTCTGATACCATGTTAGTTTTTAGGATCAGAAATGTAATAAGCAGAAAACACAACACAAACAGCAATAACACAGTATTTTACCTTGGGAAAACCCTCCTACTTGAGGGAGAAAAACCGGGCAAAATATTCTCTTATAAATCAGAATAATAACAGGCCCTAGAAAGGCCGAATACAATACAATGGATCTGCACTTATATATGGTGCAATTTCATGAATACACAAAGTATTGACTCCTCCTTGATGCTAATCTGTTGCTTAGAAAATCAAATTGCTGCTGAAAGAATTCGAACTTAGGAATGAATTGCTTGATATGATGATAAAATGAGGAGACACCTTCTCCTATATATACAAGCTAGGTGATCTTTCTTTCTAGGGCTGACCTAGAAGAATACAAATTTTATTTATCAAACAAAGGCCGACCTACCTTGAGTTGAATATATTTAGGAGAAAATAGCTCCCGAAGCTACAAAACACTAACACAAATGAAGTGCAAGTAGTCTTCCATTATGAAGCCTTCCCAAGATGAATTAGGTTTTCGTCCAATTCACCTCATATCCACAAAGGTTTTCGTCCTTGGAATATGATGCAAATAAATTGTAGACCAAAAAGGAAAAAGATAGTATGCTTGATGCCCAAATGACTTCCAATGAACTTGTATTTATATCAAACTTGGCTTTTCCCTCCAATTTGGCTGACCTAGTTTGGGCCCCAAAATTCAAATTTATTTATTTTATTTTTTTTCATTTTTTTTTCAAATTTATTTTTTAACCCCCAAAAAGGGTCGTCCAACCTCATAGAAAAATTATAAAAATATTTTACCTTCACTAAAAATCATAATAAATATCATTTAACCTCCTCCTTGAGCGCGAAAACCAAAAATAATAAATTATTAATTTTTTTAACTTATTTTTATTGCTCACTTCCAAAAGGGGACATTACAACATCAATATACATGTGCTACTCAATTGGAGAGAAACCAACTCTAGCTCTAGCACCAAGGCTCCTAACATGATGACAACCTTTGCTTCCATTTCTATTTTCCCTTACATGCTCTCTTCTTTTGTGTGCTAGGGCCATGAGAGTTTAGAAGGTAGGGATTGATTTAATGCCTTTGAGCTCAATGAGGAAGGCCTCATGGAATTTGGTCCATTAGGGCATATCATCTTGCATAATGAGAACATGGTGAACTTTCCAAGTCAATTCACCTTCTATACCCAAGTGATGAAGATCAACAAGAGGGTGGAAAAGGATTTTGAGAACTTATAAATATTGTTCCTCAACTAGAGAGAAACCGACACCAGCCCTAGCAACAAGGCTCCTACCACAGTAAGAGCCTTAGCTTCGAAGTCTATTTTCCTTTGTGTGACAAGGCTAAGAGAATTGGAAGGCAGGGATTAATTTGATGCCTTTGTGCTTGATGAGGAAGCCTCATGGAATTTGTTTCATTAGGGCATGCCATCTCTAATTGTGAGCACATGGTGAACTTTCCAAGTCATTGCCATACCCAAGCAATGAAGAAGAGCAAGAGGTTGGAAAGGGCCTTTGAAAACTTATTCCTAATATGAGATTTAAATTTTTTTAAGTTTTAGAAGACAAATGTTGTTTCCCATGAGTGGAGGGTGGTAACTTGAAGAGGTTGCTCTATAGTAGAGGAATTTCTTTATGTTATAGTCAATTAAAGAGTAGGAGGCAAAAGTTCCTCTTTAGGAGCCAAGGTCTTTCAAGAGATGCAGGTCTAGGCCTAGGGAGGTAGTAGGCAGACAAGTGGTCGCCTCCCCTATGCATTGCAATCTCTTTGCTTTTATTGAAATCCATAAAAGCATTGAGTGTGTCCTTTGAAACCAAGACATTTTTCCCCAAAGTTGAAAAATGAGATGATAAGTCTCTCTTACTATCATGGTTAGTGAATCATCAACGAGAACAAGATTTGGAGCATACCCCTCACCACGATTAGAATGAGTTGCTTCCCATATGCATAGTTGGTCATCTTGATTAGCTAGAAAAATTTCCTTGACAAGGGTATCCATCATTCATACCAAAAGGTTTTTGTCATGAGTTTTAGTAGCTAAATTGTAGTGAAAGTATTTTCCATAAATGAGTTGGTGCATTTGTTCCTTTGCTTATCTACCCAAATGTGTTCCTCTAAGATGCTTCTTATCAATGCCTCGTTGGATTTGGAAGAAGCTACAAAAATTAAAAGTAATCATTACCTGTCAATGGCCCATCAAAGGGAGTCCCATTTTTCCAAATGTAATAGCCACTTATTGTGTCTTCTTCCTTAAAGACAACAAAAAATTCATAATCTAGGTCCACCCAAAACATAATGGACAAGACTAAAGATAAGGATTTGATGGTTAGGCCACACTTAGCATATGAAAGGTGAAAAAAATGGTGGGATGGATAAAGGAGAAGACAAACATAAAATTGGAGGTAAAGACTAATGGATAGAGAGAGGTGGTGAACTAGAGTGGATAGAGTTAAGTTTATCTCTTTTGACTATCCCTTCAAAATCTACCCAATCATCCATGGTAACATGGGTGTTGACAAGAAAATGTTCGAGTTCATGCCAACATTAGCTAAAAAGTCTATGGAAGAGTTAGTTTCTCACATAGTTCACATCTTTAGACTTGGCAAACCAAAAATTTCCCACTCAGCTAAAACTCAAGAACTTCAAAAATTACTTAAATTTCTTTAAAAAACACAGATGTATCAAATGATTCTATAAAATATATCAAATGTATCAAATGAGTCTATAAAATGTTGGCAAAGTGTTTTCTATTAGATTTGAATACAAATAGAGTACAAAATCGTATCATCATGCACATCAATAGCTGGCTAATACTATTATGAATTTATGATGATTCTCTTTGAAAACCATTGTCATAAATTGCATATCTAGGCAAGTTACAAATTACAAAATTTTTACAATTTCCTTTTCTTTGTTCTAGTGAAAAATTAGGGAGAGAGTCTAGTCCGCACACAGCTGTGTCTCCTTGCTCAGCTTAGAAGGCTATGCTTGTGGCTCCACTTCTTCTATTAGATGGCAATGGCTGATTTGCCTCATTGATGTCATCTAATTTAATCTCTCTTGCCTTTTCTACATCCACATCCTCCATAGCTTGCCTCTTGAAATTGGCAATCTCGTCCTTTGTAAACAAGGAGGGCTCATCATCTTACGTGGTCTAATTACTATAGGGATCAATCTCATCTAAATTAATAAGCTCTTCTGATTTATCCTCTACCTTTTTTGTGCAAAAACGAAGGTTGTATTGCACAAAAAAATAGGTCATTGAGTTGCCATTGAGTCAACTTATTGTGCTTCTTCGTGTCAATGGAATCAAATGAACTTTAGTTGCACTCACATCCATAAGTAGTACAAGGTTGAGACAAAATTTGGAGGGCTAACTTTTGAAGATTTTGGGTATTTCCACCTCAACCTTTCCACCAAAACTTGCAAATAAGATATTCTAAAGTTTGTAAGAAAGCATTATTTTATTAATAATTATAATTTGTAACTTGTAAGATATAAGTAAAGACTCCAATTTCTTTTTAGCTGGTGTTTGGATAGATCTCCTTGGAATAGCTAGTGTCGAAGAAAAGAGCTTTCCTCTAGCTATTCCATCTAGTAAAGACTCCAATTTCATTTTACTTCCTTGGATAGATCTATGAAGTTATCAGAGAATAAAACTTGGGGTTGAGGTAGTACCCACTACATGAATGGGTTGGTGGAGTTGATTGTTCCATCTTCGATCAAATGGTCTCCCAAATGGGATCAAATTTGTTTTTATCCCATATGTAATAGTTTTGAATGGCCTCTTTGGCCCTATCCATGGCCCAATAAATGTAGCCCTATCCATGGCCCAATAAATGTAGTCCATTGGGTTTTGATTCCCATCCACCAAATGCAAAGCTCTCCCCAAAGGCCTCAACACCTACAAGTACAAACAAATTAAAGTTACAAATTTATAATGAAAGTAAATACCATAGAAGCAGAAATCTGCAAAAAATCACAATTAATCGCGATTTTAATAAAATTGGGGGGTTGCCAATTTTTTCCCTAAAAAAATTGCAGATTTTGGAAATATCGTTGACTGCAATGGTCAATGACTTTTACCATTTTGAAACTGATAAAATTGCAGTAAAATTCGTGTTTAAAACCTAGAAAAATCATAGAAAAAGGCGTGGCTAGGGTTTCTAAAAAAATCGTGATGGCGAGAGTGATTGCAAAGGTTTCTTTTTAAAAGAAAACAAGTGGTGCAGATAGGGTGTCGACCTTGCCGCGCCTTGTTGCATAGAGGATCTGTCCTCTGTGCAGCAAGGTATGTGCGACATGGTCGACACCTTGTTCGCCGTGCTCGTTTTCTTTTTATTTTTTATTTTTTTAGTCTATATTCAAAGTATAATATATTAATCTAATATAATAATAATATATATTACTATATTGAATTGAGGCAAATGGATGCTAACAGTAACTTGGCTACTGCAGCGGAGAAGAGGGCTGCTCCAGGTTTGATCTTGGGGAAGGATTCGTAGGGGAAAGCTCAGGGTTTCCAGCTCCATGGAGGTTGTATTAAGGTGTCTGCGCTTCAGGGGAATCGTCGGGAGTTCGCGCAAGGTGAGGTTAGGGCTTCTATTCCAAATGGAAGCGGTCTCAGTAACGGACGGGATGGTCAGAAGGGTCCACCAAAGCAGCTGCATGCACACTGTGGTGGTGCGTCCGCTGTTGAAGATGGAGGCAAGCTCCAGGTGCAGCAAGGCGGTGCTGAGCCTGGTGAAGTTAGAGCTTCTCAGGACAGCAAAAGGCAGAGGCTTGAAGAAATCAAAGAGGGGCATGGTAAGGTTGCCAAAAACACAAAAGGAAGACTCATTGGAGGGAATGGAGGGGACATTGTTTCCTCTATTTCTTCTGAGTCAATCACTTTAGAACTAAATGGAGATTTGGAGAATGAAGTGTCTTTCAATGAAGAGGTTTTTTCTGGGTTGGGCCTGATTGGAAGGTTCAAGGGTTTCTGGCCAAGTTTGCAGGATCCCCACAAGTGGATCTCAAACTTTTGGAAGCCTCTGCTGGAAGGGTATGTTCAAATTTATCCAATGGCCAGAGGCTTTTTTATTGTTGTTTTTGAAAAAAAGCAAGATAGAAATAAGATCCTTTGTGATTATCACTGGGATTGGGCAGAGAAACATGTTTTGCTGTTAAAGCCATGGCATTCGGCTTTTAACCCAGCTACAAAATTTTTTGAAAGCGTTCCCTTGTGGGTGAGACTTCCTAATTTCCCCCTACAGTTTTGGTTTGATGCTTGTCTGGAGGCTATAGGGAACTCTTTAGGAAACTTTGTAATGGTGGATGAAAAGTCTTCAAACCT
>VDFB02047230.1:252242770-252281625 GCA_007258455.2 Sequoia sempervirens | reverse complement strand
ATATGTCAAGGATATTGAGAAAATTGTAATAAATAAGTTGGAGGTTGACAGTGGTGAAGTGAAGTTCAGTCTGTTGGTTTTCTCAGTACGTTGATGATCAAAGGTTGTGGATTAAAGGGTTTAATTTCAAGTATATCTAGTTTATCCATGTTAAGTTTCAGAGATCCACATGAAGATTTGATTGAGTTATGAGTATTTGTGTTTTGACAGGTTTTCTGTTGCTTCAGTTGGTGTTCCCGAATTAAGATAATGCGATTCTAGTAATTTAAGTTGTTGTAGATGCTTCTCTAGTGATTAATGATGTTTGTGGATGTTTCTAGATTGTGATTTATCCATTTTGCACGTCTGCATTGATTTTCGTGCTCGCAATTGGTGATTTTCTCTTGTGTGTTCATGTTTTTCATGTTTATGGCCGACAGGGTAATTGTAGCATGTTGTGGATCTTCGAAGAATAATTTTTGAAGGTGTTTCACGATTGAGGATTTTAGTTTGGGTCTTCACTATGTTGTGGCTGACCTTGGTTGATTCACATTGAAAATTATTTATTGTTTTGGGCCGATAGTTTGCATATGTTTTATTATCTTGTTGAAGCCGACATGTAGCGATGTAATCTCTAGTTGTGGATATATATATGAGCGATTGCTTATTCCATTTGGAGTAATGTTTGTGTGTGATATGTGTGAATAATGTCCTAATGATTTGAAGGTAGAAGCAGAGTGTGAAGAAGTGTTCATGTGCTTAACTGGAACTGTAATCAAGCATTAGCAGATGCTATTCTCTTAGTTCAAAATCTTGCGGATGAATCTGAATATTTCTGTAAGACAATGTGTCTTCCTTTGGGTAGTGAGCCTTGTTGTATTTGAGTAGTGAGCTCTAGGTAGTGTGCCTAAATGCATGTGCATTCCCCATTTCATTCTTTATACTTTTAACAGGGTATAATCTTGTGGACTGACCTCCACCGTGGTTTTTCCCCTAACAGGGTTTCCACGTAAAAAAATCCTAGTGTTATGTGTGTTTTTGATGTGTTGAATGATTTATGCTTTCATGGTTATTAATCAGATATGAGAATAGGGTTAATAAGTTTAAGAAGTTTGAATTTCAGTGACAATTGATTCACTCCCCCGCTCTCAGTTGTCTTCCCTTGTGTTGCCAACAATTGGTATCAGAGCAGGTTACTTGGAAGAATTTTAATAGCTTGAGGTGATTCGAGATGGCTACATATAAGAATGATAGTCCGAGATTTGATGGAACAAATTATTCTTTGTGGAAGACTCGAATGGAGTGTCATCTGAGATGAATTGGTGAACCTTTCTGGAACATTACAAAGAATAGGTATATCATTCCATAGAATGGTCCTTCTACTTCTGCTGAGATTAAGGATGCCGAGTACAATATCAGGGCTAAGGAAGCATTGTTGAGTGCCTTGATTGATTCTGAGATGACAAATGTGATGGATTTGAAGACTGCTCATGAGATCTGGAAAAAGTTGGAAACTTTTTATGAAGGTGATACTCATGTGAAGATTGCTAAGCTGCAAAGTCTGGAAGGGAAATATGAAATGTTGAGAATGGGTGATGATGAGAACATTACTTCTTTTATGCAGAGAGTGAATGAACCTGTGTGTAGTAGTAGATGTTCTAGTGGAACATTGGAAGAATTAGATATTGTTTCTAAAGTGCTCAAATCCTTGCCTGTTGCATACAAACACAATGTTGCTGCTATTGAGGAGATTTGGACTATGACAAATGTTACCAGAGATATGCTGATTGGTAAGCTTGTTTCTTTTGAGTTGAGTGAGTTTGGTGATGCTCTTCCTAAGACAGAATCTGCATTCAAAGCTACTACCTCCAGAAAAGATAAACAAAGATATAATCCAGGAGAAAGTTCTTCTAGGAAGATATTCAAGTATGAGGAAGAAATGAGAGAGATTGAAGAAGAGGAGAGAAAACTAGATGAGATTGAAGCACTTATTGTCAAGAGAGAAGCCAAAGGAGAAGGTAAGTATAAAGGGAAGTTTCCTATTAAGTGTTTTTCTTGCAATAAGATAGGTCATTTTCCATCAAGGTGTCTAGAAAGAGCTCCTAAGCCAAGATCTAACAAGCCTAGATTTCAAAGGAAGTGTTATTATGCTACTAATGAAGGTGTGAAAAATGATGAATCTAATAAAGGGAATGTAAGTGAGGACGAATGGGTATTTATTGCTATCAAGGAAAATAATCCTATGTCTACTAAATCTACTAGTTGTACAAATGTGGAGAAAGCCCTAGCTGCTCGAACTTTGAAGAAAAGGATGAATGGGTGATTGACCGTGGATGCTCTCATCACATGACAGTTGATAAAAGTAAGTTTTTGAGCTAGGAAAAGTATGATGGTGGTGTTGTAAGATTTGGTGATGAAAAATCTAGTGTAATCCATGGCAGAGGATACATTTCTCTTGATGGTAAGCACAATACTGATGATGTCCTATATGTGGAAGGTCTGAAGCATAATTTTTTAAGTGGTGGATAGATGGTTGATAAGGGATACAATCTTCAATTCAAGGATGGAAAGCGTAGAATATTGGGGAGTTCTAGAAATGTGATTGCTTCTGGTACAAAAAAAAAGGTAATATCTTTCACCTGAATGTTGCTAGTAAAAGTTGTATGATTGCTCAAGTTGATGAAAATTGGTTGTGGCATAAAAGAATGTGTCATGTTAACTTTGACAATATTATCAAGATAAGTTCTACTTAGGCTGTGAGAGATCTTCCTAAGTTGATGAAACCTACTAATACTATATGCAAGGAATGCAAGTTAGGGAAGCAAACTAGAGTTTCATTTTGGAGAAAACAACATTTTTCAAATGAATTGTTGGAGCTTGTGCATACTAACTTGTGTGGCCCTTCTAGAGTCATAAGTTTACATGGATACAAGTATTTCATGTTACTTATTGATGATTATTCTAGAATGATGTGGGTTACTTTCTTAAGGTAGAAATATGAAGCTCTAGAGAAGTTCAAGATCTTTAAGGCTATGGTTGAGACAAAGATAGGTCTGAAGATTAAATGTCTAAGATCAGATAGAGGTGGTGAATTCACTTCCGGTGAGTTTAATTCTTTTTGAAGAACATGGAATAAAGAGACAATTATCTGCACCGTGGACCCCTCAACAAAATGGAGTTGTGGAAAGGAAGAATAGGACAATTGAAGAAGCTGCTAGAACTATGATGCTAGAAGGAAATGTTCCTCATATCTACTGGAGAGAAGTTGTGAGTACTATTGTTTACACTCTCAACTAGGTACAAGTCAAAGGTGATAATAGTAAGACTCCTTATGAGCTATAGTATGGTCATAAGCCTACTATTAGATATTTCAAAATCTTTGGGAGTAAATGCTATATCAAAAGAGATGAAGATATAGGAAATTTTGATGCTAGGAGTGATGAAGGTATCTTTCTTGGTTATTATACTAAAAGTAAGGCCTACCGGTGCTATAATAAGAGATTGAGGAAAATGGTTGAAAGTGCAAATGTCAAGGTTGATGAAGACATAACTAGACCATCCAGAACCTGTGGATATGATTCAGATGATCATAATGACATTAAAAATTTAAAAGAAAGAAAGTTAAGACTTCAAATCAAGTTCAAATCATTATGGTGAATCATGAAAATCAAGAGGAAGGAGAAACTAGTGAAAGTGCAAAAGAGAGATGACAAGAGTTTGAAGTTCAAGAACATCCTAAGACTCCAAGGTATGTAAGATTAAATCATTCAGAAGATTAGATCATAGGTGATAAGAACAAAGGTGTTCAATACTGTTTGATTTCAAAGATTGAGCCTACTAATGTCAATGAAGCATGCAAAGATGAACATTGGGTTGAAGCAATGAAAGAAGAACTACAACAAATTGAGAAAAATGATACATGGATTCTTGTTCCTAGACCTAAGGACAAAAATGTAATTGGAACTAAATGGGTCTTTAGAAACAAACTGAATGAGCAAGGTGAAGTGGTTAGAAACAAAGAAAGACTGGTATGTAAAGGATATTCTCAAATGGAAGGAATTGAATTTGAAGAAAATTTTGCCCCTGTTGCTAGGATTGAAGCTATGAGATTATTTCTTGCTTATACTGCTTACAAAAACTACAAGGTTTATAAGATGGATGTCAAGTTAGTATTTTTAAATGGCAAACTGGAAGAAGTGTATGTTGAGCAACCTGATGGATTTCAATTGACTAAACAAGGAGATATGGTTTTTCGGTTGAAGAAAGCACTGTATGGACTTAAGCAAGCCCCTAAAGCATGGTATGCCAAATTGGACAAGTATTTGTTGAAGCTTGGATTTAACAAAGGTACTGCTGATAGTAATTTGTATTTCAAGATTGATGATGATAAAGATTTGATTGTTGAAGTCTTTGTTGATGATATCATTTTTGGAGGAGATGATGGTTTGTGCATGAAGTTTGTTGATGAGATGCAAAATGAGTTTGAGATGTCTATGATTGGAGAGATGAAATTCTTTTTGGGATTTCAAATCACTCAGGTAGATAAAGGAATCTTTATATCTTAGTCCAAGTATGTGAAAGAATTGTTGAAGAAGTTTGGTATGGAAGATTCAAAGCTAGTTGGTACACCCATGGTGACCGGATGTAAGTTGACACAAGATGATGATTCCCTAAAAGAAAATCAGACTAGATACAAATCAATGATTGGTGGATTGCTTTATTTGACTTAAACTGGACCTAATATCATGAATTTTGTATGCATTGTTGCAAGATTTCAAGCTGATCCTAAGGAATCTCATGTGACTGTTGTGAAGAGGATTTTCAAATACTTGAAGGGGATAGTTGATTTTGGCCTATGGTACCCTAAAGATGATGATCTTACTTTGAGTGCCTTTACTGATGCTGATTGGGCAGGAAATGTGAATGGCAAAAAAGTACTAGTGGTGGTGCATTTTTCTTGGGTAAGAAGTTGATTTCATGGTTAAGTAAGAAGCATAATGCCATTTCTTTATCTACTGCAGAGAATACATTACTGCTGCTAACAATTGTACTCAAGTATTGTGGATGAAGTAGATGTTGAAAGATATTAGAGTTATGTATGATGAGCCTATTTCCATATTCTGTGATAATTCAAGTGCAATTAACATTTCTAAGAATTTGGTGCTGCATTCAAAGACCAAGCATATATCTATCAAGTTTCACTTTTTGAGAGAGAAGGTGAGTGAAAAGGAAGTTAGACTGGAGTATGTGCCCACTAAGGAAAAAATTGCAGAGATCTTTACCAAGCCTTTTCCTAAGGATACTTTTGAGTATCTCAGAGGGAAGTTAGGGGTGATTACCCCTCCTAATCATAACTAAGATGCATTGAATTGCATCAGCCCACACATTTCATAATCATATCTTGATCTGGATTGATGTTTTGGTGGCTGCTACTCAGGGGGAGTAGTCAGATGTTCAGATATGTGGTTCAAAGCTTATGTGTATCTTTGTCATTGATGTCAAAGGGGGAGAAGATTCATGTGAAAAAATATAAATTATCTGGGGAGAAGAGTCACGTGGGGAGAAAGATTCATGAGGAGTTGAGGAGAAAAGAGTCAGAATCTATTGGGGAGTAAGTGCTAAGAGATAGTTGCGTTGATGGTGTTTTTCACATCACGTGTTGCCATCAATGCCAAAGGGGGAGATTTTTGGATGTTGTGGTTGTGTTGCTGATATGTGGTTGTCATTGATGTCAACACTATTGGCCTTTAAGATATTAGAATCTATATATGTCGAGGATATTGATAAAATTGTAATAAATAAGTTGCAGGTTGACAGTGGTGAAGTGAAGTTTAGTTTGTAGGTTTGCACAATATGTTGATGATCAAAGGTTGTGGATTAAAGGGTTTAATGTCGAGTATATCTAGTTTATCTATGTTAAGTTTCAGAGATCTGCATGAAGATTTGATCAAGTTATGAGTATTTGTGTTTTGACAGTTTTTCTGTTGCTTCAGTTGGTGTTCCTAAATGAAGATAATGCAATTCTAGTAATTTTAGTTGTTGCAGATGCTTCTCTAGTGATTCATGATGTTTGTGGATGTTTCTAGATCACTCTCTATCCGTGTTGCATGTCCACATTGATCGTCGTGCTCATGATTGGTGATTTTCTCTTGCGTGTTCATGTTCTTCATGTTCATGGCCGACAGGGTAATTGTAGCATGTTGTGAATCTTCGAGGAATAATTTTTGAAGATGTTTCATGTTTGAGGATTTTATTTTGGGTCTTCACTATGTTGTTGCTGTCCTTGGTTGATTCACATTGAAAATTATTTATTGTTTTGGGCTGACAATTTGCATATGTTTTATTATCTTGTTGAAGACGACATGTAGCGATGTAATCTCTAGTTGCAAATATATATATATGAGCGATTGTTTATTCCATTTGGAGTAATTCCTGTGTGTGAGATGTGAAAATAATGTCCTAATCATTTGAAGGAAGAAGCAGAGTGTGAAGAAGTGTTCATGTGCTTAATCGAAACTGTAATCAGGCATTAGCAGATGCTATTCTCTTAGTTCAAAATCTTGCGGATGTAATCCAAATATTTCTATAAGATAGTATGTCTTCCTTTGGGCAGTGAGCCTTGTATTTGAGCAGTGAGCTCCAAGTAGTGTGCCTGAATGCATGTGCATTCCCCATTTCATTCTTTATACTTTCAACAGGGTATAATCTTATGGACTGACCTCCACCGTGGTTTTTCCTCTAATAGGGTTTCCACTTAAAAAAATCCTGGTGTTATGAGTGTTTATGATGTGTTGAATGATTTATGCTTTCATAGTTACTAATTAGATATGAGAATAGGGTTAATAATTTTGAATTTTAGTGAAAATTGATTCACCCCCCCTCTCAGTTGTCTTCCCTTGTGTTGCCAACATGTAGAACAAGGAACAATGACCAATGAAAATCCAATTAAAATAATAAGTGTCAAACACTCACAATATCGTACCTTAGAACTTGGGCCAACCATCTAAATATGCAATACAAGAATATATCACGATATAGAATAAGGCTTTTTTGAAAGGTGAAAGGGATTTGTGCTAACACCTAGAGGCATTTCACACCATCACAAATTCATATGTGGGCACTTAATTTTAACCTATGAAATAAAAATTTACTACGATAAAGACATGAATCAACACACTAATGATAGGTGTCCTTATTTCATAAACTCACAACCTAAAGTGAAATATCAAGAATGATCATGTGGTATAACAAACTTGTGCAATAAAATATGAGGATGACACATGGATTGAACAAGGATTGTGATGGGACCCATAGCTTAAAAGAGTGATAAAGGTACTTAAGATATCATATTAAAGCATGAACATTATCTTGGGAGAACTAGTTACTAGGATAAAGGGGGTGGGTCAACACATGAACATAAAGGATTCACCAAGGTATTTAAAATTTTAGAAACTAGATAAGAAAGTTCCAAATTAGAACAAAATATGATAGAACTAAGGCACAGGCTAAAAGGTCTGAAGTACCTAAGGTTTTAGACTAATGAAATTCATACAAGAAACCATAGTTTTATTAAATCTCTAATAGATTGCAAGTCTTTTGATCCAAATTTTAATAAAAGTGATTTAGTATTAAAGTGGCAAGAAAGAGCTACCAAAGTAGGGACAAAAATGAAATTTAACTAATTATAGAGAAGCCCTTTCAATGTTAGCTATAAATGAATAATGCTTGTGAATTGGGAGATGAGAAAAGCAAAGGTCTTGAAAATCCCTTTGAATGAGATTTTTTTGAAATATTTTAATTAAATAGTTAGGATAGCTTGTTTTCTTGGAAGTTGTGTTCCCTTCTTTTCAAATAAGTGCAAGTTGTACAAGTTTAGTTAACTAGCACTTGCACCCAGAGGAGGTGCAAGGAATACACCGATAGAATTGTATAGTTACCTGGAAATTATGGCCCACTTCTCCCATGGGGCAAAGAAATGCTAGTATGTAGATGTCGTTGGAGGGTCTTAGTGATTGAAAAATGGTATGTGCTCTAATTAATGGCTGTCTGTAAATAAATCTTTCTTAATTTTTGAATACATTCATTTCTTCCATTTGATCGAATTAGACAATTTCATATACCACATCAATGTTTAGATTTTTAATTGTCATAGAATTTCAAACCTTATTATCAACCATCTCTTGAAGATGAACTAAGGAGTCCAGTCCATTGGTCTTTACCATATAATCTCTATGAAAATGAACTAATAGTTTCTAGGACTTCAAACTTTATTATATATATTAACTTTAATTTGTTTGCAGTCCATTATATATATTAAGTGAAAAAGTATATATATTAACTTTAATTTGTTTGCATTCCCTTCTTCTCTGGAAGGTCTTCAAATAGCTACAAGTGAAGGTAAGTAATTACCCACTTATAGCCACAAAATTTCTTTTTTCAAAACAAACTTACGGTAAGTCAAAACTTATCCTTTCCAGCTACAAAAAAGGATAGAAAAAAAATTAATTATGTAAATAATTTTTTTCATTTCTAGTTGCAAAAAGGACAACAAAAGTAATTTACTTATGTAAATAAAATTTATCATTTCCAGCTGCAAAAAAGGACAATAGAAAAATTTAACTATGTAAATAATTTTTTTCATTTCTAGCTGCAAAAAGGAAGCATAAGTAATTTACTTATGTAAATAAAATTTATCATTTCCAAGGACAGCAGAAAAAATTAACTATGTAAATAAAATTTATCATTTCATAAGATTGACAACAGTGAATGGCAAGGATTATGGGTTTCAATTTTCATACAATAAATCTATTGAAATAGCAAACTAGTAATGAATTTCATTTACAATCTACAGATTAAAAGTCTTATCAAAATATTTTAATATAACCAAAATGAAACAAATTAATACAGATACCTAAAAATAATACTGCAAAGAGTAAGAAAACCGACAACCATAGCGTCCTCTCACTCGTGCAAACTAAATGCACTCAATACTTACGATGTTGATGGTAACTAATGGAAACAATAAAATATACAAGGTCATAGGATACTAGAGCTTCCTTATCTAAAAGTGCAAGCTGTAACATAGGGAAATTCACAGATTAAGCAATACAATGCATAAAATCAAACTAAACCTACACTAACAACAAAGAACAATGTAATATAAAAGCATAAATACAAGAATGATCTCACAAAATATCTATGTAATTCCATGAATAACCTCGATTGCACTTCTCCATTTTATTGTAGTATAGTAATTTCCCTCAGATTTCTCTTAAGTGTGCAAGTATAGCCTCATGATAGTGTTAATAGCAAAACATCGAAGATTAAGAAAGTTGCTTCCAAAACTCATAAGATTTTGGGAGGAGTAATAATGATGAAGGTAAAGCCAATTTATAGAAAACATGGTTTTTGAATGATAGGCTCAGATTAAAAGATAAATCGACGATTAAGATTGAAAGATGTGACATGCATTCGAATTAGGGTTGAATTAGTGCGAGTTAAAAAGCATAAAAGGTGGAGATTAAATTAAATAATAATTTAATCTTTAGTTAAGACTGTTCAAAACTTAGAAGAATAAAGTTTGCATGTAAAGATAAAGATTGTTGAAGATAGATGATGAGAATAAATTAATTAAATAATTAAAGTTATTTAATTAATAAAAGTTTGCACGTAGAAGATACGAATAAATCTAGATAACTGAATGATTAACCCAGAAAGTCTGTTCGTTAAAAACAATCAAATATTAAATCAAGAGATAATTGACTGATCTAATTAAATCTAGACTTAAGTGATAAATGACTAATTAGATAACAAAGAGATTATCTAATCACAGAGGAATATGCCATGGATAAACCCTTTTATGAATTAAATAATAATTTAATTCAACATTCCAGATTTTGGATTAAATTAAATAAATAAAGATTTATTTAATTAAAGATAGAAAATGCTAAAGAATAATTAAATAATTAAAGTGATTATTTAATTATAGTTGAAAGTGTGATAGGAATAAATTAAATAATAGTTTATTTAATTTTAGAAAGAAGATAGATTTAATTAGCGACATAATTAAATAAATAATATTTATTTAATTAATCAAGGAAGAATAAAGGTAAGAATGAATTAATTAAATAATTAAAGTTATTTAATTAATAGAGGACAAATGACTTTAGAAACTAATTAAATAATTAACATTATTTAATTATGAAAATGAAGATAAGAATTATGATGAAATTAGAGTCGTAGGCCTAGGACAATTTTTAGTGTCTACAATTTTCCCCCCTTTGAGATAATGTCATTTCAACGTTTGTCTCGAAGAATAAAAAATAATATGCCCCAGTCATGCCCCAGTTTGAAATAGGTAAGGGTATGCCCCCTTGAGAAAATTGATGAATTTTTGAAAAATTCAGAAAAATTGGGAAATTGCCTTGATTAGGTAATTTAATAGCCAGAAGTTCGATGGTGGCGACATAAATTAGTTTTGGCGAGTTTTGGTATGTGAAATGATCGTTGGAAGTATGTAAATAGTGTGTCCAATACAAAGGTTTGAAAGAAAACCCTCCAAAACCCTAGGTATAAATAGGAATTGGGTGAAAAATGAATTCATTTGCACCCCTCAAGTTTGAAAAACATTGATTTTGGTCTAGAGCTATTAAGTAGAATGTCGCATGTTCCATACACAGAGCATTATGGATATTGCATCGGGACTTTCCGACGGTCAGTCGATGCAGGACCCCTAGTACATACCCCAAAGCCAACCTTTGAATTTTTAATTTTCATGCAATTTTAGGACATTAAAGTTTTATTTTCAAATGTGTCATTTCGCGTTCAACGCATATGTGTTCATATGTGACACATCTGCTCGCGATACAACACGTATGTGAAAACACGTCAAGGCTCATTTTCAATTTTAGTTTAGATCAACACATTTGTCTTATTATGAAATGCATTTGTAGTAGTGAGTCGCATATGTTTTAATGCACCACATTTGATTTTTTAATGCATATGCATGATTGCTCGCATGGCTGCCTTGTGTGGCAGATGTGTATTTTGTGACACATGTGTGATGTTAAATGACACATTTGAATTTATGTGATGCATTTGCAATGTTTAATAACACATTTGCATTGTGCAATGCATTTGATAATAAAATGACACATTTTCCTGTCAATTTTTTTTGAAATTTTATGGTGTAAAAATCGGCTTCATGTTTTTGACACAAGGTATTTGTTATGCATTTGCAGGTTGTTTTGGATTCGATATATACCTGAGAGTCAAGGCCAGTGACATATGAGTTGCAGGACCAGTTATGTAGTGCAGAGAGATGAGCGATATGGCATCTTGGACTACATCATGTGACATTTATGCCCACCATTCGGGCAAACTGAGGGATGCTCATCACACTTTGTGAGCGATGGCACTCATAGACTTCCTCTTTTCATTTTCCCATAGGAGAGGCTATTGTTACATTAGAGGATGTCTATAGGATACTTCAGTTACTGATTAGGGGTGAGAGGTTCTGCTATGATACCCAGAGGGGTTATAGCGAGATCACTCATTATTATGAGCATGAGGACTTTAGATAGCTTGGTATTGAGGATTATGAGATCATATGGCATGTAGTCGCAGATAGATATGAGCGGATGGATTGTTTACATTTATTGGTGGGATTGTGCTACCAGACCATCGAGGGAATGGGTTTCTTGTGGGCTGGGGGGAGATGTTGGTAGGGATGTTGGAGAGGTAGGTTGTATATGCATGGGGCCCTTGTCTTCTAGTGATGTTATACTTTCACTTGCACGACATAGCCTACAGAGAGGCGCAATCCATGAGTTGTGGGATGAAATTATTGATGATATGGGCATGGGAGAACATTGTTGTTTTCCACCCACTAGTCGTATATGAGCTTGATGATCGATCTCCCTATGTATTTCGTTATGTTAGGACTATTACACATACTCATGTTGGAGACAGAATACTGGAGGCACGCGATTGACACCCTTGTTCAGTTTATATGGAGACCATACATGGACTGTACACAGTGGCGTGATGAGCATTGACACCTTCCTTTCTATCGATAGAAACAATATTTGATCAGGAGGACTATTTCCAGTGTTCATGTCATTGAGAGACACCTACCAGATAGAGTGCTCTGACAGTTTGGTGAGGTTCAAGATGTGTTGCAGGGGCAAGCTGAGTTTGCTTGATTTTCTAGGGAGGTTCCTCTATGGGGGCCACAGATTCTTGTAGTGACAGCAGAGGCAGATATAGATGCATTGCATCTAGTATAGTGGATATGGAGGGATGGAGTTGTGGATGTCGGGATGATAGTACACTATGATGCTTGGTGGGCACAACATAGGCCTGTGCCTTTAAAAAATCCTGATTAGCTAGCACTTGTAGAGCGTTGACAGACAAGCCCACGGGGTTGACATGGTGGTAGGGGAGGTGATAGAGGTGGTAGATGAGGAGGTGATGATGGAGGAGGAGGAGGTGGGAGGGGTGGTCGATGGGATTGATGAGGTGGTAGAGGTCGGGGCGAAGATTTTTCACCCATCCATGAGGGTGGGAGGGAGGGAGAGAATGTCCCCATGTTGGAGGTAGGTGGAGGTGTGGAGGTCATCGCTGAGGAGGCCATAGGGGAGGAGGCTATTAGGGAGGAGGCCATTGGAGAGGAGGAGGCCATGGGTGAGGATGCCAAGTTGGATTCCCTTGATCTATTACAGGCAGGATATATGGATGTAGATGATGATCCCGAGGAGGAGATGAGGGATTAGGAGAGAGAGCTCTGAGACCGGATTTTTGAGGAGTGGGATGTTGATGAGGGGGAGAGGCCATGACGAGAGGAGGAGGGTCCCATAGATTAGCAATTGGCTGATTTGCAGGCCAAGGTAGAGGCCTTGGAGGAGCAGATTGGAGTTGTGACAATGGAGAGAGATGAGATATGGATGGAGAGGGATGGTTCCCACTTGGAGAGAGATCAAGTGATGGCATAGATGCAGGAGACTGAGCAACGATTTGTGGAGTTTACAAATCTTTGCATTGGACCAACTATAGCTATGGCTTAGGAGTTGGTTAGGGCTGGTGATACGGAGAGATATTACAAAGATTTATATGAGCAAGAGGTACCTCCTGAGAGATGGGCTCCTAGTGCTTCTCAGATGCCTAGCAGTAGATCACAGAGCAGGTCATCACATAGTAGATCCCAGAGCACTAGTGGTGTCCTAGGACCTCACAGATCAGGACCTTATGATAGGCCGCCTTATGCACAACGATCATCAACACCTCCCCGTCATTCACCTCCTCATTATCCTCATCAGAGTATTGGGAGTTTAGATTAGGGACATGTTTTATATTTGTAGACATTGTATTTTGATTATAGAGCTTGTGAGCTCCATTTTGGGACATACATTCTGACATTGTACTGTGACACTTTTTTCTTAGCGATATATATATAATTTTTGGTGGTGATTATATGATATGAAATTCTTGATATGATCATGTAGTCTTCTATTTATGCATGTGTTATGGATGCTAATGTTTACTTTATGATGTTAATGCAGTCTATGATGTTATGTTGATTCTATATGATGATGTATCCATTTATTTTTATAGTATTGTGGATGTCATGTATGCATTTATGATTATGAGATGCAATGTGATTTATGTATTTGCAATGCCATGTAAATATATTTACTATGATAATATGCTATGCAGTTTATGATGGTGAATGCATGTTATGTCATGGATTCCTAGATGCGATGGATGCCTATATATATATTTTGTTTTGTTTTCAAATGCAACATATATGTATGACAATGTCTAAATGGCATTCTTAAGATGAATGCATATGTAGGATGTGTTCATTTTTTGTTGTGTGTCACATGACTCCATCATAATGCAAGAAAGAAGAAATGTTAGTGCAAAAAAGATGAATAGTAACATAAAAGACATGGATGTTAGTACTAGAAATCTTCAATGTTTTGCTGAAACATAATAGGCCTTGCATTAAATCATCATTGGGCATTAAATGATACAAATGGACAACAAACACCATGTGAGACATCCTCGAGGAAGCTAGTAACTTGACTCAAAGAAAAATCCAAAAGAAAGTCGACAAACAATAGTCAAAGAAAAAGAGTCCTGATATATCGTTGCTTCTCTAAATCCTTCATGGGACATCCTCGAGAAAGCTAGTAACCGGACTCAAAGACAAAGACAAAAAGAAAATATAAGAAAAAACAAGCCACAATGTCAACAACCAATAAAAATATTTGCCAAAATTTGATCTGTTTGTTGTTTAATTGTCTAGGGATTGATAAGATGATTGGTTGATAAAGCTTGATTTCAGGAATGGCACATACCGTATAAGACATTGAGTCTGGTTTCGATCATGTGACTATCTGTATAAGGCAATGATAAAGCTTGGTTTTAGAGAGACACATACCGTATAAGACATTGAGTCTGATTTTGATCATGTGACCACCTGTATAAGGCAATGATGATTGTTTGACTAAATGATCATGTCTGTTTTCAAGAAGGACACATCCTATATAAGACATAAGTTGATTGTTTTGGTTATTGCTTTGGCAATTTGTTTGATTTGACTTGATGACCTTGTTGACTTGTTTGTCTTGTTGATGCGTGACTTGTCTTGATGTTCTGAAAATTGTTTGTGTTTGATGACCATGTCTGAATTATTTTGACTGAAACGACGAACCCTAAAGGATTGACCTAGTGCGGCCTTGGGGGCTTATCGATTGATGGCCTTGCCTACATTATACACGTAGAGACCTCGTAGTTTGACTAGACTTTGACAAGACTTGACTAAAAAAGATTTGATTTATTTGAAGATATCTGATGTGTGTGATAGTGAAAGTGACGAACCCTAATGGACTGACCTAGTGCAGCCTTAGGGGCTCATCGATTGATGGCCTTGCCTACGTTATACACGTAGAGACTTCGTAGTTCGACATGACCATTGACTTTGTTTTATTTACAAAGAATTGAGTCATGATTTTATACAGACAAACCTAAAAAGACTGACCTAATGCCTCAGGGGCACATCAACAGATGACCTTGCCTACGTCCAGTTGTAGAGGCAACATAGTTCGACAATGACAAAGACTGACTGATGCAACTGACTTTGACTCTATTTTTGGATTTTTGATATGTTTTGATTTTTTTCTTGTCTTTTTAAAGTTTTTATTGATGTTTTTAGATTTTTTCAAGACATTTTGTTATGTTTTTGGATTTTTTTTAGGACATTTTGTGATGTTTTTGGATTTTTTCAATGGTTTTACCTCCTTAGAACAACCACTATAAGAACCAAATGATGTAAATGTCTGCCCCCAATCGGGTATAAGACCAATTTATTTTGAATAGGATGGAATGGGGATGTGAAGTGTGGTCGATGTCAATCGTTCCAAGTTATGGAAATGACAACCATTTATTATGGGTGGTATGTGTAGGTGGTGGATAGGAAAGATAGGTGATATGACTAAAAAGTTAGGTTGGAATGATGGTAGACAAAGAAGCAGAGTCGATTACACATGGCACCTATTTGCCAGGTTTTCACTATGGTACTTATCCAAAGCACCACCAAAGTGGTTTTCACTATTGGACGACTTATTTCTCTTTACTATTTTTTTAATTTTTTTTATGTTACCAAGATGCATGTTTTCCAAGTTTTCACCTAGGTAACAATTTTTTTGATTTTTTGATTTTTTTTGTATTTTTTGATGATTAAGACAAGGCTCTCAGAAGCTATGCATATAATTTTTTTAGATGAAGGTTGCTGATTGGTGTTGATAGTGGTTCGCCTTCAAGGGTAAAGAGTTGGTATGCTCTTGATCCAAAGGCTTCTGTGACAATATAGTGTCCTAACCAGTTTAGTTCAAACTTTCCTGGTTTTTCTCTTTTTACTTGATTCTTTGGATTTTCCATTAAGACTAGGTCACCAATGTCAAAATTTTGATTCAAGACTTTCCTATTGTAGCTACGATGAAGACGATTTTGATATTCTTGAAGATGATCTAATTCCTTTTGTCTTCATTTGTCCAGGAACTCTAGCTAATGTAGTCTTGACACGCGATACTCTTCATCGTCAATATGCCCTTTCAAAGATACCCTTAGGGAAGGAATATCGACCTCAATAGGTAAAATGGCCTCAAAACCAAATACCAAGGAATATGGAGTGGCACCAGTAGGAGTACAGATGCTTGTGCGGTAAGCCCATAAGGTAGGGTTAAGCTGTAAATTCCAATCATGACCAACATCATTGATAGTCTTTTTAAGGATTCTGAGGATTGTTTTGTTAGATGCCTTAGCTTTCCCATTACCCTATGGGTAATATGGAGTGGGAAAGTGGTGTTGGATATGGAATTCTTTGCATAGGTGACATAATTCTTGGTTATTAAATGGATGATCATTATCCGTGATTATGGATTGAGGAACACCATACCGACAAATGATATAGTTAAGGATGAACTTAGAAATCTGTGTGTCGGTAATGTAGGTCATAGGAATGGCTTCAATCCACTTGGTAAAGTATTTTGTTGCAGTAACGATGAATTTGACCGTTGGAGGATGTAGGATGTATCTTACCTATGATATCAAGTCCCCATTGGGCAAAGGGCCATGGTGACGTTATTGGCGAAGCTCCTGTGTTGGTGCGTGTATCAAGTCTCCGTGAATATGACACTGTTGACATTTCTTGACAAAAACATGAGTCCTTTTCCATCGTAGGCCAATCATAGCCCAGTCTCATAATATTCTTAGCTAAGGTAGGACCGCTAGAGTGGGATCCACATATACCCTCATGTACCCCATGCAAGGTCACTTGTGCTTCTTTAGTATCGAGACATCTCAATAGGGTATTGTCTAGGGCACGTCTATAAAGGGTATCTCCTATGATGGTATACTTAGCTAACTTATGGATAAATGTCCTACGTTGGTTGTTTGAGAGGTCAGGGGGTAGGATTTCAGCATTGAGGTAGTCATATATGTCTTTGTACCATGGAGAATTGGGACCAACAAGTTCACACACCATTTCTGAATCTAGGACGTCAAAGGCAAGGACTAAAAGTTGTTCTACCAAAAAATCGAATTTAGGCATGTTGCTAGGTATGTCCAAAGTGAACCAATAGTTGCCATGGTGTCTGTTTCCCTATTCTAAATGTGAGTTATTTGATGAAAGACGATATTGACAAAATATTGTTTGAGATTATTTTCCATTCGCTTGTATGGGGCGAACTTTTCATCTTTGGTTTCATAGTCATCATTAACTTGTTGGACTACCAGTTGAGAATCACCATAAACTTGTATGTGCTTAATCTTCCATTTGATTGCCATTCATAATCTTGTTACCAGAGCCTCATATTCTGCTATATTATTGGTACATGGAAAAGCAATTTTGAATGACTTAGGAATAGTGTCGCCCTGTGGTGTGATAAACAGTATGTCAAATTTTGAACCATGATTTGTGTGGGACCCATCAACTTATAACTTCCATGTCATTCCTTTGTCAAGAGTAAAGATGAACTCATCAAGAATATATGAAACTAG
This sequence comes from Sequoia sempervirens, assembly GCA_007258455.2. NCBI lineage: Eukaryota > Viridiplantae > Streptophyta > Pinopsida > Cupressales > Cupressaceae > Sequoia > Sequoia sempervirens. The sequence goes on along the minus strand of VDFB02047230.1, from coordinate 252,264,084 downwards.
AGGATGATCTGCCTTAATCGGTGCATCTACCAGCTGGTCAACAATAACTGTTCCTTTTATAGCTTTTCTTTCTACATACTAGATATCGTATTCACTAAGTACCATTACCCATTTAGCTAGTCATCATGTTAATGCTACTTTACTAAGGAGATACTTCAAAGGATCTATCTTTGCGACCAAATTTTTTTGGTGGTTTAACATGTAGTGCCTAAGTTTTTGAGTAGCGAATACTACCGTAAGATAAGCACATTCTATGGTACTTTAATTGATCTCATAACCTACCAAAGTGTGGCTGATATAATAGATTGCCCTTTCATGACCCTCATTGTCATTCTGTGCAAGTAAGGCTCCTAGCATTGATGTGGTTGCTGAAATGTATAGTATCAAAGGGAATCCCTCAGTATGTGGAATTAACACTGGTGGTGTGAGTAGGTAATCCTTGATTTGTTGAAAAGCTTCTTGAAATTTACCTGCCCAAACAAATGGCACCCCTTTTCTGAGTAGATGTTGGAAGGGATGTGTCTTGTCTGCTAACTGCACTATGAATCATCTGATAGACTGCAGTCTCCATTGAAATGTCTGTAGTTGACTTATATTGGTTGGTGGAGGCATGTCCATTATAGCTTTCACTTTTTCGGGGTCCACTTCAATGCCTGGTCGAGAAATAATGTATCCTACAATTTTTCCTGATTGCACGCCATATACACATTTTTTTGGATTTAGCTCCACTTTGTATTCTTCTAGTCTTTGAAAAATCTTATCTAGGACTTGTAAATGATCAACCCTTGTCAATGATTTAGTTATTAGATCATCCACATAGTCTTCCATAAGAGTGTGTATAAGATCATGGAAAATAGTTGTCATGGCGCATTGATATGTTGCTCCGACATTTTAAGTCCAAAGGGCATGATGTTCCAACAATAAGTTCCCCATGGACAAGTGAAAGTTGTCTTATGTTGGTCTTCAGGTGTGATTTTGATTTGATTATATCCCAAGAAACCATCCATAAGAGATAACATTTCATATCCTGTTGTCAGGTCCAAAATCATGTCAATATTTGGCAGAGGAAAGTCATCTTTAGGACATGCTTTGTTTATATCTCAAAATTATTTACAGATGCAGATGCCCCCTGTTGGTTTTGTCGTTGGTACGAGATTGGAAATCCAGTCTACATAGTCAATTGATATGATAAAGTTGACATCTAATAGTTAATAGAGGTTTACGGGATGGTTAGCTGATTAATTAATTTGGGATTAATTTTAATTAATGATCTTATAGGAATAAAAGGATGGGGAGTAAGGTTAAATAAATTTAATTAATTAAATTTTAGAAGAAAGGAGAAATTAATAAAATAAAATTTAATTAATTTTTAGAGAAAAAAGACAAAGTTATTAATTAATTAATTAATTAATGATTAACTATGAGAGGCTTAGATTTGGGGTGCCACAATAATGCATTGGTTCAATGCCAATTTTTTTATTGAAAGGATTTTTATAGGGTTTATTAGTGTTCTCTTAATTGTGTTTCTCTCTTTATTCTTGATTTTCTATTCTTTATTCTTGTTATTTTCTAAGTGCTAATATTTTATATGCTAAAACTATACTCAAACTATTTTAGACCAAAAAACTTGTAATTCTCACTTGCATGAAGATTTTGAATATTTCCTTTTAGGAGAGTCTTCCAAGAAAGGATAAAGGAATACTAATTCTAATAAGGGCAAGGAAGAGTTATTCAAGCAACATAATTGGAAGGTTAAGATACTATTGCTATGGACCAATATAAAGATCTAAAAAAGCATTGTAGTCATTATATCATTCATGAACATATTGATGTTATGATTGAAGTTGCATTCAAAATTAAACCCAAATAACAAGGCCAAAAGTGGTGAAACCAAGGATGATTAGGATGTGGAAAACAGGCTATGACACACAACTACCAATGTCATGAATATAGAAAAGAAGCATGAAAAGATGAATAAGATTTTTCTACTCAAATTATAAGCCAAGAAAATAAGGGAGAGTTCATTTGTGTAGATCCCCATTATCAATTTAATTTAATTTTAAACAAGTCAAAAGTATTGGGTTGAAAACATATGATCATCCTCATCAATATCAATTTGGTTAGGTGAAAAAGGGTGTGAAAATTAAAGTTACAAATAATTTGATATTATCAATCCACAGAGAATTGAAAAAATGGATGCAAATGTAATTCCTCTTGATGATTTTGACATAATTCTTAGACTAGGTATTTCTATAATGTTTGACACTAACAAGAAATGCAAGGTTTTGGATGAGTTGTTTGACATATTTTTAGTAAATGTTCTATGAGACCAAAGGTTTCTCACCAAGAAGGTATGTAGATAATGAGATTTAATTGCCTCCCATATATATTTTAATTAACATTAAAATTTACTTGAAATCACTCTTTGAGAGCAATGAGATCAAAAAACAATTTCCCTGGTTGATAGAGAAGTTGCTCCTTCAACCAAGAACTCCACCATGTAGTTCACCTATATTCATGGTATGAAACAAAGCTAGTTTTTGGAGTATTGTATTGATTGCAAGGCATTGAAAACTATCACTACTATAATAGCTATGCCCTCCCAAAAATGGATAATTTATTGGACCAACTTCAACATGCTAAGTTTTTCACAAATTTGTATCTTATGCCTAGATATCACCAAGCTCACAAGGAGGAGGATGTATGAAATATAACTTTCATAAAATAACAATGTCTATATGAATGATTATTCTTACTTTTGGTTTATGTAATGCTCTAGATGATTTTATGGGATTAACAAGTGAATTATTTGTGGATTCTCATTAATGCAAGTGTGATAGTGTATTTAGATGATATCCTAATATTTAGTGTAGTAGGGTAAGAACACCTTTGATTAACAACATTATTTTATTTATTAATTACATAGTACAAATTATTCCATGGCTGTATAAAGAAAGGTTGAAGTTAATAAATGCATGATTGATGGAAGCCAACTAAATCTAAACTAGTATAATAATTGGAAGTCAACTAAAGATGATCTAGCATGATTGGTGAAAGCTAACTAAATATAAATTAGTGTGATAGATAAGAGACAACTCAACCTAAACTAGATAAGTATTTATCACATGCATAAGACATGAGTGAATGATTGAATGACACAATTCCCTTAGTAAGCTTAAGTAATATAGTGGATAAATAAGTAAAAATGAGAGCAATAGTAGTCTAGTGGAATGAAATGAACTTCGAGCCTAGTTTGAATGTTTAACACTCATAACACCCATATCAAGAGCAACTTAGGGAGATAAAATGAAAAAAAGAGAGGCAAATTCTCAATTAGTTCCCAAAAACAATGTTTGATTAGGTAACCAATAGTGGAACTCCCTCTCAATAATAATAAAAGTGTTGGAGAAAGAAGAGAGGACTTGGAAGACACATGAAATAATATTATATAATAAAGTGATTTTACTTCACCAAGAAGATGAATGATTGCACCAAATAGTTTCAAATTGATGATAAGGAAAACTTGCATACAAATATTGAATATGGTCCACTTGCATCAAAATACATGTCTTCCCTTAGGAAGAGATGAAAAGAGGTGCATGCTAAAAGTTATCCCGTTTAAAGAAAGGATATGAAAGAGCCAAAAAAAGAATATCATATTGGATCAATGTTGAATAAAATTGGTGATGAAGAGATCTTAGAAACAAGTCATGGAAGAACCACTATCAAAGAAGAACCAGTAAGGAAGAACCAATAAAAAGATAAATCGTTCATAAGAGAAATTTTTGCACAAGAGGAGGAACATCAAGAAGCATCCTCAAAGTCCCTAACAAAGGATCCATAACACAAGGTGGATCCAAAAGTGATGAATAAGTTCCAAAAACATATGTGGGGAGCTCCCATGAAATAAGAAAACAAGGTCTTCTATGAAGAGAAGACAATCGAAAATGCAAGTCTCAACAAATAGGCTACCAATTTTGCATAAAAAGGAATCCCAAAGAGGTGGCTCTTTGATAAAGGAAAGATCCTATATGAAAATAGTGCTAGAGACACATCACAAGTTAACAATGTTAATGTTGTCACAAGAAAGTCCTCAAGCAATGTGTCATCATCTCCAAAATCATAAGTATTGTTAAAAAAAATGTAACATCCAAGAAAGCATCGGGCAAGGTATCACCAAATCATTACAAAAGAATCTGCCAGGCATTATAAGGACACTCAACATCCTCAATAAGATGTTTAAAACTAGTGGAAAAGAAGAACCATAGATTTTTAGAAATAATGTTTTGATTATTGAGTTGATCAAGGTATTTGAATGAGTTGGTTGTTTGTGGAACCTATCCTAAAAGATAGGGAAGAAGACCTCATTGTTTGAAGGTGTTCACATGCACTCATCATGAGGCATATTGAGTTTCATCCAAAATAATTTTAGGAGAAAAGTGTGTTTTTTAGTCACAAATTAGCAATGCACATTAAAACATACTTTTTTAATGTTGAATCCACAAATAAAAACAATAAAAAAGGGGCTTAAGTGGCCACTTTTTTTCTGAAATCAGGAAATACTGACCTTGGACGTGAAATTGAGGATAGCTACACTCAAAATTTTTAGATGGAACAAAAACAAGGACCGCAGTGCTCCGAGTCTACTTTCTAAACTACTAATTTATTTTGAAAATGGTTGAGATTAAGGGGTTCAAAAGAGGGACACACACAAATTGCTGTTGTTTCCCCAAAAAAACATAACATAGCAACTCTTGTGTGAAAAAAATGAGGGTATGGTTTTTTGTAGTATTTTTAAAATTGCTCTAGTTAGAAGTTAGATAACAGTATGTAGTAAGGACTGGATTTTTCCTGATAATTTTTTAATGAATATTTGATTTTTTATTAATTTTCTAAGTGGGCACTTCCTAAAAAGCAGAATTTTGGCCGTGCTCCCACTAATTTTTTTTGAAAGTAATAGATTTTTATTTTTTTATTTTTTTTAAATTTGTGGAATGGAGTCTAGTTTCTAAAAATGTAATTTATTTCAAATTGGGATGAACGGTTAATTTATAGCAAAAAAAATACCAAACACTGCTTTTTGAAGAAAAAGGGACATACAAACAAAAGAAATTATGGATGAAAGGCTTAACGTTGTTAGAAAGTGAAAAAAATTACATCGTTGGAAAGCTAATAAAGAATATCCATTACCCATGTTTCGATTTTTGATATTTTTCATTTAATTAGATCCTAGGTATTTACTTACATTATTATTTTAGCATTTGCATTGACATTACATTAACTAGGCATTATGTACTAGTGTATCTTTTGCCTTTTAATCTTGTAAATTAGTATTAGGAGTTTGAATTGAAGGCAAGGAAATTTCAAGCTTCACTCTTTTTACAATGGATCCCCAAAGACACTTGTAAAATTTACAAAAATAAATATCATTTATATGTGTGAAGATTTTAAGATTTTATAAAAAATATAATATGACAAATATAAGTATGTCACATAAGACTAAATAACTCATATTCACTTTTTAATATAAAATAAAGATTTAAAAAAAGTTAATCACTATTTTATAACATAAATTCAATTCTAAATTTTAAAATCTAATTGTAAATAGATTATACAGACAAAGTTAAATGAACAGTTTGACCTCTTTTCATTTATTTAGACCATAGATAGCCTACTTACTCATAAGCCAATACACTTTGAACATTGACATGTTGAAATCAATAAAGTTGCTCTTGACAAACATTGAAAGCATTAATACTCTATGCTATGTTTTATTTCCGTCCGCTTACGGACATAAAAACAAAATTCAATACCCAGAAAACACTGGCATCTAGAAATTGTGGGCTATTTCCATGCTGAACGGGTGAAGGAAAGAAAAATTAGGGTTCAGTTCAGTTGAGAAGAAATTTGAGGGCGTAGATCACCATGAAATGCCGACTCCCAATCTTGAAACAGGTAATCTCTACTACCCACCTTTTTTATTTCTCTTCATTCTTCCTACGCTCTCTATCTTCCTCTGCGAACAACCACAACCCCCCACACACTGACAAGTTTTTACAAGACATATCTCCTACCTCTAACGTTGTACAATTCAATAAATCCCTTAAGGCCCTCGGTAAATCGGGCGACATAAACAAGGCGTGGGACCTCTTCCATTCAGCCGTTACTAAAGGCCTTCCTCTCACTGTTGTAACCTTCAATGTGCTTTTGGACGGTCTTGGGAATGATGGTGATTTCCGTAGAATTTACTTTCTCCTCGCTGAAATGGAAGAGATGGGAATCCATCCAACTGTCATCACTTACAATACCCTCATAAAGACTCTGTGTACATTGGGTAAAATTGAGAAAGCACCTGAGCTCTTGCACAAAATGAGGAATAACCGTTGCTTTCCTAATATTGTTACCTACAACACCCTAATTGATGCTCTCTGCAAGAAAGGTAGGGTAGATGAAGCTCTCAGGTTATTGGTTCGAATGACATGTTCTCATTGTTCTCCAGATATTATTACATATAGCATCCTGATTGATAGTTTCTTCAAAGCCGAAAGAGTGAATGAAGCTCTAGCATTAGTATGCAAAATGATACAAGATGGCTATTCTCCTAACACCTACACTTATACTAGTTTGATAGATGGCTTTTTCAAGGCTGGGAAAACGGATGAAGCCTACAATGTGTTTGTACAAATGATGGAGTTTGGTCCTTTTCCCAGTCAAGTGACATTTGGTGCAGTTATTAATGGACTATGCAAAGATGGCAAGATGGAAAAGGCTTGGGATTGTTTTCATAACACGTTGAGAAAGGGTTTGCAACCAAATGTGATTACTTATAATATTTTGATAAGTAGTTTATGTGAATTGCATGAAATGGAAAAGGCGCAAAAGTTGTATAAAGAGATGTTAAGAAAAGGTTGTTCTCCAGATTTATTTACTTACAGCTCTCTGATTGCTGGTTTGTGTCAGAGTAACAGGGCAAGGGAGGCATTTACACTTTTTTCTCAAATGGAAGACAGGGGATGTCTTCCTGATGTGGTAATATTATATAATATTCTGACATGTGCATTCTGTAGGGCAGGACTTATGAGCATGGCATTTCAAATGTTAGACAAAATGAGAATAAAGGGTTTAAAACCGGATGAAGTGACATGCAACGCAATCATTGACGGCCTGTGTAAAACAGGTGATCTCATTAGCGCACATCTACTGAAGAATAAGATACTTGATGAAGGCATGATTCCTAATGTAAAGGTTTATAACTCTTTGATTAATGGTCATTGCAAAACTGGTGAAATGGATGAGGCTTTAAAGCTTTTTAAGAGCATGGAAATGGTTGGCATTATTCCAAATGTTGTAACTTATACCACATTAATTAATGGTCATTACAAAACTGGTGAAATGGATAAGGCTCTGAAACTTTTTAAAAGAATGGAAATGGTTGATATTACTCCAGATATTGTAACCTATAACATGCTCATTAAGACATTATGTAAAGAAGACAAACTTGATATTGCTCTGTCAATGTTAGATGAAATGAGAGCAAAAGGTTTGATTCCAAATGAGATCACATATAACACATTATTTGGTGGTGTCCGCAAAAGACGTGACTTGAGAAAAACCTTATTTTTGATGGATCAAATGCAGAAACAAGGCTGTGCTCCAAGTAATAGGACTGTTAAGATACTCTGCTGGCTGATTGATGTTGGTCAAATAGAAAAATTAAAAGACTTTGCACATAACAATGCTTTTATTATTTCTAAGCGGCCATACTTGTCATAACCTTAAAAGTGACAGATTGTTGAAGTCACTCTTGTATATTTCTTTTCTCTTTGTATGAAGCTGCGTCATCAATCTGAGGGTCTTTCTATGATTGGTATGATCTTTCGTTCAAAGATTGGAAAGGCGGACAATGCTATCTATATTTTCTAGTGGACAGATCTTTTCCGTGCCAAAACATTTCATTTTATTCAATGGTTGCACCGGCATGCAATTTTAACACCGCATTTCTAAATAAAGATTAAATATTTTCATAACTTCATATATACTATGAAGTACACTAGGCCAAGTTAAATTTGTGCATCTCTTGTATAGAGAATTCAGTATTTTGATCAAACAAAAAACTGAATCAAATCCAAAACTGAGCCCAGATCTTACCAACTCTCAATTGTACTCATTTTTTTCCGCTGCAAGCAAATGAGTCTGTCCAAGATTCCAAAACGTTTATACTAACCCTCAATTGTATACATTTTTTCCATTTCTCCCTGCATGTTTGAACTCTAGTCGATTCCACCAAAGTATACATAATTTTCCTAAGAAATAAAGAGACGATGTTTTAATTTTAAAAGAAAATATCTTTTCCATAATCAAGACCTTTTAATGCTGTTGTAATTAGTCCGTGCTGGAAAAATTATGCTTTTCTATGTTGTAATCTAGAGGAGTGTTTCTTTAATAATATGTGAGATAGTAGCAGTAGTAATTCGAATATAAAGCTCCACTCCTTTAATAGACTTCTGCTAGAATATCTTGATTATCAGTCAATTTGTTTCTGTAAAGGTGTTTTTCATTGGGAAGTTATGTGTATTCTTTAATTATGGGAAAAAATCAAAGAATAGAAGCACACATAAGAGAATGGAGGGTGTAAAATTTGATTGGGATTTCAAGGATATCTGTACTGATAATTACTTGATGCTGTCAAAGGTAGCAAAATGACTGCAAATGCATCCCACGAGTAATACACAGAATTCTATAATTCAATTAGAAAATCCAAAATCTTAGTTGAAATGATTTTGGATGCTATGGATCAGTGTGTTTAGTTACAACAGCTTTGCTCACCTTTCTCTGTAGAGTGGATATTTATCAGGTAGAGCATGTTAGTATTCCAACCATGGTTTGAAAATCTGGACTGAGAACACCGCTTGGCAAGAATTCAGCAATTAAAAAATTTATATAAATACACAAAATAAATTTAAATAATGCATGGGATGAATCTAGAAACTATAAATCTATTTTGATCGTAGTGGCATAATTGAAAATTGAAATTATAAATGGAATTATAATTTAGAGGATAAAAATTGCTGGAAAAAATCATAAAATAGAGGGGAAAATGTTGCTTTTTGTTATTTCAAGTCAAATTAACAAAAAAAAACTCTTATATTCTATATGATCCATCCTAAAAGAAATTTATGTTTTATTTTTTAAAACTAGAGTAGGGGTCTAGTGACAACAATTAAGGCCTTTGAGGTCACAAGGATCTTCATGGCACATGTCATTTTCATAAATTTACTGCTTTTAACAAATTGTTAGTAAATCCTTTCAATCACTTGACAATCAATTCATGTTGCTAAGAACCTATTGGTGAAGATGAACATTAAAAAACAAAAATGTTAGGATTTTTAACATGGGTCTATAAAAAATTTCGATGACAAGACTTTGCAGAGAAAACTTGTGAAAAACTCACAAGTTGTAGGCAAGTGTCACTATGAAACTTGAAATTTTCCTTATAGGACTTGGAATGCAAGTTTCTTGTGAGTTACTTGCCATATGGAAAGTATCACAAGTTCTTGCCAAGTTTGCAAACTATGATCTCACCATTGATGGCTTGTGTTTCCATGTATCTAAAGTTGCTAAATGGACCCTTGTCAAAATGGATAAATTCATAGTTTAAAATGCCATCTATTATCCTTTTATAAAATATTTACAAAATAGGGTTATGTTGTCTTAACAATCTCAAGAGGCAAGTACCATTACAACACTAAAGTAAGTTGACATAGCTCTCAATCATTATTGCTATGTTTTGGTTGCATTAAATAAAGCATTGAAAGAAGCAACATAAAATCAAGAGATAGACTTGAAAACCTTAAAAAATCATCATGGAAATGACCCAAGTAGTTAAACAAAAGAATTGATAACTTTCAAAGGGAAATGCCAATATTAGGATTTTGTTATTTAGTCTAGTAGGAAAGCTCATTGAACATCACTAGGAGAGATCAAAGAAGGCAATGCAAAAGTACCAACTCATTTATGGCACTATTCCTATCCCTCTCTCAACACATGTCAAGGAAGGATCCATTGCATTTCTTTTTAAAGAAATTACTTAAGAAGATGTATAGGGGTATTGAAGATACCATGATTCTTTTTTTTTTTTTCTCATCTCAAGGCCATAGTTTATGGGGTGATTGAGAAGGAGATGAAACTACATGGAGATGAGATGCCACTAGTAGCTCTCGTATGAACATATTAGTGTATCCTGTTGGTGTGAATAAATGTCTTGTAACTAGCTAATTCACTCACTAGGGAATTAGGGGACATATTCACATGTTAAGTTTACTTAGGATATAAGATTTTTTGTAGAAGTCTTAGTTGGCTTTTCTAGAACTTATCTTATCTAGCTTCTAATGCTTGATTCCTAGGTGGATAGGTTGTTAGTTGTCTCATGAAATAGGATTAAGACACTTGTCATGATCTTGTCTAATCTTATCTCTCACCTTGCCTTTTATAAGCAAGGCATCTCATGTACATTTACATATTCAACCAATATTCAATCATATTCAACTTGCATTGTCGAAGCAAGTATTCTTACCATTTTATCTCTTGTGGAAGATATTCTGGTCTAGAAAATGTTCCTAGGGGTGTTGAGGAATCACCATTAACTCCTACATAGTATCAAAGCTCTAGTGTTGCAAATTCCTTCCCATATCTCAAGGTTTCATGTTGGTTTGAAGATTTTTCCGGGTGCATTTTGGTGTTTCAAGGACCCCACGGTTGAATCCAAAGCGTCAAAGAAAGTCAAGTTTTCCTTTCGTTTCGTCAAATTTGGTTATGTTTTGCCAGATCTATGAGGGTTTGAAAAAATGTGAAGAGTAGCTGATCTAAGAGGTCACTGATTTTTCGTAGCACTTTGGGCCCAGATTGACATCACCATTGCGTTCAAGAGGCTGATCAAATGAATTTTGACTATAAATTTGTTCATTTTCAGTAAAGTTGTTTATGAGGAAAAAAAAGATTGCCTAGGCAAGTCGTACGACCCCCCACGACGACTTATTTTAATTCGCAAAAAAAAATATAAAAAATTGCGGGTTATATCAAAAATTTGGGGCAAATTTTAATTATATGGGCCAAAATTTTATTAAAGTTATTTGGGAAAATATTTTTAATATAGTCGGTTTCAATGGAATATTCCTAGCATTAATCGTACCTGGTCTACATCCCTTGGCGTAATCAGAGGTCAAATTTGCGGTCTTTTTCGTCCTCTGTTAGCTAACGTACTTCTAATATTAAGGGACAAATTGATGGACATAGAATGGGGATATGCTACATTGGATGAAGGGAACCACATGAGAAAACAACACTAAAAAAGGATCCCTACTTAAGATGGACCATAATTTGACACACAACGATGCAAGCAATTCACCAAAGATAATCTCACATCCCCTAAAAAAGCAACAAAGGGAGTTCTAAAGAAAATATGAAACACTATTCACTGCACGCACGGTCTTTATAGCAGGTGAACAAAGTAAATCACATGGAATGTGACCTTATGATTGATAATATCCAAGCTAACAAATATCAACTATCAAAGCATTTTAAATATAATGTGCAAACTATTAGTAGTTATGTGTATCCAATTAGATAGTCACACAAAATACTCAAGAATGAAGAAAACATGTATTAATTCAGGTAATAGTTAGTATTTTGTGCACCATTCCAAATGCATTGTGCAACAACAATGTAATTAATTTATGAAATAACAATTAGATAATGCAAATTTTGGTATAAGAAATTGGGTCTGTAGAAAATGAAATATGATGTGGGGAAGAAGGAAAACTCTTAACCACCAATTTATTCCATACTAACACAACAATAATGAGTAATTATGAAACTACAATATTATTGCATATTGGCACTAGCTTGGATAAATAAAAAATAAATGATGAATAGTTGTGAAACTACAATGGCCTTACCAATTACAAAAGTGAGGACAAGAAAACTAAATCTATAATGAATTAAAAATTTTGAGAATAAAAGGCACAAAAATAGAAACCAACTTCTTTGAAAAGCATGTAGTTGGCAAGAGACAACAAAAAACCGTAGTTCTCAATGCGGTTTTGAGAAGAAAACAATGAAGGCTACATGGTGGAGTGGTGCCTCTCTACAACATTATACGGTAGAGAAGAAAACTGAAAAACACAAGAGTTTTTCTGATGTGTCTTGGGGCATCCCCTCCGGATGTCTCAAATAGTGGGGCTGTTGATGCTGTACAAACTCATCTTGTTGAAACCCCCAAAGGGCGTGAGATTGGGTCTCAGGCTGTCTCTTCGGGTGATAGTGTTTCGGCTATCATTTCTGGTGGCTCTCTTGTTATGTATGTGCTAGCACAGAAGAATAATGTTGAAATCACTGAGACCGTGGCTGTTGGCTTTCATCCTCAGGAAATAAGTGTGTTGGCTTGGTAGGAAAAGGCAACACAAGTGGAAGAAGGTTGGATTACTGTAATGGGCAAAACAACAAAATTTTCTAGGCCTTCTTTCAACATGACTCTCCGCTCTCATAAGAGAAGCTCTAAATGTAAATCTTGATGGGTCTCGCTTGGGGGCTAGTTTTTTGGTTGGTTGTAGGCTGTCCCTTTTCGCAGCTTTGTTTTTGGTTTGTAAAGGGTTTTGGGTCCCTTCAAAACCTGTTTTTTCCTCAATCAAAAACAAAAAACCATAGTTAATTAAATTTTAGTTGTCCAAATAGATGAAGTAGATGCACAAAGGCATCAACTGGGCATTAAGATCCCATGGGTAGATCAATTCAAGTTATAGACATATATTAGTCCAATATCAAGTGCGATGTGCCAATCCTTAAGGGATAATTAAACCTAAACCTCTTTGTAGATTGGGTAGAGTAGCTTGAAAAATATTTCAACATGGAAATCTTTGATGAAGATGATCTTGGTAGAGTTAAGTTTATGGTCACTGAAATTAATTCAATTGTTGTCTTATGATAAGATAGCTATCAACAACCCCAAAGAATACAAGGAAAGGAGAAAGTAATGTTATTGCCTAAAATGATAAAGCATATCAATGAAAAGTTATTTCCCTTAGATCATCAACAAAACTTATTCAAGCAATTTCAAATTTGAGACGAAAGGAGTTATCCATAAACAATATAATTATAAGTTAGAACAAATATGTAGGAAGAAGAGGAGAAATAAGTCAATGGGCTAAGATTCCAAATCAAGGATAAACAACTCTAACCAAGGTGAGCTCTCTAGATGAGACATATCAATATGCCTTAGAGGTTAACGATAAGTTATCTAAAAATAAAGAAAGTGCAGTAAGGGGTAGAGGAAGGCTTATCAAAGGTAGAAATTAGCAACCTATTGTAATAAATGAGGTTTGAAAATCTTTAATATTGAAATCCTATTATAGGGATTGTGTGAGTAAGTTATTTCTTCTAATATTGTGACAAGGATTTTTTCTAATTTGTGGACCAAAAATTTGGGTTTTGTGGTGGCAACCTATATCATGGTAGAGAATGCATGATTGCATTACCAACCATACCAATGTAGTGGCAAACCTTTGTCAAAGAGACTTCAAAATTTTGAAGGTCATTCATGTTGGCTTATAAATTGTCTTTGTGTTTACAAATCTAAAATTTTAAGTACTTGTAGAGAGAAAATGAAACCAAAATTGTAACTTTGAAAAGAAAAATTTTAAGCTACTTGGCAAGTTTTCTCAATCAAATTCTTCTTTGTTGTATTTCAACCATACATGCAATCTACAAAGATTAGGTGTCTGTTAGCTTATGTGTAGAAAGTGTTGACAAATAAAATATTTTAAAAATTTCCTATGATCTTTTTGCCTCTATAAGGATGCAATGATGAATACAAGAACTAAGGGTTTGGTAAATGAGTGAGAGGTTCAAACAACAACAACCCCCCACACTCTGACAAAATTTTACACAACACATCGCCTCCACTACGTCTCACTTTGTAACCTTCAATGTGCTTTTGGATGGTCTTGGGAATGATGATGATCTCCGTAGAATTTCTTCTTGCTGAAATGGAAGAGATGGGCATCCATCCAACTGTGATCACTTACAACACCCTCATAAAGGTTGTGCTCCAAATGATAGGACTGTTAAGATGCTCTGCTGGCTGATTGATGTTGGTCAAATAAACAAATTAAAAGACTTTGCAAATATACTTCTACTATTTCTAAGATACTCATTATGCAAAGACCTTGAGAGTGACAGATTGTCGAAGTCACTCTTATATTTCTTTTGTCAATGTGAGGGTCTTTCTATGATAGTATTTTCTAGTGGAAAAATCTTTCCTGCGCTAAAAGATTTACTTTTATTCAATAGTTTGACTGACGTGCAACTTTAGCACTGCATTTTTAAATAAGATTAAATCTTTTCATACCTTTATATACTATGAAGTATATTAAGGCAAGTTAAATGAGTACAACTAGTTCAGTATTTTTATCATAGTTCATAGTTGGGCATATCTAGAGAGATCCTGCGCATTCATAATCAAATCCAAGACATGAGTAGTGACTGACTGTACTCATTCTTTTCCGCTTTTAAGCAAATGAATCTGTCCAAAACGATTATACCCAAAGTATCCTCTCAATTTTAAACATGTTTAAATGACCATGCAATATTATCTATGCTTGTTTTGGCCAAATACATGGTCCTTAGAGGAACATAAGAATCTGAAACTAAAATATGACTGAACTGAAGCACTTTGAAGCCCTCTAAAGTTGTCCACATAGTTACAACCATCTCCAAAATGTACTAATAATTGGCTCTAGAATCAAACATAGCTCTGGAATTACCCAACCAACTTCAAAATGTGCAAAATGGTAAAGAAATCAACTCAAATTGGTGATGAATGAGTTTTCAAACCTATCTTAGATATTTGGCAAAGATAATAACAATAATGCATTTGTCATTGCATATCTTGTGGGATACAAGTTGTAAAAGGATTTATACATGCACTATAGCCAACTACATGACTGAAGTAACAACAACTTCAATTTTCCATTTATAATTTAGAAACACTCCAAATCAAGACTGAACTATTGTTGTCTCATACCTAGAATTTAGCAAGAGCTTCAAGTTAAGATTGAATCTCTTTTATTATATACATTAAATTCAGGTGTGACCCCTTATTCAAGCTCAATATAAATGGATTAGTAAAAAATACAAATCCAAAGACTCAAATAAAATATCACACTCCTAATAGGTCAAATAAAGGTAAAAAGGCAATACAAAATAAAGTTAAAATGCATCAAACCTTTATGATAGTTGAGATGTGCTCCAAGTGATGGTATGTGATTGTTGTTTGCAATTTGCTACTCAAACAAAAATAAGAATTAGTAATATGTATATAGCATAAAAATGGATGATGGAATGATGGTGGCAAGCCTCCATTAAATAGACTTCTCCAATAAAGAATGAAGGGCTAGGATTTGAGATGCATGGATTGAATGCACAACCTTTTGACAAGCATAAAAAATAAGGAATAAGATCCTTAATCAATGGAGGATATTTGATCAAAGTGTGAGATTGAACTAGAATAGAAAAAGTGGAAGATGATGTGAAATATTAAGCATTCTCACATGTGTTAGCATGAAGGTGGCATGTATGGGAGATATGCTCACACATTGTAAGAAAAGTGATAGAGATGAGCCAAGAATAAGGGATGAGGTGGAGGTAAAATATGATTTAAAGTTAGCATGCTCACACATACGTGAGTAAGGAATAGGACGAGTTAAGCATACTCACACGTGGGAGCATGGAGTGGGGTTAGTCAAGCATGATTGCACGTGTGGAGTGGGATGAGTCAAGAATGATCATACATGTGTTAGCATGTAGTGGGATGAGTTGCACATGTTAATACATGTGTGAGCATGTAGTGGGATGAGTTGAGCATGGAGTGAGATTAAAGACACGCGAAGGAATGGAGGGTCAAGATTTTGATCCATGTTGATGGATCAAATGATTAGATTAAAAGGACATGAATTGATGTTGATGAATTAAATATTAGAAAAATGTTAATGGGGGATTAATTAGCCTAAGTCAATTAATTAAGTATGGATTAGTTAATTGATTTAGTTGGAAGAATTGAGAGGTAAGGTTAATTTATTTAATTGATTTAATTAGTTAACCTTAGGGAATAAAGGGGAATTAGTGATGATAAATGGTTAAGGTGATTATTTAAATAACTTTAAAAAAAATAGTGTAAAGAAATTGTGGTGATTTTCGATGTCTACATTTTGCCCCTCTTTGATAGAATGTCACAACTAAAAAACATGATGTTGTGTCAAAGAAAAATAAAAAGTGGAAGGGATGAGGCTTTAGTAGCAAGTCACCTTGGTCGCTTGGAAGAATGGAGGTGTTGATGCAGTGGAAGTGAATTATGTGAGATTGGTGATAGATACTTCCCTAAGCGTCTGAGATTGAGAATTAGTTGATTTGA
The DNA here is from genome assembly GCA_007258455.2 of Sequoia sempervirens. Classification (NCBI taxonomy): domain Eukaryota; kingdom Viridiplantae; phylum Streptophyta; class Pinopsida; order Cupressales; family Cupressaceae; genus Sequoia; species Sequoia sempervirens. Next base: position 252,247,622 of record VDFB02047230.1, on the reverse strand, counting down.
TGGATTAATAACATTGTTGATATGGGAATGATATATCTCAAGAACAATGTGATGATTGATTGATTAATATTGGATTCAAAAGATGCCTTGATGTTTGGGATAGGATTAGATTTTGGATTGATTAGATGATGGGATGTCCTCTTGAGAGGATAGGTGAGTTCAAAGAGCATGGGTGTGCTCTCAAAATTGATGAAATTGAGGTGAATAGATGAGGGAATAGTGGCGGATTTAGATAAAGGAATTGAAAGTGATGAAAGAAGGGAATTTAAGAAGAAATAGATGTGTTGGTGATGATAAATATATGTTGTCAAAATAACATCATGTGCAAAGAGAAACCTCTTATTTTCTATAGAAATGGTGTTATATATCATGATATAATGGATCATGATGACAGTGTGCCATATGTATATGGACTAACATGAAAACACACATGTTGCAGATATCATAATGATCTAATTGTCACATTGTCAAGGTACACCATAATATGGAATATTGTGGTGACCACGATAGTGTGATGTATGGAGCACTAGAACTATAGGAAATAAACAAACACAAACACATAAGCAATCAAACACATAAAATACATGATCTGGTAACTTTTGCAATGTTGAAACCAAGGTGGTGGATGAGGCAATGAATGGGGGCATGGTGTAATGTCCCCTTTTTGGGAAAATCCTAAATCTGCCCTAATTTATCAATCTCAAGTGATCACCTTGGTTTTGGGGATGTTTATAGAGCGAGTAAGCCCCTGTAAATAGAGTTAGAGAATAATTACAAGATAATATTAATTGGAATACATATAAGGAAAAGCAAGAGAATATAGCTAGGGATACAACTCACTGTTTAGACCTACAAATATGTTAGTAGACATTTATAAATAAAGACCATCATATTATAAGTATGTTGATTTTTCTTTAGATTTTTCTAATTCATTCTTCCTTGAACATAATGGTCTGATAGGGTGCCCAACAAACCCTCTACCCTAGGCCCAAGAGGAGCACACCCATCTTGGCCCCATGTGGCCCTTGCCATCCATATGGGGTGGTGTGCCTAGTGAGGCATCCTACCGTCGTTCCCTTGTACCAGAACCATTATTGCTTGATCATATTAAGAGATTGAAGGTGCAACTACAGTAGGGTGTCCTGGATAGTCATTCCCTCTAAGCCCAAGAGAAGTACACCCCTCTTGGCCCACATGTGGTAGGCCTCAACCATCCATCATGGGATGGTATACTTGGAGGGTGAACCCAATGTTGTTTCTTCTCCTCGTAGGGCCTAACTCCCTTATCACTATAATCAAATTATCAAAATGCAATCCATACTTTAATCTTGCATATTGAATCAGTCCATACAGAGATCAATAATACATACACCATTTCACATTCAACAATATAGGGAGAATCGAATTTATGAAGGTATTTATACTTACCTGGGTGTGACCTGCAGGAGCTTTTCTTGATTCTCACAGTCACTAGGACTGCTATTACCATGAATGATAAATATTGAATTCTCCGCAAAATATACACTATTTAGCTAATTATGACGTCCGACAAAAATTTGTTGGAGTCTATTCTTCTTCTTTGCCTCTATTCATGTTTATATTAAAGAGGTCGACATTTTGCAAAGGCTCATTATTACCTTTCTTTCTTCCATATTCTTATTCCCTATTTTCTAATGATTCAAACTTTGCATTGACCTCCCTTTTCTTGCTGATCAAGGTCTCTACTGCGGACGTTCCTTTTCACATATGTGTTGCTTCATTTGCTTGAATTGATGCATAGTAGGGGTTGGCTCCTTTTGATTGATTTCTTAATAATGTTTTTGATAAAGGAAAAATAGATTTTGAAGGGACACGAAACCAGCACAACAAAAGAGCAAAGTAGAGAAAGATAAAAGCTCTTGGCCGAAAAGATCAACTCAAAACAAGACCAGTCAAGATTTACATTTACACTTTTTCTTGTGGGGCTGAATCATGTCGAGAAAGAGGCTTAGATGATTTATCTTTTTCCTTTAGCTGATCCAACCTTCTTCCACATCTTGCCTTATACCAATACCAAAACCAACTCGCTACTTTCATGAGGATGAAAATAATAGCTAGTAAATTTGGAGATTCATCATGATTCCTTTACTCAGATAAATACTTTACAGAAGAATCACCAGAAAGGGAAGCTGAAGCACAAACACCTGAAGTGGTAGTCTTAGACTCAATAGGGAAATCCCTAGTGTCCCTGCCAGTTGAGACGATAGGAGGGGGTGTCCCTAGACCTAGTGATTCAGAAGCAACCACTTCAGAAAAACTCTTATTCCTGTCGACACCGGTAGGTATAATGTTGAGACACCTTTCCACCAAAGTAGGCTGTAGATTTCTGTAGTGTTGACTGCTATATTTAACCGCTTATGAGTTGTTTAGGAATCTCTTTTGTTTGGTATTGTTTATATATTATATATTTTATTTTATTTATTCCCTTTCTTGGTTTATATGTTATGTGTTTTTTCTTGTATAGTTTATGAAATCATATTTGTTATTTTAGGATATAAATTACTATATTTATGATGTTTATATAGGATATGCTTTTAGATATTATCATATATTATCATTATAATATCTGTTATTTTATAATATCTATATCTACAATAATCATGATTAAGGTAATAATGGTTAAGATATTATATTTATAATTATAATGTTATCTTGATAACTATAATTATAATAAGATGGCTAATATATTTATTTTTGTTATTTATTTATTTGAGACGCATTTATCATTTTGATATTTGGTTTATTTATTTATTTTTATCTCGGTACTTCATATTTGTGTTACAATTTTGGGGACATGACAGATGGATCCAAGGATGGGATTAGATTACGCCCTTTTTCAAGCTATGATTCATTAATTGATTTGATGATGATGATAATAACATCATTAACAATACAAATAATGTAAGGATTTCGTTTGGTGGTACTTGTAAAATTTGGTGGTCATAGGCTTGCGAGCTAGTCTTTTTGAAAATTTGAAATTTCTCAATTGTGTTGTGTTAGGGTATGAAATTCACAAATTAGGGCTTTATAAAAACCTCTTTTGTCAAAAAACCTAGTGTCCTATTTCATCATTGGTGTGATGAACTTTTTCACCTGGTCACTTAAGTTACAACTTGAGGGTATCGTTATCATAGGTTCATAAGTCCCCTCATGTGTTAGGAAGTTTCCACAAGGTTCGATTAAAATATTTCTATTCACCTAACGAATGTTTTTGGTTCCACAGGCACAATGGACGCGTGTCAACATATCGTGTCATCTCTTCGATTTGCAGAGGCTTTGGTTTTGTCGTTTTCTAGCTTTGTGAACTCCTAGAGAGACGACATGTGTCCAAGTTTAATATTTTAGTTGGATAATGTTTTATTTGCTTATGTTTAATCTTAAGTCATTGAGCCTTATGACCTTGTATGTGGTCGATCCCTCCACTCCCTAGTAGTTTTAAGTTTTTAATTAAAGTGCATGCAACGTTTCACAGAGGCTCTTTGCTTCACAGAACCCTGTCTCTTTGACACTGCGAATCAACGAAATGGTGACACGTATTCAGGCATGTGCCAGCTGTGGTGGGTCTGACTTCTTGTTCTTGCGAGATTGCGAGATTGTGACAAGTTTCATGATCGCAATGTTTCGTGGAGAATTCCACTATCGGAGAAACTCTAATTTTTTTGTATTATCCCTCTGTGAGTTCCCACAATAGTGACACATGTTCGCATAATGACAAGAGGAGGCTGTCACTTCACGTAGGTCAAATTCAAATCTCCAGGACCACCATTGATCTTGAGATTGATGGTCCACGTTCAAACTTGGCAAATGTTTATCATTGGTCATGCGTTTAAGCATGTGAAAAATTAATGGTAGATGGGATTGATAAGTGCCGAATTCATGAAGGTTGGGATAAAGTATTTTTCTCAATTTCATTTGAATCACTATTGCTAAGTGTTGAAACAGAGTGCTACAAATTTCCAAAGGGAACAAAGGGTTTCTTCTTTAAAATTGGGGTTTCCAGCATCAATAAAGCAAGTAAGTAATTTGGATCACCATTTATAATTCAAAGGAAATTCTGAGTAGGAGGGCAAGCAAAAAGGGGAATTAGGGTTATAGTGGGTAAATGTCAAAATTTTCATGAAATTCCCATCAGTCGAGTTTTTTGCAAACCCTAGTTGCAGTTGTGTAGAACCCTAGTTTTTCAATTTTGAAACCCTACATTCAAAATGGTTGGAACTTCGAAGTGTCAGAAGAGGACTCTAGATGAAGAAATAATTGCTCAGTTTCTGAGGTATTTCAAGAGGCCAAGAGTGGGTCCAAGGTCGAGAATTGTAATAGATAAGCTCACTGATACGAATGGAGGTTGCAAAGACCCCATTCTCACACATGAAGGGAATGCACTCTTCAAGGATGCATACAAAAAGACCTATGCAAATAGGCCATTTAGCAATATATGGAATTTGGGATTGGGCAAGATGGTGGTGCCCAACATCTTCGTAAATGTTGAATTGATCAAAGATATTGCCAAGGCATACAAACCTGATACAAGGTCTTTGTTCACTGTGGGTGGCTAGAGCCTATTGTGGTTAGACAAAGATCACATTTGTAAGGTTTTTGACCAAAACCCTAATGCACAACTACTAATAGATTTGGGAGCCCTTAACAGGGAATATGAAAGGAGCATGGACATCTACAGAGTCAAATGGTTGCTATGCTTTAGGCCTAGAGGGCCATGAAGAGAATTGCAAAGGTTTGTCAAGGGTGAGTTGGAACCCTTTGCTTATGACATCTTAGAGGACTATTTCCAAAAGACTTATTTCTCCCTACTTTAGGT
>VDFB02047230.1:252214777-252242670 GCA_007258455.2 Sequoia sempervirens | reverse complement strand
ACAAATGACTCAGTCACATTTCATAATAAAAAAATGATCAAACAATTAAACCTTCCCATAGCCATTAGCACTGCTTGAGTGGCATGGAAACAAACATCTGATTATAGGGATGATGACTAGCTTCTCCTAGAATTGTTGCTTTGTGTTGGTGAATAGGTGATGCTAACAACAAATTTGTGGATTCAAGTTGGCCTAGTCAATGGATCCCTTGGTCTTGTTACAGCTATATATCATGTACAATGCACGTTGCAAATTGCCAAATCCACCTAACTATGTTGTTGTTCACTTCCAAAATTACATTGGCCCACCATGGGACCCACAAAACCTAAGAGACATCCCCATCCTAGCTATAACTTGAGGTAGTTGAACACAAATTCCACTCACCATGGCATGGGCAATCACAATACATAAAGCACAAGGCTTAACATTAATAGAGCAACGATAAACATAGGCAACAAAGAAAGGCAGGGGTTGACTTTTATAGCTATCTCTCATGTTAAATAAATTGAAAGACTCTACATTGATCAATCCAACATTCTCATTTGAGAGATACTCCAAATTAAGCAACAACAAATACACTACTCGATGTCGTAGCGAAGAGGTGTGTTTGGAACAACTCCAGCCCCTGCCAAATGCTTTCATCCCCACTTTGTGCTCTAGGTTATAAAAAAGGCTCTGAAATATTTACTCTCACATTAGCTCCAGACCGTATACCATCCTCTTTTCAAGGATTTTAAGTTAGATTTTACAAAAACATAGCAAGTAATAACCTGTGCAAAATGGGTATAATTCCAAAGATGCACAGAGATACCAGGGAACAATAAGCAGAGGGAAAAACTTGTACAAGTTAGTGGGATGTTTTGATCATTCTAGTCTATTAAAATATATATTCAACTATTCCATAAACTTTTTGAAGAATATTGTGTTGTATTTGACTGATTAGTTTTAAATTATGCACCTATGCTCTGTTTTCCATTTTTTGTGCCTATATACTCTATGTTTTGCTACCACATTAAATTTCCCCCATTTCTTCAATGCTTTCCATCCTCTTCAGCCTTACACATTAAAGATCATTTTCTTCCTGTTTAGTGTCTTTTGTACCTTCAGCAATACACTTTTTGTTAAATTCACCATGCAAATATGCACCCATAAATATTAATCTGCCCACTTCTCATTTCAACATTTCACTGTTTCATACTTTTTGTATATGCTATTTAAAAGAATACACTCTTATGTATATTCCGCCTATCCATGTTTTTCCATGTGTTTTTAAATTCCATGATGTCAATTCTTTATCAAGATACCTACAATTCTCTTTCAACTAATTCTAACATCCAGTACTCTAAACATACAGTTGCAGTTGTTACAAATTGATACATATGCACATACAAACAACATTAAGTGTCAAAGATGCACAAAGATAACAACCAACAATAAGTAGAGGTCGAAAGTTCTATAAGTCAGTAATGTGTTTTGAACATTCTAGTATATTAAACTATATATGCACATACTCTAGAAACATTTTCAAAAAAATTGTGTTCCATTTGGGTAATAAGTTTAAAATTCTCCAAGCATGTTTTTTTTCCATTTTATGTGCCTATATACCCTGAGTTTTGTCATTTGTCCTTCATGCTTTGCTTCCACATATTCTTATGTGTTCTTGTTAGCTTTTCTATTATTTTTATTTTATTCAAATAGCTGGCAAATCTTGATCTACAAAATTCTCTTTTCGGAATTTCACTGTTCTAGTTTTCTTGTATATTGCATCTAGAAATATAGTCTTGTCTACATTGCATTTTTTTTCTTTAAATATATGGTAAAATTCCATGCAATTTGTGATGGGTTATCCAGGCCTATTTACAATGACTGTGGAGTTTGTTGACCACGTGGGTTGGTGGTGGGGGGGGCCGCTGGTTGCCTCGATCAATGGAAATAGAATGGTAAGTTTTTGCATGTGTGAGCATTGATGCATCTCGGCATTGTTGCACGATGGCACGGAAGCAAGTAAATGCAATATTCACTGTTGTAGTATGGTCATGTATATTGTTTTGCTTCCATTGGGAAATGAGGCACTGTGGTGTTGCTTTGATAGCAGACTACTGAAATATCTTTCCATCCACCTCTGTTAGATACCAGATTGAAGAGTTTTGCAACTTTTGCACTCCGCAATCTGCAGCACTCTGACTCCTCTTGTTGTTGAAAGTTACTTTGCAATGTCTTTTTGTCGTTCCATACACATCTAACCAGAGACATATATTTTGATATATTCAAATAAAATGTTGCTTTGCAGTAATATCATCTTGGGCTCAATGCAAGCATAGATGGAAAAGGAGATATGAAATCCATTTGTCGAACAATTGGTACCTAAAATATGACCATAGTTGTAAGCATAAACAACATTTGTTTTATAAATTTATGTTTTCCTGAGTTTTTCATTCAACCCTTTTCTTCCTCCATGGCTAGATAGGCTCCATATATTTGTTGCTATATATATACATGCATGCACGAATTCTTACATGCACTTGACTACAATAAACATAGTCTATTGTACACATTACATTTGTTCATGTTTCTACAGTTACCTTTTTAGCTTATCAAAAAAATTATCTAGAGGCACCGAGAAATTCTATTCATATTTGCACTGGTGGAAACCCCAATGGAAACTTCAAACAAATATCCAATAGGTAAATTCCAACTGTTACATAGATTGCTTGTTTTGTATTAATGTGTTTCATGATATTCTCTTTTTCTCATCTCTTTGAAGCTTCCTGTAACAAGTTGTTCATTGTCGTATTTTAGCTCTTGTATTCTTCATCAAACATAACATTGACCTGTACCTTTCGACTGCTTTCTATTTTTTTGGCCCGTGTATGTTTTTTAGCCTCTGGTTATTGTTCCTTGTTATCTCTATTCATCTTTGGTGCTATACGCATTTTCTACAGCAGAAGATCTGTATAAGAAACTCTTCATGGTTGTGGTTTACACCTATTCCCCATATGTTAAAGTTCCATTTAAACTTGTGTGTTTTAGATCATCTTCCATTTGAGAAATTGTAAAACAGTTGTTACAAAACGCGAGATCATCTCGTTTACTCCTCTTTGAATGTTGTTAGACTTTGCCTGAATCAGGAGGATAGTCTGATATGGAAGTATGAACCTTCTAGGTGCTTTTATGTTTCTTCCGCTTTTGCTCAGCTCTCACATGCTCTTAATCCCCCCCCTCTGTGGTTGTATACTTGGACTAAGCATCTCTTACCTAAGGTTAACATCTTTTTTTGGTCTTTGCTCCAAAATAAAGTGCTAACTGTTGACAATCTTTGCAAAAGAGGTTTTATGCTCCCTAACAAATGCTACCTCTGTAAAAGTGAGGCTAAATCAGTTAACCACCTCTTTATCCACTGTCCTTTCTCCTCTCTGGTTTGGGACAAGCTTCTGAAATGCTGACATTTTTCTTGGGTCCCCCCGGAGTTGGTTGAAGACTTTTTTGTTCAATGGAAAGCCCCTTCTCTCAACCCCTTTATTAAAAAACTTTGGGCCTTCTCATTTCCCCATGTGGCATGGGGAATCTAGAAAGAGAGAAACCATAGGATCTTCAGGGATAAGGAATCATTGGAGGAAATTATGTTTGAAAGAATCCTCAGGATGATTAAAGAGAACTTCTCTGTTGTTCCCTTCAGGGAGGACAAGTTTGAGGCTGTGGTTTGCTCTCCTTATATAGCCGGATTGCTAGGGAATGGACAATTAAATGGGATATTTCCAATGCTCCAAATCCGGCCAAAAAGTCTAGGGGGGAGTTTGCTGGAGTTTTCCTATGGATGGCTGGGCCAAAGCCAACTTTGATGGTGCGGCCAAAGGAAATCCGGGGAAGGCTAGGTGTGGAGGGGTACTAAGGGACTCGGCAGGTAACTTTATGGGAGTTGTAGCCACCCATTTGGGGGTCCAAACTAATCACATGGCAGAAGCGGCAGGCGCTTATTACATAATCAACCTAGTTGTGGAAATTAAATGTAAAAATCTTTGGCTTGAAGGTGACTCAAAAAATATAATAGACAGCCTCTATGGTAGGTCCCAGCCTGCATGGTCGATTAAAAACTGGATTGAAGATGCTAAGGTTTTACTTAGTAAGTTCGACAGAATTAAAATCACTCATGCTTACCGCGAGGTGAATGCGGTTGCAGATTTTTTTGCTAATGAGGGAGTTAAGAGTGAGAAAATCCTCACGTGGCACAAAAGGATTGACCTTCATTCTGATGCTCAAGCTTTATTGGTGCTTGATGCGGTGAACGGAAAAATGGCGGCTCCTTGTAATAATGATGAAGGTACAAATTATTACTAACAAAATTAGTAGACTATATGGGGCCGAAAGTATCCTACAGAATAATTATTTACCTTGGCACGCTTTGTGGGTCCTGCAAAGCAAAGGAACTATCTGGAACAGGTTCTCCGTTTGCAACAGTATTTGCACCGAGATATCTAAAATGGGTGGGGAACAGAAGAGGGTCGAACCTACCAGTTTCGAATCACACCAAGAACACTAAAGTGTGGAGCAAAATAAGAAGTGGTGGCTTACTTCCGTTCATCGAGAAAATCTACGGCCCTCAGGAGGAGATTACTGATTTCTTTGAGAAAAATTGGAACAATGGGGAGGTTCTCCTCTTTGGGAGGAAAGTTCAGATTGATGAAGCTTTGATTGCGGAGGTTACTAGTATCCCGACTGAAGAGCATAAATTTTTTAGAGACATGAAATTTTCTGATGAAGCTGTGATGAGGTTCCCTAAGACCGAAAAGGAGAAGCAAGAACTTGTCAAGATGACGAACAGTTACTACGAAGCGGACACCATAAAATATTTTTGGAGAAAAGTGTTGAGGGTTATAATGGAGTACATCACTCTTGACGGCCGCTTTACTAGGGTTTACGGATACCACTTCGTGCTGCTCAATCACTTCCGGCATAAGGTGCGTGTTTCCATCCCTTTCTTTTTGCTTTGTTCCCTGAGAAATAGTTTCTCTGACCACAGTAGGAGCCCTAAAAGATACCCGATTCTTCACATGAGTCTTTTAAGGCTCATTTATGAGCACTTTCAGAATATGCCTGCCCTCTCAAACCCTTTAGCCCCTTCGGAGCCTGATGAGGACGATACTAAGCCTAGTTTATCTGGGATTAATGTTACTTCTGGCCATGTCAAGCTTTCCTCGCTCCCCCTGCCCCCACCTTCTACCTCTGGCCGCTTCCCCCAGCCCTCTGGTGCCTGCTCTGTTCCTGCGCCCGGCCCGCGTTAACCCTAATGCTTTTTTGGCGTGCTCTAGTTCTCCAGCTAAGAAGTTAGTTTCCTATCCTGAAGATTCTCCTGTTGTTTCTGCTAAAGCGGTCGAGGTTAGTCTTGAGGATACCCACTCCCCTCAGAATATTCAAAAGGAGAATCGTAGTCCTCCCAGAGGTGCGGAGTCGGTTAATTTTGGTGTCAATTCTGATTGTGACCCCCCTTTTGACTTCGTTGGTATTGCCAAGAGATGTTCTGAGGACCAATTTAATTCTGCCAAATGGTTATTTTATGAAATCAGTGAGTTGAAGACCAAAAATCTGTCTCTTCATAGTAAGTTGGGGGAAATTGAAGCCAAAGTTGCTGGGCTAATATAGTTCGAAGTGGAGAAGAATACCTTTGCGAAGGCTAGCATGCAAAAGGACAGTGCTATTGAAAATGATCTTGATAAAATTAAAGGAACCATGAAAAAAATTGTTGATCAGAATTGCAGAATAGCCAAACATAACTCATTAATCATCAAAGCCTTCACCAAAAGAATGGAGAAAACCCAGAACAGAGCGCTGATTGTTGACTTAGATAAGGAGAAAGACCAGGATGAGGACGATGGGGGTTTCTAGGCGCACAAGATCAAGCATGAAAGAAAAGCCCCGTCTACCCCAAATATGGCTCAGATTTTCATGGAGGGGGTCTAGGAAATGGTGGACCTGGAAGAGATTGCTGACGAGCTTTTGAAGACTATGGATTAGCTGTGGCTGGGCCCAGGTTTGTCTGCCTGCTGGCCTTCCGTTGGCTTTTTTGCGGCTTTTTGTGGCTGTCTGTTTTTGCTGGTTTTTTATCTCTCTGGTAGCCTTTTTGTCTTTTGGACCTTTGTTTTGGTCTTTGTTTGTAATGTTACTTTGTGGTTTCGGGTCCTTGTAAAACCCGTTTATCCCTCTTATCAAAAACACTTGAGAATCATAGGTCAATGACAAATGATCGAAAACCCACATTAAATAGAACTTTAAGAGAGGTGGGATACCATACACAAACCAAAAAAATTGAAAGCAGGTGAAAGGTTTCCATTGATTTGTCATTTACGTGTGATTCTAAAGTGTTATTCTAATAAATCTTGCAACTATTATAGAGAATGCTTGTCTTGTAACAATATGTTTCATGATACTCTTTTTTCCTCATCTATTTGAAGCTCCTTATAACAAACTATTAATTGTCGTGGTTATTTTGTTTGGATGGAACATGTTATATGTCTTCTATCAATATGTTTCACGATATTTATTTTCCCTCATCTGTTTGAAGTTCTCGATAACAAATTGTTCTTCATGGTATTCTTTTTTTCAGTTCCCCATAACAAACTGTTCATTGTCATAGTTTGTGTCTTCTATACTGCATATTTTAAAGTTCTATTTAATGTGCTTTTTTCTATAATATTTAGTGGCAAATAAGTGTCATTCTAATACCTCTTATACAATTAGAAAGACACTTAATAATCATAGGAAAAGGACTGATGATCGGAAAGCCACATTAAATAGAACTTAAGAACATGGGGAATAGAAGAGGTGAACTACAATAATGAATAGTTTGTTATGGGGAAGTGGATATTGATACAACACAAGCAATCTATGTAATAGTTGGCTTGTCAATTGAAAATTCAAGCTACATTACTTGGCACTGAATATTATAGACAAAATAGAGAAATTGTAAAAGAACTATTACAAAAACACTTAAGAATCATAGGTAAATGACAGATGATCCAAAAACCACATTAAACATATTAATACAAGATAAGCAGTCTATGTAAGAGTTAACTTGTCAATTGAAAATTTAAGCTACCTTCTTTGGCAGTAAACCCACATTAAATAGAACTCGTAAATCCAATGGGTAGCAACAACCTGTGCAAAATGGGTATAATGCCACAGACTTAATTGAAAATTCGAGCTACATTACTTGCATCTAAATATTATAGACAAATAGATAAATTGTAAAAGAGCTATTAGAATAACACTTAACACCCACTAAACTATTTTTATCTCCAAAATGTTTATGCTTTCATACTAACCCTTTGCATATATATATATATACAATTACTCCTATGTTAATTTATAATTGCTCCTATGTTAATGGCTATAACGCCAAAGATGCACAGAGATAACTACAAACAATAAATGAAGGGAGAAAAAATTACTACCCTGGCCATAATTTTTGACAAAAGAAAGAAGATTTAACTATAATTTCTCCATCCATACAGAGCCATAATCTCTTCGAAGTCTCCAAAATGGGTATAATGCCAAAGATACAAACACATAAGAAGGAATAATAAGCAATGAACAAAAGACATGAATGATAAATTAATCATTCTAACACCTCTTATATAATTTCTCTACTTGTCTTCAATATTTATTACCAAAGAACATAGCTCGAACCTTGTATCAATATGTTTCATGATATTCTTTTTTTCTCGTCTATTTGAACTGGAGACCCATCCACAAAGCTTAATTCTGCACACTATACAAGACTATATAATAACTAAAAGGGTGCATCTAACCTCACGAACATGTATATCAGTATAGATTTTGTTTTGCAAGTTCTTATATTTGCATTGCATGGCTAAGATGTAAATGCAAAAATGTCTTTGCGAAACATGGGCACATATAACAACCAATAACCACAAAGGCAAAAAATGTAATCATGTACAAAATGAGAACCAAGCCGAAGGCGATGATTTTTAGTATAGACTGCTATCAAACCAAGACCACAATGGCTCTTTGAACAATGCAACTTAATCAATATATTTTCTTGCACATTTCAGAGCACATCAGTGTTAAAACCCTCCAACCTGCTATCAAATGCAAACGTAGGTGATGATTTTTCCAATACTCTTCTATCAAACTAACCCCACAGTGGCTCGTTCGAGAATCCAACCAAAAACAATATACTTTCCCACACTACAACATTGAATACTACATTTACTTCCTCCTGTGCCATCCTACAACAATGCCATGATGCATTAACCCTCCCGCGAGCAATCACTTACCATTCTACTTCCATGTCTCAACGCAGCCTGCTCCACCACTTCCAGCCCACATAATTAGAAAAATCCACATCCTCATAGACAACCATGGGAAGCTCGTTGCCACCCATCAACGATTTTTGGCTTTTGGCACCGACAAATCCTATTCATGGTTGGGCTAGCAAAAATACCTGGCAAAAATTGCCTGGGTGAAGATATGAATAATACAAGACATAAACTACAACAATGAAAAACCTGTTACAGGCACCTTCAAACAGATGAGGAGAAGAGAACATCGTGAAATATATTGATACAAGACAAGCAATTTATGTAACAGTTGGCATTCACCTGTGATTCTTAAGTTTTTTCCTAATAGTTCTTTCACAATTTGTCTATTTTGCCTATTGTGATTCTTATATGTATGTATATGTATATATATGTATGTATATATATGTATGTATATATATATATGTGTGTGTGTGTGTGTGTGTGTGTGTGTGTGTGTGTGTGTGTTTATGTATATATATGTATATGTGTGTGTGTGTATATGCATATATGTATATATATGTATATATGTAATATATATGTATATATGTAATATATATGTATATATGTAATATATATGTATATATGTAATATATATGTATATATGTAATATATATGTATGTATATATATATGTGTGTGTGTATGCATATACATATATGTATATATGTATGTATATATGTATATATGTATGTATGTATATATGTATGTATGTATCAATATGTTTGATGATATTCTTTTTCTCAGTTCCGCAAAGCAAACTGTTGATTATGTAACAGTTGTCAAACTATTTAATAGTTGGCTTGTCAATTCGATGACCATTTTTACTATATGCTTCCTTGGATTGAAATTGTATTTTTTTATATAAATGCATTTAGAATTGCATAATATAAATGTTGTTATAACTTTAGGGAAAATTCTCGTCTTTATAAACAACTATATGTAATTAGTCCTTTCAATAAGCTAAAAAGATAATTGTACACACATGCAGAAATGCAATGGGTAGAGTAGACTATCTTTTTTGAAGTCAAATGTATGATTGTCTTCCCACAAAAAAATTGCCATTTAAGATTTTCCCTTTCTAAACCATTGTAGATTGTGGTTTATGTGATTCTGGAGGACAACCACACACCGTTTCCATCTGCTTCTCAGAGGACAAACAATTTCTTGTTGGCATCAAATTATTTATCCCTACAAGCACATTACAATGGTGGATGTTGCTCCATTCAACTAAACCATTTGCAATGTCATGGTTGGCTTGGTATTCATTTCATGCATGGCTACATTTTTTTTCCTTTCTGGTTATTGGTTGTTAAATGTCACCATGCTTCGCAAACAGATTTTTGCATATAGATCTTAGCCATGCAATTCAAATATAAGCACTTGCAAAAGAAAATCTATACCGATAAATATGTTTGTGAAGTTAGATACACCTTTTTAGTTATTATACACTCTACTATATATTCCACCATGTATTCAAAATGTTCCATTTTATCTCTTTCTATTTACAACAAATAATGCTAACCTCTTCTATTGTAGATCTATATTATTTCCTTTATAATGTTGCACAAATACAATAGACATCCAAAAAAATTAGTGTATTGTAAATTGTCTATTTCAAATTCTTTAATGCTCCAAAAACTCAATCCAATGTTGCTCACGCTTGTCAAAACCATCAATGTAAGTACAAAACTTTTCCATTATCAATATATAGATTTGGTGAAGCAATTGTAAATATTACTGATTATTTTTCAGTTTCAGATTCTCTATATTGATTTTACCCATATAATTACTCACCTTTTATGCTTCCTTTCTGATTTTTCTTTCCCATCCACTAACATACCCATGTCTTCTTTTGCAAGAACCAGGCTAAACCATGCAAAAGCATTCAAAAATCATGATACTTGTTTTTTACAAAGTTACCACAACAGAGAAAACACTATAATATGATAGATCAAATATGAAAACACCAGTTTTTCCCAACTTTGTTATTGTGTGATGTATGATGGAACTCCATGAAATTTCCCATGGGCGTTTCCTACTTTTCTTGCATAGGGGTTTGGCTAGAGTCCACGAGGCTTCGTGATGCCAAAATGGTAGGGAGGATAACAAGCGTGTGTTTTGTGCTTTTGCTTTTAACACCATATATTTCTTGTTACATAGATACATGTGTACACAAATCCTTATATACACTTGGCTTCCACAAACATAGTCTATAGTAACATGTTTCTTATGTCATAGCAAGTGTTGCGGAAGCACTTGAGACTTTGGTCATGTCACCTCAAAACAAACCATATTTGTTATTCATTTATTCTAACAATGCAAAATATGTGTATTGTGTCATCGCATTCTTCTTCTCGCTAGGTCTTTTTTTTTTTGGATCAAAGATGGTGTGACTCAATCTTCAATAGCACTATGAAGCAATTCATAAAAAACTGATATTTGTATTTTCAATTTCCTTGTAATGAACTACTTTTGAATCCTTTTTACTTGTCTCCATTTTATTTTACTACTAGTAACCCACAAATCACATGTATACTAATGCATTTATTTCCAAAATTATAGACTTTAAATACTAATTATAAAAAGTATTGAATATTAAACATCTTTCTTTCTTCAAAAATATGCCATACCCAAAGTTATTGACTAACATTTTTAAATAATATTTTTTTATTGCATATTCGTAATTAAAGGCATCAGTGATAACTCTTTAAAAAAGGAGAATCATTTAATGTTTCATAGTTTTCATAAATATTATTTAATCCACAACTTCAACTCTGCCATGTATTTGTATGCATATGTATCTTAACATAATTAAATAATTATCAATAACCTGGACAAAAAGATCAAATATAGATATGCATCTAGGTCTAATAAATATAAAACTAAAATTGAGATAAAATTATCTCATACCTTAAATTTTGGAGAGAAATTATTGTTGTTAAAAAAATTAATTATTTAAAAAATTCTATTTTATTTATTTAATTTTTCAATTGTTATTTTTTAAGAATAAATTTATTAAAAAATTGTATTTTTGAAAATTAATTTACTATATTCCTAAGATTATTAATTAAAATCAATTTTAAATAACTATTCTAACTAAAATTATTAAATATTACATATTAATAAAAAAGAAGTTATTGATGATTACTTGATTAAAATTAAAATTAATGGATACATTCTAACTAATAAGATTCGTTCAACATGACCTGCGGTTTTAATTTACATTTTGATAATCAATTTTCAACTAATAATTTTCTATATGTTGGAACGCAAAGATTGATTCCTCGTTTTCTACAAATGGTTCAAAATTTCACACCCATACCCTGTGAGATATGAACTAACCTCACATTATTCCATATTGGCTTATTAACACGCTTTCGTTTTCGCCACTCAATCAAACAATTGCAACTATTATTGATTGTTTATATTTCACATTGCATTCCAAAAAAAAGTTTCCTCCTTCCTTCCCACTGTATAGCCATTTGTGGTGGACCCCTATCGGCTGATTGTTGCATGCCTGTGCATGTATAAATTTGATTTGAGGGAAACAAAACAATTGTATTGTGTTGTTCAACAATGCACATGTCGTTGATGGACCGAACGAGTTCCATGGACTTCAAATAAGAGTTCCCTGAACTTCAAATAAGGCAGCGCCTTCAGCTTAATAAAAGTCGGGCCGCTGCATTGACTTGACTTCTTGTGAAGAGAAAACAAAAATAATAAAATTGGGCCCGCCTACTATGGCAAATGCTTACCAGTTTCGTGGCGGGAGAGAAGAAAAGATTAAATCAAAAGTAGGTACGCCTGCCGTGTCACATACTTCGCAATGCCATGTCATATAAACATGGAAAGAAAAGACTAAATAAAAGTGGGTCCCATTGTATTGACTTCACCTACTATCATCTGCAATGTGAGGTGGGAGTTTCAACATCTGTACGTTTTTTTAGTTCAACACGTGAAATTTCGCTGCATTTACTTTTCATGGGAAGAAAAAAAATTAATAAAAGTGAGCACGCCTGCCGTGCCGAATTCGTCGCAGAGAATTGAAAAGAGTAAATCGTATTTGCCACGGCCGCCGTGTCACATGCTTCGCAACTGGCAAAGAAAAAAAGACTGAATAAAAGTAGGCCGGTCCGTAATGACTTGACGTGGCCAATTTATAATCATATATGTTGAATGTAATAGGAGTTATAAGATATGTAGGTATTTCAGTTCAACTACTCAAAATTTTGGTTCCTTAGTCCTCTGTTTTTTTATATCGCCGGTAAGCCTTCCCACACAGGCTTTCACCCACTCAGACCCTCCCCTCTTTCATCTGCTCAGAAAGCCTTTTTTATTGCTCTTTATCTTTTATTCTTTCTCTGTCTGTGTTCAGTCCAATCCAATTTCATGGCATCTACTTCTACTTCAACGCCTGCCTTTCACAGATACCACCCTCCCACACCGAAGCTTGCCTTCCAAAGCGATAAGAGATATCATGTGTTTCTGAGTTTCAGGGGACCAGACGTGAGGAAGACTCTGGTGGATCATCTCTTTCAAGCTCTCTCTGCAGCAGGACTCAATGTCTTCATTGACTCACACAAATTGGAAAAGGGCGAAATTATTGATCTGAGCTTGGAAAGAGCAATTGAGAGCAGCGCCATACGCATTCCTATATTTTCGAGAGGATATGCAGCCTCAGCTTGGTGTCTCAAGGAAGCTGCTGCAATGTTGAGCACCCCTGCCTTGATTAGTCCTCTGTTTTATGATGTGGATCCAACTCATGTTAGATACCCTTTGAGAAAGTCCAGTCGCTACAACCAATCATTTCTCAAACATTATGCCCATTCAGATCGATACACAAGAGAAGAGATTGACGGGTGGAAAAATGCCCTATTGGAGATCTGTAAACGTTCAGGCTGGTCCATGGATATAACTCAAGGGTAAGTAACCACACTCACTTTCTGTTTGCTTTTCGATATTTTTGATTTATTATTTCATGGCTGCTGCTGATAATGGATTCTATATATGTCTCTATTTGAAGTATATAATTATAAGTAGGGTTGATGGTGTTTTTGGATAGGATAAGAGTAAATTTTTGGGTTTATTTATTTATTTTTGTTGGAGGGTTTTATATGAAATTCATCTATTTGATAACTAAGGATAACTAAAGTTTATAGGAGTTTTAATGTCTATTTTAATCTTTGTTTATTCTTGAATCATATCATGATGATAAACATATGACTTACAAATTTTATTTCTGTTTAAAAATCCAAGCTTAATTTTGTCACCCAAAAATATCAATTTAGTGCCTATCTTAATCTTTGTTAATTCTTGAATCATATCATGATGATAAGCATTTCAGATTTGCACATTTTAATTGTGTTTAAGTTTGAAGCTTAATTTTGTCGCCCAAAAAGATCAAGGCTCCATAATCTGGATACCAATCCTTTCACCACAATAAAGTTAAATTCAAAGAACAATTTCTTTTCACATTAGTTTAAGCGTCACTTGTTTAGGTGGTAGTGAATAGCCTAGTATCTCTCTGTTTTGTAATATCATATGAGAGCTAATGTTAGAATTATCTTTAAATGAATGTGTATTACTATTTTGTACCATAATTAAATAAATGAAGTGTTTGGAGTTGCAAATAATATTAGGGATAAAATTTTACTTATATCTTATGTTGTACGCAATATTTATATTTTTATCTAAAAGAGGTTATTAGGAATCAGCATTGATAAACTAGTACATTTGAGGTTTATTAACATATTTTTAGAATTTTCTTCTATATGGTCCAGTTTGTTTGAAGACCTAATGTATTAATCTTATTTTATGTACTTGTCTTGTCCTTAATTGTAAGGATCATCCATCTAGGTCTAATATAGCTTAAAGTGAAGAAGAATCAATCATCTCTTTTTAATTAGTACTCAATCGTCCACTGTTTGATTATGAATCTTAGCTTATTGATTCTAAGTTAAAATTTATCCGTAAGCTTAGATTTGAGTTTTTCTTTAAGATTTATAGACTTACAATTTTCATTATCAACAAGATTCATTTGTAGTCAATATACTACAAACTTTAATGATAACTAGGCTAAACCCTTATTTACCACCAATCAAATATTACATAAATAATATATGGATTATTATTATTATTTGTCTATGATGTGTATATTAATAATTTTGAAAACTTCACATTTTATTTAGAAACAATATATAACAATTTCTATGACTTATCATTAATTTTTATTACTTCCACTTAATGTTTCTTAAAAAAAACACTTGGTGATTTATTTTTAAGTTAGCTCCCTCCATAGGACCATAGCATAAGAAAAAATAACAAGAGTAAAAGATGAATAAATCATAATAAAAAACAATGACTTAACTAGCTAGTAGCCATCTAATTTTGTCTAAACACCTATAAAGGGTAGGTGTCATCCCAATATGTAATAAATCTTAAATATAAATTACATTGGGGATAACACTTTTCTTATATCTTAGAGGTTGTACATAATTTTTTTTTTTGTCTAAATGATGTTATTAGGTATTAACATTGATAAGCTAGTATATTGGAGGTTTAGTAACATATAATTTTTTTGAATTTTCTTGTATATAGGGTATGATTTATTTGAAATCATAGTGGAATAATCTTATTGAGCTTATTTCACTTTAATTATCTTGTACTTAATGATGAGGATCACATGTCTAGGTCTATTAGGTCTTGTACTTAAGGTGAGGATCAATTGCCACTATTTGAATATGAGTCTTAGCTTATTGATAAACTAGTACATGGGAGGTTTAGTAACATATTTTTAAAATTTCCTAGTATATAAGGTACAATTTATTTGAAGGAATAATGCATTTAATCTTATTGAGCTTATTTATCTTTACTTGTCTTGTAGTTAATGGTGAGGATTCCCTATCTAGTTCTAGTAGAACTCAAAGTGAAGGAGAAACATTATTTTATGAAATGTTAATCAATTGTCCACTATTTGAATATGAATCTTTGCTTATCGGTTCTAATTTAAAATTTATCCCTAAGCTTATATTTGAGTTTGTTCTTTAAGATTTATGGAGTTACAATTTTTACCACCAACAAGATTCATTTGTAGTCAATACACTACATACATGTATGATAATTAGGCTAAGCTCTTATTTACCACCAATCTAATATTACATTGACAATATATGAATTCAAAAAACTTATGTTTATGAGGTGTATATTAATATATTTGAAAACTTCACATTTTATATATAAACAATCTAATATTAATTTCTATGACTTTTCATTAATTATTTTTACTTCCACTTAATGTTTCTTTAAAAAAAATATTTGTAATTTTTTAAAATTTAGCTCCCTCCATAGAACCATAACATAGGAAAAAAATAACCAGGCTAAAAGATGAATAAATCATAATAAAAAACAATGTGTCTTAGCTAGATGGTAGTTATCCAAATTGTAGCTCATGTTTAAACACCTGCAAAGAGTAGTTGCCATCTTGATGTGTAATAATTCTTAAACATAAATTACATCTAGGATAAAACTTTGCTTAAATCTTAGATGTTCTACATAGTATTTATTTTTTGTCTAAATGATGTTATTAGGTAATAACATTGATAGACTAGTACACTTGAGGTTTAGTAACATATTTTTGAATTTTCTTGTATACAGGGTATGGTTTATTTGAATGCATAATGTATGTATATAGGGTATGATTTATTTGAATGCATAATGTACTAAGCTTATTGAGCTTATTTCTTTTTAATTTTCTTGTACTTAGTTCAATGAGGATCACCTATCTAGGTCTAGTAGTTCACTTAAAGTGAAGAAGAAGCCTTCTTTTATGAATTGTTACTCAATTGTCCACTATTTGAATATGAATTTTAGTTTATTGATTCTAATTTATAATTTATCTCTAAGCTTATATTTGAGTTTGTTCTTTAATATTTGTGGGGTTACAATTTTCACCACCAACAAGATCCATTTGTAATCAATACACTACAAACATGTATGATAATTAAACTAAACCCTTATTTATGACCAATCAAATATTACATTAATAATATATGAATTCAAAAACTTTATGTGTATGAGGTGTATATTAATATTTTTGAAAACTTCATATTTATATATAAACAAGCTATAACAATTCCTATGATTTCTCATTATTTTTTTATTTCCACTCAATGTTTCTAAAAAAAAACTTATAATTTTTTTAAAAGTTAGCTCCTTCCATAGAATCATAACACAGGAAAAAAAAATAACAAGAGTAAAAGATGAATAAATCATAATAAAAAACAATGTGACTTAGCTAGCTAGTAGCTATCCCAATTGAAGCCCATGTTTAAACACCTAAAAATAGTAGTTTTCATCCCAATTTGTAATAATTATTAAATATAAATTACGCAAGTGATAAAACTCTGCTTATGTGTTGTACAAAATATTTATTTTTGTTCTAAAAGATGTTATTAGGTATTAGCATTGATTAACTAGTACAATAGACGTTTAGTAACATATTTTTGAATTTTCTTGTATATAAGGTATGGTTTATTTGAAGACATAATATATTAAGCATATTGAGCTTATTTCTCTTTAATTGTCATGTACTCAACAATGAGGATCACATGTCTACGTGTATTAGAACTTAAAGTGAAGAACCATTCTCTTATGAATTGTTACTCAATTGTTCACTATTTCAATATGAGTTTTAGCTTATTGGTTCTAATTTAATATTTATCCCTAAGCTTATGTTTGAATTTGTTTTTAAGATTTATGGAGTTACAATTTTCACCACCAAGAAGATTCATTTGTAGTCAATACACTACAAACATGTATAATAATTAGGCTAAACCCTTATTTACCACTAATCAAATATTACATTAATAATATATGAATTCAAAACTTTTATGGCTATGATGTGTATATTAATGTTTTTGAAAACTTCACATTCTATTTATGAACAATGTATAACAATTTTGTGACTTTTTTATTTATATTTTTTTACTTCCACTTAATGTTTCCTAAAAAAATACTTAGTAGTTTGTTTCTAAGTTAGCTCCCTCCATAAAACCATAACATAGAAAAAAACAAGAGTAAAAGATGAATAAATCATAATAAAAAACAATGTGATTTAGCTAGTTGGTAGCCATCCAAATTGTAGCCCATGTTTAAACACCTAGAAAAGGTAGTTATCATCCCAATTGTTTTTTTCTATATAAACACATAGTTTTGGGTATGACACTATTATTGACTTCCAAGTTGCAAGATTGAATTGCTAGAGTGGCTTGGAATGCGGGGAGACAAGGGGTGTGATTTGTGCTATATAAACACACTAGAGAGAGTATGAGGTTTAGGTTGTAATCTCTTTAGATGAGAGTCAAGAATTGAAGGGTGTCTATTTGGCTAAAGTATCCACCTCATCCCTTATGGTGTCAAGACCTTGCATTCAACAAGACTTGATCCTTACGACACTCATTTAGAACATTCAACTTCATCAAAATACCAAGAACCATTAATATTTTAAAAAAATTTAAAAATAATTTAAATATTAGATCATTATTTTTATTTCATTTTTTAAATTTTAAATAGAATACCTTTTTTTATTTTTTATTGCACTTTATATATTTTTAGAATTTTAACTATAAATCATTATTTACTTACTTCTTTTTTTTTATTTAAATTTTTTCATTATTATTTTAAAATTTTCATTAAATTGTTTTCTTTATTATTTTAAAATTTTCATTAAATGTTTTTTTTTTTAATTATAAAAAGTTTTTAGTTTTAGTGAATATTCATCAACAATTTCTAAAAATAATAATTATTAATAAATTTAAAACTTAAAATATTAAAATCTAATCCAAATAATTTGTAAATATAAATTAATTTTAATGCTACTCAATAATTCTTAAATATTATTTTTTGATAAAAGAAAAAAAACTGTAATATTATTCATAATATAAAAATTCTGAAATTACATATATAATTTTTAAATATAATTATTTCTTTAACAAAATAATATTTCATTTACCATGAGTTTTATTTTCCAACTTTCAATTGACCTACTCCAGCCATTTCAGCTACGAAGCTCGGCCGGTAAAGACAGTTGTGAACGACATGATCAGAACATTGGACAGAGTGCCATTAAATGTTGCCGAGCATCCAGTGGGAGTGGAGAGAGTGAAGAATCTTCTCATTCAGAAATTAAATCTCAATCCAGTGGATGGGGTGCTTAAACCTGGAATATGGGGTATTGGTGGTATTGGCAAGACCACACTTGCCAAGGCCCTCTACAATCAAGTTCATCTTAGTTTTGAAGCTGCTTCCTTTGTATTTAACGTCCGCGCCACCGCTGCACACCCCAGAGGCCTTACAAAATTGCAGAGAAAAATTCTCAAAGATTTAATCAATTATGAGGAAAAAATAGACAGTATTGATATGGGGATATTTTGTTCAGATATCGTCTGGGAGGAAGACGTGTGCTGCTAGTTTTGGATGACGTGGATGATGTTGGACAATTGAAAGTTTTGGCTGGAGATTGGCTGGCCACTCGGAGCAGAGTTATTATAACTTCTAGAGACAAACACATTCTGAATGACTGCATCCAGTTATTCAGTTGGCATGCCTTTCTCAGACCATCTCCAACTCTCACTTACCAAGATCTGTCCAAAAGAATAGTAGAAGCCTGTAAGGGGCATCCTCTTTCATTGGAGGTGATTGGATCCCTCCTTTATGATAAGCAGGATAACAGAGATTGCTGGGAAGAAGCTCTTCGCAACATTACTTCCAACCCAGACATTTACAAAAGACTCTACATCAGTTATAGTGCTCTTACTGATGATGAAAAAGAAATATTTGTTGACATTGCTTGTTTCTTCATTGGAGAACACAAAAGATTTCCCATTATTTTCTGGAAATCTTTGTATGAGAAGGTAGACACTGCCGTATGCAATCTTTCAATGAAGTTACTGATAAAGATTGATGATAGAGGTGTATTTGATATGCATGACCATTTGAGAGATATGGGACGGACAATTGCTGAAAAAGAAAAAAAGGGTACCCGAAAATGGGAAGCTGCCCATGCGAGCATCATATCCGACAACATCACTCGCCTTCGACTCAATGGAGGCAATCCAGAAAGGCTCGAATTGTTGTACAGGCCCGGTCTTCGCTATCTTTCTTTGCAGAATGTGGACATTGAAGGCATGACGAAAGACACACTAGCCATGCTTCCTCCAAGTTTAATATGGTTAAGGCTTGAAGATTGTGGGTATGCCAATGGCATGGATAGAGTTAAAAATGAGCCACGTCACTCCAGATCTGTACGTAACATTTGGCAATTGAAGACTCTGCAAGTAATAGACTGCAGTGTCATTGAAAGCCATTCTATCTCCTCCCTATTTTCACTTCCTAATATACAGCTGCAACACTTGTATTTGCATGGCTGTTGGAATTTGAATAACCTCCCTGATACTATTGGCAACTTATCACAGCTGCAGCACTTGGATTTACGTGGGTGTTGGAATTTGAATAACTCCCTGATACTATTGGCAATTTATCACAGCTGGAGCACTTGGATTTAAGTTGGTGTGAGGACTTGAATAACATCCCTGATACCATTGGCAATTTATCACAGCTGCAGCACTTGAATTTAAGTTGGTGTAAGAACTTGAATAAACTTCCTCATAGCATTGATAACTTTTCACAGCTGCGGCACTTAGATTTAAGTGAGTGTGGGAACTTGAATAACCTCCCTGATACCATTGGCAACTTATCACAGCTGCAGCACTTGGATTTGAGTTGGTGTAAGAATTTGAATAACCTCCCTCATAGCATTGGCAACTTATCACAGCTGCAGCACTTGGATTTGAGTTGGTGTAAGAATTTGAATAACCTCCCTCATAGCATTGGCAACTTATCACAGCTGCAGCACTTGGATTTAAGTTGCTGTGCGAACTTGAATAACCTCCCTGATAGCATTGGCAACTTATCACAGCTGCAGCACTTGGATTTAAAGAAGTGTGTGAGCTTGACTAACCTCCCTGACAGCATTGGCAACTTATCACAACTGCAACGCTTGGATTTAAAAGAGTGTATAAATTTGAGTGACCTCCCTCATACCATTGGTAACCTGTCACAGCTGCAGCATCACTTGGATTTAACGGACTGTCTGAGGTTGAATAACCTCCCTGATACCATTGACAACTTATCACAGCTGCTGCTGCACTTGAATCTAAGAGAGTGTGCGCGCTTGAATAACCACCCTGATACCATTGGCATCTTGTCACAGCTGCAGCAATTGTATCTAGAAGGATGTGAAGCTGCTAACATTGAAAGATTCCAATGAGATAAATTTGACTGTTAAAAGAGGCTCAAATTTCCTCTCAAGCCAGTTGTATGGGACGGAGAGTGCACTCCAACCTCTCTGGAATGAATCTGCACCTTACACTTCTTGTCATCTGAGTTATTTTAGTGAACGCAATATTAAACTCTCCTTTTTTATTGAACACTATATTAAATTATCTCTTATGATTTAATGACAAGTGAACTTAGTTTTTACGTTCAATGCGAACAATACCTTCTCTAAATTATGATTTGCTTGACTTATGGCAATTTTAATTCCAGTTAAAATATTATAAATTATTTTAGTATTTATTAAGTTTTGTGTTTAATTTTTTATTTTTTAATATTATATGTTTAATAAATTTAAATGTATAAGGTATTTTTTTTTCAATGTATAGTATGTTATTAATGATTTTTTAAATTTATTTATTTCAAATTTTGTGTGAAGGCATATTACAATTTGTTATCTAAAAATGTCTTTTTGTTTTAAAGTATAAGTATCATTCTTGTATTGATTTATGCTATTGTGACTTCATGTCACATTTGTTTTTTAATTTCCTTCAACCAATACGATTGCAACACCTATTAAGTCTTCCTTGCTTTTCTTAAAATAAGTACTCACACGAATTAAAATACCTAAGTCATTGTTTGCAACCATATCATTAAAGAGTAGCACAATCTTACAACCCATTAAAAGCTACCATGATTATATGGTTGGGGTTATAATACTCAAGAAAAACTATATACAATTTAATAGTTGTGTTTCCCCTAAGAATGACACATGTAGCTCCATGCTTTGAATAATTTTTTTTTTCAATACTTTGTTTGGTAGCTGGACTCTTTTATTATTTTACAATTTGAAAAATAATTACAAAGTTTACATTACAACCATTACACTTTATTAAGCATCAAGGCATTGGTGAGGCAAAAGGCATAGGGTGGTCACTCAACATACCACTAAGATAAACTTAAAAATGACATAGGACCCCAAGTAATAGTTTGTTCAATGTGTATATTGTAATGACTTGATTAAATGATTTTGTTGTCCCACAATTGTGCATTTAACAACTTTTTCTCAAGTAATATCATATTGTTTTGACTTGGTTAAACCTTGGGTATGTTCAATGGTCAAGACTTATTATTTTTTATATCTAAGGCATTGAGGTGTTGGGTGTGAAGCAAAGTAGAAAGTTGCTCATCCATTTGTTGGGCCAACTAAACCATGTTATGAAATGTGTCCAACTCAAACAAGATCATGGACGTTAAGACATTAGGCTATCAATGAGGATATAAAGGCTTACCTAAAGTGGTACCTACAAATGTATTAAGTTGTTTCAAATCAACCTCATATCATAACAAAATGACTTCATAGCATATTATTGACAATCTTAGGTCAATATCAAAAGAGAAAAGCAACATTAAAGGAAACCTTAAAAATGGTGGGGAGGAGCTCTCAATTCATAATTCTCGAAGTTATTTACAATAATATGGGTTCATAGTTCAAATAATCATCCAAATCTTATAACACTTGGATCCTAGAATTATTTTTAAACCATTTTAAATCTATGTATGACTTTTAATTTAATTGTCACTAAGAGCCTTTTATTATGTTGGGTAGTTAGTGGGAAAAATATTAATATTAGGTGAATAGGTATTCAACAGTGAGGTAACATGCGCATGGTTTAATGAGCCCATTTGATCGCTATGGTGACACATGGCCTTAAGGGAAAGTTGCCACATAGGCTTAAGGGAAAGTTGACATGAATCAATAACTTGGTAAAAGGGACCTAGAATTGGATGGGAAAGTTGCCACATCTTGTTACTTGGTGCCACCTTCTCAAGCGCGGCCTGTTGGCATATTCTCATGTTTCAAATAGCTTTTAATTCCCTACTAAGACGTGTTACAAAGTTGCAAGCTTTCCTACATGTTATGTTTTATATTTGACTTGGTCATATTTACTTTATGCGTTGGACTTTATTCCACTTAAAGTTGTGCTTTAAGCTTCATGTGCCCCATGATAAAATATATGCCTTGTTGCATAGTATTAACAATAGTAATTAGCGCTAACTTATGTGCTTTGAGGCTTGTATAAATATCTTTATTCCACGTGTATATATATATATATATATATATACATATACATATATACATATATAAGTATATATATATATGTATATATATATGTATATATATATGTATATATGTACATATAAAAATATATATGTATAAAGCATATATATGTATATATGTACATATGTACATATATATATCTATTTCTATAAGGTTTACCAATATTATTAAACATATTATATAATATAATATAAGATAATATATGTATATGTATATATATGCTACAATTATATATATATATATATATATATATATATATATATATATATATATATACATATATATATATATATATATTACACATAACTAAATCTAGGAGGAGAGTAAGCTAGACCTTGAATCTCATGATGAGGGAGCATTTGAGCAGGAAAGGGAGAGGGGGGCTAATTTGAATTCTGTAGAGGCCGACGATCATGGAGGGGAGGATGAAGATCTAGATGGGGGAGTTTTGGTGATTGTGTTGCTTCATTTTTTTGAGGATTGTTCGTTGGCTGCTTTGGGTGTGCTTGAGCCTGATGGAGGAGTAGTGATGGTTGTTGTTCTCGTTGATTGGTGATGGCTTGAGGCTCTTCCTCCTATGTTTTGGCCTCTTTTAGTGGTTGTTGTGGTTGATGATTTGTAGGCATTTTTCTCAACATCTCTCCTTTGCTTTCTAGAGGTGTTGGTGGCTCAGCCTTTTCATTTTGAAGGGGAGTTCCTCGCTACTTTCTTTATTGCCTCTCATGTTGCTATGGTGGCTAGTTTTTGCACCAGGGTGCTCTTTGTTTTGTCTTGGTGGTTGGGTTGGCTAGATTCTTGGGATTTTTGTTTCTTGAATCCTTTGCTTGGTTGGACTAGGTTGGCTAGGTTGTTTTTATTGGCTTCTGGTGTTCTCTAGCCTCTAGTTTTTTTTGAATGGTTTCCTTTTTTTTGGATTTTCCATTATTGTTTTCTAGGTGATCTGTTGCTTCTTACATTTGGTGTTGTTTCTTCGTAGTGCCCCCAAAGTTGATTATTTTGGTCATAGATTTGGTGGGCCTTGAGAGGGTTGTGTTGAAAGGTTATTCTATTGTAAAGGCTCTTGTGGAGTGGTTCTCTTCCCCTCCCTGATACTACTGTGTTGGGCAACCTAGATGGTGAGGTGTGGGTCCTCTTGGTGGGTGATCTCAATTGAAATTTTTCAAGTCCCATATGTTGATGGTGTATGAGGGATTGCTTTATTCCCTTGTTCTTGGTTAGATGTTTGGGGTTGGGCTAAGTGTAAAGATTATTCTTCTTTCCTAAATGTTTTGTTTTTTCTTAGCCTCAATTGCCCTTTCTTTAGGAGTGTTTTCTCTTTGTCTTCTTCCTCATTTTTTATCTCCTATTGAGATGGATTTGGTGTTGGCTGGCTTGGTTGAGTACTCGCTAAGTTAAATTTATTCGTGGAATTATTGTGGTTGCCTTGGTTCTGCTAGGTGGATTGTATTTAGAGTTTATCTCTCATTCTTGTATGTTGAGCTCTATTTTCTCCCCCTTTTGGGCTTTAATGTTTGATTTGCAGGTTGGGGTGTGTTCTTCCAGTCGGTTGAGATCCTTCAAATTTTTATGCTAAAGGCTCAAGATTTTCTTCTCTCAAGGTTGATGGTTGAGGAGTGTTCATTTTCTTCTTCCATGTTCTAGTTTGTTGCGATGTCAAAGGATGTCATGTTTTTCCTTTCTATGGGTGTATATGATTTCTATCGAGTTCTACAATTGATGTCTTCTATGGAGGTGGAGATTTCTCCTTTTGAGGTGGAGCCCTCTCCTATTGAGGTGGAGAGGGATGTTTTGGATCTGGTGGGAAAATCTATGTTCTATGGAAAAGGTTCTCATTTCATCCTCCTATAGAGGAGAGCTAGTGCAAGGGCACCCAGGTTTTCATGCCCCAAGAGGGGTCAAAAAGTGAAATTTTGTTGTGCTTGAGTCAATTTCATGAAATAAGGTCTTACAAGACCATTTCATAGGTGTTTGAGTCAGTTTGAGTCACTAGGGGGTGAATTAGTATGTAAATGCAAAAAAAGTGTCAATGTTGTCAAGTTGCACAAAGCAACTTTGCTTTTATGTTGTCAAGTGGAAGTTGAAACGTTGGAATATGAAAGATTAGTTTGTAACCATTTTGGAATGGTTTGAAATGCCTTAAAAGGATTTATAAGTATCATCAACCCAAGGGGTTAGATGAAGTTTTGGTGAAGAAGAATTAATAAAGATCTCTATTTTTCTACATTTTGTAACATTTTTTGCTAATCTGGTGAATAGTACGGATTCGTACGGATTTCTCATGGTATGAAACTTGTTGGAACTTGTAGAGGAGTGAATCTTCTAAATTTTCTATTTTTTGTATCATCTGATTTCATTGTGTTTGAAGAAATTAAGAGCCATTTTACTCCAAACCACCTGAAACCCTAGGTAGGGTTGGCTCTAAGTGGAAACAAATGTTTTTCTCTCCATTCCACTGGTGAAAAAGGCCCAAACTCAGTGGAATGGCTTGGAGTATGGTAGATTTTGTTTTCCTAAAGTTGCAGGAGCAAGGAAGATGGTTGGCACGTGCTGGGTTGGATTGAAGGTCTGATATCTCCATGTATCAGACCAAGAAGCCATGAGAGGAATTGCATTTTTGTGTTTGAAGAGATAAAGGAAGGCATTGTTGATAAGTGGAACAAGTTCTTGGATGTATGAGGGCCTTATATGGACTAGGGAGTGGTTGGAAGACCTCTATAAGTTTTTTTGTGTGAAATACCTAGTTGCAACAAGCTTAATTTTGCCCTTTTAGGCCTATTCCAAAGTGGGACAGTCAAAATTAGGGTCTTGTGTTCCAAAACAACCCTAACCCATTTTTTTATATTTTACAATAGAAAAGCCAAATGGGTACTCAAATTTTCTTTCAGATCTTGAATTAAGTGTCCTCTCTGGAAGTTATAGTTAAAAAGTATGTTTTGTTTCCCCCATGCTTTAGGTTCAAGAAATAGGATAGTTAGATTTTGAATCCCTTCCATACAAAGGAGCCCTATCTAATTTCTTGGTTAAAGCCCAAAAGGGTATCTGAAAATGTCTTTACATTTTGAAGATCATGCTTACCCTACGAGTTATGATTGAAAAACCAATTGTGAAAGGCTTCTAGAAAAATGAAGGCTTTTCAAGCAAAACCCACCATTGGATGTTTGATAGATTGCAAGATTGGTTGATTGAGATTGTTTTGAATTGTCCACCCCTACTCTACATCAAATTGGTATCAAATCCCAAAGATCTCGGCAAGAAATTTTTTGGAGTTTATGTGTTGTATTTTTGCAAGTTGAAGGAAGAACCTAGATGCTAAAAGACTAGACCAAGGGAAAAGAAAGAGGCCTAAGGTGAGGTATCATGAAGACAAGAAGCAAGGTGAAAGAGACTTGTTTGAAAAAGGAGAATGGAAATGTTGAAAAGATTTGTCCGTGGAGACTTGCTGAGTAAGGAGGTACCAAGCAAGAAACTAGTGATGAGAAAAGAGAGAAGTGAGATAAAGAAGAACAATGAGAAGGAAGAACAAAAAAATGTTCAAAAAGATATAATAGAGTTGAGGAAAGCCTTGGAAGAAATGGAAAAAAGAATGGATATTGAGATGTAGTAGTTGCTTGAGAGAGCAAACCAAGAAAATGGTTGGCATTGGCCAATAAGGAAGAAGGTTAGGTGGCCTATCAAGAAGATCATTCAGATGAGAAGAAGGCAAGAGAGGACAGTAGAACCAAACATTGAAGAATCTTTGTTGATGAAGGAAGAGCAAAATTCATTTGAGGAAGAGGAAAGTCATGAATCACAAGTGGGTTTTAGTGCTATGTTGGTGGGTGAAAAGGTGTGTGTCCAGGGTAAGTGCACCAAGATGGTTCCCAAAAAGGGGGCTTAAGTGGCCACTTTTTTTCTAAAATCAGGAAATACTACCTGGACGTGAAATTGAGGATACACTCAAAATTTTGATATGGAACAAAAACAAGGATCGAAGTGCTCTAAGTCTACTTTCTAAACTACTAATTTATTTTGAAAATGGTTGAGATTAAGGGGTTCAAAAGAGGTACGTACACAAATTGGTGTTTCTTTTGTCAGAAAAACATAACATAGCAACTCTTGTATGACCCTAGCATGGTGAACTTTTTTTTAGTATTTTTAAAATCGCTACGATCAAAAGTTAGCTAATAGTATGTAGTTGATGCACGATTTTTCTGATAATTTTTTAATGAATAATTGATTTTTTAATAATTTTCTAAGTGGACACTTCCTGAAAAGCAGAATTTTGGTCGTGCTACCCCTACAAATTTTGGAAAGTAATTAATTGTAAAAAAAAAAAAATTATAGAATGGAGTCTAGTTTCTAAAAATGTAATTTATTTGAAATTTTGATGAACGGTTAATTTATAACGAAAAAAACACCAAACACTGCTTTTTGGAAAAAAGGAGACACACAAACAAAATAAATTATGGATGAAAGGCTTAACATTGTCAGAAAGTGAAAAAAATTACATCGTTGGATAGCTAAGAGAAAGCCTAACATTACCCAGGTGTTCGATTTTTTCAATATTGAACCATGTGCAATCCTAACGATGACCACAAACCCAATTATGTGAAAAATTGTAGAATTTGCAAAAACATGTCTTTGGTCATTGGGAATGCCCTCCAAGCCTTTGGGATGGTATTCCAAGGCAAATACCAATCCCAAGGCTTGGGGATTCCCAAAGCAAGATATAACGTGCATGTGTTATAACGCTCGCGCGTTATAACGTGAGCATGTTATAACGCACTTGCATTATATCTTAGTTTTGACATGGTTTTTTGCGTTTGTGGGGAACATGTCTAGCAAGACATGACGCGAGCACAGTATAACGTGCTCGTGTTATGTCTTCCTTTATGTTAAATGCTACTATATTGAATGTATGTTGATATATTTGTATGTTTGTATGTACATGTATGCGTGTATGTCATGTATGTAGGTATGTATGCATGCTTGTATGTATGTATGTATACCTGTATCTATCAATGCATGTATATTGTATGTAAGATTGTATCTACACATGTACATGTATGCTTGTATGTATGTAGGATTGTATGTACATATGTATTATGCTCGTATGCATGTATTTATGTATGTCTTTAGAGGGAGGGAG
>VDFB02047230.1:251811876-252213294 GCA_007258455.2 Sequoia sempervirens | reverse complement strand
CATTTTGGCTTGCTCTAAAAATGGTAAAAAACTCAATATACCCGTGATCTCAAGGCCCACATTCTACATATTCTCCTGATTCTACATATTCTCCTGGTACACGTGCTCGACAAAAAGTATCTTTTGATGATGTTGTAAGTGTGCATGCATGTTTTTCACATTCCACCACCTTTTTCATGATCTTTCCACCACCTTTGCATGAAATAGCAGAGTTTTCACATTGAAAGGCATATAATATCAATTCAAGTTTGAATTCCAGTGAAAACTGATATACAATTGAATTTTGGAGGGGAACAAGCTTTTGAAAAAGTCAAATTGTTGAGGAGTTTGAAGAAAGAAGAAGCAAAGGCTACGTAATTGGGTAGAACTCCATTTGAAACTCTAGTTTTTTAGGTATGTGAAGTCTTTACACATTTTCTTTCATTCTCTTATGGCTTGCTTTCATTTTTTTTATTTTGCATATTCCATGTTGATCATTGTTTGTTTGTCATTACAACCTCAGGTTGTCAATGCACATTTTAAATTACACAATTCTATGCACTTGCCAATTACATTTTTAAACATCTCTTTGAGGCATTTTGTTATTTAACAATTGACTTACCTTGTGTATGCTTCCACATTTTGTATACACATATATATGACATAAGTTTTAAGGAAGTAAAATAAAACATCATTTCTCAATCCTTTATTATGGATGTGCATACCGCTCTCCAAAGCTTTCATTGAGGTATTTTGTCAAACAATTATACCAACTAGTTGATTGCCTTGTCTATGCTACCAAATTTTCCATACATTTCTCTAAAAAATTGGAATATACTCCTCCCACATCGATAGCAACAATTGAAACTATTTTGGTTTTCATCTCTATTTCTAAATTACCTAATCACTAAAGCTACCTCATCACCTATGTTGTGATATATTTTAAATGTTTCCTTGATTAGTCTACCTACAAGGGATTCTAACCCTTCTCTCTAGTGTTTGAAGACTCTTTATTCAAGGATAAGTTAGCAAAATGGGGAAAGGTACAGCCTATCTTGCAAATCATCTACCAAAAACAACAAACCATCAAGGGTACCTTTGACCCTAAACACAACTTGAGAAGATCAATTGACAATTCACCAAAAACTCATTTCAACTCTCAACAAAAACCCTTCATTTTCACTTCATTGCTATAAAGCATCAAATCATCAAACTTGTCTCCAAACCTTTATCAAACTCAAAAACATATCAACCATCATCATTCTAATAGAAACAAAGCAAAAACATGATTAGGAAACGCTAAATCCATCCATTCATTCAACATGCACCAATTTACTATTCAAAGCAACTTGCTCCACAAGGCAAAATGACAACAAACCAACCATTCATATTTCTAATCTTTTACCAGACTTCCAAGACACTGTAATCATCATGCTTTAGATTGAAATAAACCAAATACCTTGTGAGAAAACTCTGAAACATTCAATCTTGATCAACATGCATACTCAAGTCACCAATTTGCACCATGGTTCCACATTACTCAAAACACCAAAACAACAAATTTTCTTTCTAAACTTTTTCCAAGCATTAAGACATATCTACCAAAATCACTTAGACAGATTCAAACCAAAATCCATCACTCAAATCATTGTTTGTACAAAATTACTCTTTCTACCAGTCAAGGCACCAAATTCCTAGTAGGTTTCCAAACCCCTAAATCGTGTGTTTCTCTTAACCCACCTCAAACCTTTACAAACCAAAAGCATATCAAGAACCATTTTCAACCTTATTTAACATACTTGAACAATAGGGTATGTTACTTTGGAAAATATATCAACAAAAATGATTGTCCCACAGTAGAATGCACCAAATTAGGTCAATTTTGTGAAGCAACTATCAACAAAACAAATCCAAACCATTAAATAACCTTGGGAAACATTGAGACAGGGTTCAAAACTTTGAGAGATAGAAAGACTCAATAATGCACTATATTGTAAAACCCTCATTATAGGTCATCATTGTCTAGATATGGCAGGGGTTTATAGGAAATATAGCTTCCCAACCTTATTTTACTTAACCTCTGCTTCAAACATCTTCCAAATGATCTACACAAACTCAAAGGAACAAGAAATGTTGCTACCCCCAAATTTTACATACATTTCCCCTCTCAAACCTCACCATTTCACTCAAAAATGCATATTTTCACCACTAGGGCATCATGCCCAAAACACTCAAACAACTTCCCCTACTCCCAAGACTCATTCAAACATCTATCCCTAACATTTTAGACCTATCCCACCTAGTTATAGAAATTACAGAGGACGGGATAGGTTTTATTTCATTGTGGACAACTACAAACCCTTAAAACAGGGTTACACGAGTTGCTTATAGTAAATTGGATCAAACTTTCACCAAACACAATAACAAGAGCTCAAACCAGATTCAAATGAAAGCTACCTCCTACCTTTATCAAATTCACAAATTTTTAGAATGGTCTGCCCTTGTACTTTCATTTTTACACTTTTTTACACTTTTTTAAATGACAACTTTTCATATTTTGCAAAAGTTTGCAATTTTTAACTCTCTAACCTCCTACAGGATGATTGTAAGTATTTTTTATGAAGCATTGAATGAGAAATATTTCATTTATTTGAATGGATGCATTTTTTAGGAACTAATATTCGTCTCATTATCATGTTACAGGTAAAATTATCCGCCATGCTTAAGAAACGAACAAGGAATGAACTAACAGACGAAGAGTGTGAAACCTTCAAAGCAAAGGAGAGAGAATGGGTGGTAGCATATCGTGAAAAGAAGAAATTAGATACGATTGATGAAAACAATCCATTTGAAGAGGAACCTCAACCATCAAAAAGAGAACAGACATTAGTAGCACAAAGGGCACGAATGTGAAAGCGTCGTGGTAGGACAGATTCGGATACCATAGTTGGAGACACTTCATCTACCACAAGTGAATACAAAGGGACACCATTAAGCAAAAGTGAATATGGAGGGACACCATCTACCACAAGTGAATATGGTTGGACACCATCCACCACATCTCAAGTTGAGAGTACATCATCACTCGGATTTGATGAAGAAGGTATGTCATCATCCCCACGTGAACCTCAAGGTATGTCTTCTACTCCACCCTCGATCGAAGGTACGCAATCTAGCCCACCTCAATTAAATATTGATGAAATTCCTAATGTTGAGATGTATGTACCTCAAAGAACACCACCTAGAATTTTGTGTAGAAAGCCAAAGTATTTGATTAATATTGAAGAGGATATTTTGCAACACATGGAAGGTAAGATTCTGGCACACACTTGTAGAAGATATGCTAATAAGATTTGGAAATGATTCTTTGAAAGGCTAAATGAAACCACAATTAGATGTCAACTATTTATTGAAATGATGCGGGGTATAAAGTATAGAAACATCATGAAGACTCTTGGGTTGAAAACATTGAATGCATCAAGTGAAAACACTATTGTGAAGAATCTAATGGATCATGCTTATGAGAGTGTGGGTAAGACCTCACGCTCAAAGGATAGTAATGTCACCCAACGTATCATTACATTGACTTTGGTAAGTAGTCAAACAAAGGGAGCTCATCTCATTAGAAAGACGAGTGAACAAATGAGAATTAGTAGAAATTTTTTATCAAAAGTCATTCAAAGGTGGCAAAGAATTGAGGGCATCGATTCAAATGAATTATGGGCATTCTCGAGGAGACTACCACAAAAAGATAAAAAATTTGTTGAAGCATTGAGAACACTGATTGAAGATTATTGGAAGAATAACACAAGGCCATCTCTGAATCAAAGGGATGTGGTAAGAAGGAGAATTGGTAGTCAGAACCGTGAGCCACATCCAAAGCATTTTTTGGATACGACTCAAACCCAATTTTTTCATAAATTTCAATAGGATTATCCTCAAATTAGTATTTTTTAAAGATTTTTTGAAATACTTAAACCTTTTTTATGTCAAGATAAATCACACGCGCACTACTTGTTGTTGTAAACTACATATTGAATTCTCTAACCATTATGATGTTTATCATTCTATATGTTTAGATTTGCATACAACGATGTTTTGTAGGATTGTGGCATAGAAGCCCCACCAACATCTTCAAGAGAGTTCTTATCAAAAAAATTATTTGAAATAGAGGATGGCCAAATATTCTACAAGACATCATGCTTGGATGGTTCATGAGAACATTGTGGTGGCTTGCAGTGTATGCCAGTATGTCAACATATGGAAAGCACGAATGAGGTGGGACAGAAACTAGTAGAGTTTGGGAAGTATAAAAAAGTGGCATATGTTACAAAAGAAGGGTCTCAAGCAAAAAGGTGTGATTTGGTTATTCAGAAGATTCTAGTGTATCAGTTTATGTCCCTGTTTCGTGACAATATAGTGTATGAGTATGTAAGGCATACCCATAGAGCCTGATAGATGGACACACAATCCAAGCTATGCAAGGACACCTTTCTAGTTGGAAACATAGTATAAGTGGTTGACTTTGCAGAGAACTACACTCTACAGCCATAGCATGAGGTGCAGTCACAGTATTAGAACTCCACATAGGTTTCAATATTTGTGCACATAGCATTCATTCATGCAATTGATAGTACAAAGGACCAAAGGAAGGTATTACAGGAGTATCACTTTTATATTAGTGATGATTGCACACATTCTCTAGAGTTCGTGCAAGGTTGCTTCCACATTTTCTACAGTGATTTGTCTCAGAGGGGCATAGTATACAGTTGGCATATAATATGGTCAAATAACTGTGTAGCACAATTCAAGAACTCGCGCATGTTCTATTGGTAGTGTAGGATGCATGTCACTACAGGTGTTCAACATATGTGGAACTTTTGTGAGGTCGGGC
Source organism: Sequoia sempervirens (assembly GCA_007258455.2). Classification (NCBI taxonomy): domain Eukaryota; kingdom Viridiplantae; phylum Streptophyta; class Pinopsida; order Cupressales; family Cupressaceae; genus Sequoia; species Sequoia sempervirens. The sequence continues at coordinate 252,208,421 of VDFB02047230.1, read as the reverse complement.
ATGGAAAGGGGGAGAATGATGGTGTAGGAGCATGCATGAAAAGAGCATTAGCACTAAAAGAGTTCAAGTATAAAGACAGTGCAAAGTTGACAGATGCAAGACCAATCATTGAGTGGTGTAATACTTCGATGGGTCCAAGTAATGAAGGTACGTCTTCAGTTCATAGATTTTTTTGGTTGATGGATGATACTAACATTGCACCATATGAGGAGTGTTGTACACTAACAGGATCGAGTGAGCTACACTCTTTCCTTAGCTCAAATGCAGGTTCATGGACTATCGATACACAGAAGATGGCATGCTTTTGTTCTTCATGTACAATGCAAGCCTGGAATGATTGTGAGTCAGGGGAGTGGGTTGACAAATGGTTGACAAGTTATCTTAGCCCACTTCACACTTATTGCTCTTCGATGACATTGGAACTAACACAAATGGAATTATCGATCGACTTTGACCACGTATCAGATCTAGTTCATCCAGGTAATATATCTACTTGCTTAGTTTTTGAAATTCCATATTGTTATCTTACTTTGTAGTACATTCATAATGTTGACTAATTTCAAGAGATTTGTTGCACATATCAATGCAGGGCATGTTTATGCAGTTATTGCAGATGAAGACAACGAAGAGGTAACGAACTATTACTTGTGTCATTGTGTTGAGGCCAAAAAGAAATTGGAGGCCCCAATTATAGATGGAGAAAACATCGAATACCCTACAAGCTCAATTGTTGTTACTGTAACGTGGCTTATAAGGTACCCACATAAGAGTGTTAAACATTGGTTGTTTCAGGACTTTGACACGCATCGTAAGATTCTTCATTACTCAAACCTTGTCATGGCATCCAATGTTCATTTGACCAAATATGGGGTTAGACCTTTGAACAAGACCTTGTGGAAGGTCTGTGAGTCTAACCATGAGGCAATACTTGACACAATAAAGAGTAGACCAGAACCAGATGGTTCGTTGGATTAATTTGTAAGTATGCACATTGGTTCTTATTAATTTATATTTGTATGCACATTGATTTGTTTGATGTCAATGCTATCATCTTCTTTTAATTTTCCTATTTGTAAGTAACCTACTAAAAATTGATTATTGTCCCCTTGCAGAAAATGCAAATTTTTGAGCCATCCAAGAGAATCTCAGCCAGAAAAGCAGTGCAACATCCTTATTTTGATGATCTTGACAAATCTCAATTATGATTTTAAGCCATTACAAAAGTGTGTGCGAAGCTTGGTGAGAGAATTTCAAGTTATTCATTTGAAGTTAACCTTATCATGAGCACCTATGATGTAGACATTATAAGAGCATCTCAAATTTCAAGTTATTCTATTCATGAGAGGTGTAGTGTGCAATAGGTATCTTGGAACTCCTAGTGAAGATGTATGACCAGGAGTGACTAATTTGAGAGACTGACATGCCTATTTGTAAGTGTCTTCCATCTATTTTCATTCCATTTCTATTTTGGATGCTCTTTCTTTTTCTTCTTTTACTTTGTGTATTTGTAAGTAAACTACTAAAAATTGATTGGTCTCTCCTTGTATAAAATGCTTATTTATGAGTCATCGAAGAGAATCTCAGCCAAAAAAGCAATGCAACATCCTTATTTTGATAATCTTGACAAATCTCAATTCTGATTTGAAGCCATTATAAAAGAGCGTGTGAAACTTAGTGAGGGAATCTCAAGTTACTCATTTGAAGTTAACCTCATAATGAGCACCTATGATGTATAAATTATCAGAGAAACTCAAAAATATGAGTGACATTGTAAAATATATGTGAGAATGGAGTACCTAATGCATTGTAATGAGATTTACTCAAATATTGAAATTTGGTGCAGGGGCACCAAGGTTATTGAGCAAATTTGGTTCATGGAAGTCTTAAGTTAGTTTTTTATTTTGAGTTTTTTCAATTAAATAAGGTCATATTAGACCAATTTACAATGTAATAAGTCATGTTAATTTGTTTTGGGGTCATTTTGGAGTTCATGTTGCATATTTGTGAAAATGATGTAAAATTGCAAAAATTGAAAAGTTGTCAATGTGAAAAAAGTGCAAAAAAATGTAAACTTGAAGAAGCCCAAGGATCATGGGAATTCAAAGGGAAGTTAGAGTCATTTTCATAGGTTGGTTAAGGTTTAAATATGTTGGGAACTCGAATGAAGAGGTTTTTGAAGGTTTTTATGAAGGAAAACAATAAAAATCCCTTGATTTCTCTTGTGATTTTGTGTGTTTCATTGAATTTTTCTATTGCAGACTATTATACTTGGTCGTATAGAAGTATTATGTACTAAAAAAATTTCCAATTGGTAGAGATAGGTGTTAGCTATGTTTTGGATTTGGAGTGACAGAAATTCATTGAGTTTTAAGAATTTTATTGTCAAATTACTGACTACAGGTCTGTATGGCCAACCATAAGGGTTTGAAGACTAAAAATGAATAAATGACTCATTCACCTATTGTTTCTATTTGTGGCTCGATGGAATGAGTCCAAAATGGTAGGATTAGATGTAGGAATAAGATTTAGGAGTAGGGAAAATGTTTAGGAATGTTTTTGGTTGTTGTCCTAGAGGAAATTGGGTTAATTTTGGCTTAAAAATGGAGTTTAGATGTTGGGTTTTGGTAAAATTGTCTTAGGAAAGATTGGGAGATGGTTGATTTGGCATGAGAAGATATATATTGAAGTTTTTGAAGCTTTGGAAGGGCGGGGAAGGTGATTTGAGTTCCTGGGCATGATGCCCTAATTGTCAAACTATGTATTTGGAGTGAAATTTGATGGTTAGAGGATGGAAGTTGTAGAAACTCTTGGGGGTAGCAAATTTTGATGAACCTTCAAGCATTTGTAGACACAAATAAAGGTGTTTGAGGACTTGTTTGGCTATGTAGAAGCCTGGAACAATGTTTTTCAATAAACCCCTTCGGAATGGCATAAAGCGAGGGTTTAATGTTTTGGTGTCATAGGAAGTGATTCTTTGATCAAAAGTTGTGGATTTACGCTAGGTATGGTCCTCTTTCGCACCCAAACATGCGGAATCGCTCCGAGCTACGTTCAACCGCCTCGATCCCTTAAGGGTCCAAAGTGCAAAAGGGCAACAATCTTTGACGAGGTATTAGTCAAAAATCGTGGCGCTTACGAAATCTTCGTCTGAACCTACGAGATAATGTTGGGAACCTCTACAATAACCTCTCTCGATTTTTGTTATCTTGAAGTTTTTTTCCCGTGGTGTCCAGTTTTCACTTGATGGAAAAAGTGTCAAATGCAAGCAGTGCAAAGTTGCAAAGTGGTGCAACTTTCATTCTGCTACTCGTGTGATCAAACAGACTGATCCAACGTGTCCAAATAGGTATTTTTACGCTATGCATGGTCCTCTTTTGCACCCAAACATGTGGAATCGCCCCAAGTGACATTCAACTGGATCGATCCCTTAAGAGTCCAAAGTGCAAAATGGCTGCAAACTTCATCATGTTGCTACTCAGATACCGTGATGCTTAGAAACTTCTTGTCTGATCCTATGGGATCACGTTGGGCCCCTCTACAATAACCTCTCAATTTTTGCTATCTCGGAGGCATTTTCCCGTGGTGGCAAATTTTCACTTAGGGAAAAAGTTGTCAAATGCAAGTAGTTGAAAGTTGCAAAGTGGTGCAACTTTTGTTTTGCAACTCGTGTGACCAGACAGACTGTTCCAACGTGTCTGGATAGGTATGTTTATGCTAGGCATGGTCTTTTTTCACACCCAAACATGCAGAATTGCTCTGAGCTACGTTCAGCCAGATCGATCCCTTAAAAGTCCAAAGTGCAAAATGGCTGCAAACTTCAGCATGTTGTTACTCAGATATCGTGATGCTTAGAAACTTCTTGTCTAATCGTATGGGATCATGTTGGGCCCCTCTACAATAACCTCTCATTTTTGCTATCTTAGAGGCATTTTCTGGTGGCAAATTTTCACTTGGGAAAAAAGTTGTCAAATGCAAGTAGTTGAAAGTTGCAAAGTGGTGCAACTTTCATTATACAACTCATGTGACCAAACAGACTATTCCAATGCATACGAACAGGTATGTTTATGCTAGGTATGGTCCTCTTTTGTACCCAAACATGCAGAATCACTCTGAGTTACGTTCAACTAGATCGGTCCCTTAAGAGTCCAAAGTGCAAAATGGCTGCAAACTTCAACATGTTGTTACTCGGACACCGTGACGCTTAGAAACTTCTCATCTGATCCTATGGGATTGTGTTGAGCCCCTCTACAATAATCTCACTTTTTGGCTATCTTAGAGGCATTTCCCATGGTGGCAAATTTTCACTTGGGGAAAAAGTTGTCAAATGCAAGTAGTTGAAAGTTGCAAAGTGGTGCAACTTTCATTCTATAGCTCATGTGACCAAACAGACTGTTCCAACACATCTGAATAGGTATGTTTATGCTAGACATGGTCCTCTTTCACACCCAAACATGTGGAATTGCTCTGAACTACGTACAACTAGCTCGATCCCTTAAGGGTCCAAAGTGCAAAACGACTGCAAACTTCAGCATGTTGTTACTCAAATACCATGATGCTTAGAAACTTCTCGTCTGATCCTATGGGATCGTGTTGGGCCCCTCTACAATTATTCTCTTAGTTTTTTTCTATCTCAAAGGCATTTTCCCATGGTGGCGAGTTTTCACTTGGGGAAAAAATTGTCAAATACAAGTAGTTGAAAGTTGCAAAGTGGTGTAACTTTCGTTCTACAACTCGTGTGACCAAATAGACTATTCCAATGCATCTGAATGGGTATGTTTACACTATACATGGTCCTCTTTCACACCCAAACACATGAAATTGCTCTGAGCTATGTTCAACCGGATCAATCCCTTAAGGGTCCAAAGTGCAAAAGTGAAGTAATCTTTGATGGGCTATTACTCAAAAACCGTGATGCTTACGAACTCTCTGTCTGATCCTACAAGATTGCATTAGGCCCCTCTATAATAACCTCTCTCGGTTTTTGCTATCTCGGAGTTGTTTTCCTATGGTGTCCAGTTTTCACTTGATGGAAAAAGTGTCAAATGCAAGCAGTGTAAAGTTGCAAAGTGGTGCAACTTTCGTTTTGCAATTCATGTGACCAAAAAAGTTGCTCCAACGCATCCCAATAGGTACGTTTACACTAGGCATGGTCCTCTTTCGCACTCAAACACGCGGAATTGCTCTGAGCTACGTTCAACCGACTTGATCTTTTATGATGGCATGCAAAACATACACACAACAGTTGAGAAGTCCAAGTTTTCCACACAAAAAGCGTATGATAATTGGAGAGTTTGAAGAGTTTGAAGGAGAATATCAATCAAATATCTCTGTTTCTTTGTTAATTTATGTGCATTTTCTTCATTTCCAGCCTGTGTACAGGTCCGTACAGTAGGAGTTTTCTCTAAGATTATCTGAATCTATTGTAGAAATTTTTTAGCTTTGATTTGAATCCATTCTTGTGGAATTATATTAAGTTCCAAGCAACTTAGAAGTAGATTTCTAAAACAGGTATGAACTTGCTCATACAAGGGTTTGAGTGTAATATGTTGAAATAGGCCATTCCACCTATTGTTTAGGTTGTGTCTCGGTGGAATGGGCTTGATGTAAGTAGGATAGGGAGTAGGAATAAGAAAATAGCATTGGTAAAGGCATTGGAAGAGATTACTAACATTGCCCTTGTTGAAAATTTAGAATTTAGGCCTTAAAAGCAAGGCTAGAAGAGGTGAAAAGAATAAATTGCTTGAGAATAAGTTAGAATAGGTTGGAAATAGGGTGAGGTTGTGGAGTTTGATGTGTTCAAAAGGTCTGGAAGGATAGGGGAGGTCAAAATTATGTTATGGCATGATGCCCTAGTTGGGAAAAGAGGGGTTTTGAATGAAAAAGAGAGGTTTGAGGGAGTAAAAGTGGGTAAAGTCAGGGGGCAACATAATTTGGTGGTCAATTAAGTTTGTGTAGGAAGAATGAAGAGTGTTGGAAGAGGTTTTGAGGTTGTATGAAGTTTGGATATGGGGTTTTCAATAAACCCTGGTGAAATTTGAGAAAAGTGAGGGTTTAGAGGATAGTGGGGTTAGAGGGCCAATCACACCCTAAAAATTGTGAATTTTGTGTATTTACTTATTGGTAAATGTTTCCCAATGGTTTTTTTCAATTGGAAGAGTGATTGAGAGGGCATTTCTTTGTTAAATATACCTATTTGGGGGTCTAGGACAATGTTGAAGCACTAGGTTGAGGGTTTTGTTTCAAAAGAATCTCATGGGATTTTGAGGCATGTCAAAGCATGTGTTAAAGGGTGTCTGAAAAGAATGAGGGTTGGAGAGATTGTTTAGAAAATTTGAAAGTTATGTCAAGAAAGGTAGGTCTATTGACCTACTAGAGAGACTAGGTGAAAAACTAAAAACAAGCCAAGATAGTGATTTGGGGGAAGAAAAGTGGTAGGAAGTTATTTGTATGGTGAAAGTGGATTGAATGCTTCCCTATCATTCCATCAATCATCCTCAATTCTAGCAAGCGCAAGATATTTTTCAATTATCCTCCTTGCCCTTACAATAATATACAACCAATTATAAATGCATACAATGGTGGAACTTTGAAACATTTTATTTTTCCTCAATTAACAACTTTGGTTTTGAATCATTTTGTCATTTTCATTTGAAATGATTTTCTATGCTTGAAAATTGGAGTCTAAGAGAAACAAGTGATGCTCTCACTTACATTTATTATTTGGTGTGATAAATAAAGTTTCCACTATTGAGTCCATTTCTTATTTGTATTATAAATTATAATTTGCTTTCTCCCGAGTCCATTTCCTATACAATAAATAATATTGCAAAAAGTTGACATATAAATATTTTGATGTGTTTATATGGTGATGGATCAAGAACATAACAATTCATTTTGCACTATGAGGATTATGTTGTGAAAATGTTTAAAAACTATTCAAGATAAATGTTTGTATGATAATATGTCAAGAAGTTAACTACTTCATCTACTCTGAATATTATGTTTTGCAATTGATGTGAAGATTATGTATCATTTGCTTAATTGAGTTGTTCCTGAACTATAGATTTTTGGCACTCTAGGTATTTCTAGCACTTCTAGGGTTTTTCACCTAAAAGGAGAAAGAAAGGGCCAAAGAATCTAACAAGTTCACTCAAATATGCAATTATTGATGATGTTATGCCTAAATGAACTAAAATAAATGCAATTGAATGATTGAAACTAATCTAAATGAATGCAAAACTAATATTTAAGCTATGTTTGAAAACATAGTGTGATATGCAAACAATGAAGAAATTAAAGAAAATATGTAGAACAGAAGGTATAGGGATGAATCTGAGTGCACCTGGATGTAAATTGCTGATGTCAAGATATCTGGAATGTTGAATGACTTTGCTAAAATTTCACAGTGGGACTCATTCGCCTAGGGTGGCGAATCAATCCTCCTACTGGTGAAAAAGGTGTTGAGAACTGATTTCTGACAGTTGAGATCCGGAAGCTAACAAAATATAGATTTTCAGACTTCAAGTGGGACTCATTTTCCAAGGGTGGCAAATCAGTCCTCCCCAATATTTCTTGAAAATTAGGAGACAACTCTACAACACCAGATCTGGAAATGTTTGATTGTTGGGTTGTCGAAGTCAGTTCTACAAGAAACAGACATAAAACACCCAATAAGCTTGAAATAATGATAAGTTGACTTGAAGCTCCTAATTGACTTGATTTCCACTTCTCAACACCTTTAAACTTGTCAAATCTGCAAAACAAATGCTGCAAATACACATGCAAAAGGGAAAATGTTGGAGGGTTAGCAAATAGGGGTTTTCCTTGGTCAAACCCACTTTGGTGATCAAACCCAATAGAAATAAATGAAATGTAAAGGAAATGATAAATGAACAACATAAAAGTGTTACAAACTTACCAAAATCCTTGATAATGCAAGTTTGAAGTAATGTCAATGGTTGCTCCAAAGTGCTTCAATAGTTACTTGATGATGTTGTAAGCTACTTGAGTGCTTGGATGTGTGAATGAGATTGCTTGAATGAATGAGGAGATGTAAAATGAGGTGAAAATAACTTATTTATATCAATCTTGTGCCTTAGTAATTGTTCATACATCATCACAGGCCGACATCAAGCATATTTTTGAATAAATCCTGAAAGAAATTTGAAATATTTTAAATTTTGGAGCCAAGGGGGACTCATTCGCCACCCATGGCAAATGGGTCCCACTTAGGACATAAATCTAGGTGTTAGAAATTAAATGTCATTTAATGTTATTTGTCAAGAGTATATCAAGAATACACCTAAATAAAGCATATGAGTGTATAAGGAGGTCAAATAAGACAAGAGAAAGAGCTAAATAAGGGGAATATGCCTAGAAAAGTGTGAATCTTTATTACAAGACTTTACAACACTTGAAAATAGGACTTGTTCATGTGTAAAAAGATGATTTTTAGGTAAATTATATTAAATAGAGTCTAGAATAATGTGGAAATGTCTTAGAACACTTCACAACACATTCACAAGACTTCAATATTTAAATTTTAGTACCTAAATAAGCATGTTCAAGCCATGTTGCAACATAAAATCAAGGAAAAATATGTAAAAAACTGTGAAACAAGACATAAAATGCCATGAAAATGACAAGGGGGCATTTTTCTATGGCACAGTTCCAATCAAAGGATTAAATATACTGGAATCTTTTTATGAATCATTTCATGGAATACTAATTGAAAACGTGTTTTTTACTTTTAGATAAAGTTGTTTAGCATCAATCAATTAATATTCAAGACAAACCATGAAGGACAACAATGATCAATGCTAGGGCTAACCAATTAATAACTATACACATGAATAAGTCAAGCATGTACATGTGAATAAGGGAAGCACAAGTACTCAAAAACATGTAAGCCTTGAAGTATACACACAAATACATAGTATACACAAATTAATACAAAGTATATGCACGAATACAAGGTATACGCATGAAAAAACATAAGTCACAAAGTATACATTGGAACACATGTAAGTCACAAAGTATACACATAAGTTGTAAAGTATACACTTGAATACACATAACTCATATCTATTGAACCATGAATTTATAATGCAAATATGGACACCATCGATAAAAAAGATTTGTATTAACCAAAAAGCCATGTAGGCATAAATCAATATATGTCGATATAAGTATAAAATATAGGTACAAAATAGCCATATAGGCTTACGAGAATGCCATATAGGCATACAATGTCAAATATATCCAATACAAAATATGCACAAAAATGCCATATAAACATACAACAAAGGGCTCTGGAATCAAAATTCATTATTCTGCATGCTCTCGAAATAAATTATTTCCCTTTGCTTGTTGATCAGATGGCGATACATCTATTACTCATTTATGTTGTGCTCGAGGAGTGCTCCTATTGCTCCTCCTATTGTTTAGTTCTTGGTGAAGTCTTATCTGTTACAATAAGAAGTAAAGACATTAATATATAGAAATTACATTATAAAAATGATATATTTAACAAAATAATCACTTACCGCCATCTGATGATCACTCTCCACGAGGGAAATATTCACACGCCCATGCTGAGGCATGTTGAAGCCCTGTATAAACCATCCAAATAGAAATTAAACTATGAATCAATAATGGTTTGATTTTTCACTAACTAACATCTATAACAATGAATGTAAATTGAAATTTAGTAATTTGCCTCATACCTCCCCTGTCAGAGCCATCAAGAATTCTATAGCAAATGAAACACCAATCTCCATTTCCCTCATCACATTCAGAGGTGTTTCCGCTTGCAACATCTGAAAATAAAACAACAAATTATTCAATCACAAAAACTACAATAGCGATCCACGTCATGACTTATAATGTATGAGATAATGAACAAAATCTTGAGTACTTATTAAACTATATGTTTCTGAATATCATGCTTACTATTTTCCCTATCCATATCTTGTTCGAAAGTACATGTTTTTAGGCTTTTACCCATAGCAGCAAGCTAGTGAACCGTTTGATAAAATGCTTTTGTAGACATGTATGATAACTATGGTGGCATAAAGAAGGAAGTGAACTATTTGAAAAAATGCCTCAAAGAAATGGGGTCTCGTGGTGATGGAATGCCATTACAAAAAAATGCACGTCATGGCATTCCATCATCATAAGACCATATTTCTTTTAGGAAATTTTTCAGACAGTTCATTTCCTTCCCTATGGTATTATTGCTTACTATTATGCTTTGATAGAAATTTTTCCAAGCATCCATAGTTTGTTGGAAAGCACCTATTTTAGGCTTTTAGACATAGCAACAAGGAAGTGAGTAGTTTGATAAAATGCTTTGGTACACATGTATGGAAAATGTGGTATCATAGAAAAAGGTGGTGAGTTGTTTGAAGAAATGTGGTCTCATGGTGATAGAATGGCATTCCATCATTTCTTCAAGGCATTTTTTCAAACTACTAACTGTCTTGTCTATGTTATTGCTTACTATTATGCTTTGATAGATTTTTTCCAATCATCCATAGTTTTTTGGAAAGCACCTTTTTTAAGCTTTTAGCCATAGCAATGAGGAAATGAACTGTTTGATAAAATGCTTTGGTAGACATGTATGGAAAATGTGGTAGCATAGAAAGGCGGTGAGTTGTTTGAAAAAGATTCTCAAAGAAATTGGGTCTCATGGTGATGGACATCACCATGAGATCACATTTCTTTGAGGCATTTTTTCAAACAACTCATTGCCTTGTTTATGCTATTGCTTACTATTATTCTTTCATATATTCCTTCCAAGCATCCATAGCATAGACAAGGCAGTGAACTGTTTGAAAAGATGCCTCAGTAAAAGTGGTCTCATAGAATTCCATGACAAGCAAATGCAATTGGAAGTTGCTCCTAGACTTATTACTTATGCTATGTGAAGTAATTGCATCACTACTTATGTTGACTTTCTAAACAACTATACTGTAGTTGAAATTTTATCATCTATCAACATCTAGTTATTAGTTATGGAATGTGAAGTAATGCTTTGAGTTTGAATGATGTGCAATGCAAGGTAATCAACGATATGAATATAAAATACACAAATCTATTAAGTACAATTCATTAGTTAAACTCTTTATTCTATTACATATGTGTAGGTTTGACTAAATCCACTGGCACTGGGAGGTGTTCCCTCAAAACCTCCAATATTAGCCTATTCAACATCCAAAATCACATATTAAAATACCATTCGTAAAACAATGCTATTAACATGTAATAAATTTATAATTGTTTACTAGTTACATACCTCAACGATAGGTGCAGTGGAGAAATAAGCAAATGTAGGGCCGGTGTATCCAGTATCAACACTGTGATCCTACAATTTTAGTAAAATCATAAAACTAAATTAGTTAATCTTGCATTTCAAAATCAAAATTTAATAAATTAAATTCAATGAACATGCTAACTTTTACCTGAGTATCAATGCCATAGGCCACATGCAAAATATCAGCTACCCTTTTCATCTCCATAGCTGCAAATAGATCCTACGTAGCAACCTCCTGAGTGTCGGTGGGGTCATGAACAAGTTGCTCCACAAGATTGACACAAATGGGATTGAAGCCCACCACTCGAAGACTCCCCTGGATGGCATTGTAGAAGAGGGTTGGCATGTTGAATGACACTTTGGGTCAAAGAGTTGATGACCTGCAAAGTCTCTATGTTGGCACTCTCTTTTGCAACAGAAGGGATGACGATGTGCTCATGAGGCAGCCTAGCAACAGGTCGTCTCCCTTGCCGCGTAGGATCCTGTTGTGCACTGGGTCTATCTTGAGACGTCCCCCCACCTCTCCCCTGGAAGTCCCTCATATCAAAATAATTTGGGATTTTATTCAAGATGAACTCGCAATATAGTTTCCTAAGGAAATACTGTGGGACTTCACAATTGTTGCATGGTGGGTCATCAAAAACCATGTACCACCTATCCCAAAAATATTTCCTAATCTCTTGGTGGTGACACTAATGAATAGGAAACCTCTTCGCATTGAGGGAGAGATTTCCATTTGACCGTGGGTCAGTGAATAATGTGCACAAATCACCTTTTGTAATTTTTAAATCTTTTACATCTTTATATGATAATTTATCTTGGTAATAAGCCCTAATCGCCTTCCTCCTATCCTACCAACCAATTAATCATTTGTTGATTGAATCTACATGTTTTAACATTTCTTTTAGTGAAGTTCCCAGGGTCATTCTTTCTGCGGTTGAACCGTTTGGATTGTTCAATCTCCTGATTAAATCCTCAATTTGTTTTTTATTGTTCTCAATTTCCCTCATTAAGTTTTTTTGAGTGCTAGGAGGATGTTGAGGGATTGGTGGAGGAGATTGAGTTTGTGGTTGAATAAACTTGAGGATTTTGTCGTTATTGTTCTTGTTGTGCTTGTTCAGTATTTTGTTCCTCTTGTTGTTGTTGTACTTCTTGAGGACTTTGAGGAGGGTTTGTAGGTTGATTAACATCACCTACAAATTCAAAAAATAAATATCAAAAACAACATAAAACTAACAAATTCAAAACAAAAAACAAACAATCCTTACCTCTCACACCTCCTCATCAACATGGTGGCATCCTTGCGATGAAACAACAACCGTTGATGAAGAATTTTGGAAAATACCTCCTCATAGAACGTGAGCACGAAAAATTGGGGTTTTGGTCGTGGGAAAGAGAAAAAACACAGTCAAATGCAAGAATGAATTCAATTTGTTTTTTTTGCTTTTAATAGGTCATAACGCGAGCACGTTATAACGCGCTCGCATTATGGGCTCATTATGGCTGAGCCTCACACTCAACACACCAAACCATAATGCGAGTGCATTATAACGTGCTCGCGTTATGATTTTTCAAAAAAAAATTAAAAAGTTGGCCACATATTGGCTACCCATCTTCATGCACCTGCCCTCCAAATCATGGAGAAGGAAGACAAAAATCCAAAAGTGGGGGCAAGTGTAATGTTAATGAGTCAAATAGAGTTCTTAAAGCCCGTGAAGGAGGAAAAGGTGGATTTTGACATCATGATCAGACCTTGAACTATCAAGACAACAATTGACATATTTGATTTTCCATGGGAGATCCAAAGCATGTTGAAGGATGGTATAGACATAGTTGTGGATAAGTTTTCATAGTCTTTATTCCCAATGCCAGGTATCAATCATTTACAGTTGTTTGAAAAGAGTGCATTTGAGTCTAATGTGCAAGTTGAGCAAGGTGAGTTGCAGGGTTCAGATTTTTGGTTATCTGAATGCAAGGATAGAGCTTTCCATTTAGTCCACCATGGTACACATTTACCATTTGAGTTTGAGGATGCAAGGTGATTTTTGCTTGCTGCTAGGATAGTAGAGAGTGTTGTAGATGGGAAAGATAAGGTTGCTATTGTGGATTTGAAGACTAAGACACTTCAGTCAGATGTTATGTTGGAAAGGTCACTAAGAGAGTGTAAAAAGCAGGGCAAAGAAGGCATAGCCGGTGATGGTGTTACACAAATAGTTTTAGAGGACAATGTTGCCATTATTATCATCCAAGTGTAGGAGGAAGAGTATCATCCATCTAATGGGAAGACTGATCAATTTCATCTGTCGTTGTACAAGGTATCTCTGGAAGGTGAGTTGCAACATAGTTTATATAGTTGCCTTTGCCAGGTATTCAAGAAACCTACAGCCAAGATGAAGCAAGAAATGGTCTGTTGCAAGGAAGGTAATATGCAGGGATCTACAGACATCATTCAAGAGCTTTCAAGCATAGTTCTCATATTGCTACTCTCCATTCAAGTGGAGCTTGAATCTTTCTTCCTCGGGAGTATGGTGTAGGGGCACCCAGGTTTTCATGCCCCAAAATGGGTCAAAAAGTGAAATTTTGTTGTGCTTGAGTGAATTTCATGAAATAAGGTTTTACAAGACAATTTCATAGGTGTTTGGGTCTGTTTGAATCATTAGGGGGTGAATTAGTATGTAAATGCAAAAAAAGTGTTAATGTTGTCAAGTTGCATAAAGCAACTTTGCATTTTTGTTGTCAAGTGGAAGTTGAAACGTTGGAAGATGAAAGATTAGTTTGTAACTATTTTGGAATGGTTGGAAATTCCTTAAAAGGCTTTGTATCATCGACCCAAGGGGTTAGATGAAGTTTTGGTGAAGAAGAATCAATAAAGATCTTTGTTTTTCTACATTTTGTAACATTTTATGTTGATTTTGTGAATAGTATGAGTTCATACGGCCTTCTCATGGTCTGAAACTTGTTGGAACTTGTAGAGGAGTGAATCTTCTAAATTATCCTTTTTTGTAGCACCTGATTTCATTTTGTTTGAAGAAAGTTAGTCATTTTACTCCAAACCGCCTGAAACCCTAGGTAGGGTTGGCTCTGAGTGGAAAAAATGCTTTTCTCTCCATTCCACCAGTGAAAAAGGCCCAAACTCGGTGGAATGGATTGGAGTAGGGTATATTTGTATTCCTAAAGTTGCTGGAGTAGGGAATATGGTTGGCACATGTTGGGTTGGATTGAAGGTATGATATTTCCATGTATCAGACTAAGAAGCCATGAGAGGAATTGAATTTTTGTGTTTGAAGAGATAAAGGAAGGCATTGGTGGTAAGTGGAACAAGTTCTTGGATGTATGAGGACCTTATCAAGACTAGGGAGTGGTTCGAAGACCTCTGGAAGTCTATTTGTGTGAAATCCCTAGTTGCAACAAGCTTAATTTTTCCCTTTTAGGTTTATTCCAAAGTGGGACAGTCAAAATTAGGGCCTTGTGTTCCAAAACAACCCTAACCCAATTTTTGATATATTGTAGAAGAGCCAAATGAGTACTCAAATCTACTTTCAGATCTTGAATTAAGTGTCTTCTCTGAAATTTATGGTTAAAAAGGTTGTTTTGTTGCCCCCATGCTTTAGGTTCAAGAAATAGGACAATCAGATCTTGAAGCCCTTCCGTAGAAAGGAGCCCTATCTAATTTCTTAGTATGTGTTGTAAATCCAAAAAGGGTATCTTAAAATGTCTTTATATTTTGAAGATCATTCTTACCATGTGATTTATGATTGAAAAACCAGTCGTGAAAGGCTACTTGAAGAATGAAGGCTTGTCAAGCAAAAGACACCATTAGATGTTTGCTAGATTACAAGATTGGTTTATTCAGATTGTTTTGAATTGTCCACCCCTGCTCTGCATCAAGATCCCTCTCCTATTAAGGTGGAGGTTGGGTTGGTATTTTGAGCTGGTTGGTACTGTGAGAAGGTTGAAGCTCTTTAGTGTTTAGCTTTGATTTTTAACTTCCCTATTGACGTGGGTAGTTTGGATTCATTAAGTGTTGTTGCTAAGTGTTATGCTACAATCTGGTTGTTACAAGATGATGGTTTCTTGGCTGACTTAGGCGACTCTTTTTTCCTCTTAGGTTTTTAGGTCCCTTTCTTTTCTTGGGTTTAAGGTCCCGGTCAAAACCTTGTTGTATAGGGTTCAGGGTCCTTTCAAAACATTTGTGTAGCTAGTGTTGTCTTATATTTTCTATTTGATGTTTTTATTGATGATCTATGTTTTATCTTTTTTGTAGCATGATGTTCTTGGTCTAGGTTTCAAGTCCCTTCAAAACCTATTTTTCCTCCATATAATCAAAACATTACACACACACACACATATATATATTAATATATATAGCACATATACATATATATGTAATTCCATTTCAATATCTTTATAAAACACTCATACATACAAATCCATCAATCAACGTACATGAAACATAAGAAAAGAGAGGGATGAGAAGAATATCCCCAACCCACCTTTTTCTATATGGGGTGTTTCATTCAAAAGATGAAATCCAAGAATATTGAAACAACTATCAACCCAAGAGGTAAATTGAATCAAGATTGAGGGATCTTGCACTCTTTCCTTTATGCAAGGATGGGGTGGTGAGCTAGATCTCAATTTGAGAGAGAAAGAATTAGGCCAATGAACAAATCCTAATCCTAGGTCTAACACACAAAATGCATAAATTGAACACAAAATAGAAAGAAACTACTTTTTTTCTGGAGGAACAAGAAGGTAAGGATGCTATGCACCTGGTGAAATCAGACTTTTCTATGCTGCTAACAAGGACTCATTTGCCACCGAAGGTGAATGGGTCCCGGTAGCTCTTTTCACGAAGCTCTAAACTAGAAATAGAAGCTTGAAATGTTTGGAAATTGATGCTTTTCAACCCTCAACAGGGACTCATTCGCCCTTAAAGGCGAATGGGTCTTGCTAGGACTTTATGGAAATCTCTGAATCTAGGTTGCAACTTCCAGGTCTGCTCTTCTCCTTTGCACCTTGAAATTCTTGTTTATGAATTTGGATCTTCCTATAATCTGCAAAACAAATTTGGTATCTTGTTGGTGGGTAGGGGTTTTCCTAAGTCAAACCCCTTGTTGGTAATTAAACCTTGGATGATGAATAAAAAGCTAAAACATGTAATAGTGTGTGCAATCTCAATCTTAAGTGTGTCTAAAACTAAGATCCAAGAGAATGTAAAGGAAATTTTACCCAATTTTGTTAGGATAAAACCCTTGAATGCAATATGAACAATGTAAATGACTCACTAAAAAAGATGTCTAATCCCTCCAATGAATCACAAATTTGAAAATACCTCTTGTAGGTTGCAAATAGGATGATTATAGAAGATGACCTATCACTTAGGAAACAAGTCCTTAGGCTTGGTTGTATGACTTGTACATCTCCCAACACCTAGAATCCCTCATGATTCTCCATAGACATCTATCATCAACCTTCAATAATTCTTGATCTTGAACACAAAATGAGCTTGAAGATCTTGAAAGGCTGCTCCAAACTTCA
Organism: Sequoia sempervirens; assembly: GCA_007258455.2. Lineage (NCBI taxonomy): Eukaryota > Viridiplantae > Streptophyta > Pinopsida > Cupressales > Cupressaceae > Sequoia > Sequoia sempervirens. The sequence goes on along the minus strand of VDFB02047230.1, from coordinate 252,191,566 downwards.
CTTTTGCTTGAATGCTTTGTCTCATGAAAGTTCTTTGCCTCTTGCTTGCTTGTAATCTTGCTCTATTTTTCTCTCTTAGATTTCTTAGGTGGAATTATGTCAAATAACCTTGTATTTATACTAAATTAGAGATTTAACCTCAAAATTCAAATATTTCAAGTCAACCTCAAATCTGGAAATAAAATTAATTAAAATCCCGCCAAGATGAAATTCAAAAAAAGGGTCCTTGTTAAGGGAGGACCCATTCACCACCTTGGATGAATGGGTCCTGGCTAACTTTCTAGGACCAAGCTCCGGGGGGTGAAAAGAGGATCAAAAACCCAGTTGAAATATGCAAAAAAGTGGGGTCCAATTAAGGAAGGACCCATTCGCCCTTAGTGGAAAATGGGTCCTAACACACTTTCTAGGACCTAAAATTTTCCACATTCAAGGTTACACCTTTTAATTGCTGGGTGTCGGGATTGATCTTCGAGAGGTACAATTTAGAGGGCTTGGATTTGAATTAAAAGGGGAAATTAAATCTAATTAGCCACCATTAACTAATACCACCCTAGATAGATGTGAAAGTGTGTTTAAACACTTTACAACACCACAAATAAGACATGATTTAAGTGCAGGAGGGGTCCATTAGGCTTAATTAGATGAATAGACCTTAGAAAAGTGTAAAAATGTCTTACAACACTTTTGTAAAAGATAAGATTTAAATGTATTTTAATTAAATAAGGACCCTGGAGAGGTGTGAATGTGTACAAAACCTTACAACACCACTCCAAAGCATAATTAAGTTGATTATGTGTCAATTATTTCAAATAAAGTGTGAAAAATGATTACTTTTTTTTACACTACATTTAGCCCCCACTTTAGTTGATATATGATACTACGTGAGTATGTAAGCTAAAGGAAATAACTGCTAAGAAAAAGGATACTCATATGGATTCATTAGGGAGAATGAAGCCCCCACTATAGCTACCTGCAAAACCATAATGTTAGGAACCACATCCTGCAACACATAGTCATTAGTCGTTCAAAAATCCTCTTATCAAACTTCTATGGAGAATTGAATTTGAGGGTAGATGTATCCCCCCCCCCCAATTTTGCTTGCTTTATGGAGGTGGAATTAGGGTGAGCATGAAACCAAATCAAATTACGCAAGTTGTATCATAGGGTATTTCAAAGTACCATACCACATAATGATAGACTGTTGATGAGAATGGGAGCGGTCGAAAACGGGGTCCTCTAGCCCCCAATATGTTGATTTTAATGAAATTTCCCTTTTAAATGAATAAGCTTTATTTACTAGGGTTTTACTATATACTTTTGAAAATGACTTTTTTCACTAGTCATTTGATGTTTACCTTGTTGCAAATTTACCTTGGTGCAAAGTGAGTGAAGATGCCAAGCCACAGAGATTACAAGCCTCCGAGATTGGACCTAGTTCATGACGATGCACAGCGGGGCATCCTCTAGCGTACGGTGAGTGAATTATGCTTTGCATTTTCTTCATTTTTTTGCTTTTGTTGTACTTTTTCATGTAATTAGAGTGATTTTATGACATTAGAATAGATTTCTGCAAAGTGTCCCACTTTGGCGTAAAGTTTCCCAGAATAGCTATAATGTCTTAGGCCTTCATCTAGAAATGGTCTAGGTGTCCATTTTGTCTGAAAAGTGTCTTAGAACAGATCTAGTGATGTTGATTGGTTGTTTTAGGACTTATTTTATGTAATTTTTGTCTCTTAGGCGCCCCCTCGAGCTAAACAGCATCTTGATGGGAAGCAGTTTCGCTTCCTTCAAGAGTCGGTGACTCAACTTTTGGAGGAGAACATTTAGTTATTACAAGAGGTAGGTTGTTTTGGGTGTACCTCATGCCACCTATGAGGTTCCATGATGGTATGCTACCGGCCTTAGCAGAGAGATGGGATGCAAGTACTTGTACCTTTCATCTTCCCACAGGGGAGATGACTATCACACTAGAGGATGTTCATCGCATCTTATGCATCCCTATTCATGGCGAGCATGTGCAGTTGGATACTGATAGATCATTTGCACAGATGAGAGATGATATATGTTATTGTGTAGAGCGACCTATGCAACGCTTGAGCACCAGACCATGTGTGGAGCTTAAATGGCTCCTAAACGCACGGTCACAACTCTTGCAGAGGATTATGATTATTACAGTAGCACTTACATTGGTTCTAGATGTTCAAGGGGCACACTTAGACAGTGGCTTAGTGCATACTATCATATGGATGGAGGAGAAGTAAACCATTTATGCGTGGGGTCGCAGCATGCTCATGCATTTATACTATGATCTCATTCACTTTTCCTTCTAAGAGCTCTGGAGTATCGTACACTATACTCTACTGCAAATATGGTGCTTTGAGCACATTACATGTAGTAGGCCCACTGGATTTCCTCTTATAGTGACCGTAGGTGAGCTGAGGGTTTTCAGCTACCCACTTAGATGACCTTGGCAGGAGGGAGATTTATTATTGTGTGAGGGGGAAAATCATAGATGCAAAGCAAGAGAGAAATGCAAATGACAAAGAATCTAGTCTATAATCAAGAGCACTAATCTAAGATCTATTCCTACACTCATGAAATGACTTCCTAATCTATTTGAAAACACAATTAAAATCCTATGATTATCCAAATGAATTCAAAACACCAGAAGTTACCATCCCATTTCAGAGTGTGTTCGCATGATGTTGGGTTGTTCGTATCACTGCAAAGCCTCCATTGTTGCGTCATGAATAGCTTGGATGAATGATTGATGTTGGTTGATCGAAAAAGGTTGAAGCTCTATCAATGGTGATTGTGACAACACTTTGTTGCATAAAGTATGTTGATTCTTTGATCCTTATTTGTGAGGAGAGAGGTTTTTTATATAGGAAATGAGATTTTGAATCAACTATTAGGATCACGTTTAGAAAATCCAGATCAACGGTCAAAATGTGTTGAGAGGATTAAGGCATGAGAAGATTGTGCAAAGTTGATTGCACAATTTGGGTGATTGAGGAATAGATTGGCTAGTTAGGAATTAGATTGATTAGTCAGGATTTGATTGATCAATCAGGGTTTAGTTAGGAATTAGATGGTTGAGTTAGCAAAATTAGATTGCTTAGTTAGCAACCCATGATTTTTGGGCACTTGATGTGGGTTCTATTTAAGCTATGGTTTTTATAATACCAATATCCAACTATCCATACCTCAAAGGTATACAAATCATAGTAAACTCATGCCAGAAACATATACACCCATAAATTGCAATCATAAACTCCATGTGCAAAACCTGTCAAAGAATGGCATACACATCCAAGAGCTCCCACTGCATGGGTAATGGAAATCTGAAAAATGATCAAGGCATACCAATTCTACCAATAGCATCATATAAAAAGTGTAAACATACATCATGTAGAACCAGGGAATCATCCACAATGATATGCAAACCCGTAAATCAATAATCTGTAAGAACAAATCTCACCACAAGTCTCCATAGCTCTCCCACGTTCTCCACACCCAACAAAGGAAAAAGATAAAGGAAACTTCATGTCATCACCCAAGAACATAAGTGAAAAACATATGACCACAAGCTAGTGATCACAATAGCTCCAGCCAAACCTCAAACCAATGTAATGAGAAACCAAACATCTAGGAAGATAATCAAGATCAAAGAGAGAAACTCTGGACATCATATACCTATAGAACAACTCTCACCACAAGTCTCCATAGCTCTCCCAAGTTCTCCACACCCAGAAAAGGAAAAATATAAAGGAACCTTCATGTCATCACCCAAGAACATAAGTTAAAACACATGACCACAGGCTAGTGATCACAATAGCTCCAACCAAACCTCAAACTAATGTAATGTGAAACCAAACATCTAGGAAGATAACCAAGACCAAAGAGAGAAACTCTACACATCATATGCCTGTAGAAAAATCTCCTGCATACACCTCTAAATTCCAATTGTGTTGAGTATGATCTCTTCCAAAACACCCCAAAAGAAAAGCCATAACAACACCCAACCATTCAATCACCAAGATCAAACATAACATATGTATCATGTAATCAACATGGATGTAAGCCTCTCAAGCAAAAGAAGATCAAACTAAATCCATTCCCAATGAAGAAAATAAGCCCAATACTTCTCCTAAACTCAACATCAATGAATGTAATTGTGATATCAAGATGTTTAACCTATTCTAAGCAATTAAATGCAATGGAAAACATAATGAAACACCTCAAGATTAGCCTAAGGAATTTATAAAATGCAAAGAGGAAAGTGTTAAATGAAGACAAATGATATACCTTCCTTCTTGCAGCTGAAACTCCTTGGTTGGCCCTTGATTTGGATTGATATGTATGCTCTTTGATGGCTCTTGATGTGGCTAAATGGAGGATTTTACTATGTGATTGGATGTAAATGCAAGTGAATGTAATTGAAGGTTAGATGAGTGCACAAAATGACAGCATGTAGTTATAAAATGGCTAAGTCTTTTAAAATGCCCTTGAGGAGGGGGGATTTATAGGAGAATTTGAATTTTCTAGAGAATTTGAATTCTCTAGAGAATTCAATGGTTGAGATTGATCCAACAAGGTCAAGATGAAGGGCTATGGTGGGTTGAGAACTCACAAGCCCTCACATCTTGACATGTGGATGGTGAAGTGGATAAAAGTAGGATGATGTGCAAATGAGGTGGCCAAAAGGTACATGAGGTGGAGGAAGGAAAAGTACCTTCCAAGTACCTTGGGGAGTGAGAAGATCTCCTCAAAAAGGAATTTGTTGTCCCCAAGTGAGAGTGAAAAGGACACTTGAGGAATTTTGGAATTCCTCAAAAATCTCCATGGGAAAAGGAGAGGTGGTTGGAGAAATAAATGTGAATTAAAAATTCACATTCTTAGGAGAGTCTAAAGGATAAGAGAGGGTCTCCAAAAAGGTGGGAATTGGTCACATGTGCATGAGATGACATGTCAAATATTCTAGAAGATGCATGAGAAAAGGGGATTCTAGGAGGAATAAAAGTGAATTAAAAATTCACATGGGGAAGAGGGGAACCTAGGGTGAATAAAAAGGAATTAAAAATTCCTTGGGGGATGGGGAGAGTTGACCAAGGTACTAATTAGGTTTAACTAATTAGTAATTAGAGGATAATTAGGGGTTAATATGGATTAGAAGCCAACTTGCAAAAGTTGGAGGATGTGACACATCCTAATCAAGGATTAGGCATGTGCACATCCTTAATGAAGAGATTAAGAGATGGATTAGGATTAGATGAAAATGACATGTGAGGAATTAAATAAATGTAATATTTATTTAATTCATTTGATGAAAATGGGATTAAGGAGAGTAAGGTATAATTAAATACCTTAGGGATTTGGTAGAATTAAAGATATTAATTAAATAATAGTAATATTACTTAATTAACCTGGATAAGAGGATGTTTAGATGAAAAGTGATAAATTTGGATAAATTAATTGTCCAAATTTGGATGTCTACAGTAATCACAATGCATAAGGAGATAAACATGCAAGCACTCTCAAATGAACCCTCCAAAACCATATATCCATAGCTCAAGATCCAAATGCATGAGAAGATAAAGCATAAAACATAATGCACCTGAAAGTAACAATGAGCAATACCTCTCAAGTGAAACCACCGAGTAGACCAAGAGTGGGGAATGAGAATGCTCCTCCATGACATCCAAGTCATCATGACTCATCCAAGAACACTCTCCTCATAGGTCCATGTTGAACTCACGTCCAACCAAGGTATAGGCTCCTCGGACTTCCTGTTGAAATATCATCAAGAGTAACCATCTCAACCCATGTCTCTAATCATAAGATAACTCAAGCCTCACCTATGTCTCCAAGTATCCATGAGTACTTGTAACCAACCAATCCATGCCAAACTCCAAATGAAATAAAGCACTATCATGAAGTAATCAAGCAAATGATCAATGTATCCAATACCAAGATAACCACCAAGATCAATAGTCAAAGTCCTAACAATTGAATCAAGAACATAACCATGACATCATGATCTAACCATCTCCTTCTAGGAGATCACATGCACCATAGCATACATATATACATCCTGGTCTCAAGAGAACATGTACCATGCCACAACTTTAAGCTAGCATCAAGAGTAAACCATGACATAATAACAAAACACTCTAAACCAAGAAACAACATCACTAATTAATATGAATAAAACCATCCCCTGTCAATGAAACCAAAGATGCCAATGAACCATCACTGCATAAAAGTAGAAACCAAGAGTCCATCCATGACACCAACAATCACTGCAGAAGACCATCCACCATTAAATGGTGAATCCACATCACTGCCAACAACTCCCATTGAATTGTGATACCGAGTCACACATGACATCGTGACAACCATCCTCTCCATGAAGATCACCCAAGTCTACACACACAACTGAACTGTTAGTAACATAACAAGTAGAACCAAAATCTCCAAGCCAAGAAGATACCTACAACCACCAAACCATCATAAACATATCCATCACCGCCAATCTATCACTGTCAAAAGCTCCCACTGAAAAGTGTAATCAAGCTATCCATGACATCATGATAAACCACATGCTACAAGTCCCAAAAACAATTGTCTAGGTACTATAAGAAACATCCATCCTCTCATCTCTAAGTACACATACCAATGTACAAATGACCAAGAACAAGGCTAATTGTCAAAGTCTGTAACAACAATGCATCAAACCTGGTGAATAAAGATAATCCACAACCAAGGCATCCCATTGCAAGTAAATAGGTAGTTAATCCACAACCTGCATGACTTGTAGATCCAATCATTGAAACATGCAAACTCATCATCACATCAGTAAACTGCAAACTAAGATATCTAAGAGAATAACCATATAGACCAAATGACTCAAACACCAAATCAACCTCTATCTGATTTTCCAAACATGTCCATATTCAAGTACCATAGTTAAGGAACCAAACACACCACCAAATGTACCAAAAATTCAACCCAACCATGTCCACATATCTGCATAATCATAGTCAATTGCATAGATCTCATATCATGATTGTACCTAGTAATACCATCTCACCTCCTCAACATGACAACAAAACAAGCAAACCAAGTGACTAGATCAAGCCACCCAAACTGAACATGCATCAACACTAAAATATCAATGGGCAAAGACAACCTATGTCCAAGTCATAAATGTAACATGTAAGTATAGACTGCCTACAACATTGCACAACTTGTAGATACAACAATGCAACATCAACCAAATAGTAATAACCATGTCAAAAGAGAATAATCTGAGATATACAAATGAGCATATAATGAATCCAACATCAAATCTCCAAAATCTGATCATCCATAAACTCATAGTATCACCATAGTCAAAGTAACCCATAAATAGCTCAGATAAGGAAAACAACAAATATACCATTCCAAAATAACTCCAAACTTGATCCACTGTGTAGTGCTCTGGACAAGCTTTTCGTTGACTATTTGAAGTCCAAAATCCAACTCCGTATGCACCCGATATCACCTCTTGAAGCTCAAAAAAAACACCTAACTTTCAGCTAGAAAAAAAATCAAAACTATAAAATATCATAAAATCACTATCACCACAGTGTAGAGCACTGAGTCAGCTTTCCAATGAGTCCAAGAAGAGCAAAAACGGACACCCTGGGCAAAAGTTATGCTCCCTGGAAAAAAGTTACACAATTTTGGTATGTAGGCACAACAGGGGTGGGCCCTGGGTGGAGCCACCAAAGGTGGTGGCCACCTAGGTGGCACACTGGTGGCGGACCTGAAATATATTTAAAATCCATTTAAATTTTTCAATATTACATTTTGGTTGGCCTTTTAATATTTTACCGACGACATTTAAAATAGGTGAAAAATTTAATAATAAATTTTGTTTTGTTTTTTTAATCCCCATAGGGGATGGCGGTGGGTACTGGGCCCCACCAGCGGTACCCTACAGCGCTGTTGGCACAGGTGGCCACTAACAAGGGGAGGTACAGGGGTGGCCTTGTCCCCCCACTAAAAAAACTTTATTTATTTATTTTTTCGATCAAACTTTTACATTGGAATTTTTTACCGATTTTTTTTTTTAAACTTTTGCACGAGAATTTTCTAATGGACGGGAAAAAATATTTTTTTAAATATTATTTTATTTTGTAAATGCCCTGGACAGCTGTACGGCTAGGCTAGGGCTAAATGTTTTTGCATTTTTCACTATAATAGAAATAGGTCAAGTTATATATCAAAATTCGTCTCTTGGCCAACCCAGATCCAATTATGAGGTCCATTTTGTTCCAAGAGGTTGTATGTAAATTTTCCCCCACAAAACCCCCACTTGAATGCAAAACCAAGAAACCCTTTTTTCACCAAAAATTTCTCACCCCAAATCTGCGAACAACCCATCAAAACAACAAACCCAAAACCCTCAGATCTATAATAAATAACCTGCAAAACCCTCATATCTTGTCATGCCTTTGATTCTTTCATGCAATGCATATATTCAAACTTAAACAAGATTTTTCTCTACCAAGGGTTATACAACCACAACCTTGGCTCTGATACCAATTGTTGGAAGTTTGCAACCATTTAAAGACAATTTCCACATAACCCAAAAGAGAAATCTATGCAACTAAGTATTTAGAATCCACATGCAATAGAATAAACAACATACCCATGAAAATATGACACAAGATATACCCTGGGAAAACCCTCAAGAGGGAAAAAACCTAGCCTCCAAAAGCATCCATCTCTCATGTATTATTCAGCAATAAAGATTACAATACATCTTCAGAGTCTCCATGAACACCATTGAAGCAACAAGCCCTCTCCAAGCAATCCATGTGAACAAGCATGCAACCACACATCTTATGCCTTGCTTCAAACCCTCACAAATGCTAACCAGAGCTAACATGCAAACTTTCCATCCTAAACAACTACCCTTGTGGTTGCTTTTATAGAAGCAAGCTCTCACAAAACCACCAAGTGGTATTACACAAAAGCATGTGACTAAAAACATGAGATTACAAAACCATATCCCCATATTTAATATTAGGTAATTTATTTATTTATTTTCAACAATATTAAATAATTACATTTTTAGCAACTTAACTTATGTCTCAATGTTACATGCAACATAAAGTGGCCCCAAAAATAATTACATTAAATACTTTATGCAAGGTGTACTACACACCTTTTCCCAACATGATTTTCTCAGTTAGAAAGTGGGTGAGGAATATGAATTAATTAATTATTTTTTGTGTTTGATTTTTTGATAATTGATTTGAATAGTTTGGCTTGATTATTCAAATTTTTGAGGAAAAGTGTCTTAATTAAATTATTATGATTTAATAATTTAATCAATTTAGGGGAATAGGGTGATTTAGCGACATAATTAAATAATTGGTGTTATTTAATTAATCAAGATGAAATCAAGTGAGATTAGGACTTTATTAAATAAATGTAATTTATTTAATTGGTCGAAATGATGAAACATGAATTAATCAAATAACGTTGTATTATTCAATTAGTAGTAGAATTAGGGTTTTCAAGACTTTATTAAATAAATGATATTTATTTAATTTGTCGAGAATGATGAAAAAGTGAATTAATTAAATAATGTTGTATTATTCAATTAATAGAGGAAACTAGGGTTTTGGATGTTGTTTGATGCTGTGGAGACATTACAAGTTGATTATGAGATGTTCTAAGACATTACGGGTTGATTCTAAGATGTTCTGAGATGTTACAGGATGTTTCTGAGATGTTTTGAGACGTCACGAGTTGATTTTGAGATGTTACAGGATGTTTTCAAGATGTTTCGAGACATTACAAGTTGATTTCGAGATGTTCTGAGACGTTACGAGATGTTATGGGATGTTGTTTGATTTTGTTCGATGTTGTTTAGGGTGTGTGATAGGTGTTAGGTTATTTTTACATGTCTACATTTTGCCCTTCTTTGATACAAAGTACTAGTTGCTTTGTTTCAAAGATTATGTTTTTAAGATCAAGTTTTTTTTAAAAAAATTATGCCCCATTGTGCCCCGACAGTCAGCGAAATGATGGTAGGACTCTGTGCTGCCCCCTCGAGAGATTGACCGAAAAATCCAAGTTTGAGGTCAAGCTAACAATACCAATGGAAAATTTAACTATATAAAAAATGAAAACCACCTACACCATTGCAAAGATCATGGAATTCTACCCCATTTTAAAAAAAAGCACTGAAAAATACTTTTGTATTACCAAGATATGGTCGTTTGAAGATAGGGTAAAAAAAAGTCCCAATTACCAGTTAGTAGCGAAGTTTTGATGATTTTTGAGCATTTGCATCATTTTTCTCACCTTTTCTTAATATCCTCGCCTTTGCTCTAAATCCTTGCACTTGTTTCAAGCAGTTTCTCTAAAACCTTAGTTTTGTTTCAAGCACTTTCTCTAAAACCTCGCTTTTCCTCTAAAACCTTGCATTTGATTGTTGTTTTCACTGTTTCCTCGCCCTTGCTCAAGAACCTCACCCTTGACTGAAAACTACGCCCCTGTTTCCTTGCTCTTGACCTAAAACCTCGCACTTGCCTAAAAACCTCGCTTTTGCTTGTTTTTTTCTGAGCATCTGCTCTAAATCCTTACATGTGCTTTTTTTGCTTGTTTGCAACCCTAAGTCTCGTTTTTCATCATTTTTGTGTCATTTTGTGTTGATGTACATGTTTAGAGTGAAACCCTAATATCATGAGTTAAAATGATTGCAGGTGGTCATCCTGTTAGACAACTAGATCCAGATGGTGGTCCGTAGCCTGGTCTATAGAGTGTTTCCCTTTTTGTTGGGCAGTGTACTTGATCTTTATTATGTTGTTGTTCAAAGACATATTGTAGACGTGGTTTTTTGTATATATTCATTGACCCATTCGAGGCCTCGTATATATGTTATGATGTTGTATAATCCTATCACACTTGTTTCACTAATGATGATGTACTATGGCATTCCCACCTTTTGATGATGATGATGATATATGCAAGATATACCTTCTTCGATTGAGCTTCATTTTATGCTTCATAGATGACGATGTATGATGATGTATGCATATGATATGGATGGATGGATCATACTTTGTATCATATGATGTTTTATTATGGATGATCAATATACCGTTGTGATATATGTGTTTATGTGGTGTTGATATATGACGGACGTATCCCCCATACATGATACATGATGTTTTTATTGGTTTATTATCGTCATGATATGTACTAATGACACTATGGATGCAAGATGGATGTTAGTTAGAAGAAATATCTAATGATAGATAGAAATTTGATGTTGTTAGTAGTGATGAGTATTGCTTTCACTTTACTTGGAGACTTCATAGTTTTTGAACAATCATATTTGATGTAGCAAACAAATACGATGCACCAAGGTATTAATGACCAAGGTGACTTTGTATCAATTGCGTGGAATTTGACTCTACAAACAAAGAGTATTCTTGTTCAGACCAGACATATAGAAACTTTATTTAAAGTATATAGTTGGGTTATGTTAGAAACATTTCAGACCAGTCACACAGAGAGGTATAGAACACCTCACATGTGACTGCTTCATGCACTATTTTAATACAACTTCCATACACTCAATAAATCAAGTATTCACCATGGTAATATTACAAAAAATATCTTACAAACAACAAATCAAAATAACACTCAATTTCCCTCATTCCTTCTCTAAATCCTTATGGACATCCTTGAGAGATCCTAGGAATGAGCCAATAAAATAAATCACAAAAATAAGACTACAAAAAGATAAAACAATGTTGTTATATCACTTGTCATATCTGTTTGGGGTGGGGCTATTATCTGGTGTTGATCATGTCTATCGTAGGAACAGATCCATTAAGGTATATATCAGGATGTTGTTGGGACTTGTCAAAAAGATATGTAGGTAATACTCTGGCATTGTTTCACATATGTTTGTAACCCAATCTATGCGATTGTTTTGCTTGAAGGTTCTAACTTTTAATGTTTGCTTTTCTTTGTTTGTTTGTTTTGTCAAAAGGTGAGTGTGACGATTTGTTTATTATGGATGAAAAGTTTATTGTGGATTGCGATGACGGGATGGGTCTTTTTTATTTTTCTAAGTTTTTATGATGTTTTTTGTTCTTTTTAGGTGACTAACATAGGGCCTCGGGGGCTCATCAAAGATAATCCTTGCCTATGTTGTACACGCAGAGGCTCGTAGTTCACTTGGTTTGAGTGTTTTTGACCTTTTCTATATTTTGAATGTTTTTGGATTTTGTATTTTGTATATGTTTTTGGGATTTTGAATTTTTTGACTATTTTTGGATTTTGAATTTTGACTAAGTTGAAGTAAAGCATGTTGGAAACCTAAAGGGATTGCCCTAGGGTCTCTGGGGCTAATAATCCTTGCCTATGTTGTACACGCAAAGACCATGTAGTTTGACCACTTGACTCAAAGCATAAACTATTTTTGGAAAACAATACTTGGAATGATATTTCGCTTCTATGTCTAGAGGATATGTTGCGAGAAATCGACTTGAACTAGTTGTGAGGTTCAAGCAAATGTTGATATCTTAGACTGTTTGAGTGGAGGAATAACCCAACAATGTTGTTTCATTTTTTTATGTTTTTCAACTATTTTTTACTTTTGTTGTTTTCTAGATGTTTTTGATCTTTTGTTGAATTCTGATGTTTTTGATCTTTTTTCGTTTTCTAATGTTTTTGATCTTTTGTCGTTTTCTAATGTTTTTGATCTTTTATTGTTTTCTGATGTTTTTTGATTTTTTACCCTTTTGCTTGGGGTGGTGTAATATGTTGAGAACTTGGATTGATATTTCACTGCGTTTTTCTAGAAGATATGTTGCAAAAAAGCTTAATTGAACTAGTTGTGGGGTTAATCAAGCAACTATTAATATCATATAATTTTTGAGTGAAGGAATAATCCAAGTTGTTGGTATCTTTGAAGGTTACCTTGGTAGTGCATTATTGGTACACCTTGTTGTTGGGACGAATTGCTTTTATCTTTTTCCATTTTTTTTGGATTTTTACCCTCTTACTTGGGGTATTCTGACTTGCTTCATGTGTAGAACTTTTTGAGGTGGTTGTTGTTCAATGGTTCGGCTAGGGGTTCTCCTTCAGGAGTAGCCAACTGATATGCCCGAAAACCGTAGCTTGTTGTGATGACGAATGGGCCTAACTAGTTGGGCTCAAATTTTCCTTTGCCATCATGATTTAGTTGTACCTTTTGATTCTCTTTGAGGACCAAGTCACCAACTTGAAAGTTTTTGTCCCTGATCATTTTGTCATAGTTTCGTTTGAGCCGATTTTGATAAACCTGCAGATGGTTTAACGTGCTCAAACGCTTTTCATCTAGGAGCTCCAATTCATTTAGCCTAGTTACCTTGTATTCTTCATTGCTGGCCATGCCTTTCAATGAGACTCGCAATGAGGGGATTTTGACCTCAATTGGTAAGATGGCCTCTAATCCATAGACCAAGGAAAATGGTGTAGCACCAGTAGGTGTTCAAATGTTGGTTTGATAAGCCCATAAGGTTGGTTTTAGTTGTAAATGCCAATCACGACCGACTTCATTAATAGTATTTTCAATATGGTTTTGTTAGACACCTCAGCCTAAATGTTTCCTTGGGGGTAATAGGGCATGGAAAATCTATGTTGGATAGAAAATTGGGAATAGAGTTCTTGGACATCTTGGTTCTTGAATGGGGTCCCATTGTCTGTTACTATTGTTTGGGGGATTCCATACCTACAAATTAGATAATTCAAGATGAATGTTGATATTTGTTTGTCGGTGATATAGGTCAACAGGATTGCCTCTATCCATTTAGTAAAATACTTTGTTGTTGTGATAATAAATTTGTGTCCATTAGATGAGGCAGGTGATATCTTGCCCACCAAGTCTAATCCCCATTGCGAGAAAGGCCATGGTGTGATGATGGGTCTCAGTTCCTATGCTAGTGCATGAACAAGATCGTTGTGTTGCTGACATTGTCAACACTTTTTGGATTATTGTATGCATTCCTATTCCATGGAGGGCCAATAGTATCCTATTCTAAGCAGTTTTTGGACTAGGTTAGGTCCACTAGACTGGGACCCACAAACACCTTCATGTACCTCTTGTAAGACTGTATGTGCTTCTTTTGTGTTAAGGCACCAGAGTAACATACCATCTAGACTACGACGATATAGGGTATCTCCTAGGATGGTAAAATGAGAAGTTCTATGGGTGAAGGTTTTCTTTTGGGTGGTCATTAGGTCAGGTGGTATGATACTGTGCTGGATATAGTCAAAAGTATCTTGGTACCATGGGGAGTTAGGACCAACAACAACACATACCAATTCTAATTATGGGATGTCGAATGCAGGCACAAGCAGCTATTCTACGAGGAACTCATACTTAGGCACATTGTGTGGAATATCAAGAAGTGGGCCTATTATTTCCATTGCGTTGACAATTCTATTGTTGATCCGTGGAACTTGCTCAAAAGTTAAATTGACAAAGTAATCCTTGAAGCTATCCACCATCCTTTATATGGCATTGACATCTTTGGTCTGGTACTCATCATTCACCTATCTGATCACTAACTGAGAGTCTTTGAAGACATGTAGCTCCTTTATTCTCCATTCAATAGCCATTTTTAGCCCTGTGATCAAGGCTTCATATTCTGAGATGTTGTTTGTGCAAGGGAAAGCAATCCTGTAGGCCTTGGGTATACTATCTCCCTGTGGGGTAAGAAACAAAACACCTGCTCCAGAGCCATGCTAAGTGTGGGATCTGTCGAAGTAGAGAGTCCAATGGCCTTCCTATTCTCTCATCAAGATACTCTCATCTGGAAAGTCCACTGTGAGAGTTTTGTGATCATCTATGGGTGCTTCGACTAGTTGGTCTGCTATGATTTGTCCCTTGATAGATCTTCTATCCACATACTCTATGTCAAATTCACTCAAGATCATCACCCATTTGGTGATTCAACCTCTTAGGGTTGCTTTTGCTAGTAGGTACTTGATTGGGTCTACCTTGGAAATCAATTTGACCTTTCTATTAAGGATGTAATGCCTTAGCTTTTGTGTTACAAATCCAACTGAGAGACATGCTCTTTCTATGGGTGAGTAGTTTAGTTCATAGCCCACCAATATTATGTTGATGTAGTAGATTGCCCTTTCTTTATTGTCATCATCTAGTTGGGCTAGGAGAGCTCCTAGTGTTGCTTGTGTGGTGGACACATATAATCATTCCCTTGTCTGGAATAGGTGGCATGATTATGGGAGGAGTAAGTAAGTATTCCTTGACCTGCTAAAATGCTTGGTCACATCTTCCATCCTAGTTGAAGGTGACAACCTTGTGTAGGAGATGAGTAAAAGGGCAACATTTGTCTGCCAGTTGTGCGATAAATCGCATGATGGATTGCAACTTTCCTTGTAAGCTCCTTAATTGTTTCAGTGTCTTTGGTGGATGCATCTCTATTATTGCTTTCACCTTTGTAGGATCTACCTTGATCCCCATTCTTGACACTATGTACCCTAATAGTTTTTCGGATGTTACTCTGAACGCACATTTCTTAGGGTTGAGTCTTAGATTGTACTATTCAAGTCAATCAAACACCTTGGCTAGGTTTGTCAAGTGATCTGCCCTTTTGACTAATTTTGCTAGAATGTCGTCCACATAGTCCTCCATGATGGTATGAAGCATATCATGGAATATGGTTGTTATTGCTCTTTGATATGTCACTCCTGCATTTTTAAGCCAAATGGAATTACATTCCAGCAGAAGGTTCCCCAAGCACAAGTAAATGTTGTTTTGTGTTGGTCATCATGAGATGTCGTTATCTAATTATATCCAGAGAAACCATCCATTAAGGATAGCATCTCATGCCCTATTGGGGTGATCCCACAAAGCTGGTTTACAATTTTTGGGAGGAACTAATTTTTGCTGAAATCAAATATTTTTAGAAATTATAATGATTTAAGCCTTTAAAAGTTCCATTTAAATCATTCCAATTGAAGATGGTTTGATCAAACTACCTTAGATCAAACCCCCTTGGATAGAACCCCGCTAGTTTTAAACCATACCTATAACAGAGTCTCCTTTACACCTATCAAAATTTTGATAAAAAACCACTTTTGATTTAACTTTTGGGGGATCAAATGAATTACTTAAAATTTATATTTTGTAAGTATGTAGTCCTTATTATAAGCTTCCCAAAAAGTATAAATTTAAATAAATTTAATTTAATTATTATATTTATTTTTTATTTCTTGTGAATGTAGGTTTTTCACCAAAAATCAAGCTCTCTGTTCTACACATGTGGAAAAATAGCAGATTATAAAAAATAAAAATTGAAAAATATGAGTGCACCAGCTATTGAAGTCCTTGAACCAACACACAAAAAGAAATTGAATTTCGATACATACAAAAAAATTTACGCGTTATACGGTCGCGCTATGTCTAAATTGTAATTGGTTTCACTTTGAAACTTGATTAAAGAAAAAATATTCAATAAAAAATATCTAACTAGGTGGAAGCACTATATATCAGAGTTACAAATCTAAATTGAAATAATTAGAATTTTATCCTTTATGGAAAAAAAGTTATGCGTTATACGGTGAGCGTCACTTTTTAAAAATGTTATTTTCTGAAAAAAACTAGTTTTTGAGGGAGATGGAAAAAGAAACGCAATCTGATTCCAAAAAATTTGAAAAAATATATTTAGAATCTACAGACAAAATTTCAAGAAACTCTAGTTTGCATCATCTTCAAATTCCTCACGGTTTAGCCGTTATAGGTGCTCGAAAGTGAAGATTTAGTTAAAAAAAATTATTTCAGTGTCCAGTTTGGCCAAAAATTGTAAACCACTATTGTGGGATCACCCATTGTTAGATCCACAATCATGTCTTGGTAATGGGAAGTCGTCCTTTGGACAAGCCTTGTTCAGGTCTCTAAAGTATGTGCATATTCTGATGCCCCCAGTAGGCTTTGATACTGGTACTAGATTGGATATCCATTGTGGATAGTCGATGGGTCTGATGAAACCCACATCTAGTAGTTTCTTTAGCTATACCTTTACCAGTAATGCAATCTGAGGATGCATTTTTCTAAGTTTTTGCTTGATAGGCTTTGCTTTGCTCCAGGTATTACAACTAAATGATGTACCACCAATGTCAGATCTAGTCCAGGCATGTCAACATAGGTCCAGGCAAAGTTTACTTTTCTCTCATTAATGAAAGCTGTGAAATTTTCCTTCTCTTCGGGATCAAGTGATGCTGCATGGTATGTTATCTTCGGGTCTTCTGCTATTCCAACATTTATGGGTTATGCTTCTTCTACCAAGAGTGTTGATATTTCCTGATATTGTGATATGGGGAGATTGAACCCTCCATCCTTGGGTGCCTCTAGGAGGTTTTTACCTTCGGATGAGTCCTTTATTTTCCTCTTTTTTGGATCCGATAGAGCCACAATGTGGTTTTCTCTATGGGACCACATTCTTATGTTTTTTCTTTCATTTTTGTGACTGAAGATTCAATCTCTCCACCAAAGTATGCCTCATGTTCAAGTTCCATGATGAACCCTGCTTTATGATCGCCTACTAGTATATCTATTCGAAGTCCTGTGAACTTTGTAATAGCCTCATCATTCTGGAATTGATCCAGAACACTTATATGTTGTTTTTGATCCCAATCTATGAGTTGTGGATAACGGAGTGGGAGGTTATCATCTTGGTCTGCAAATTCTATGGAAGTGGGTGAAAGGGTCAATATGGCCCGGGTGTCTTTCTCCCACTAGGTATCTAGGTCATCATTTCTAGAAGTAGGGGAATCATATCTGGTGATGAAGGAAGGGGAATCCCACTCGTATTTGTTAGAGTCAGTTCTGGAATGATAGTAGATGTTGGGAACATTTGGTCTGGAGGGTTTAGAGAGGGAACCTATCAATGTGAAAGTTTTCAAATAGGTCTTCTATAGGTAAGTCATTGTCCATTATATGATAGATATCTTATGCCTCAACATTAGCCGAAGTTTCCTTTTTCTTATAAGAGGTTTTTTTAGCCTTTGGAGTAACCACTTCTTTTGGATTATAACCTAGTCCCATATTTTTTTGTCTTTGTTCCACTATTATAGGCTCCCATCAGCCTTGTTTGTGCATCCCCAGGCCACTGGTTCCTTGGTATCCCATGTGTTTCGCCATTTGATAGCCTCTATTGTTAGGATCAATAGTTTTTGGCTTTTCTGGTTCTTTTGAGTCTCCTTTGTAGATCATAGATGAAAAATCCTCTTGGAAGACTTCTTCATCCTTCATGTCCCCCCACTTGGTGAAAATTGTGGGTTTGGCTATCATTTGTACCTTCTGAGCAAGTTTAATCTCTTTCGGCCCTCCATAGATTTTGGGTGTGGGTGGAAGCATACCAATCCAAAATGCTTGGCTAAAATGATAGTTTCCATTTCCTTTGTCAAGTACTTGAATCATGGATTCCATTTTTGGTTGCTCACTTGGCGTGTTCTTGGTTGAGGTTGATGGTAGCATGGAAGGGTCAATGTATGAGAAAGAGTGGAAGGCTATATCGTTGCTAGGAATACGTTGGATTTTGTTATATTTTTCCTCTAGCTTTGCACAAAAGTGGAAAGGCTCAAGGTCAACATATAGGGTTACCTCTTTTCCTTCATGGGGAAATTTTAGGCACTGGTGAAAGGTGGATGGTACTGCTTGTAATGCTTGTCATAACCCAATTTTATTGCATATTTATTATAATATGGTAAATTGAATTATTGAAGAAATGCAATATATATTAAATGGAAATTTTGGAATTTTCAAAAATAGATTGAAAGAAGTTGACTGATGTTGACTGTGCAATCTTTTGAAATTATCTTATATGTTATCAAGAATTGAACGTTGCTAATAAATTTTGCAAGTGCAAGTGTGTGTAGTTGCAAGGTGACAGGTTGAAGGACGAGAGCACGATTGAAGTAGGATTGTTTAGCCGGATCAAATGGAAACCGGATGGAATCTAGGTGCACACACCACAAATGGCATGATGACTTGCATTTGAACTATTTTGCATATATAGAAGAACGTAATGTCACTATTTGAATTGTTTCAGTGATTGAAAATGAATGGCTTGTAGATTAAATTGTTTGCCTAAACTCTGTCTTTTGAAGAAAATGAAAGTATGTATTTTAAAGTATGATTAAAAAGGGTAAGAGTTTCATTATGTGAAAAAATATATATGGATGCTCAAAGTGAAATAAAGTTCTTATTTAATTCAGTGATAGCATATGGAACTCATAAGCTCCTTCAAGCAAACAATTTATACCTATATATATATATATAATGAAGAATAGATATAGTCAATGTGAATGAATGTCACAATACATACATATAAATATATACATATACATATTGATATTCTTTTGAAATTGAATTTGATAACCGATATTATCCATATCAGACTGTTTGAAAATCAAATGAAAATCATGAAGGCATCCCACAAAGGACGTGGTCTTCCATAAACATTATGGCAATATTCGAATCAAGATAGTGGCTGATGGCTATGGCAATAATGCCATAATGGTAACACCCAACAACATGCAAAAACATTGTTTCCATTTTGAATTCATAACCCTAGAAAAAAACACAACGAATTGAATTGACTGGATGGAAGGAAAAAAGCAGGGAAGAGCTCGTGGAAGTGGAAAAATTAGAGGCAAGCTTCACAAAAATCTCGAATATTAAGGTGTTTCATTTTATTTTAGAAACAAGTTCAATTTTATCATCATTTCCATAACATGCTAGTGGTATTCTCTTCATTTTGTTGAATGATTCAATAGCACAATAAAAATGTAATACTTTGTCTGTGTTGTTACGGCCTTGAGCTGAATGTTGTGTAATATTGACCATCCTTTTGGGGTCACATGGCCTAGGGCCTGCCTTGCATGAGCATTATCTGAGTTAGAGCCTTACCGACTAGCTTATAGAGCTAGGCCGAGGATTGGAGCCATTAAAGATGCGGCAATCACTTAAACTCGCACGATGGTACTAGCCATACTATGGCTATCAGAATCTCATTATGATCAAATGTGTATTTTAGTGTCTTTAACCTTGTAGAGGATCGATTATCGATCCTATGGGAGGGGCATAATACCCTGTGTTTTCTTTTCAAATGTATCAATTCCCATTATCGACTGAATGTGTCAAATGTATGCATAATGATGCCGCCATTGTTTAGTAAGAATGATGGAGTATTTAAGTTTGGGATTCATTAACCCTTGTATGGTTTGATCTTCATGATCAACAGGCTATTTATTTAAAATAAATACATATATGAGTCTACATGTTGAAATCTATGGTATAAAACCAACAAGCCTATATGGGTATTCTTGAATATGACCCTTGTTTTGCTAAGAAAGATATGTACCAGTCACATAAGGGGTAGTCTCTCCTAGAGTGACCAATGAGTGCTTTTTATTGACCTCGAAAAGCACGAGTTCTATTAAGAACCCCAAAAACTTATGAGTTTTGTCCCTTGACCGAATGGTTGCTCAGTTCAAATTGACAAGTATGTCGATTCAATTTCATTATATCCATGTGTATAGTTGCTCAATGAATTTTCAGTGTTGTTTATGTATTTGAAGTGCTAAATAATGGACATTCTGCTCTCATGTATGAAGTTAGGTTAGCCTGATGTTGTTAATTCAATTTTTATGGCTTTTCCTTGATAATCACAGATGAGTTAGTTGTAGAGGTCATAATTGATAAGGGCAAAAACAACATTGTCCATTATCTGTTCATTGTAAGATAACCTCGTTCTGTTGAAAATAGTGAACATTAAATTGTAATGTTATCATTTAGTATCTGAATAGCTTGAAATAGCATAGTACTATCATAAACAGTGATTGATCTATTGGAAACAAGAATGCTTTGACATAAATTGTAACTATTTAGCTAGAAACAACATTGTGTAATTGTAAATGCAGTGAATGTTTTGTTGGAAACAACATTGTTTTGTCATAAACTGTAACTGATTAGTTTGAAACAACATTGTATTGATGTAAACAATGAATGTTCTGTTACAAACGACATTGATTGTTGTAAAGTTATATCTGTAGCTAAAAGCAGTCTTGTTCATTGAATTGCTTAGCTAGAACAACATTGATTAGTTGTAAACTGTGAATGTTCTATGTGAAACAACTTGTTTTATAACTGTTTAGTAGGAAACAATATTGGTTTTGTTAAAAATAGTGAATGTTCATATACATAAACAACAATGTTAGAGCATCATTGTTTTGTGAGAATGCAAAAGAAGCAATAGTATGTGTGAAACTGTTAATATCTAGACTTGTTCTGGATTCTTTATTTTGACAAAAGAAACATCAAATAGAATATTATTTAATGATTGCAATTTGATTTAATAGTTTATTTTCAGAATGTATGCACAAACCAATAACTTAAGTATGCACATATATGTGTATGCACATAGACTTCATCTATGCACATACACATACTTGTGACATACCTTCTTTTGTTCTTTTAATTAATTCATTTTAAAATGGATAATGATTATGTTGAAAAGTAAACATGGGTCATGTGAATGATATGACTGATTGTTGAATTGCTCTATTTGAATCATGTATTTAATTTTTGTTTAGAAAGTAAATTAGTAATCTGATTCTTCTTTTTCGTAGACATGTGAGAAGAATATTCTTTTACTTGAATAGAACAATGATACCTAAGTAGACTAGAGCACCTCAGGGTAGGTGCTGCTAGAGGGTAGATAGCTATTATGAGATGTTGTATTATAGAAAGTTACCTTTCGGGACAGGTGTCAAAATGGAGTTCAGAGAGTATAGGTTTGCTTTACCAGAACCTATTGTTTGTTGTTGTTGCAACACATTTATATGCTTGGCCAAGCAATGTAGTTAATTTTGTATGTATGAACTCTGTGATATTACTCTTTGCCATTCCTAGCATAGATCTTGCATTTTATTTTCTAACTTGTAGATAGAAATTGCATGTTGATGTATGGGCGCACACCAAATTCCACCTTGCAAATTGTTCTCTTGCTAAACTTTTTGTGTAGGGTCGAGTATTCTTCAAGTTGGAAGAATTTTGCGGAAGCATAAGCTTCATGGTTGGGTAGTAAAGCGCTTCAACTATGTTCTCGTCCACCAGTGGAGGTGAGCGTCAAGAGGAACCTTAGTTGTACACAAGACTATTTTAGTCTAAGATGTAACTTGATGTAATACTTCATTATTTTGATGTAAAGTTGTACAATATAATGACTATGTGGCCAGGTTATGAGCGAAGTCAAAACTGATATTGTAATTTGACTTTTGAATTGAATATATGAATCATTGACTCATTTTAAATGGACATGTATAGCTATGATTGACTTTAGCCACTAGTGATGTCTTTTTAATTTGAAATATATTCATGTGTTATTTACAATAATATTAGTTTAGGTAATAATTTAGGATGGGTTATTACACCCGGCCTTGCCACAAGATGATATGTGGCAAGGCACTCGCCTAGCCTCCCACGGGTTTGTAAACTTCTTGTTATATCATCAACACCTTTAATGATTTCCCATCGACCCCCAAATTGGATAAATGATCCGCTACAATATTACCCTCGCGGAGGATGTGAGAAATGGACACCAAATCAAAACTCTCCATTAGGTTCAGAGCTTCTTCCAATCTCACCACCAACTTCCAATTTACCACCTTACACATTCTAAGAGCATTGATTATCAGTGTAAAGTCACCCTCAATGGCTAATGTTTTTAGTTTCAAATCTTGACATAGCCTTAAACCAAGAATCATTGCTTGTATTTACACTAGGTTATTTGTCCCCTTCAGCAAAGGCTCTGCCAACTGGCCTACTACCTTCCCACACTAGTCTCTAACTACACAACCAACCCCTGATTCACCTGGGTTGTCATGTGAGGCACCATCAAAATTAAGCTTGAACCAACCTGACTCTGGTGGGGACCATTGAATGTTTTTCCTCAATTCTTGGGTTTTTGTGTTGCCTTCCCCAATGATAGGTGGAACCCATAGACCATTTATACACCTGCGCAACCTTGCATCCCATTCAATGAACGTGCTCTTCCTAGGGTCAGTCTCCCTCACTCTAGAATTCACCAACTCCACTAGACATGCCTCAATCTTGTTTTGTAGTGATTGAGGCGACATTTCTTTCTCCTGAAAAATACACTGATTCCTTTCTTTCCAAACTTCCCAAATCAACAAAGAAGGGCTAGCAATCCATACACATATGTATAAAGCCTGTTTATGCAAGGAGGGCCAGCTCAATAAGACATCCAGAAGTTTGTTTGACATTACGGTGTGCCAATTCAACCTAGTAAGCAGCTGCTGCCAACAACTTTATGTGTAGGGGCAATTGAGAAAAAGGTGATCGCCTGTTTCCTCACTACTTTTACACAAACAACACCTAGATGGGCCAGAGAAACCTAACTTAGCAAATCTGTCTGCCATGAGGATTCGACCCTGGGCAGTCACCCAGGTAAAAATCCCAGCCTTAGGCAAGCACACCTTATTCCAACATAGATTGCTGAGAAGCTTACTTTCCCCAATGCCAACCACAATTTTGTTGTAACCTTCTTTCACACTATATTCCCCATTCGGAGCTGCTCCCCATCTTAGGATATTTGAGCCTCCCCTGTAACAAATATTTTGATCCTTCATCAACCCTTCGTAGAAAGCAACTTCCTCGAGGTCTAGGCCAAGGCCCCGCACACTCTTCCATTCTGCCACAGGCTGGCCATCTTCCATTCTAACTATCATGTAGTCCCTTACCTTATCCCCCCATGCCTACTTAGTAACAATCCTTACATTTCCTAACTCAACCGAGTTGGACAATTTGGTAAAACCTTCCCAAGAATCCTCCCGGAAAGAAACACCACTTTTGTCTCTGATTTCAATTTGATATTTATTATTACATCGAGAGACATTATATAATTGTATAAAAAGATGTGAAGAACTCATATACATCAAAACCTCCCTTTAAATCACGTTTCTCAATAAAAATCACAACAATTGATTATAAAAAAAAATACTTTTGTTACAATCTCATTCTTATATTTAAATTAGTTATTTAATTATTAACCTACACTATTTAGATAAGTGGTTTATTTTCGCTAATAAGAAGAAACCCATATCCCGAATCTCGTCCAAAATATTATGGAAAACATTTTAAGAGGAAGAAAAAGTTAACGAAAGCAAAAGAAATTTAAAAATAAATGTGTTAAGATGGTGCAATTTTGACGGTCCAGGAAAGCTCAAACGCGCAACCGTCCGATGGCATCGTACCCTAAAATGATTCTTAAAATTCCCTTTTAGCAAGGAAACTGCTTTTATCCCAAATAAATGATTCTCAAAACCCTAACCCTAACAGTTTTTCTCCATTATAAGTGCAGTTATCCTTCATTTTTCTGTGCAATGTCTACTTTACTGTGGCGCATCTGGTATCAAAATTTGAGCGTTCAATGGTTTTTCTAATTTGTATTAAATATTGGCAAATTTCATTGAAATAGAGAAGCTAATGCGATGAGGAAAGAATTATATGGACTAGAGTTTCTGATCCAAAAGGATTTGACGAACAACCCTTGGCTGTCTGAGCATTAGCAAATCATGTAGTGTGCCTTTTACCACTGTGACGGTAAACATTATGTTTATCTAAGTGTTTTAAAATAGTTTTTTTAAATCAAGAAAATAGAGATGATGCTTTTGGAAAGAGAAAATTTCCTGGTTTTCTTAAATTTCATTGAAATAGAGAAACTAATGCGATGAGGAAAGAATTATATGGACTAGAGTTTCTGATCCAAAAGGAGTTGACGAACAACCCTTGGCTGTCTGAGCATTAGCAAATCATGTAGTGTGCCTTTTACCACTGCGACGGTAAACATTATGTTTATCTAAGTGTTTTAAAATAGTTTTTTTAATTCAAGAAAATAGAGATGATGCTTTTGGAAAGATAAACTTTCCTGATTTTCTTATTTACTATTTTATAAAAATTAATTGTTTCGTACTTTTTCTTTACCAGTTTATAAGTAATAAATTTGTTAAACAGGAACATATTATTTTCACAAAAGCTTTCCATTAAGAAAACTGTGTTTACGATTTCAATTCACATTAAAAAAACTATCTATGCGAATTTCAAATCATTCTCGATTATTTATTATTGAAATACACCTTTCTCTTTTAATTAGGAACATACTGTTTTCATAATATTTCAGGTAAAACTTGTCTGAAGTATACGATCTAGATCTCACTATGATGGATAAAAGAATTTTTTTTTTTTTTAACTCTTCCATAGAATCCGTAACAGTAATCATACTGAACGCTATAGGTTATTTCTATATATTTATATATAATCTCATCTCAAATTGTGAACAGAAACAGGAATGTCAAAAATCTACTACACACATAATTTTTATATCTAAATAGATTTTTTACATGTCGTTAGTTAATAGAATTTTAAGAAAACATTGATTAGGGATAATGCACTTAAAAACTTCCTTGAATTAGATCGTTTGACATCGCTGTTCTGTTCACAGTATATGAGGATTGTATATTAGGAAAGGCTGGAAATTCAACCCAAGTTTGGTTTTTAATTTCAATCTTCACATTTGATTATTTATGGTTTTGAGGTTTGGCGTTTAGAATGGACTCTTCTATACCTCTTCATGATTAGCTCTCTTTTCGTTTCTTTATATAACATTTTGCCCAGGGTATTTGTCAAGTTTATTGTATATTTAACAACCCTGATTAGGATAAATTATAGCGTGTCTATGCGCGTAAATATTTCGATGCGGCGTATCCTTATTTGAAGAAGACCGACATGAAATGGGCGATGGACGGCTGGTACCGTCTGCCGTACCTTGCAAGACGATTGAAACTGTTTCATCCATTGATTACCAAGCTGAAAAAAATGAGGGAGTAGTTTTTTCCTCCATAATCCACGGTGAAGACTGTTCAACAGCGATGCAAGAGGATGAAAACCATCTGCACCGTAAATTTTTGCAGTATTTCATTCGCCGCCGGTCCAGTGCCTGAAATACTAAAAACGTGTAGTAAACATGTTTTTGTCATTACCTCTGTAGTTGCAACTGCCCTGGTAGACATATATGAAAAATGTGGAACCATAGACAAGGCACGTTAAGTGTTTGACAAGATGCCTCAAACAGATGTCGTCTCGTGGACTGCACTGGTTGCAGGATATGCACAAAATGGATTTATTGAAAAGGCTTCAGAAATTTCCAAGCAAATGCAGTTGTCAGGTTTGAAGCCAAATTCCGCAACCTTTGCTAACATTCTCCCTGCCCATGCCAAAATGGGAGCTTTGGAACAGGGCACGGACATCCATTGATATTATGGTCGCAACTGCCCTAATAGACATGCATGCAAAAAGTAGAAGGATTAACAAGGCACGTGAACTGTTTGACAGAATACCTGAAAAAATGTCATCTCATGGACTGCAATGATTGCAGGATATGTACTAAATGGATTTGTCGAAAAGGCTTGAGAAACATTTTAAGCAAATGTAATTGGCAGGTGTAAAACCAAATTCCACAACCTTCGCCAGTATCCTCCCTGCCTGTGCCGGAATGGGAGCTTTGGAACAGGGTATGGACATCCATCAAAGCATCGTGGAAGGAGGATTTTTTTTTCATATACTGTAGTTGGAAACGCTTAAATGCTCTGGTAGATATGTTTGCAAAATGTGGGAGCATAGAAACGGCATGTGAACTGTTTGACAGAATATCATGTGAGATGGCATAAGATATTTACCCAGACAATTGTACCAAACCTCACTGAGCCATTAAAACAATAGGTACAGAAGTGTATATTTGTATAGATTCCAGAGATCCAAGAGGGTAATAAGAATGTAAAACATGGTACTTGAAACCTTATTTTCAACTGTAAGCCCTTGTAGTGTATCTGGAAGAAGAGCTTAAAATGCATCATCTGTAGGGTCGAAAAGGGTAATGCGGTTCCCAATCCAACATCCTCATAATACACCTCCTGCTGTCTTTCCACCCATGGCTCCGCCCCATTCAAACTCTTCATATGGTGGAATAATAGGGGAACCGAATCCCATGTCTCCTTCAGAAGGGCAAACAAGCGGAAGTACCCTGACCATTTTAGCTGCAGGTCACATTATTTTAGCTTTCCAATGTATTTGTCTCATCTACATTGTCTATCCATTTTTGCATTGAATTTGTGAAAAAAGCATTCTTTTCAGGGATATAATTGGATGATTTAATGTCAGCTATATGCAATTTACACGGCTGCTTTTCATACATATACTTTTAAGTATCAGTTTCTCTTCAAATTATAAAATAAGGGCATTCTATGCCAGTATGAAACAGCAAGGAAAAGAATTGGTCATCAATTCAGCCAATTTTTGGAGGGACGGTCTCTATCAATTTAGAATACGTATCTTCTCCTATTTATATATCCATTTGAATGGTAACAATGATTTTAATTTTTCGAATGACTGGTTGGTTAACAGTTGGACTCGTTAAGGCAAATGCATGCTTCTTTGTTGTCGAAATTGTTGCTCTCTCCTATGGTTCAGGATCCTCCAGTCTGAAAATCCTGATTGTTAAATGTATGTTATATGTACCCGTATTGTATAGATGGTTCAACCAAGAAGGACATTCTTTCAATTCAGAAAAATTGTATTACAATTGGAATTAATAATCAAGTCATCTTGCTCAATTTCTATAACAAAGCAATAATTTCTTTTTCACGATATTATTTCTTTCTCAGTTTCTGCAGTTTATATTTTCTAACCATTAGAAAGGCAGACACGAAATCAACAATGGAATGTCCTTTGTCTTTAAAAAGTAAAAAGTGATTTTGTACTTGTGATATGTAGCAATTTTTTAAATTCTTCTGCAGATGCTTCAACTATTTCTCCTATTTCTCCTTAAGTATTAGTCATGTGTAGTAGTCATAGTGGGATGCTGCCGGTTACATGCCTTTTAGAACCTCCAAGCAAAGGCAGCTTTCACTTGAGATTTGGCAAGCCTGTCTCAGTGATTTCATACTTATATCTTATGCCATCTTCCAACTGTTAACATGTATTTCCTAATCAATTTCAATTTCAAGCATTGGATTTATAAGGATAGACAGTTCAAAATGCACTAACCTTCAATCTGAATGTGTGAACGTGTGTGTGATACAGACTTTAAAGTTTGTGTGTGTGTGTGTGTTACAGACTCTAAAGTTTCTGTGGAAAATTTGCATTAATAATATTATAATTATTAATCACCTTGTGTTTTCATTCAAATTTGGCTTCCAGATGCAGTAAGCTATTAGATGAGTAGATAGTGGTTGAATTTAAGCTTTTGGGAAAATCTGTGTAGAAGATATATTCCTCTACAGGCCAAAGGTGATGGCCCTCCTGAGACTATAACACACTCAAAACAAGGATATGTGATAGCAATGGAATACACTCAAAAAGTATGTATCTGTGCACCTTTATAGAGATCATGTGATTACCTGTGATAATGAGGTTTCATGATTTAAGATGACTGTCAAACCACCTCAGCAAATGCCCGCATCAAAGAGACAGTGCACGGCTTGGTATACATAGTCCATTTTTTAATAGGCATATCTTGAGTAACAGCAATGTCATCAAATAGTGATTTGACAACCAACAATTACATCTGACAATCATGACATTACTGAGGCTGCAAACACCCAACTTTCATCATTTGGGATCAAATAAAGAATCTAGTAGGGAGCAGACTCATAACAACTTTATTGTGAGTAGTCCTTGGCATTTACACAAAGTATCATTAGTATCCAAAGACCACAATAGTTTTAATTGTCAAAACTTTGGCAAGAGTTTTTGGGAGAAGACAGTCATATTGACTATGACAGGGTGTGAAATTTGGAGACCAAGCCAGTGTCTGAAATGTTACTCCTCATTTATCTGTTATCAATTTCTTAAAGACACATCATATGTGAAAGAAAATGCATCACATTCTTTGCAATTTTACATTTTGTAAGTCTTGTCATGGGAGTGTTTGTAAAAGGAATCTGTAGCCTGCAATTTCCTGTCCTTAGCATGCAGAACTGCAGTTACAGATTTAGGCATCAGACTGGTAAAAGGTAGTTTTAAGAACCTTTTGTAGGTATAATGCAAAATTTTCAGGGAAGAATCTGAGCCAGCTGCAGAAATCATTTGGAGTTGACTCTCCCTCAACAGCAATATGTTTCAGTACAGTCAAAGTAAAACAATGTTGGCAGCATGGTGAGAGGAGAATAGAAAAGGATGAATTTCACAGTACAAAGTTAGAGGAGAATGAAGTATTGAGAATTGGACCCAGCTGTCCTAGAACTAGTCTGAAGACTAGTTCCAGACATATTGAAAGGATCCAATAACCAGCAAGGCAAAGAACTTGAAGAAAAAGGGTGGTTATTATGTAGATACATTAGCATCGGTATTTTCTAAGGGAGCACGATGGTGCCTATCCTCAAATGAGATGGACCAAGTTGAAGAAAGAGATTGTGTTGCTATGACAGAACAAGGGAATAATGCTACATAAATCACCTATGAAGATCGGAGATGTAATGGACCTGCAGTAGAAGACCTAAATGGAAAGTCTATCCAGAATGTGGATCGGAATAGCACTGAATGGCAGATAATGATGGACATGTCAAGATAAGTCTCAAGGGCAAGAAGGAAGTGACAATGCAAAGATGAGACACATGGAAGACAGTGATTTCACTTTCAAAGGACGGTGAAAACTATGGATCAAGATGGCAGGATAGTTAGTGATAAATAAGTAACGAGCAAATTATATCCTCTTCTGATTGCTATTTTACATTTTGTCATATGGTATTTGGTCTGTTGTTTCCTAAAACATTTACAGATTGTTATTTAATAGTTGCTTTGATTTCGTTGTCAAACACCATGACTGTTTGACCCCTTGCCTAGGGTAGATTATGTTTCAACCCAGTAGTAAACATGTTTTTTTTTCATTACCTCGCCATTTGTCAGATGTCGTAGTTGCAACTGCCCTGGTAGTGTTTGACAAGATGCCTCAAACAGATGTCGTCTCGTGGACTGCAATGGTTTCAGG
The DNA here is from genome assembly GCA_007258455.2 of Sequoia sempervirens. NCBI lineage: Eukaryota > Viridiplantae > Streptophyta > Pinopsida > Cupressales > Cupressaceae > Sequoia > Sequoia sempervirens. Next base: position 252,161,414 of record VDFB02047230.1, on the reverse strand, counting down.
ATATGCACTAAATGGATTTGTTGAAAAGGCTTTAGAAATTTCCAACAAGCATGACTGCAGAAATGGAAGGGAGTTAAATTGTTTGACAAATGCCTCGAACAAATATTGCCTCATGACCTGCTATAATTGCTTAATATGAATTTGTTAAAAATAATCAACAAACTTCCAAGAAAATTCAATTTGCAGGTGTAAAGCCAAATCTCATGAAGGGAGTTAAATTGTTTGACAAATGCCTCGAACAAATATTGCCTCATGACCTGCTATAATTGCATAATATGAATTTGTTAAAAATAATCAACAAACTTCCAAGAAAATTCAATTTGCAGGGTGTAAAGCCAAATCTCATAAATTTTGTCAGCATTCTACCTGGTATGCAAAAAATGAGAGCTGTGGAACAAAAAAGGTAAGTACATTTTTACAGCTGGACATTACCCTCTTTCCGTTTCCTATTTTTTGTTAGGGTATGCATCAGCTCAGTGGAACAGGGTATGGAAATTTATGGAAAAAAGATGAGTACATTTTTTAACAGCTGGAGATTACCCTCTCCCCGTTTCTTATTTTTTGTAAGGGTATGCATCAGCTCAGTGGAACAGGTTATGGAAATTTATGGAAAAAGATAAGTACATTTTTTTACAGCTGGACATTGCCCTCTCCTCGTTTCTTATTTTTTGTCAGGGTATGCATCAGCTCAGTGGAACAGGTTATGGAAATTTATGGAAAAAGATAAGTACATTTTTTTACAGCTGGACATTACCCTCTCATCGTTTCTTATTTTTTGTCAGGGTATGCATCAGCTCAAATAGTCTCGTTTTAGGAAGTCACCGCATGAGAGATTTTTGTCATCTGTTGGTGTCTTGTGTGTTTTTTAAAAATTTTGCCTCTTTATTTGAACTCCTATTGGATGATGTTGCCTGACGACATAACATTTGATAGTTAAATGAATCAAAGTTGCCAAACATTTAAACTACATATCACTTCTCCAAAATAGCAATGCCAATGCAAGTAGATAATTATCGTAAAGGAGCTTAATTATTTACCCGATTCAAAGATTATGTTTCAATTGTGTTTGGATCCTTGTAAATGGATGCATATCACTTCTCCATTGACACCATTATTGCACAAATGTACCCAAAAAAAGACTAATTATCGTAAAGGAGCTTAATTATTTACCCGATTCAAAGATTATGTTTCAATTGTGTTTGGATCCTTGTAAATGGATGCATCACTTCTCCATTGACACCATTATTGCACAAATGTACGCAAAAAAAGACTTTTTTTCAAATTGACCTTCCACACCTTTTTGGCATACCCATTACACACCAAGTTGCGATTGCTAGTTTTTAATTATATGCATATGATATATTATTAAATGTTTATTTTCTTTGTATGATTGTATGTTTATTGTTTTATTCTTCGAGTAGCCATACTTTTATTGGGTTGTATTTCAATGTGACATTTACTTTAAAAGGTTATCATTTAGTGGGGCTTATCAATTAGAGAAAGGCTAGAAGACAAAAGGTTGTATTAGATTGATTAGCTTTGTTATTTAATGGCCAGCACCATCTTAATAAAAGTTGAAAAAAAATATTATTTAATGGCCAGGGCTATCTTAATAAAAGTTGACAAAAAAAATATAAAACTATTTTATTGATCAAATTAATTACACTAACAAAACATACTCTTTGGGATTTAATGTATATATTTGAGGTATATAGAGATGTTTTGAGGAAGGCTTTATAGAAGGATCATCATACTACTAAATGTGAATTTTGTTTAGGACATTTGGAAAATGCTCTCCAAAAATTTTCAGCCAAACTTGATGTTCCTAGATATGAGCATTGGAGATAGATACTACTTTGTGACAAATCCAAAAGCCAATATTGTTGCACTATGGCTTGAGAAGCACTATCATAAGAAAACTATGGCTTAAGAAGCACTATGGATTCTCAGTCTACAACATTTAGTGATGTAGCTTATTGCCTTGCAAAAAAATGGAGTATCCTTGATTACTTAGAAGAGTTTTGATGCTAAAATGAGTGGATGTGCAAAGCTATGCAAGATAACCATTGAAAATATAGTAAGAATCAAGGTTATAGGCAAAGCTATGCAAGATAACTATTGAAAGTATAGTAAGAATGAGGGTTATGGGCAAAGCTATGCTATATAACCATTGAAAATACATTAAGAATTAGGGTTAAAATGGTTGTTAGGACACAAAACCAAAAGTTTGAACATAACATGATTTTTGGCCAACATTAGTTTCTTCAGTGAAGCATTGCTCAAACTTATGGGGCTAGTTTGGGGGTAAGGTACAAAGGCTATTTCATTGTGTTTCATGTTAGATCATAAACAAGTAAAATGGTGCTTAAAGACGATTAGAAGTATGGATGATGAAATGAATGTAGAAATAGAAGATGAAAGTTTCAAAGTAGGCAATTTTCAACCTTACATTTTGCTCCCAATTTGATGGGTTAGTAATACTAAGTGAATAAGTAGGCTAGAGAATAATTAAGTAAAATAGATTACATAAATTCTTGAACTTCTTGTGTAAAGTGTATTTAAGAGCTTCTTGGCTCATTTTCTTCTTGTCACCCTTCCTTTACTTCAATGACAATGTCTTTTGCTGACTTGCAACATAATCTCTCAAATAACCTTTCGCCCATTTGCCCATTTGTTTGTGGGTGGTAGTTGGTGTTGGGTGTGAGCTTGGTTCTTGCCAATAAAAAGAGCTCTTCCCAAAACAAGCTTAAGAACCAACTCATGATATACTATTGGGTAGTCAAAGAAGCTTCACACTTCCTTGAAGAACAAATCAACAACTTGTGCTACCTTAAAGTATGAAGAAATAACAAAGAAATATGTATACTTCATGAATCTATTTACAACAACATATATGCAGTCCTTATCTTTAAGAAGTCTAGTGATGAAATCCATTGAAACTCTTTTCCACTCCTACTCCAAATAAGGTAAGAGTTGCAAAAGACTTGTTGAGAATATTTTCTCTACTTTATTCCTTTGCAAAACAATACAATATATGATATTATCAAGTACATAATCCTTGAGTCCTTTCTACACAAATATTTCTTTGATCTATTTATAGGTCTTGAAATACACATGGTGACGTACCAAGGGAGTATCATGAATTTCTCTCAAAACCTTTCATTCATTTTTGGGTACCAAGGGAGTATCATGAATTTCTTTCAAAACCTTCCATTCATTTTTGGTTCTAGCACCAAGTAGATTCTTCCCTTGTAGAGAATGACTTCATTTCATAGTATGTATTGATTAGCTAGCAACTTCCCTTCCAAACATTAGTTGCAAACATATTCTTACTATATTTTGCTATGATTTTTGCCCTCCAAACATTTTTTTCCCTTAAACATATTCAATGTCAAAGTCATAAGCTTAAATTTTTCTTACTCACTTTTATTGTCACTTGTTCAAATCCTTATGATAGAAAATACCCCAAGCTATTATGACAAGTCTTGACCATATATCAACCAATCACCAAGTATGCATAAATTTGGTAAATGAGTGTATGATAGCCAACATTTCCTTATCATATGTGGAGGGTATGCATAAATTTGGTAAATGAGTGTATGATGGCCAACATTTCCTTATCATATGTGGAGGATTGTCTTTCCACCTTTGTGAGTTTTCTTCTCTAAAATGCAATTGGATATTTGTTTTGTACAACTACTCCAATTCCTTCTCATGATGCATTGTATTCCAAAGTGAAAATAAGGGAAAAATAAAAAATAACTAACACAAGGCGCAAGCCCATTACTTCTTTCAATTTCTCAAATACTTGTTGTGCAACCTGTTGATGGTGGTTTTAGCATGATGGTGGTTTTAGCACAACCAACTCTAAGTAGAATGATAGATCACTCTACTTCTCTTGAAAAGTAGAAAATCTAGCTCCAAGGTGTGGAGTTGCCCCTGATGTCTAATCAACTGATGTAGCTAATTCATTCATGCAACTTAATAGACCTGAAGATCCCCATATTAAGTACTTCATTGTTCAAGATGGGGCTTCATTGAATTGTCAACTAGGGAGTTGTAGACTTTAGATGATGCAAACACTATATGTGCATCCAAGAATCCTAAACTTAATCGATTAAGTATAGGTAAATAGCATGAATAAACTCAGAAAGATATTTCTAACTAGAAATAAATTCCTATCAAAGAATTGGTTAAGAAAATGCTACTTACTGTTAACTACTACAAGTACCTTTTGTTTATAGACTGTAACTTGTTACTTTCTATGCTACAACATATCCTAACTTGACTTAACCATTCAATAGCATTGAACAAAATGTAAAGACAAGACTTCAATTCATAAATATCATAATATAGTATTCAATCGCAATGTAAACTAGAAACTGAAATTCAAAAACTAAAATGCATACCCTAATTAATTAACTATGCAAAGTTTGCAATACCTCAAGTGGCCCTTGCTTGAGTTTCTGTGTTCCACAATATCTTCTTCAATTAACTCAGGAAACCATGTAATTGGAAAATCTTCTTTTATTGTAATCCAACAGACATAGAACTTAGAACATAATGTAGCAAATCTGGTATTCATTCTAATTTTATGCAAAAATTAGCTTGTTGGTCTCTCAACAGAGCACCTTCCTACACAGGGTCTATGAGAGTTCGCTTATTCCAAAATTATAAACAAACTATTGAACAAATATCAACTCTTCCAAGAAAACAGGAAGAGGACTAAGTCTTTCAAACTTAACATAAAACAACTACTGGAAGCAAGAGTGTAGAAGTCTAATAAGGACTACACCATTTAAGAGGACTATTATAACTTAGGAACATTCCAGGGCAGTCTTTATTGTAACTGCCATCTCCTATTAAAACCTACTTCTTCTTACTCCGGGTTTATTGAAAAGATGGAGTGACACATGGATATCCACGTTCACATCCTCAAACCATCATCTACATCTTATCCTGGAGATATGCATGTACTATAGCCGATTGACTCCTTTGGCTGTGTTGAACTGTCATCCCTTTGTTGTGGGCTAGGAATCCTTTTGTTGTGGGTTGACAGGTTCTTTGCTACAGGGGATAGTTTTATTTCTTAAGGCATATTTCATAGTTAGCAACTATGATTAATCATGAAATTCTACTAAACTCATAAACATTCAAAGTTCACACATATTCATTAATATAATGTACATATATCATCTTCAAATGCTTTGAAATTCTTAAAGTACGTAAAAATATTCGGTAATGTCTTGGAGTTTAGCAGAGATAAGATAAAAACATGAGACTACAACAAGAAAATTGGATATTCTTATGGCTCTTCATCCCCCCAAATTAACTCTTTGCTTGTCCTCAAGAAGCTTTAAGGTCTTAGGTTGTATTGCAATGCAAACTCTCTGTAGTTCACGTGTTGGCAACCCTTCACCCTGCTTTATGATGCAAAAGCATCCCGAGTCAACAAACTATCGTCATCAACCAAAAACTATTTGCAGTTGTTTATTTCAATTTTGGTTTGTTTTGGTTCTAATCGAGCTCTCAGTATTGACGATCCATGGTGTAGTTAGCTTTCGATTTCCAAATTCATTAGTAAAATGTCATATTGCACTATTTTGTTGAAGTTCAAGCATAGAAGTATATGATCTTGTAAGTATATTACTTTGATGGCATAACATCCTTTTTCCAAATTCTTGTGTTTTGTTAATTCTAATTTGGAAGCTAGTAAGGCTTTCTTGAAATTGTTGCACCAACAATATGCAAGATGGGTACACATTATATCTAATATGGTATATTGATCAATATGTAACAAGCAACTGCGAAATAGTGAGATATTTCTACCTTGGAGACATAAATAAAACTATATGGAAAAAATGTAGAGGAAACGATGCTAGCAATGAAGTAGAAAAGTCATGCAAGAAATGAAAGATGAGACACGAGCTAGGTAGAGTAGTCAGTGAGGGGGTCGACATAAGGCATGAAGATAGGTGGAAGGGAGGCTACATTGGGAAAATCAAGAGAGCCTACACATAAGGAAGAGAAGAGGAGAGGAAGGTCGCACCAAGATAGATGGAAGAGAAAAAAGAGAAATACAGGAGGAAGACATCACAGGGGCAGCCAAGATAGGGAATACAAAGGGCCTATGAAAGAAAGAAGGGAGGCTAAAAATAGAACCGTGTGAACAAAAACAGGGGAGGGCGCCAATTGAAGAAAAAGTGAGAGGCTGCATAATAAACTCGTGAAGAATCTTTTAAAAGCTGAGATGTACAGGCGGAATGGGTGCACAAAGATTGATTAGAGGGAGGCATGACATGGTTCTTAAATGCCAATTTAATATGGGTACATGAAAACAACACTAGTTTGAAGGAGGTGTGAGGGAAGCAAAGTAGATTGGAGAAGTGTAATGGTGCAGGTTGACCATTCCAGACAGAGAAAAATTTAGATATATATATTTCAGTTTGAAGATAATTAAAATGTTCAAAATAAAAGGAGAACAATAGAAGTTTAAGGTAGGCAGAGAGGAGAGAGGTGAGATTAGGTGTGGACTGAGATAAAAGGGAGAGCCCATTAAACGCTGATTGTAAAATTTAAATTTACATTTTGATGTATTTATCTGGTTGATTTAAATAAAAGAGGGATTTTGTTATTTGTTGCAATCTGATCTTATGAAGTGTGAGTTTAGGCAAAGTTGCTTGTGATATGTGTTTTGTGTTTTCAGTCAGTGTGCAAAGAGGAGAGAAAGCCCTCTTGTGTCAATTGGTATCAAAGCAAGGAATACTGAGCGTGGAGAGTATCCACTAGGATATGTGGGAAGTGTGAAGTGATAGAGTTGTTTGAGGAGTTCGAGAGGATTGTTGCAGGTGAGTGTGGAGTCCCGAATGATTGAGAACCAAGAGGGACAAATTGTGGAGATTCAAAGAATGTGAGTTGTGGAAGATTGCAACAAACAAAGATGGGTTGTGTCGTGAGGAGGCCTGTGCGGATATTGTTTTGGGAGCAATATTGGGATGATGTGGAGAACGAAATGTGTGAAGCGTTGGAAAAGATAGTTGGTGAAGAAGTAGGAAAAATTGAGACGAGGCTCAAGAAATTGGAAAAGAATTTTTGGAAAGGTGAAAAGAAAGTGAAAAAGAGGAGCGAGAAGAAGAATGAGGATAGCAGTATGAGATGGAAAGAGGAAGAAGTAAGAGTAGCCTCTATTGATGAAGAAGTTGCAGCAATGACGTGCCATGAGGAAGGCATGACAATAGAGAAAGAAAAGACAGAGGTGAACAACGAAGAGGTCGCAACTGAAGGCGAAGGTGAATTAGATTTGTTCAAGCTCAACTATTGGCGATTGAGGAAGAATGGATGACGAAGCTCGTTGATGTAGCGAAGAGAGAAGAACAAAAAGTTGTAGTTGATGAGGAGGTGGAGAATGTTTAAGAAAAATTCAATGTTGCAGCTACAAATGAAGATGAGGTAAATCAAATTTGTGATGTTATTGAGTTTTCAAATGAAATGATAAAAGAAAAGAGGGATAAGGAGCTAGAGTGTGTAGTAGATGTTCTATATTTGCTTGTGGAGAAAGTGAAAGATGTTGCAGGTTGTTTTTGGTGGAGGTGGATGGTTAGAGGTGGGTTTGAACCCATAAAGAAAGAGAGGAGTGTAGCAAGCATTTGGCGGAGGAGGTCAAGCTTGGGTGGACATGAGTCCACGAGGGAAAGAAGGAAAAGAGTACAGTGTTGCTGGAGAGAGGTGGTGCGTGTTACGACACGATGCTGGAAAAAGTGAAAGATAATTTTTGGGCACTTGATACAATGATGGAGTTCACTGCAGATTGTTTACAATCTCAAAGAGTGATTCCATCACTCAACTCCGCTATTGTGAGCCTATGCTCACAATCTTTCTACCCAACATGTCTTATGCAGGAGCATCCCGAGTCAATAAACTATCCTCATCAACCAATTTTTTTTGCAATTGTTTATTTCAATTTCAATTTGTTTTGGTTCTAATTGAGCTCTCCGTATTGACAATCCATGGTGTAGTTAGTTGTCGATTTTCAGCTTCATCAGTAAAATGTCATATTGCACTATTTTGTCAAAGTTCAAGCATAGAAGTATATGATCTTGTACCGATATTATTTTGATGGCATAACATCCTTTTTCCAAAGTCTTGTGTTGTGTTAATTCTAATTTGGTAGCTAGTAAGGATTTTCTAAAAATTTTGCACTAGCAATATGCAAGATGCGTACACATTATATCTAATATGGTATATTGATCAATATGTAACGAGCAACTACGAAATAGTGAGATATTTCTACCTTGGAGACATAAATAAAACTATATGGAAAAAATGTAGAGGAAACGACTCTACCAATGAAGTAGAAAATCCATGCAAGAAATGAAAGATGAAGGGACACGGGCCAGGTAGAGTTGTCAATGTCAAGGCAGGAGAAAAGAGGGGGTCGACATAAGGCATGAAGATAGGTGGAAGGGAGGCTACATTGGGAAAATCAAGAGAGCCCGTGCATAAGTAAGAGAAGAGGGGAGGAAGGTCGCGTCAAGATAGAGGGAAGAGAAAAAGACAAATACATGAGGAAGACATCATAGGGGTGACCAAGATAGGGAATACATAGGGCCTGTGAAAGAAAGAAGGGAGGCTGAAAGTAGAACCGTGTGAAAGAAAATAGGGGAGGGCACCAGTTGAAAAAGTGAGAGGCTACATAATAAACTCGTGAAGAAGCTTTTAAAAGTTGAGATGCACAGGCAGAATGGGTGTGCAAAGATTGATTAGAGGGAGGCATGACATGGTTCTTAAATGCCAATTTAATATGGGTATATGAAAATAGCACTGGTCTAAAGGAGGCGTGAGGGAAGCAAAGCAGATTGGAGAAGTGTAATGGTGCAAGTCGACCATTCCAGACAAAGAGCAATTTATATATATATTTTAGTTTGAACATAATTAAAATGTTCAAAATAAGAGGAGAACAGTAGAAGTTGTAGGTAAGTAGAGAGGAGAGAGGTGATATTAGGTGTGGACTGAGATAAAAGGGAGAGCCCATTAAAATCTGATTGTAAAAATTAAATTTTCATTTTGATGTATTTATCTAGTTGATTTAAATAAAAGAGGGATTTTGTTATTTGTTGCAATCTTATCTTATGAAGTGTGAGTTCAGGCAGAGTTGCCTGTGAGGTGTTTTGTGTTTTGAGTCAGTGTGAAAGGGGAGAGAAATCCCTCTTGTGTCACTTTAGGTAGAACCCTTTTTGCTCAGATATCTTCTGCCACTTGGCTTCCTTTGTTGCATCTATCTCTTGTCTTCTTCCTGTCTAATGTGGGATTGGGAACAAGAGAAGAGGAGGATGGAATGTCAAGGGAAGCCATGCGATGTCATTTTGAAGGGAGGTTGTAATGTATTTATGGGCTCTTTTTACTCATTAAAGATCGAGTGAGGTTCTTTCTTTTTCAATTATGTTGTCAATTCTCTCCATCTATCCTGGAAGAAATCAAGTTCCTTTTTCCTTATTCTTGCTACAAGCTTTTGAAATCTTTTGTAATCCTTTTTTCTACATTCTAGAATATTTTCCCTTACCCTCCTTCAATTTATCAATCTAATCTATTCTTCCACCACCTCTTGAGGATCTTCAGCTTTTGCTCTAAGTAGAAGGGGGAATGACTTCTCCCTTCTTAATAGCTCCTTTGTAGTTGTCTTCTTTAATGCTCATTCCACATGAATGAAGCCATTACCCTAATCTGAACATGCCCTACAAAAATAAGTGGATTCCAAGTGGAGCTATAAGGGATGGCCAAATTATGCAAGTAGAATTCACACAATTGATCTTGCATATCTGAGGTAGCATGTTGGTATGCTTCTAAAAATAAGGTAGGTAAAGATAAAGAATCTAGGAGATCACTAATCAATTGACTAAACTGAAAGCTTAGAAATTTTTCTTGTAGATATAGGGTATAAACCCTAGCAGGTGGTCTACATCTTAGAAGTGCACTTTCTTGCTACCCAACTCCTCCATTTTCACTCTTAATTTCTACATCTTTCCTATCAATTTCTCTAGTATGTGTTGTCATTAACTTGGATTTTTCCTTCTCCCAATCCTTTTTCTTTTGGGAAAATTCTCTTACTTTATTCCATAACTTAGTACCAAGGGTTACCATAGTAGAGGTTTTAGGCATTCTCAAGGATGCATCTTGGTCTATAGGATGTGGAGTTTTGTTGTTGATCTAAAAAATGGTCAATTGTGATAGTTTCTCCAATATCAATCCTTGTTGATCAAAAGCATGTAGCATTTTCTCTAATTCTTGGATTTTGTTGTTTAATACTTCCTCTCTCTATTGGTATCCTCTAAGTTGTCCTTATGATTCCTTTATTCTTTGTAAGGCTTCTTGTAGTTCCTTGCACTCATTCCTCCCTTTAAAGAATAATTATTCTTCTTTCTCCAAGATTATCTCCTCCTCAACCGCATTAGGTGGAATAAACCCTTCTTTAGAAACAAGGCTCCTTTGAGGTCTGTTCTTTTTCTTGGTTGTAAATAAATCCTCTGAATTGGAGTCTGAATTGCTACTCAAATATAGGGGCTACAATGTTTTGGGTTTCTTATCACCACTAGAGTTTGTCTTAGTTTCAACCACAACTCTTTCCTTTCGATCTTTAGCCTTCCCCTTTTCAAGGCCCTTCCTCTTGAGGTGGTGTGACCATTTTCTTGGTCGTATTGGCCTCTTCTATCTCTTTTTAGGTGCAAAAGTGGTTATACTTTTCTTTTTCCGTTGCTTAGGTTTGGAAGGGCTCTTGGTAGAGGCAAGAGTTTATGCTTCTTCCTCTGCTATGGGCTACTCCTTAGAAGTTGTAGGTTGTGTTTCCTACACTTTTTGACTCTACCTTCTCACCAATATTGCGAGTAGGTGAGGAAATCTATTACCCTTCTTATTCCTTTGTAGACTACCATCCTCATGGTACATCCATTTGATGACGGGAATCCTTACTACCATCTACCGGGCTTGTGTGATTCTTGGGAGAAATACAATTATGACCTTGAAAATTTTTGGTTCTTTCTTGCTCAACTGCAACTAACTATAAATTCTCTTGGGTGGCAGGATTCTTAGGCCTCCACATATTCTTTGGGCCTGGTTTCCAATTGCAAGCCTCCTCTTTGTGGTCCCTTTTGCGGCACTTCAAACAAAACATTTTAATTTATTTCCACCTCCAACGATTGCACCCAATGATCTCCTTTTGCACATAGCAGGATTTATTTTGGGACCTTGCTTACTGCTGCAATCTAGAAACAAACATAAATGAGTCTCCATATATTATATTACCATCTACATCCAAAAGAGTACCAAGCGACCTGCCAATCTTCTCAACACATTCATCCGCCCAATACTCCATTGGGAGATTGTACATTCTCACCCATACAGGCCCATCATATGGCTCTAATTTCATTGGATTAAAATTTGAACATCATTTCTACATATACAACAAATGTGTGTCTAGTTTCCATAAACCACTATAAAGGAATTTGTCCCTTTCTTTTGTAGACAAAAATATGGCTACAAAAAACCTTTCGGTAAGAATTTTATAATTTTTGTTGCCTTCCAATTTGTTTTTATCCAAGCCCTTATTTTCTTCCTATCGAACCTTGGGCTGATAATTCTATAAATGATCACTAGTTCCTCCAACATTACTTCATCCTCCTTAGCCTCCTTTGATACATCAACCGCTTCATATGATTTGTGTTTTGAATCCTCATAATGATTTGCCACCACTTATGCTTCATATAACTCTTCAACTTTTCCCCCTGCTCCACCACACACACACGCACACACACACATATATGTATAAATAATAAACATATTTAGGAACTTTAACATTACTAAAAGAGCTAATAAAAAAATTGACTTAGAAATGGCATACATCTTCAAAGCGAGAGAAGGTTCGTCGTGGTTGTTTAGGGTAGACTCTTTGCGCAAGAAGTGGAGACTACAAATGAATGCATAAGCAGGTTGGGATGGTGCTCCTCCCTTCTTATCTGGGGCGAATAAGATTTCATTGGGGCATAGGAAAAACATATATTTTCTAGAGGAGAAACTCGACATTCGGCTAGGGCTCAACGTCGATGGAACAATAGGTAGTCTAGGTTTTGGAGTATTCAAAAAACATATTTGAATGAGGAGAGAAAGGTAGAATTTGCTACTCTCTAGATGCCTCAAAGCAAGGCCTTCGTTGCTCCATCTAAGATCATGGATCCGATTAGAGAGACGCTGAAAGTGAGGGCTTTCATGTGAAATGGGTAGCGTTTGGCTTATCAAACAAAGAGATCATTGAATGGTGGAAAGAAATATGGAGTAATTGGAATCAAGGTGAGAGCATCAGCTAATGGTTTCTTCAAGGTTGAATGTACCTCAGTGGAGAAGAAAGTAGAGATTTTGAATAGTGGCCCTTTTTTGTTGAATGAGTTGGGTTTCTTCGTTAAAGAATGTGAATCAAATTTAGACCCTTATATGCTCAAAAAATGGGTAGTACACCTTTGTGGGTAATTCCTAATAATTTTCCCTCATAATATTGGAATGATGAAATATTGTGAATAATAGGGGATGTATTAGGAAGCTTGTTTAAATCATGCACAAATCTGGAGTGTGGGAAAGAGATTATCAATGCTAGAGTATGCACGATGATAGACTTAGAGTGTGGATGTTGGGAAGAGTTGGAAATTATTGATGTAGAGAAACTCAAACAAAAATTATTTGAAACATTTCTCACAATGACCCATTACAAGAATGTTTGTTGCATCTTAGTACAATAACATCAACCAAAGAAGAAAGTCATGTCCTCGAAATCAAGATATATATTTTAAAGATTATAAGAATAACTATCAAGGACAATGTTATAACCATTATGATATAATAAAATATTAAAATAATATTATTATCAAATATAATTAAATAATTATGATTATTATAACACTTTAATATAAAATCATAATAGAGACTTTACACATCAGGTATGTAGTAAGGTGGGAAATACTTCTTATGAAGGCAACATTGATATATCATTCTTGTCATCCTTCCTGTCTGAATTCTGCCAATGTGGAGGCCACGATAACTACACTAGTAATCGATATTTTTCACATCATCGTATTTATTCCTGAATTGCATATCAATTGGAAAATATGGCTATCAATTATATTCTACTAAGGATGATGATTTGATAAGTTTTTGGGCATCATAGTAAAAGACTGTTGAGTTTTAGTTTGTCTCAGGAATAGCGACATTATACTATGTACTTCCTCCTTTGCATTTGCTGCTTCAAATGGTAGCACCAATAATATGAGCACTTGATCACGGGATCGATGTTGGACCATTTGTACTCACTAGCAGATAAACACAGGAGATGCATTGAAGTCAAATGACGACGTGGAGTATTTGACACAGAGGCACCATTATATCGCATGACCCTTCAATTACTGGGTCGCATGAGTAATCATCGATGCACAAACAAATCGAGAGAATTTAGAAGTACCAGCGATAATATTAAAAGAATAATAAATATTAATTATTTGTCTTGAGTGATGGTTAGTAAAGATCACCCGCCAATAGACGTGGCTTTTGGGGCGAAGGAAAAATTTCGATAGAGACATCCCTTAGCCACCACCAGGTATAAGAAGGGAGTACACACAGCCGAGATAGGCATCAATCGATTAGCAAGGAGATATATGGATCAAAATGTTTAAGAGTAGAAGATTAAATAATACATTCTAAGGGTATATCTAGACAAAGAATCAAACACAACCACTCTCTCACTCTTAGGTTTCAAAATATTCATTATTGCACATTATATAACATCAATTGTATCATATAAGTGTGATTCCTAATAACCTATCCTTGATGATCACCAACAATTATAAGACTAATAAGTAAGTAAATATCCTTGAGAGAGGATTTTAAAGTCTACCATTTAATTTCTCAATCATAAGCCTGTTTGATTTCCTGAATTTAGCAGACTAAACAACAACATAAAGGCCATCCCAAAAAGGGGACATTACAAGTGGTATCAGAGCATCATCCTGCCAGCCTGAGGGATAATAATTGATGCAACCAAGCCAACGAACTTTAAGGGCCCTAGAAAGAGAAAAGAAGAGGACTATGGAGCAGGAATTGAGAGCATTCATGGAAAAAAATGAACAAACTAGTCAGGCCATGCTCTAATCCCTTCAAAACATAAACAACCGCTTTAGACCTAATACAAAACATGAAAAAGAAAGCACCCCTAGCCAATTTGAAAGCAATCATAACACTACAATAGGATCAAACCTAAGTACCAATGGACCCTATTTCTTAGCCGAAGAGAGTCCTTTAAGGGAAAATGAAAGAATTAACATTCCAAATGCACGTGAACTTGCCTTAGAATATGCAAGTCTTGATCCTGAAGTTTGAAGAAGCATCCCCTTCACAACATATCATGAGGTTGTGATGAAAAATGATCATAGGGATGGAAACGATCGCCCAAACAAAGAGATACAAAGTAAAATAGGAAAACTGTCCATCCATAACTTTGATGGGTCAGGGAAAATTACAGCCCATGCATGGTTACAAAAACTAGAAACCTACCTAATTCTTTGCCTCATGATAGAGAAAGATTCCATTACATTTGCAATACTATATCTAGAAGGGGGGCACATGATTGGCGACATCATGACCTAGTTACCCAAGACCACAAAAATATCAAGGCCTATGAGACCTTCAAGAAACAACTCATTGAAAGATTTGACCAAACTCATCCCCAAAAATACTTTAGAGAGCTAACCATAATAAAGAAAAGAGGGACCCTTGAGGAATACATTACTGAATTCCAAAGACTAGCAATCATGGTCCCGGGAATATCCGAGGATAGGCTCACCTACCTTTTTATAGAAGGGTTTTCAGATGCCACTTATGGCCTAGGAAGTGCCCTAGACCCCTCCACACTTCAAGAAGCAATCCTCAAGGCTACTCGACTAGATACCAAACAAACAAGAGGAAACCCCTCCTCGAGAAAGACAACATCAAAAGAACCCTCCCAAGTGAAGGAAGAGTGCAAGGAACCATACCTTTCTTACCGCGATCGAGAGGAACTAAAGAAGAAGGGCCTTTGCTATGATTGCATAAATGCATGGAAACTAGGACACTAGAGCAATCAAAAGGACCTTACAAGAGAAAACATGTTTCATCGATGCGGGGGAGTTCGGGAACCTAGACACCGATGCAAACAAAAAACAAGACAAGCCCTCAACATGGAAGCAAACTCTAATCAAGTTACAAGGGAGGAACGAAAAGAAGGCCCAAATAAAAGAAGGTATGATAAAGGAGGAGACTCCTTTAAGGAATGAATCTCTTCAAGATGGCGGTCATTGCGATTGATAATGGAAAACATTGCGTCCAATAATGGCTGTCATTGTGACCGATAATGGCAGACATTGCGACCGATAATGGCAGTCATTGCGATCGATAATGGGGGTCATGGAAACCCATAAGGGAGGACATTGTGTCCTATAATGGAAGACATAGTGTTCTATAATTGAGGACCAATGTGTCCTATAGGGGAGAACCAATGAATTCTATAATAAAGGAGGGGACTAAGAAAACCCAAAGAGGCTAAATCATGAGAGAAATAGAGAACGTTGGCATGGTGGATCCTAGGCTCCCCATCAAGTTATGCTTCTATACTCTCTTATGGTTGTACCCTCCAAGGAAATTAGGATACTTTAGATGAATATGGATGAGGTGAATGAGGGGGGATGATTCTAGTTGCGTGCAAACCCTCAATCATGACTTCAATTAGGTGGAAAAGATTCCCTCATCCCTTGTTTATTTAGATTTAGAAAGTGGACAAATTTAGGGCATTCCCAATTAAGGGAACTAAGATGTTGAGATAAGACCAACCCTAAGTTGCTTGAGGACAAGAAAATTTGGGAGGGGAGGATTATCATGTCCCCGAAATAAAAATACATATTTAAAATATTATAAGAATAACTATCGAGGATAATGTTATAACCATTATGATATAATAAAATATTAAAATAATATTATTATCAAATATAATTAAATAATTATGATTATTATAATACTTTAATATAAAATCATAATAGGTACTTTACACCTCAGGTATGTAGTAAGGTGGGATATACTTCTTCTAAAGGAAACATTGATATATCATTCTTGTCATCCTTCTTGTATGAATTTTTCCAATGTGGAGGCCGCAATAACTACACTGGTACAATCAATATTTTCACATTGTTGTATTTATTCCTGAATTGCATATCGATTGGAAAATATGGCTATCAGTTATATTTTACTAAGGACGATGATTTGATAAGTTTTTGGGTGTCCTAGTAAAAGATTGTCGGCTTTTAGTTTGTCTCAGGAATAGCGATATTATACTATATACTTCCTCCTTTGGATTCACCGCTTCAAATGGTAGCACCAACAATATGGGTGCTTGATCACGGGATCGATGTTGGACCATTTGTACTCACTAGTAGAAAAACAAAGGAGATGTATTGAATTCAAATGATGACATGGAGTATTTGACACAAAGGAACCACTATATTGAATGAATCTTCAATTATTGGGTCGCGTAAGTAATCATCGAAGTCACAAACAAATCGAGAGCATTTAGAAGTACCAACAATAATATTAAAAGAATAATAAATATTAATTATTTGTCTTGAGTGATGGTTAGTAAAGATCACCCACCAATAGACGTGGCTTTTGGGGCGAAGGCACACTTTGGATAGAGACATCCCTTAGCCACCACTAGGTATAAGAAAGGAGTACACACAGCCGAGAAAGGCATCAATCGATTAGCAAGGAGATATATGGATAAGAACATTTAAGAACAAAAATTTAATACATTCTAAGGGTATATCAGGACAGAGAATCAAACAACCATTCTCTCACTCTCAAGTTTCAAAATATTCATTACTGCACATTATATAACATCAATTGTATCAGATAAGTGTGATTCCTAATGACCTATACTTGATGATCACCAACAATTATAAGACTAATGAGTAAGTAAATATCCTTGAAGGAGGATTTTAAAGTCTACCATTTAATTTCTCAATCATAAGCCTGTTTGAATTCCTGAGTTTAGCAGACTAAACAACAAAGTAAAGGCCATCCCAAAAAGGGGACATTACAAGAAAGAAACATTCCATATGAATTCTTAGACTATGCAAACCTCTTACAACATGTATCAATGATCTACCACACATTCATGACCCAACCTTGCATAAATTTCATTAAACCCTCATGGAACTAGGGTTTTGGGACCGTTTTCTTAAAAAATGAGACACACAGTATAACATAAATCCTTGTGGCCAAAAGATATTTGTCCAAGATCTTGGGAAGCATTAGCATATGTAAAAAAATATATTTATTGAAAATTTCAGCATTTTCCACTTTGCCAATCAAGAGAAATAGATTTTTTCTCAAAAATGGAAACTCTAGTTTCTAAACAGGGTTGCTAGGAAGATTGCCTTATTAGACAAATTAAACAAGATTTTCTTTATATTTGGTAAGAAAAAAAAAAATCTAAAATTAAATTATATTTCCATCCATATAAGTTGCAGGTTTGTACCAATCCGTACAAGGCCGTACAATGTGGATTGCAGGTTGTTTCACATAAAATACCAAGGAAAATGTGCAAAAGTGAGTTTTCTTTCATTACAATCCTTCTCCAACATTTTTGGCATGAAAATATGTCCTATTTAACCAATTTGATTCATTCATACCACCCAAAACTGATTCCTAACTTCCCAAACCAAAATTACAACTTTTAGGTGACAACAATGACAACTTTTTGCAACTTTTGCCAAGTTTGCACCTAAACATCAAAACTAATCCAATATGACCCCAAATGGTCTTAAATGGTCCAAATTGACCTTATTGACACAAAACAAGCCCAATCAACCCAAAACCAAACTTTTCCCAAATGGCAACAAATGCACCCAAATGGATGCTCCTGCATCAATTATTACAAAGTTGGGGGTTTGGAAATAGAAGATAGTAATTGAGAATTTGTGGCTTAAAGCAGGTGAGAGTAGGGTCAAATTGCTGGAGCATGTAGAGAAGATAAACCAAAGTGGTAACCTGAGGTTTGCAGAGTTAGCTAAGATGTTTAGAGTTGTTGATAATATTGGTGGGTCTCTTGTAGTGAGTTTACTCAGGGTCAAAACCTGCAATAATGGATGTAATGCAAATGAAAGGTCTCAAGGAGTATTTGGGAAAGTGCAATTAGAGAAAATATAGAAATAGTAAAAGGAATTCTAGTAGTTGTATTATTGATTACGAGCAACCAAACTAAATTCATTGAAACAATGGATCATGGTAAGGTTGAAGTATCCAAAACGCCCCTTGAGGTGAAGAATAGGACATGAGAAGTTAGGAGGGTTGAGGAAGAATTGTCAGAAAAATGTTTCTTGGAGATGGATACTGAGAACTAGTTGTTGGATATGATGGTTGGATCCAATTTTCAATCTTTAGACATCAATAAAGTAGCTGCAAAATTAACTAGAGATTTATTTGGAGGTGCTAGCAACTAGGACAATGCAAATGGTAAAATAAATGAGCACATTGGTATGGTGGCAGAAGATGGATTAAATGCGAATGAAAGTCAAGTTGAATCATAAGGCCACAAGGGGGGTAGGGATGAGAACTCAACGGAGGGGTGAGATGAGTTTGAGAATCCAGATAGGTGTATGATAAAATTGGGAATATCTCTCAAATAGACTATAAAAGGAGACCCAAACTATGGGGAAAGAAAGAAGACTAGGAGAAAATCTAATTAGGAAAAGTGGAACATCGACAGGGATGTGAACGACCAAGTCAAGTCACAAGATTGTTGAGGTCAGGGAAGGGAACCTCCCTTCCCAAGGGTCCATGAAGCTCCTTTCTTGGAATATTAGGGGCTTAAATGCTCCTAACAAATAATGAGTGGTCAAGTGCCACCTAGAATGAGCAGAGACAGAGGTTGTCCTTTTACAAGAAATAAAACTATCCATAGCAAAAGGTGAACAACTAAAAAATAAATTTAAATATTGGCAAGGAGAGTGGGTGCAAGATGAAGGGGCTTCTGGAGGTCTAGTGACACTTTGGAGGTCTCAAGTGGTGTTGGTGGAAAGAGTAGTAGAGGGAAAACAATGGTTAAGTTGCAAGGTAAGGAGTTTAACTTCCAACCTCTAATTTTGGTTAACAAATGTTTATGGTCCAGTGGATTGCATTAGTAAGAGGGCCACTTGGGTAGAAATAGAAAACTTTATTTCTAGTTGGCCAAATGATTTTCATGTTTTTGGTGGAGACTTTAATGCTTTCCTATGGTGTAGTGACAAGAGGGGGGTGAAAAGAAGACTCCAATCCTAATCAGATTTTGAAGAATGGATGGAAAGAAATTAGTCAATGGAAATTATAACAAGTAATGGGATTTTTACATGGACTAATAGGAGACTGGGCTTTAGTAATATATTAGAAAAATTAGATAGATTTTTTTGGAGAGGAGATTTGGGTGCCTTCCCCTATCGAATGGATTGTTGCGTTAGACCTTGGTCTGGTTTAGACCACTTTTCGATTCAGCTAAGTATAGTGGTGGATAAAAGGGCATTGAGATGCCCATTCAAATTCAAAAATATGTGGTTCCAACATCCATATTTTATTGATATGTTAGAGAAATGGTGGGGAGAGAGGCCCTTAGATGAGATTAAATTGTTCAAGGTTGTATAAAAGCTAAATCTAATCAAACAACATTTAAATAATTGGAACAAAGTGAATTTCAAAATTATTTTTGAATCTAGAAGAGTGATAAAAGAATAAATGGGGAAGGTTAATTGATGGGTGACTATGAAGATATTTTAGCAAAGGAAGAGAATTTTTGGAGACAAAAGTCAAGAGAAACATGGCTCAAGGATGGTGATAAAAACATTAAATTCTACCACAACAACATGAAATTTTGGAGGAATATGAATAGAATATCAAAGCTAGAGTTAAATAATGGAGATATAGTGGAAGACCCAGATTAAGGAGGTTACAATTTCATGTTTCAAGGAGCTACTCAACAATTGGGAAGGTTAAGACCTTTTGGCCTAAAGAAAAATTCTTCAATCCATCCCAAGTTTGGTGTCGGAAGAGAAAAATAAAATGTTAATGGAGCCCTTTTCAAAATCTAAAATTAAGAGGGCAGTGGATCATCTTCATCCCGATAAGGCTCCAAGACCAAACAATTTTCTTGTTGAATTTTTCAAAAATGTTGGCATTTTATTGGGAAAGAGATAACAAAAGAAATAGAGGATTCCAAAGCCCATGGAGGAGTGCTAAGAGAAATTGGTAATACTATTTTAATTCTCATTCCTAAGAAAGACCAAGCCTCTTCTCTGGATGATTACAAATCCATTTCTCTTTATAACACACTTTACAAAATCATGACCAAAGCCATTGTGAATAGGCTAAAAAATCTCCTTCCATACATCATATCGAAAGAAAAAAACCATTTTTGTGTCAAAGATGTCCATTCTTAATGGGGTTATTATTGCACAAGAGGCTATGTATTCAATGCAAAAAATAAGGATTCCTGATATGATGTTAAAATTGGATATTAAGAAGGCATATGACAAGGTGGATTGGAGCTGCCTTATGAAGGTTTTGGAGGCCTTTGGTTTCAATGGACAATGGATTGATTGGATCTTTCAAGTAATTTCCAACTCAATATTTTCAGTGCTCATCAATGGTTCTCTAGAAGGGTTCTTTGAAGCTTCTAGGGGACTTTGATAGGGAGGCCCAATATCTCCATTCCTTTTATAATCTTGGAAAAAGCTTTGGGAAGGTCAACTAGTGGTGCAACAAGGAATAACAATATTCAAGGTGTGCAGATTGCTAGTGAGCTTCCTTCAATTTCCCACCAACAATTTGTTGATGAAACCATGATTTTTTCGACAACCAAAAGGTAGAAGGTAAGAGTTTTTAAATAAATCTTAAATTTATACTATGTTGCTTCAGGACAAACGATGCCTAAGGAGAAGTTAGAGGTAATTTTTTCTCTACCATTCTAATAAAGGAACATGAGATCATTAGGTTGCTAGAATTTAAGCAAGGATAGCTACCTTGCACTTATTTTGGGATTCCTTAAGCCAAATGAATCAGATCACATCGACTCTAGGATCCCTTGATATAAAGTTTATCAAATCAGTTGGCTTCATGGAATGGCAATGGCTATCTTGGACTAGAAGGATCACAATGTTAAAGGTTGTGATCACAACAATACCCATCTACATGTTGTCTTGCCTCCACCTCGAGCTACTAAGGCTAATTAGAAAATCAACCAACTAATGAGACAATTCTTTTGGCAAGGTAATGTAGAGAACAACAAGATAGCTTTGCTAGTTGGGTATAAGGTTTATCAGTCAAGGGTTGTTGGTGGTGTTGGGTTAAGAAAACAACAACAAAATATAGCTTTGGGGGATAAATTGGTGTGGAGAATGTTCAAATAGCTATGTATGCTAAGTGGGCCAAAATCCTACAACATAAGTATCGAGAGGATGTGGAGGACTCTAGTATCCTAGTAACCAAAAATACTCTCAAGGTCTTAAGAGTGTGGAACTTTATGAGTGTAGACAATTGATATCAAACTACCTAGCCTGGGATATTCACAATGGAAGGTTTTCTTTGTTTTGGGAGGCTTTGTGGGGGGGGACAAGTCTTTCTAGACTAAGTACTAGGAAGGTTTTTTTCTAAGGAGATCCTAAATTTTTTTGGGGGTGATAGGGTTAGATATTATATATAGGCGGAATAGAAGGATGGAGTGTGTTTTTGGGCTTGGAAGCTATTGGAGGAATAGGGCCTACCAAGGGTGGAATTTTTGTAGCTAATAGAAGTTCTAAAAGTGAGGGTGGTGTATCTTAGAGAGGGTCAAGATGTTATCATTTGGAATGGGTCAAAGAATGGCCAATACAATGTAAGAGATAGTTATCGGTGTTTGGAAAGAACTAGTGAGGTGGAATGAACTGAGTTGCCAATTAAACTTTGTTGGAATAGGCTTTGTTTTCCAAAGGTAGGAAATTTTTCATGGGAAGCTTTGTAGAAGAATATTCTTACAATAGATAGGTTTCCAAAGATGGGGTTTCGTGGCCCATCAAGATGTCCCCTATGCAAGAATGATGAAGAGACAACAAACCATTTTATGTTGGGTTGTTCTTTTGCTCAAGAGTGCTAGAGATGGCTATGTGCAAGTCTGGGTTGGGTAACCACCCTCCCAAATTACATTCTTAGTTTGTTTAAATCTTGGCCTCTATTGAAACAAACATCCATGTTTTCTTGTCTTTGGAAAAATTTTCCATCGATTTTAATTTGGGAAATTTGAAAAGAACAAAATTGGTGAATCTTTCAGGAGAAAGAGATGAGTTTTTCAACTTTTCTCAATAAAGTTGAAGCAACGGTTGTGGAAGTGGCTAATAGTAGGATTAGAGAACATCCCCTTCAGGATTCAAAATTTACTAAATGGGATGCTTTCATGAGGCGATGGTGGCATGGCTTGAAGAACCTACTGACAATGGGTCCTAGGGGGTTGATTCACAAAATTGATAAAAGAGGCAGTTTGGAAAGCACCACAGGCGGGGTGGTTTAAATTGAACTTTGATGGTGTATCAAGGGGGAACCTGGGGACATCAGGGGTTGGTTTCATAATCAAGGATTGCGAAGGTAACTCTCTTTGCAATATTTTTGAACCCTTAGTGAAGTGAACTAACAATGAAGTAGATTTTTAAGCCTTAATTATAGGATTAAGGAAAGGTAAGGAACTAAAGATTAGAAATTTAGTGGTAGAAGAGATTCCATGATATCAATTAATGCACTAAGTTAAGGTCACATTCCCATTTATAAGTTATAGGTGTTACTGGAGGTCACTTTGGATTTATTTAGGATGTTTAATTTGGTTGTAGAAAATCACACTTACAGGGGAAGCTAACTCTGAGGTAGATAGATTGGCTAATATGGCAGATGATGGGAAATTTTTTTGTGATGTGTCTGATGGATGAGTGTGCTTGTAGTGTGCACTCATGGAGTTGAGTGCACATGGTGCCATGTGCTTGTTGTCACCATGGTAAGCTAAGTTCAATGGGATCAAAAAATGCCTATTGCTCTTAGTCAGTTCAGGCTCATTGGTTGTATCATGGGTTCAAGTAAAATATAACACCTTTGTCGGGATTTTCATTTATCAATATGTATTGCAAGTCTTCCTTTCTTCTTAGGTTTAAGGCATTCATAGTTATTGTATCCTATTGCATTTGTGGAGGTGGTGTTTAGTCATAGTAACTATGAATACTTTTCCCAAGCCTTGTATCAGGTTGTTAGGAGCTTTCATAATGGAAGTTGGGTTTTTGGTTGGTTCTGTAGGACCATATGACCCTGAATGGCTAAAAATATCTTTAGAGCCAAAATGTAATATTGTTCCTGAATTAATAAAATTATTATTATGAATAAAAAAAATTATAAATGTATTTATGAAACATTCATCAAAGGAAATATTTTTTTAAAAATTAAACTTTTAAAAAAATTAGAGAGGATTCAACCCCTCAGGTCGAAAGGGGTCTTCCCACACAGGCCACCCCCAATGCCTGGGAAAGGACCGAATGGGGGCCTCTGGTGCAGGGGCACCAAGTTCATTTTGCAAATTTGGTCAAATGAGGTCTTGTGATAGGTTTTAGGTGTGTTTTGAGTTTTTTCATTTAAATAAGGTCATAATAGACATTTCTCAATGTAATGGGATTTTGGGGTAAGTTTAGAGTTCATTTTGCAAAAGTTGCTAATCTTGTTAAAGTTGTCATATTGAAAAGTTGTAAAAAAAGTGCAAAAATGCAAGTTTAGGAAGTCCAACGGTCAAGGGTATTCAAAATTTTGTTGAGGCCATTTTTTTGGAGGGAAAAACACTTAAATATGATGGAGAACCTCGAGGCAGAGGTTGGAGATCTGTTTGTGAAGCCTAAATAATAAAAACTTCCCTATTTTCATTGAAATTTTGTGTGTTTTCATTAAATATTGTTGTTGCAGGTTACTATACTTGCCCGTACAAGTGCATATTGGCCTAAAAGTTGTTGAACTCAATGGTGGCATGAAGTAGCATTGTTTTGGTCTTACTTGGATTGAATTTCATAAAGATTCAAGAGTTTATTTGTTCTTTTTCTAAGTATAGGTCTGTACAACCCTGTTCGAGGGTTTGAGAGCATTCAAAATGCAAAATTGACCCATTCCACCATTAGAATTTCCTGTAGCCTGGTGGAATGGGTACTTGTAGGTATATTTCAATGTTGAAGTAGGTTTAGGGAGCATGGAAGGCGATTTGAGGGGTTTTGTGTAATGCCTTAGGGTGAAATGTGCAAGTTTGGAGTCAAAATTGATGGCTAAGAAGGGTAGGTTGATGAAATAACATTGGAAATGTGTGGGAGTGAGTTTTTAAAGCATGTGTAGACTATGTGACGAGTCTAAGAAGTTGGTTTGGTGAGAGGTCTGTAGATTGGAGTTTCAATAAACCCTCTTCAAATAATCCTAAATGAGGGTTTTATGTCTTAGTGAGTTTTGGGTTGTTTCATTGGATAAAAGTTGTGGATTCTAGGTGTTTGTAACCTGGTTGAGGACTGTCCATAGATTTTTGGGGTTGGAGGAGTGTTTGAGTTGATGATGCTTTGGAAAAGAGGGCTACTTGAGCCCCTGTTCAGCATACCAGTCAGTTTTGAGTGATGATGTTCCAAAACAAAGGTATGTACTTTTGAGATATGTTGAAGAACACCTTAATAGGTATTTGGAATGGCAAATATTTTGTGGTTTTGATGAGTATTTTGGGAGGTGTGCTCAGTTTTCTCTATTTGAATGGCTACAAGATAAATTGAAGGAATGGCGAGTTGTTCATTGAGTTAGGGTTTTGAAGATTGGAAAGTTGGTTGGAACACGTTGATCAAATTATGTTTGTTGGATAGTTTTCCTCCTTGCTCCGCATCAGCCTCATCCCATGGGGGCTATGAGCCACCATACTGGCCAATTTCCCACACAAATAAATGGGCCATCTAATAATAATTGGTAAAGACCTTAACCAAACAATGACTATCATGAGAATTTTGATTCCCTACAATTACTTCAGTATGATTCATTAATACTTCAAATTTTCTTGTAACATTATAAATATTTAGGGAATTTCAAAACTTAAGTTTAATTGGAAATCTCCTATTAAGTCTTCAAACCTTCAAATTTTTAACCTACAATCTAAGAAAAAAAGTTCAAATTTAACTAGTGAACATAAAAATTTAAGATGGGAACTAAATTGAAGGAAAATGGAATTGCAACAAAGAGAAGAGTGCAATATTTAAATGAAGATCAAGTAGTTACAAGTTAGTTGTAATTAAGAAACTAATGTTATTTGAATTGTGAACTCAAAGTAAACTTGATTTGTGTGTTGGAAATATTGAATTATTATTTAAGGAATGAATTATACAATACAACCTTAAATGTATTAAACTATATTATATTTTAGATATAGTTACTAGTAATTAATAACAAAATTCAATAGACATGATTTTCTTCGTAAATAATTTTCCACTTTCAATATCTTTTAAGCATAGCTAGTGACTTAATGTTTTAAAAAATAAGGATTTGGTAATTATTAGGACTGGAAGGTTTAACACTAATTAGATATTTCTTTGCATGTTTATGCATTGTCATGTTATTCATAAGTGTTACATAATTATCGATTGCATTTCTAGTAATTTAGTATGCAATAGTAGTCAATTAAATACGTAATTAAGTTTGCAAATTATCGCTTATTTTATTAGGAATATTTATTTTAACTACTAAAAAGTAATAAATGATCTTAGTTGTCATTTTCATGAAAATATTATCATTCATATTTCATTAACATTGAATTGACCTCATTCAAATTATCTTTAGCAACCATCTTTGTTCAATGACTATCATTAAACATGGTCTTCAAGCAATTGTCATTGAAATAGCCTTGGTTGTTGTCTCTAGATAGGTTATCATTATTAGAATGATATTAGATTATCATTCTCCTTTTTTGACTTACATTAGATACCAACACAATCATTTGATATTGAAGTTCAAATAATGCCTCAAGTGGTAATTATATATTGTTGGTGAGTTTGAAATTAGAAATTAGTAAGTTCAAACAAGTCTAGGTAACATTAATTAATGCATGGGATTTATTATTACTTTTATTTAAGTCATGGAGAGGAACACTTGATTTAGAAATGGTAGAAAAAAGTGGTGATTTCCTTAATGAGTATGAGCCTTTTGTAGATTACTTTAGTGTGTAGTAATAATTAATAAATGTGTGTCAAACTATATCAAATTTAAATAAATAGTTATGGTAAGTTAAATCGTTTTATTGATCATATAACTATTTTGATTTATCATACTAGTTATAGTTAGTGAAATAACTGTTTTGTGAGGAGATAAATCTTGAAACAATTGGATTTAACATTCATTTCTTCGGAGCCTAGAAACAAATACCTAATAGAATAAACCAATAAAAAGGAAAGAAAACTTCGATGTGTTGGTAAAGTAAAATTTCTTAATAAGGTTTCTAGGAAAATAAGGAAATAAAAAAAATTATGGTTGTGTTAATGTAAAAAGTGGGCATGATATTTGGTATCAGAGTAAGGTTCCAACACTAGTAACTTTGGGTTGTGTTAATTGTTTAATCAATTTTGCATTTGAAAAAGGTCCTTATTGGTTAAAGTGTTATAATTTCAAGTCTTTTTGTGATGATTAGGAAGAAGGTGATAAATCACGAGTGAATAAATTTGATTGCAAACTTGTCCTTTCTATGACTATTAATTTAAAATTTTATTGGTGAATCAAAGCTACTTTATTAATGTTCTAATCATAGGACTAACATCAATGAATAATTGTGTCTTTAATGGTCCTATGTGAAGAATTAAAATTGTAATCTTAATTCATGAATTAAAAGCTATTTCATAATTATTTTCAGAGTGAAAGTCTCATTTATAAGATTATTAACATTATTTTAATAAAAACCTAAGTCTTCCTAGTGTATTGAACATTGTAGATTCCTATCAAGCTTAGGTTGAAGGAATGTGATTGTCTAAATTTTTATTTCTATTGCTATTTATGCTATGATAAAATTGTTTTGGCTAACCAAAAAGGAATTCTCTAGAATCTCTTAGTTCAAAAACTGCGTGATGTAATAATTCCTTTGTACTCTTTCTCAAATCATGAATACATATGAAAGGTTCATCTTTTAGGAGATTTTTGCAAAATTACTATTGTTATGTATGTTGGCTCTAATTATTTATTTCCAATGTCTCTCCTTGTGTGAAATCTTGATTGATCATAGTTATGGATAGACATATCCTTGAATTACTAATTAAGTCTTTTTGAAAAAATTGATAAGTTATTTTGAAGGGAATTGATCTACATGTACTTATCTCGTACCTTAAGGAATATTAGCTTTAATAAACATGTCTTTATGCTAAATAACCAAACTATAGTTGTGTAAATATATATAAATTACCTGTGTGATTCAAGTTGGTCTTCTCTCAGAATGTTGATGGGTTTTTAATCTTTATCTTTTATTAAAGAGCCCTCCTTATAAATATGAGAATTGGGGCTACTAAATTCCTTAACTTGGGTAATAATTAAGTGGTTTGTTTTGTAGAGACATGTTAAATGGTGTTTAAAGTAAAATTTATTAGTTAAGTAAAGGGGTTATAAATGGGTTAGTAAGAGTCTATATTAGATGGTTGTTTAAAAGTTAAAAGATGTTTCCTCATTTAGGTAAATGAAACAATTATAGCAAGAGTAAATAAGGAGAAAACATCAATTGTAACTTTTAGTCAAATGATTTTCAAGGTCAAAATTAAGAAAATTGGCAAAACTATAGTTGTGTAATTACATTGAGAGTATTGCATTCCTTATGTGTTTTTAATAGCATCCTTTGAATCATTGTCACATTACATTTTATTACTAAGCTAAGTTGTTCATTTTCAAAAGGTGAAATATTTTAGTTATGGATTGAATTATGTGTGTCTCTTATGCTTGATTGCTTGCTCATAGTATGTTTGGTTAAAACTTGAATATTTTAGTGACCTAAGATTTTTTTTTATTTAGCCAAAAAGTGTAATTTCAATTATGGCTTAAACTCTTTAATCTCATTTATTTATTTTATTGTAGTATGTTTTGAGAATAACTTGAAGGTAAAGAGTTGGATAGTAATTTTTTTTGTGAAATTTGAAAGTAGTGTTGCTAGATGAAGTGTGAAACATTATAGTAGTTATGAAAACTTAGAGATACAAGTAGAAAAATTGAAAATACAATAGTGTTAAAAAATAAATAAAACTTA
Source organism: Sequoia sempervirens (assembly GCA_007258455.2). NCBI lineage: Eukaryota > Viridiplantae > Streptophyta > Pinopsida > Cupressales > Cupressaceae > Sequoia > Sequoia sempervirens. The sequence goes on along the minus strand of VDFB02047230.1, from coordinate 252,133,048 downwards.
GATTTGAATATTGATAATTTCCTTTTTGTGTTTCCTTACCAATAATAATAATGCTGATTAAATAAGTGCAATATAGGAAAAAAATGTAACAATAAAATTACAACAGAATCATGTGTATTAGTTGTAAATTATGAATGTTTTGGCTTAATAAGCATTGAGATTAAATAAGACCCACAGGAGTTCATGGTATGTTTTGTGGAAAACCAATGAATGTTGTGTTCGTAACTCAAGTTGAGATACATGGTATCCGACTTGGGATGAGGGTGTGGTGGATATCTAGGATGATCTACCTATGTATACCCTTTTTTTAATTATGTGTGATATAAATTTAAAAATTAAACATAGAATTTTTTGTTGTTGACCATGTTTGATTATGTTAATGGAAATTCCTTAATGTCGACTACTCCAATTGGAGAAGGGCTCGCTAGAATGACTCAAGTTTGAGGGAAAGGTTTGTTCATTGGAATATTGTGATTTTTCCTTGATGTTGTCCCTCAGCTAGACAGGGGACTGGTGTCAGAAGATAATGAGTTCCCTTGGAATGTTGAGTTGGATCTACTCCCCCACTTTTAGGACCACACTTACAGGTCCATAGTGCAAGACCTTTTTCCTTGAGTTTTATATCCTATGGGGTGAGGATGGATCTTTTGTGCCAAAATATTAGGTAAGTTTCTACTTTGGGCTAGAAACATTAGATATTCAAAGGCATGGGTATTGTCCATGTAGTTCATGGATGTGAAATCTCATTGTTATATTTTGCATAAGGGTAAAATTTTAACAGGCATGGGACATAAGCAATGCTAGAATTAGAAAATAGTGAGAAGAATGAAAAGTGTTTTATCAAATATTTATAACTGTAAGAGAGGGGGACCAACCACGTCAAGGCTCCAGGTCACGGAGAGCCGAGAGCGAATGGCTGCCCTAACTTACCTCACTCTAAAAGGTGTCTTAGGGTAAGGATTGAGAATGATGAGCACTATAATGTACTTCTCCCACCCCACAAATCCTAAATTTAGGTTTGGGCTAGGCGAGCTGGTTTCTGGAGTTGATACTGTGTCTCAAACAACTCTCTGCCCGAGGATAGTAGTGTGGTTCTCGGATGACAGCACGATGCGCTGGCGTCTCTTAGGTGCGCTAGCGTCCGTACAATTAGAAAATAGTAAACACAATACAAACTGCTCAAAAACTAACTAACAACCTAGCTAGTTGGTTTTGACAAGAAAAAACAAAATGATAAAAGTATAAGAAATAAAGACGAAGATGATAAAGCAAATAAATAAAGGCTAGGGTGATGAAGATGATCTCACAAAAGTGTCTATTCGCCAGCTAGCTCTACACATACTTTCACCTACACACAAGCAAGAAGGGGAAAATTGTTGGGGCTGTATAGGGGCCTACCTTAGTTAGATCCCCATTTTGGTGTTTCCACCTCCACGGACAGTCAGTAAGCAATGAAGTAGAAACATGTGATAAAGGAGAGAACAAAAACACTACAAACAATATTACACTACTTCTATCAAATCACAAAGGAGAGGAGTGAAACGTTACCACCTCCACCCAAAAGCTCACTAGCCAATGGAGGAGAATATGGACTTGGCGAGGTCACCACAACTGCAACTGTGATGAAGGGAGGTCTTGCAAGACTCCAAGCCAATGCTTCTATGGATGGCTTCACACTTGCAATGTGGAGTTGATGGAGTGCTACTGCAATGGAGTGTTGAAATGCTACTTGAGAGTGAAGGGAATGTTGGAATTGCTAAGAGATGGCTTGAGAATGTGTGTACAGATTAAAATGAAGTGAAAATGGATGAATTTTAAGGAAGAATGAGGAAGAATAAGGAATTTTTGGGTTGGTTGGTCGAAGAGGGACGTTACAATTCATCCCCAATCGAGAGTGTAACACCTTGCCAACTTCAGATGCAAGAATATGTCAGGGATGGTAGTGTGTTGCGCATGCGTCCCCGACAAATATTCTCTCACTAACACAATAGATAGATGCCAAGTGGATGGAAGGTAGTTGGCCGGTGATGTGGAATTTTGTCTTCGAATTTTATTTTCTAAGGTGAGGGTATGTGAAAGGGGAATTTGCGTAAGGGGTGCAAATTCGCTCTTATACATTTTTCCCCCACTTTAGTGAGCACAAATATTGATGAGTGCTTCAGTGAGGTAGATCAAAGAGTTAGTAGGGTTATAGATTTATACTTGAACCGTCAAGGAAGTAGACCATGATCTAGAAAAATTGAAAGCACAGGGCAAGCAAAGGACTCCATAGGTACTCTCCCAAGGGAGTTTCGAACAAAAAGGAGTCCATAGCCCTGCAGAACCATGAAGCTGCACAAAGTACATCGAAGGCCCTCAGAACAATGATGGAAAAATCCTGCAAGATGAAAGCATCTCACCAGCCCGCAAACTTGCAAGGAGACAACCCCCAAGATCTCTCACATGAAGGAAGCCCTGAGAAGTAAGCACCTTACAGGCCCATAGACCTGTAAGAAGGTATCCACCAAGATCTCTCACATGAAGGAAACCTAGATGAAAGTGCCTTGCAGGCCCATAGACCTGCAAGGAGGCATCCCCCAAGATCTCTCACATGGAGGAAACCTAGATGACAGTGCCTTACAGGGCCTCAAACCTACAAGGAGGTATCCCCCAAGATCTCTCACATGGAGGAAACCCAATGAAATAAGCACCTTACAGGCCTGCGGACCTACAAGAGAGCAACCTCCAAGAACTCTCACATGGAGGAATCCCAGAGGTGTAAGTACCTTACATGCCTGCAGACCTACAAGGAGGCATCCCCCAAGATCTCTCACATGGAGGAAACCCAGATGCAACGTGACTCCATAGAGTTAGATAGCGGCTTCATAGGCATTCCTGTGAAGTGACATGTTAATTTGGAAATAAAACATGTCATGAGACACAAAGCAGCCACACAAGAAAATAAGTGGACAATCACGCAAATCGTTGACAAGTCAAAAGGCTTTCAAAGGGGTCCCTCAGGAACCCAATGTGAAAAAGGGGTCCACTCAAGGGAGACACTATTTGAAATTGTGAAAGAGATGTTTTTTCTCAAATCAATTCTGTTAGTGTAGGTATTTATTTTCCTATATTCTTAGGTTTTCCTACACTTTAATTAAGCTTGCTTAGGTTACCTTGTTAGTGTGAAAGGGGTACTTTATCTAACTAGTTCATTCTTAACTAGTTCTCCACTAAAGTCTTCTTCACACTAGCTTAACTTTACACAGGGATAAGGTGGTTGAGCCTTTAATGACATGAGTTGTCACACCTCATAGGATGCCAACACTTGTCATAGTCTGGTTGCATCTATCTCTCCCCTTGGCCTATATAACCAGGGCATTTCCTTTGTAATTCTCAAGATGAATATATCTTTACTTTTGTAGATCCTCATAATGCTATTTTGCTTCTGGAGCATTTACATTACTCTCGTGGAGACTAACTCTATGTTGCTATTTTGATTTTGTATCATTTGTTTTCACAGTTTAATATCTATTTATTTGCACAAGTTTTCTAGGTTATTCATCTTTTCAGATTCTAACATGGTATCAGAGCTGTTCTAGTGCAATATAGATTATAGTTTCCTTATTTGAGAGTTTTTGGGGGGCTAATTAAGCTTTGTTGCAATTTTCTTCAAAATCTCGTATGCTTCTCTTACATTTTCAAACAAATTGAAGAATCTGAAAGGATTTATGAAGATCAAGATGTTAAAATTGCAGGTTTTAGCATGCCTTTACTTGAATTAGGTAGCTATTGAGCCTTTATAGGCCGTTTTTTTAATTTTTAGGGTCATTTTTTGCTGCTAGGAGCATTATTTTACACTATAACTACTTTTTTGTACAATTTAAAGAAAATCCGCTATCTGGGTTTTGTGCATAGCAGAAAAAAAACCATTTGGATCGTTTCAATTTTTGTATCAGCAGATCCCCTCTCTGTTGATAGATGTAGATTTGAAGATAGTTTTCAAACGCTTCGTTCTCACTCATACTGGCTCTGTTTCTCAAGCATTTTTTTTTATTTGGGCTATTTTCTCGTTCTCTTTACACAAGTGCAGGTGTTTTTTGGTTTTGATGCAGTGAATTTTCAAAAATTGTAGATTCTCACCCATGACATTGCACAGTTCTCATTTTTGGAACTTCATAGACTCATAAATTTCTCATACGATATCAAATTGAGGTGATTCTTTTTTTGAAAGTGCATTATTTTTTGAGTAGATCGCAGTGGTGTTGTTAGTTTCACTCAAATTAGCTCCAATTTTTTACTTTCAACATACACCCAATGTGTGAGAATTTTGTAAAACATTGAGATTAAGACCACTAAGTATTATTGCTGGTGGAAGTTGTAAATGCACTGATTATAAAGTGTCAAATCATATTTTTTTGGAGGGTTTCTTTCTTTGAGTTAAAAGGGGGGGTTGTCTTGTGTATGTTCTCTTTTTTTTGGCATTTTTTTCTACATTTCTTCATCATGGATCAAACAACAGTACCCATATTAACTCCTTACAACTACTTTGAGTGGAAATCACACATGAAAATCTACTTAAGGAAAGCTAGATTACATAGGATAATAGTGAGACTTGAAACTGAACCTGCTAAAGATGAAGATAAGCCTAAGTAGTTTAACAAATGTGATGAGGCTTATGGAACATTGTGTTTGTCTATTTCTCCTAATTTACTATTCCACATTGAGTCTTTTAATTCACCAAATGAAATATGGACAAAGCTAGAAATACTATTTGGCACAAAGATTCAATGAGGGGTCATATGTTGGAAAATGAACTAATTAGTTTAAGTCCAGGCAATTTCAACACAATTCAAGATTTTTTCACAAAATTGAAATCACTAAGACTGCAGTTAAGTTTAGAATATTTTGTTTTTGTTTCTACCTTCTATGCTACTAAGGGTGCACTTGGAACACAGTTCACTATGCCATATTTTGATGATTTTGCTATCTCTCTCACATGGGAACAAGATAACCTAATCCAGATGGGCACTCTTAAATCCTCTAAGTCACATGCCATGGCTGTCAACCAAGGTACAAAAGAACAAAAAGGATAAAGTAATAACAATAAGGATAAGAAACAAAAGAATAGCAAGGAGAAAAATGATTAGATTCTAGTTGCTTCAAAAGCAACCAATGAGACCCAATCTTCTAAGGGAGAAAAGCCTAATCTAAAGAGAAGGTAAAATGTGCCAATTGTAAGAAACTCGGCCATGATGAACACAAGTGTTTGAAGAAAAAAGTGGATCATTTGACACACATTCTTAAGAATAATCTCAGTGTTCCTGATTCCAACAAATAGAGTTCAGAGGAGGGTTCTCACACGGCCAAAGACAACAGTAAGTGGAAAGGAAAGGGAAAGGCCCTTGTAGCTATTGCTTCTCCACCATCCACATGGGTTCTTGATTCAAGTGCTCCACATCACATGACTTCAACTAAAGATGACATTGAATCTATGGAGCCATGTTCTATGCCTTCCATTCTAAAGGGTGATGACACTCCACTTGAGGTATGTGGGAGAGGGTCTATTTATATGGGGGATGGCACATTTCAATATGTTCTTTGTGTGCCCTCATTATCAACTAATCTCCTATCTATCTATCAAATCACTCACACAGGTATAGGTAAGAGATTTGAGTTTACCCCTGATTTAGTAGTGATCCGTGAGATGCAAAATGATTCTACAGTTGCAGTTGGGAGAGCAGATCATCAGTCTCAACTTTATTTGTTCTCTCACTTTGTTCCCGATCCCCCCTCAAGTGTTCTACTCACTCATTCAAATTATGTGAGTAATTTATGGCATCAACGGTTTGGACACTTGAACTACCGTTATTTGCAGCAGCTCAACAAATAGGATATGGTTACAAGATTTCCTATAGTTTGCTTTTCTAAGGGTGTTTGTCATAGTTGCATTCTTGGCAAACATCTTGAAGAGAAGTTTGACAAAGGAAAAGCTTGGAGAGCCTCACATCTTTTGGAGTTGGTACATAGTGATTTGGCAGGTCCATTTCCACAACCATCTTTCAGTAAAGCTTGATGTGTTTTGACATTCATTGATGATTTCTCAAGGTACACCATTGTGTACTTTCTCAAGAAAAAGTATGAAGTTTTTGATTCATTCTTGGAGTATAAGGATTTTGCAGAGAAACAAAATGGAAAATCTATCAAATTTTTGCATACAGATAATGGGGGGAATATGTCAACCACAAATTTGTGCAGTATTGTGCTTCATAGGGCATTGATTTTCAGCATTCAATCCCCTATAGTCCTCAACAAAATGGAGTTGCAAAATGAAAGAATCGGTCCTTGAAAGAGATGGCTAATTGTATGATTCACTCCAAGTCTTTGACACCACCTTTCTAGGCAGAAGCCATTAACTGTGCTTGTTATATCCATAACCGTGTTCCCCATAAAGTTGTGAAGGGGATAACTCCTTTTCAAGCTTGGACTGGTTGAAGACCGTCAATTAAGCACTTTCGAGTGTTGGCTCTAAAGCATGGGTTCACATTCCAGCAGAGAAACGAAAGGCTATGAATCCGCAGAGCAAGCCTTGCATATTTGTTGGTTACTCAGATGATGTTGAAGGCTATAGTATTCTTCATCCTACCAAACATGAGTTGTTCATTGAGAGGAGTGTTCAATTTGAGGAGAGTACTTCTAGTTCTTCTCTTGACACTTCTCCTACCACCATTAGTTTGGAGTCCTTGTATCATGATGATAGTTCTTCAGAGGTTCATAATACCTCAGATCATGATGAGGAGTCTTCTTCCTCCACTTCAGATGATGATGGTGATCATGAGGATTCACATAGTTCATCTTCAGAGGATGATGATTCTCCTCCAGATTCTCCTCCTTCTCTAGCCACAGGGCCTCGTTGGGCTTGTTAGAATTTGTAGTGAGCAGGTGATTGGGTAGGGGATCCATCAAATCACAGGAGAACAAGGTCATAGTTTCAGGATGCTCCACATGCCTTTCTTGCTTCAGCTTTCGATCCACTAACTTTTCAGGAGGCTTTTGGTGTCTCCGAGTGGGATGTAGCCATGAAGAAGAGTTTAGTTCCTTGGAGAGGAACCACACTTGGGATCTTGTCCCACTTCCTAAAAGAAGGAAACTTGTTTGATGCAAGTGGGTCTTTCAAACAAAATATGTAGCAAATGGGTTAGTTGATAAGCATAAGGATCGCTTGGTTGGCAAAGGATTCTCCCAAGTTCTAGGGATTGACTACTCTGAAACTTTTGCACCAGTTGCCAAAATGAATTCCATCCGACTTGTTCTTGCCATAGCTGCAGCACATAGATGGGATGTTCATCAAATGGATGTGAAGGGTGCTTTTCCTCATGGCGATAATTAGGAGGAGATATACATGGAGCAGCCATAGGGGTTCATTCAGGATTCTTCACTTGTGTGTCATCTTCGAAAGTCTCTCTATGGCTTCAAACAGGCCCCTCGGGCTTGGTACGCAAAGATGGACTCTGTCCTTCTGATAGTGGGTTTCAGTAGATGTCATTCTGATCCTAATGTCTACATATTGCAGCAAGATGATACTCTCACCTTCTTGGTTCTCTATGTCAATGACTTGTTGATCACATGGAGTCACTCATCCACCATTCGGGTAGTGAAAACCGCCCTTCATGATCAGTTTTCGATGTCAAACTTGGGATTGTTGCACTAATTCTTGGGGATTGAGATCACTCATTTTTTTCTCAGGTATCACTCTTGCACAGTCTAAGTATGCACTTGAAATGCTCCAAAGGTTTCACATGGATGATTGTAAGCTTGCTCCAACTGCATTTTTGTCGGGGGTTAAACTTGAGGCTAAGTGTTCTTCACCCTTGGTTGATGGCACTTTGTATCGAAAAATTGTTGGTAGTATCATCTATCTGAATCATACAAGGCTTGGAATTTCATATGTAGTAGGAATGGTCTCTTGATTCATGTAGGAGTCGCATGAGCTACACTAGAAAGCAGCTAAGCGGATTCTTCACTACATCAAGGGTACTCACAATTATGGGATTCATTATGCAACGGGCATGGATTTTTCCTTGGTGGGACACACAGATTCATTTTGGGTAGGCAATTCTCAGGATCGCAAGTCTACTTCAGGGTATTGCTTCTCCCTTGGTTCCGATCCAGTTTGTTGGTCAAGCAAGAAGCAGTTTGCTATTGCTCTTTCATCCACAAAGGTTGAGTATCGAGGAGCAATTAATGTTGCTACTGAGGCCATCTGGCTTCAGAACATTCTCACTAAGTTTGGCATTCCATTTTGGAAGCCCACAGTCCATCATCAGTGGACCAAGCACATCGAGATCCACATGTACTACATCCGAGAGTTGATTCATAGTGAGATCATTGATCTCAAGTACTGTCCTACATCAGAACAGACTGCAGACATCTTCACCAAACCCTTCACTGAGAGAAAGTTCCTTCATTTGCAAGGTTTTCTTAGGGTGCGGTTGTTTTCATCAATGGGGGGGTACCTAGTCCTTTTCTTTCTTCATCTCTCTTTTGGGGAGGAGTTTTGTCCCACTGGTTTTTCTCCTTTTCTTCGGTTGTGAGAGATTTTTTTGCAATGCATTTGTACATGGGTACCTAACATGGCCTCATTTTCTGGGACCCATCTTCTTTTACATCCTCCTAAGCTATGCTTAAGGGGGGGTGTTAGTGTAGGTATAATTTATTTTCCTATATTCTTAGGTTTTTCCTACACTTTAATTAAGTTTTCTTAGGTTACCTTGTTAGTGTGAAAGGGGTACTTTATCTACCTAGTTCATTCTTAACTAGTTCTCCACTAAAGTCCTCTTCACACTAGCTTAACTTTACATAGGGATAAGGTGGTTGAGCCTTTAATGAAATGAGTTGTCACACCTCAAGGATGCCAACACTTATCATAATCTGGTTGAATCTATCTCTCCCCTTGGCCTATATAACCAAGGCATTTCCTTTGTAATTCTCAAGCTGAATATATCTTTGCTTTTGAAGATCCTCATAATGCTATTTTGCTTTTGAAGCATTTGCATTACTCTCATGGAGACTAACTCTATGTTGCTATTTTGATTTTGTATCATTTGCTTTCACAATTTAATATCTATTTATTTGCACTAGTTTTCTCGGTTATTCATCTTTTCATATTCTAACAAATTCATCACCAAGGAAACCTTTTGAAAGACATTCAATTCATCAAGGAATTAAAAAGGAAGAAAATTCCCCCTCATAAGGGGAACATCGAGGCTTCTCCCATAGGAAAAGGCTGCTCCCTCCTTAGAGGAAAGTTCTCAAGTTCTTTCTTTGCAAACCCATGATAAGTAAACACGTTTCGTTAGGTCCAAGTCGAGAATGTGATTCTTGAAAAAGCTTGCAAAGATTCTCGAGAAAAGATTCATTGGAAACGAATACGTTTTCTGAAAATCAAAGTATCATAGAAATGGCATTGTCACACATGAAAAGGACAACTCAAGCAAAGAAGAGAGAAAGATAAGAAAATAGCAAAAAATAAATAGCACAAACAAGAGACACAGGTGTGATCTGATATTTTGGGGTCAGAGGAGCTCATAAATATATAAGTATAATAATAGTATATAAATGAACTATCATGAAACCCCTACTATATCAGACCATGTGAAGAATGGACGAGAAGATAAAGTAAAAATTAAAAAATTAGGTCAACATGGAAGGGAAGCCTAAATGGCCCCAACACTTTGCATCGTCCCCAATTTTCCAAAAATCAAACACAAACATGGAAGAATGATGATACAGATAGAACAAGGTTTATGATAAAAAATCACTCCTGTATCCAAGCACCAACAAGGGTGACAAGGATCATCTAGAAACACATAACACAATCACGAGGGAACACATCACAACACACACATCTAATCTAAAGGTAAAGAAGAGGCCTCCCCCTAACACTCATCGACCAAGAGGTCATTCACTTCCCAATCTAGATCATTATAAGGGGAAGGCAGACGAGCCTGTAGCAGTGGAATATTATGGGGAGGAGCTTCTGACCCTCCTGCAACGAGGGCTAAGGAAGAAGGCCCCGCAAGGTCTTCTCCGCAAGGCTCTTTGTGGAGCTATGGTTTGCAACTTTGTGAAGATCAATGACAAGGCTCAAACTTCATCTAGAGAGTTAAACATGCACTTTACTGGAGTACCATGTTGTACCTCAACGGATGGAGAGGACTATGCCCAAGATTTACCACTAGGCTCACCGAGTGACTCGAGAGCGGTGACAAAATCAGGGGAAGTTGGGGCTTGCTCCATCACTAGGAAAAAACAAGCTAGCATAGGACCACCTTTTTGAGAAGGTGGGCTCCTTTTACGCCCTCCATTGCTGGAGGGACCAACCTATGCTTTCGGCTTCGTCAGGGGATGTGAACTCCCCACAAATGAGGTGAGAGGCGTGGAGGAAGAGGGAGAGGAGAAAACCGCAATAGATACCACCGAATTATTCAACATATCCATGGTATTAGGGAATGGTGGAATGTCCAGAAGGGACATCAACAGGGGTGGCTCTATTGAAGGAGCGATAAAAACCTGCACCTTCTTGGGGTCAGGCACATTCATACTCATAGTGGGGGCCGAAAGTGAGAGTGACTTGATTGAATGGAAGCAGAGGGGAGGAGAGAGGAGGAACCAACATGAGGCCTTGATACAGGGGTGGTCATCTCCTCTTCCTTCCTTTGTAAAGTGGCCTGCTCAGTTGCTAGATCCTTTCACTGATGCTTGCACTCAAGCGTAAGGCAGTTTCTATGAATCTTTGAGCTAGAGGCTGGGAAGTGCAAAGGGACAAAAGGCTCTTGCTCAGTCATGGGAGTTTCCACTACAACGGTTTTTGACGTCCGAGGGATAGGCTCCTAAATAGGAGCAGGAGGAAGAGATTGAGAAACAACAAGGGGGTCAATTCTAGTGCCTCGACAGTAGGCCTCTTCCTGTTTACTGCTTTGGGAGCAATAGAAGTGGGAGGCCATGGAGGCCAAGACATATAGGATTCCCATGAGGACCTTTTATCTTGCCATACAAGTAGTACTAAGGTCTAGGTGGTTTGGTAGGGAGATCCAATATACTAATCTTGGTTCTAGCCCAAGCAGGCACCATTGGACTTAGTGGGTAAAAGCCAAGCATATTCATCCAAAACTCTTCTCTAGAAAGAGGAGTAGATGAGGCATCCTAAGGAGAGGCGATCTTCTCCTTTCCCTTTTGAGAAGAGAAGGCAGCTAACTGTTGCGCTACCAGAAGGGTCAATTTTGGCTATCCCTTATCTCCAGTCTTATACTTCACATAGTTCTTGTAAAGTAGGTCCATTCTTGCGGGGAGCAAACCGACTGGGGTGGGCCAAAAATGATCCAATGAGTAGCCCCCATGGGATACCAATGGTTGGTATCCAGTGTCATGCACCACGTGCACAACACCTTCATGGGAGAATTTTAAACACTTATGAATGACAGAGGAAATTTCATTCATGGAAGCTAGCCAAGGTGTGCCTAGCTTCAGCCTAAACAAATCTGACTCCAGAATAACATCAAAAACTATGTCTACATCCCTAGGTTTGACTAGGACAGACAAAGTTATTGAGGCATATGACTTTAGACAAAGACCATCGTGTGTACTGATGGTAGACTTCATTTCTTCGTACTCCTCCCTATGCAATGGATTTAGCAACAATGTTTCTTCTGTAATGACATTCACTCAACTCACGGGGTCAACTAAGACCCCTATCACAATGTTGCCATTGAGGTGAGCAGGAATGTAAAGGGGAGAAGGCTTTCTATTGAAGGGAATATCCTGCAAGGTGAATGTCACATCCAGTGAGCTAGTAATAGGTTTCATGGTAGGATTAACCGTGACCATGTTAACATACACCTCAGGTCGAGTGGTAGAATCGAAGGGATCTATAATTAAGTTGGTAGAATGCGACAAAAATGGGTCCGTGTATATCTACAACTCACTATTCACTTTCGCCACTGATTTTTTTTCATTTTATTTATTTCCATCAAGACGAATAGTATCATCCTCGATACGATCCTGTATCTCATGTTGTAGTTGCATGCAACATTCGGTATCGTGTCTGTTAACTCGATGGTACTGACAAAAGGTATTTGCATCATACCAACTAGGGTAAGGTTCCTTGAGAGGTTTAGGGTTCTCCAAGGTTATGATTTTATCCTTCAACAATCTATGTAAGATGGAAGAATAAGATTCTGCTAGCTTTGTGAAATTTTTGTTGCGTTTGAGGTCATTATCATTTGTAGCGGCTACTATATTCATGACAGCCTTACCCTTTCCAAAGATCAATACAATGGACTTTCTTTCTAAATGGGAGTGCGAGGAGGACCCTCTGAACTAAACTACCATTTGTTGATATTATCGTAATGCAACACAAAAATGTGCTAAAGAAGGGTACTTCATAAGGGAAAACTTCTCCTGCCAAGGTCTTTACAAGTTCCCTATGAACACCTTTTGCACGTCAGAATTGGGCAGTGGGTACGATATTTTTGAGAAGAGCGCTTGACATCGCGCTATGAAATCAATAATCTTCTCATTATCCCCTTGTTTACATCGGATGAGTTGCGAAAACATCATCTTCAGTCTGATGTTGGCTTGGAACCATTAGAGAAACTAATTTACAAGTTGATCAAATGATAAAATAGAGTTTTCAGGTAAGGAACAGTACCATTCGAGCATTGTGTCCTTAAGAGATCAAGGGAATAATTTTTCCATCAACGCATCATGATGGAAGAAATCTATACAAAAGGCATTAAAGGTGGACATATGTGTTTGTGGATCCCCTTTCCCCCATATTTTTCAAATTTGGGAATCTCCATTCCTTGTGGGAAGGGAGTGCTTAAGATTGCTACCGACAATGGGCTATGTCAGAAGAAGGGTTGAAAGATAGGCTAAGTAAAGGCTTGGGAGAGACTCATCAGTTGGCTTTGCATCTTACCCGTATTCTAAAGAAGGGTGTTCAAAATAGGGTCTTGGGATGACAAAGGTCTAGTGGGACCTCCTCCAGAACCACCACTGAAGCCACCTTTGGAACCACCAACCCAACCACTACCAGAACCATTGTCGAAGCCACCACCACCAACAGGGCCTCCATCGGAGCCACGTCTGCTTTCGAAGCCACCACCACTACCAAATCCCCCACCACTCAACTCGCGAAAACCTCCACTACTAGAGGTGACAAGAGAGGAGAAACTAAAATCTAAGGGTATTGTGTTCACTTTGATAGCTTCAGATCTCTCAAAGGCAGAGGGGACACTAATCGACAGGACTGTGTCAGCCATGTACATGGACGTGGGAGGCATCAACATTCATAATTTTCTCTCATGGTCTTCGAGAGCAGCCCCTTGTATAAGGTTAGGGTTGTTTGGAAGGGCACACACTTCAGTCAAACTAGAGAGACTAGCTAGTAGTTCTATGCATGTTCGATCATTTCCCACCATATAATTTATCTCGCTAATAACCTGAGCAGCTCTAGCCAACTTCGGGTCCTTTTCTAGGTGATTCTCCAAGTTACCCAGTCCTTTGCTTTAATGGTAGAGATGTATTCTGAAGGAATGTGAATGGCCTCATGCTTGTCTACTCACAACGGTGTAGGAGATGCAAGAGGAGTGGGGATGTGGTTGGTCTCATTGAATAATCCTACCTCACCCCTCAACAAATGCTCCTGGGTAGATAGACCAACGACAAATCCAGTAAAAAGACCTGTAGAGAAACCAACAGTGACCTTCGTCTTCTCCATCGGAAGGTGTCGCACACTTTTCCTAACAATATACCCGGAAGTCATGGACTGGGTTGTGATGCTCATAAACCTTCACAACACTCAGGCTTACAACAATCACAAGGTACAAGGGAAAAGTCTCAACACCGATGAATAGGCAGACATTGGTTCATTTCGGGTTCACCAAAAATGTAAGAGATGGGGACCAATCATGTCAAGGCTCCAAGTCATGGAAAGTCGAGAGCGGAGGGCTGCCCTAACTTACCTCACTCTAAAAGGTGTCTTAGGGTAAGGATCGAGAATGATGAGCACTATAACGTACTTTTACCACCCCACAAATCCTAATTTAGGTTTGGACTAGGTGAGCTGGTTTTTGGAGTCAGTACTATGTCTCACACAACTCTCTACCCAAGGACAACAACGTGGTTCTGGGATGACAACGCAGTGCACTGGCATCTCTCGGGTGTGTTGGTGTCTGTACGGTCAGAAAATAGTAAACATAATACAAACTGCTCAAAAACTAACTAACAACCTCTCTAGTTGGTTTTGACAGGAAAAAAAAGAATGATAAAGTATGAGAAATAAAGACGAAGATGATAAAGCAAATAAATAAAGGCTAGGGTGATGAAGATGATCTCACAAAAGTGTCTATTTGCTAGCTAGCTCCACATGTACTTTCATTGACACATAAGCAAGAAGGGGAAAATTGTTGGGGCTGTATAGGGGCCTGCCTCTGTCAAAACCCCATTTTGGTGTTTCCACCTCCATGGACAGCCAGAAAGCAACAAAGTAGAAATATGCGATAAAGGAGAACAAAAACACTACAAATAGTATTATGCTACTTCTATCAAGTAACAATGGAGAGGAGTGAAATGTTACCACCTCCACCCAAAAGCTCACTAGCCAATGGAGGAGAATATGGACTTGGCGAGGTCACCACAACCGCAACTATGATGAAGGGAGGTCTTGCAAGACTCCAAGCCCACGCTTCTCTGGTTGGCTTCACACTTGCAATGTGGAGTTGATGGAGTTTTGCTACAATGGAGTGTTGAAATGTTGCTTGAGAGTGAAGTGAATGCTAGAAGTGCTAAGAGATGGCTTGAGAATGTGTGTGGAGATCAAAATGAAGTGAGAATGGATGAATTTTAAGGAAGAATGAGGAAGAATAAGGCATTTTCGGTTCAGTTGCTCGAAGAGGGACATTACAATTCATCCCCAATCGGGAGTGTAATGCCTCTACCAACTTCAGACGCAGGAATCCATCAGGGATGGTAGCGCACCATGTGGACGTTTGCACACCATGTGCATGTCCTCGAAAAATATTCTCTCACCAACACAACAAATAAATTCCAAGTGGATGGAAGGTAGTTGGGTGATGTGGAATTTCACGTTCGGATTTGATTTTCTAAGGTGAGGGTATGTTAAAGGGGAATTTGTGTAATGGGTGCAAATTTTCTCCTATATAATAACAAAGAAACTAAGTAATAAAATTCAAGGCTTGTGATAGTGTAACATTACAACATTACTATGGATGCATTATCTAGGTGACAAAATTGATAATGATTGTGATATAAGTTTTGTGAGGGTGAATAATGTTCTCATTGGGTGATATTAAACTATTTTAAAACTAAATTGATAAATGTCTATGTGGGATACTTCAGATATATATGATTTATGGATATGTTGGTTGGCATGCCCCAGGTTGTGTGGGACCATGCTTGGTTACTATGTGGATATTTTGTGGTTTGAGACCACCTTGATATTATATTTCTTAAGTGGTTTTAGACCACTATTATTTTTCTAGCTATTATATATGTGGTTTGAGACCACTATTCCCCTCCACCCCTTGAGTGGCTTAGAGAAGTCACATAGTGGATGCAATGTATAGATTTTTGTGACGTTGTGTATTATTGTTAATTTTTTTAATTGATTGATGGTTCTTTTTGCTTCTAATATTGACACCAGTACTATTATGCTCTTGAGATAAACATCTTGTATTCAGTTTTGGAATGGTAATTTTGCCTCAAGGCCTTGTTTTAATTTAATATGGATTTGATTAAGAGTTGAGATGTTTCCTAATTATTATTTACTTTTTTTTGAGATTTCTATTGTAATTTGGGAATTTTTTTTTACCTTCCTTAGTTTTGAGGTCTTCTTTTTGATTTTGCACTACTGGCATATGTGGTGTAATGTGAAAGATGTAAACTACCATATCTAGGAGGGATCCATTGCAGGTCGTATGGGGGTGCAGATGTAAGTACTAGGGAATTTATATTGTGAGGATGGGGCTAGAAATAGGACCAATGTGGATGGTCATAATCTTTTTCCCCTAATTCTTATGTGTGATTCTTTGTGTACCTTCCTTCTTGGAGGCTAACCCCCTTACACAATAAAAGGGAAGGTACTAGAAAATATATGGAGGGGATCTTGAGAAGAGGGCCTCGAGACCATCTTTCCTAATATTATCATGATTCTATGGTTACTCATCGATGGCATAATGAATTTTCAACTACATGGTATTTCAAATCATAATGATGTGGCATTTCAATGGTATTGACACCATTCATCCTCATAAATCCCATTATGTGGACCTTGTATTATTTTAGTGTGGTGCTGATGGCATGTGTGTTGTGGACCAATTTATATGATATTGAACACCTATGAATTTGTGATATAAATTATTATATAATAAAAGTATGTGAGTGTTTTCTTGAGATGTGAATTAATTTGAGAACTTGATAATCATGTTAATATAGAATGTTGTATAGTATTGTGTAATTAATGATGATTTAAGCGAATCTAACATATATTTGTGTAGCATAGTATTTAATAATCACAAAATTAAAATGTGAAGTAATGTGGATGTGCATTCAAGAATCCTAAACTTAATTGATTGAGTACAGGTAAATAACATGAATAAACTCAGAAAGTGCTCCAACTGGAAATGACTTCCTATCAAAGAATAGGGTAATAAAATGCTACTTATTGTTGACTACTATGGATGCCTTTTATTTATAGATTGTAACTATTTACTTCCTATGTTGCAACATATCCTTACTTGACTTAATTATTCAATGGCATTGAACAAAATGTAAAGTAAAGACTTCAATTCAGCAATCACAATGTAGCATTCAATTACAAATATAAAATAGAAACTATAATTCAAAAACTACAATGCATACCCTAATTAATTAACTAACTATGTGGAGTCTGCAGTGCCTCAAGTGGCCCTTACTTGAGTTGTTGTGTTCCATAATATCTTCTTCAATTAACTTAGGAAATCATGTAATTGTAAAATCTTCTTTTATTGGAATCCAATAGACATAGAACTAAGAACATAATGTATCAAAACTGGTATTCAATCTAATTTTATGCAAAAATTATTTTGTTGGTCTCTCAACAAAGCACCTTCCTAAATAGGGTCTATGAGAGTTCGTTTATTCCAAAAGTATAAACAAACTATTGAACAATTATCAACTCTTCCAAGAAATTAGGAAGAGGACCAAGTCTTTCAAACTAAACTTAAAACAATAACATTTGGAAGCAAGACTTTAGAAGTCTAATAAAGACTCTACACCAATTAAGAGGATTGTTATAACTTAGGAACATTCCAAACAGGGCAGTCATTATTTATAAACTACCATCCCCTACTAGAAAAAACTTCTTGCTCCAGGTTTATTGAAAAGATGGAGTGACATGGATATCTACGTTTACATCCTCAAACCATCATTTGCATCTTATCCTAGAGATATGCATGTACTATAGCCAATTGACTCCTTTGGCTATGTTGAACTGTCATCCCTTTTTTGTGGGCTAGGAATCCTTTTGTTGTGGTTGACAGGTTCTTTGTTGTAGGGGCTAGTCTTATTTCTTAAGGCATATTTCATAGTTAGAAACTATGATTAATCATAAAATTCTACTAAACTCATAGACATTCAAATTTCACACACACATTCATTAATATAATATATATATATATATATATATCATCTTCAAATGCTTTGAAATGCTTAAAGTATGTAAAAAGGTTGGTAATTTCTTTTAGAGTTTATCATAAATAAGATAAAACATGAAACTGTACAGTAGGAAAATTAGACATTTTTTGGCTCATCACAAGGTTCCTTTCCAGTCAAGTCTTGACTCTGTGGGATAGATAAGTGGCCTATGTGATTTGTTACAAGGGGGAATTTATTGGTAAGTTCAAGTTTGCACAAAGATATTCAATCAGATGATTCAAATATTCTCATAAACTAATGATTCAATCCATTTAAACATAGATATGGGAATATTTTATCTCTTAGTTCAACATAATTAACTAGATTTGAAATGTTCCAATGTCTAACCTAGATCCAGATCTATCCTAAATTGATTTGCAAAAAAAGATCAAAAGATAATGAGAGTTAGAAGGAATAAACTAAATAAATGAAAAATCATTGTCAAGATTCAACTCATTTATTAGATTTGAAAGGTTAAATGAGACAAAAAAAAATCAACATTGCAACAATTATTATTTTACACAATCATACACAACATCCATGCAATCATCTAAGGAAAATATAGTATTAGATTTTTCAAGTTACATACAATCAAATCACCATTTTTTAAGCACACATATGAGACAAAAATTTATGGAAAAAACCATTCAATACATATCTCACTAGGTTATATTCAATTTAGAAAAATAAAGTGAAGCACATCATTACCAAGATCATAACATTGTTGAAAACAAGCATGATCCTTTGATTAATGTCAAAATTTGTAAAATTACAATGTTTAGTAGAAAATCCACATTGAAATTGTACAAGTTCATTGCAAAACCCAATATATAACCCCTCAAAATATCCACAATGTAGTAATAAATAGCAACCTTGAGCACCCAAAATTTTAGGATCTCAAAAAACAATTTTACTGAAAACTCTAATTATGATGACTAGATCTAATTTCTAAAAGACTACCAATTACAACTAAAGTTGGATTTTTGACACCACCTTTACAATATATCAACTCACTTGAGTTGATTTATTACATCTATTTGAAAAGAATAAATAAAATAAATAGAATAATAGCTAATTGCTTAAGTTGTCACATTGGGCTTGGGAAGTACTCTAAGAAGGAAGTAATTGCTTCATTCAGATCGTTCCTATAGACACCTAAAAATGTCTAAACACATTCTTCTAAATTCATCATTTCCCATCATCATCACTAATCACCCATTTTATCATTATTAATTAAATATTTTTTATTTATTTAATTAAATCTTGCATTATTCTTCTAATACCATAATTAAATAATTTTTAATTATTTAATTGAATCATGTATTCCTCTCATATCACACAATTAAATAATTTTTTAGTTATTTAATTAGATAATTTTATTCCTCCAAAATTAAATAAATTATTTTATTTAATTAGTTTGCAAATTCCTCTAAAAAAGATAAAACCATTATTTTATTTATTTTCTAATTATATCAATTATATCTTTATTATTCTAATCTTAAATTTAGTGAACCCTAAATTTCATGACAATTGCTAAATGTAGTGAGTTGACTGAAAATCAACATCACTTAACTCTCATGTACATTTCACTTCATCTATACATGTAGGCTCATGGATGTTCCTCATGATCTCTCAACAATTCCTTTCTATTAATCTCATCTCACATCATGCATTGTTGATACGATATCTTTGAAATCTATAAAAAGTCCATCATTTAGCTATTCAGTTCCTCCTCAAATTCTTAGCTAAACTAGATACTAATTTTCTATCTCACTTTTGGTAACAAGGTTATGATAAGTATTTGAGCAATCCACACACTATCCAAATAGCATAATTTTATACTTTATAATGGACTAAGACTAGGAATTTTAGGTGGAGGTAAAGTAGATTAGTATAGTTTACATTATATTATTTCATATTGATGTGCACATGCTTCATTGAGATTAGGTATTTTTGATATTTTAATTGGATTATTGATTATTGCTATCATTGTCATATTATTTGAATTCATTTGATCATTGATTTGTCACCTATTCACATTCTAACATGCTCAGTGGGACCTACACCCCTAAATTTAACAATTTGCATTGAGTTTCCATATTTTTTAAGGTCACTAGTGTAGAAAAATGCAATTGATCCCAGATCGATGCTTCTGAAAGAAAATTGATGCATCTAATCATATAATGGCACATTCGACAGTATTTTTCAGCTCAAGAACAAAATAACACATATGAAAGGTAAAACAACATAATTGATAGGTACATTGGTGTTTGTGATACTATTTTTGGTGCATTTGATACTCATAGCAACACTTTTGATTTATTGATTTTGAGTTTCTAACCCTAACATTTGCTTGAGATTTTTGGAACTAACATATCTATGCAGCTTGGCAATTGCTAGGAGAAGACTAATAAAAATAGATTACTAATGAATTTGATGCAAGGGATTTTTTTTAATTGCTTTTATTTCTAGCATAGTTCACTCTTTGTTTGGCATCTAATTAATGAATTCTATGCCATGTTTGGTGAACTTCTAGTGTGTATACTCTCTCCTTTCATTTTGTGTGATCTTAGAGATGAAAAGTACTCTTAGTTTACACTTTTCAAGTACACCCAAGGAGTATTAGTAAAGTATGCTCTTTTCTTGTGCTTTATGCAAGCTTAAGAATAAAAATTTCTATTATCTTATTTTTATTTTAGAGTAGGAGGTGTACTAGGGGATTTTATCACCCGAAGGACGACCTCAACCACATTTTCTAGAGGGGTATATAAAGGGGGGAGAACAAAATTTGTACCTCTAAGTGTGGCCAACATCATTCAAGCTAAGCCACAAGACCCTTGGTCCATCGAGACTTGTTTGGTGAGGAGAAGAGGGGATACCCCCTCATCTCAGGCACTATCAAATGGGCTCATTGTTCTAAGAACCATTATGAACCTTGTTATTCGAGACCTAATATTGATGACCATTCATCTAGTTGTGGTGCAAGGTACAATATCATGCCTAAAATTACTCAACATGTACCATCCCAAGGAGAGATATAATTTATTTGGGGGTGTCAAAACCTTCAAGGGAAAGAGGAAGGTGAGCCCGTGTGCCACTAGAGACCTAACTATTCCCTCTTGAGAGTGGAGCATGCATGCACAATCCTACATTATTTTATTGGTTGGGCCCACACTAGTGTGGCACACCCTTAATGAATAGCTAGGCTATACTTCTTGACATGTTTTTATTGTGAATACTAGTGAATACCACTCATACTACTAACTTTGAGTCATTTTCCATATTCTCTACTATTTTTTATCTCTTTCCAAAATAAACTTGTGAAAATTAGTCCAACACAATTTTCAAAATCAATCAAAAACTTGCAAATATTACTTACAGTCACATAAAATTGCACTTTTGAGTCAAGAATAAAGCTTTTGAACATTAAACCATGCATCTAAGACTTACAATTATGATTCTAAAACCTTAACATTTTGCTTGTGCATCATCTCAGACATAATTGTGCATTTACTACTAGTACATGGCGCTTTTGACTATCATGTTGTACATCTGATAATATTTTGGTGCATTTCACTATTATGTGGCACGTTTTATCATATTGAGAGGCATCTAATATTACATTGGTGCATCTAATCTACATAATTATCCATCTTACTAAACTTTATCGCATTTGACCTGAGACTTAGTTGACCTACTCTAACAACTTGAAATAATTTTTGATATAGTTGTTGAATGCACAAGACAACTAAGAGGAGGTGAGGTGAATCAGTTGTACATTAAAACATCAAAAACTGTCATTAACATTTAGATCTACATTAGTATTTTAAACTCTTAACAACCATTAAACCCTTATCATGCATTAACAAATGTAAACATGAGAAACAGTAACGCAAACACATCCAAACACATGAGAACAACAAATTTATGTGGAAAACCCAAGAAGGAAAAAACCATAGTAAGGATTAGTTCATAATATAAAGTAATGGAAACACCAAATACAATAGGCTTACTTCCCAAAGAAAGAAGGGCTCACTATCAAAGGCTCACTACCAAATTACAAAAAAGAAGAAAGAAGAATGTTATAATGAGAAATCCATCTCAAAGCAACAGAAGAGTCCCACTACAACATCACTAGTACATTCAATGCAACCTTTCTAAAGATTGTAGACACCTTTTGCTCATTGCATCCAGTAGTCTAACTCATTGAAGCTCACACTACATTTCACACTTTCACACTTTGCAACTCTACACTTCACATCATACACATCATACTTCACAACTATCTCATCCTCCATCAACTCATCACTTATTTATACTGTCATCAACCTTGAAAATAATCTTCAAGGTTGTCTATGCATCTCAACTGTGAAAATTCAAATTAGGTCGACCCCAAAACATTCGCGTGGTGGGAAGGAATGAAGGTAGACAACATCACACCTTAACTTGAACCTAAACCCACATATACATGCCACTCCACATTTCCACAAACACCGAAGCAAATTTGTACAATTAGTGTAAACACCCAAGGTCGACCAAACTAGTGTAAACACCATTAGACACTTAAGTAAACCCTTCCTTTGATCCAAAGACAATTCACAGCCAATGAATATCACTTGAACAAAATCTAGAATATTCCATAAACACCCTAAAATCCAAAAAATTCCTTCACAACAACTTTCACTTGAGGAACATACTCATCCTTGACAACCTATTAACTTTCCACACACTGTAACTCAGGAAACCAACTTGTGGAGCATCAAATCACAAACAACTCAGACTAAAGATAGATATCAGAAATATAACCACACCCTTAGATCAACAAGACCAGAAACCACACTATGGAGAAATGTAGAGAAAAACTATTTCTCCTAGACAACATTGCATACACAATTCACACACTGGTGAACACAACTTTTGAGCTTCAGAACAATCAAGAATAAGAAAATATGGATATAACACCTTTGAACACATATGATCAACATATCTAAATCATACAAGCATATGTTCAACACATAAGACATGCGGAGAAAAACTAGAACACTACTCCGTATGCCAAAGCACCACTCAACCACACTATTTTCTCTTTTATTCAAATTTTCTTAAAAGCATTTGGAAACAAAGCAACACAAACACATTCTCATCATCTCCAATACTTCCTCAATACCACCAAACCAACTGCAATACAGCAGCATGCTTATCAAAGCAACACTAGAGGTTTACACCAATGACATTACAAATGACAACATAATGCAACTAATCAAAGCATCACTAAGGTTGACATAACCTTCCAACAATCTTCTCATAGACCTTTTGACATGAGTGACAACAACATAGATCTATTGAAATCAATGACAACACATACTGCACATACTTCCTATAGTGCCCCTCCATTCTCACCATGAATGTGTAGGTAGTTTGGCTTTGGAACTCGGAGATGAAGGTCAAATAATAGGGATATTTAAAGGTATGTGCTAATGATGTTAAGCAGTTGATGTTGTATATTATGAATTTATGGACTATTATGCGATTATCTTGTGACTGTTCTTATCTTGGTTGTATGTAATTAATTTTTATATGGGTTGATCTAATTACTTGGTGATGTTTTTATTGAGGTGTTTGGGTGAAAGGGATAGTGTCGCATCACTCATTTGTGAGTACCCTACAACACTGCGATTCCCTTTCATGGTGTGTCTATTTATATGGATATGTACATGCATGACTGTTTTGTGTGCTATAGGTTGCAGGTAGTAAGCATTGACTCTGCCTGTATTGGCAGGCCAGAGCGTGTCTTAAACCCAATGGAATAGTTGATCAGAGATAGCACTTGGTCCCCTACCCTAGCCATCATCCTCGAAGAGGATGAGTATCTGGTCCGATACCTTATCAATGTTCTCAGTTTTGTTTGTGGTTGGTGTTGCTTAAGATCTTGTTTTTCGACCCTAGTTAAGGTTCAAATAATTGATTGACATTTGGTTTATTTAATTTAAAATTGTTTGATAAATGTTTTTGGTTATTTGATGCATTAAATTAAATTATTAAGTATAAGGCACTTTAATAAATAAATATAAACATATTTATAAATAATTATAGCTTATAATAAAATAAATTTGTAATTTAATAAATTAAAATAAATAAATAATAATATAATAAATAAATAAATAATTATAAAATTAATTATAATATGTAATAATTGGGGGTAAATGGTTTTTATCCGTGTGAGTGAAATTGGGCATCTATTGTAATTGCCAAGTTTAAATAAAATATTTTAATTGACTATTGATTTAATAAATTAAATTAAAATCAACTATTGTGTTTGTTGGGAAGACGATTTAACAATTAAAAGTCAACTTTATTTTGTAATATAATTAGTTCGTTGGAATAGTTGGTTTTCTGGTAAAACCGACATTCTCCTTCTCCGGTAAATGTTTTTGTTTTGAGGGAATCGTCCATTCCTTCACGAGGGTATAAAAAGGAACCGCCATAGATCGGTGGATAGATATGATAGATCTTTTACACAACGAGAATCTTTTTATCAGATTTGCTAGAAATTCAGGTATATATATTATAGTGAATGGATCTAGAGCAGTGCTAGCTCTGACACTTTCAACAGATCTTGAAGATGTCTTAAGCCTATCTTTTCAAGTACATTATCATTTGTGATACAAATTTAGAGATTGCTTCTAGACTTTGCCCCGTCGTCAACTCGATCCAAATATGATATTCTGCTCACAAGGGTTTTTCAGGTTGAAGTTTCCATTAATGTAAGTTTATCGTTCTTCTCTTCTGTGCTCTGCTTTTCGTGCTTTATCAGAATATGTATGCCAGTGCGGGCATGAAGGTTAACCATGCACACCTAATGATCAACCATATATGTATTACAATAGGGGTTACTATTGTGTGAGGTATGCGCAACCCTCATCCGCTAAACCTGCGTAACTGCATGCGCCTAGATCACAAGCAAAGCTTACAATGTGAGGACGTGTTCCAGGGTGCTTCGTTAATTCAAAGATTTTGAGTGCTTCCTTGCAAAATCTATTTGTGCATATTCTGCGCTTGAGAAAAATTAACTTATGCAGAATTTTGTGTCTTTTGATACCGTGTCACAGTCGATGTTATTTGCAAATCTTCCAATTAAAGCTACTTCCTTTAGTATTGAGATTGTTGATGAATGATTGTGTTGATCTTACCTTGTCACCATTTTCTTTCCATTTAAGCTTGAGGGAGTATAATGCTAAATCATGTAGTGAAACATATAGTACTGTATGCATGTAAATACGCATTTTACCTCTAGTCATCTTCATCTGTTCATGTTGAAATGCCAGTATAGTAATGGGTAATAAGAATAAGAAATTTGAATTCTATTTTATATGTGTCTAGCTTTATATTCTATTTAGACGGTTTATCTTCCTCTCTTTTGGTGTGATTCCCTCTTTTCTTCACTGCCTCTTCATTTCTCCCCTGCAACCTTCCATCTTCACTTTGTGCCTTGTGATTATTCAATTTCTTTTAATCGTCCATCTACCAATCTTTTCCCTCAACGTGGCCAAGGATACTAGAAAAAGTATAGGTGATGGATTTATTTGCATTACAGTTCTTTTCTACCGATTCAGTTATATGCTTTTATTGGTATGTTTTGTTGGAAACGTTTGATCATTGTATTCTTGTGTTGAAGGTCTATTTTTCTGATATTAAGTTGATTTGATGTTTAAAGTTTGTGTGTAATATCTATGGAGATCATTTCTATCAGAGTGAGTAGTATTCCTGAATAATCGTACCTTATTCATTTAGTTATTTGGTTAGCTCAATTATAATGTATATAGATGTATATAGTGCATACTAATCCGTATTTCTATATACCAACTATTTAAAAGAGGTTGTATTGAAAGTTGGTTATCTCTAGAGAAAATGCAATACTATCTTACTAATATTTCCAAGTTAGTTCTCTTTTGACATCAACAATAGCGTAAATATTATTAGTAGGTATGAAATAAGTTATTGTTTGCAGTAAATGAATTGGTTACAGATAACGAATTGTGAATTTAATTAAGAGGATTGGTTGATTTGTAGATTAGTTAAATGATTTGGATTAACGTTGTGTTTGAGAATTAGTATAAAATTTGGAAGAGAATTAATGGGGGCAAAGTTAAATAGTCTTCTAATAATTAGGTCCACGAGAAAGTTAATTTTAAAAAGTTATTTAATTTAAAAGTTTCTAATTGATGATGAATGGTCTAGATTACTTTTTGTTAGTTAATTAGTACGTGAATGCTAGTTATTTTTATAATTATTTAATAGTTGTTTAATAAAGTTGTTATGGGAACTAATTAATTAGAATATTGATATTATAGTAGTAGTATATCAAAGTTGCAAATTTAATATTTGGGTTTCTTGTTAGTCGGTTTGATAGAAATGGTTGTTTTGTTAATGATGTTAACGATATGGCAGCTTCGGGTTCATCCTTCTAGCCACGAGTGAAGACATAAATTAATATAGCCTATCGGCTATTTATTTATATATGATATTTAATGTGGAGGGGCGTTTCACTTGGCAACAATGTAATTTCTAAAGGGCCGACCTTCCTTGTAATTCGCATATTTTAATTGTAATTATATTTCTATTTTGGCCGACCTTGTACATGAAGAGGTGCAACCTCTCTCTCATTGTGTATTTATACAAGGTCATTTACATCCTTTCCATGATCAAGCAAGTTCATTTCTCTCCTTCATTCAAGTGCGAATTTTCTCCAAGAATAGATTGCAAATTTCTCTAAGTGCAGATTTAGGTTTCAAGGAAGGGCAGATTATTATCTGTTTTGCATCTAAAGTTGGTGCTGAATACTGGCCTTGTGATTGGCCTCATTGTAAAGAGAATTGTTGCCACTATCTATATATATAAGAGAGATCTTTGTTGTTGGGTTTTTCTCCCTCAAGAGGAGGGTTTTCCCAAGGTATCTGTTGTGTTATTGTGTCTGATTTAAATTAATTTTTTGTGCATTAAATCTGATCATTAAAATTTACATGGTATCAAAGCGGGTTTGAGAGGATCGTGATCAGATTATTCCTAATCTGCAATACCCTAGTTGTTCATCTATCTACATTAGTCAAGATAGTGAACGGGTTGAAGATCGAGGATAGACTCGAGGGTGCATCTAACTTCACATCATGGAGGTTTAGGATCATGCTTACCTTGCATGAAAATGACTTGGGTGAGTTCGTAGAGTCCAACGTTCCTGAACCTGAGGAGGAGGAAGCGGAGTTACAATGGGTGAAGAAAGATATTAAAGCAATGAAGATATTGGTTGATTTCGTCAAGGATCATATTGTGCCTATCATCTCTAAGTTGAAGACAGCGAGAGACATGTTCAAAACATTGGAAGAGATGTACGAAATCAACAATACCAGCCGAGCGCTTGCACTGAAGCAACAACTTCATCATGTGAAGATGGTGAAAGGTGAATCAGTGATTGCATACTTTATGAGGATTGCAGATTTGAGAGATCAGCTCTCGACAATAGGGCATATGGTTGATGACAAAGACCTGACTATGCTTTCTCTCAATGGTCTACCTTTGTCTTAGGAATCTTACATTCAGGGAATCAGTGCAAGATTAAAATTGCCTAAGTTTGATCACCTAAGTTCATATTGCATTCAAGAGGAATCAAGGTTGGTGGCAAGAGGTGTTGGTCAAAGTTCAAAGAATGAAGACATTCATGTTCTCACCTCCCATGCTTCAAAGAAGAAAGGAAAAGATGGAAGGAAAGGATTCTTCAAGAGGAATCGGGACAAGGGAAATGATGATGCACCTCCATTCAATAAGAAGAGGGATATGTCCAAAATTCAATGCCAAGTATTGTCCAACTAGACCTAAGCAACAAGTTACCGTTGCGGATGTTGATGATGCTTCTCTGCAAAAGGATTCAAGTGAATATTTTTTCTACTCATCATTGGCAAGCAGTGTACCTAACGACACCAACACTTGGTTGATCGATAGTGGTGCTTCACGACATATCACTAGTTTTAAGGAGCACTTATCAAGTTTGGTGGAGAAGGAGTCTTCCGAGCAAGTCATTATTGGAGATGATGCTAGCTACTCTGTGAAAGGATTTGGGACCTCTTCACTTCATTTGGATTTCGGCATCACGCTTCAGTTGAGTAATGTTCTTTATGTTCCTGGAATCAAGCGCAATCTTATTTCCATTTCAGCCTTGGAAGATAAAGGATATCATGTTGCCTTCTCCAAAGGCAAAGTTCTAGTGTGGTTGGAGAACTCTAGCTTCAAGGATGCTCAAGTAATTGGAGTTAGACATGAAAGTCTTTACAGGGTCTATACACATCCTTTACAAGCGTTGGTTCATGATTCTTCAAGTCTATGTGATCTTTGGCATCAAAGATTGGCTCACCTACACTTCCGTGCCTTACCTATCATGGAGAAGATGGTGTCGGGCCTTCCTAAGTTCAACCAGGAGCACAAAGGTACTTGCAAGGGCTGCACATTGGGTAAGAATATAAAAGCCCCTTTTCATAGTAGAGAAAATAGATCTAAGTGTATTTTAGATCTTATTCATTTTGATTTATGTGGTCCTATGTTTGTTCCGTCTTCGAGTGGATTCTTGTATTATGTTCTTTTTATTGATGACCACTCTAGGAAGACTTGGATTTATTTTTTGAAATCTAAAGAGTCTAAGGAAGTGTTGGATAGGTTTAAAGAGTTTAAAGCCTTGGTAGAAAATATTTCTGGTAAAAGAATTAAAGTCCTCAGATCTGACAATGGTGGAGAATACACCTCTGGCAGTTTTTGAAATTTTTGTATTGATGCAGGGATTAAGAGGGAGTTATGTGTTCCCTATAATCCTCAACAAAATGGTGTTGCAGAAAGGAAGAACAAGACAATCGTGGAAGCAACAAAGGCCATGATTCATGATAGAGATTTGCAAACCTTCTTATGGGTAGAAGCTTCCAGGACAGTTGTATATGTTAAGAATAGACGTCCTCATAAGGTCCTGGAAAACATGACTCCGGAAGAAGCTTTTACAGGGAAGAAGCCCGAAGTCAGTCATTTGAGGATCTTTGGATGTCCTGTCTATATTCATGTTCCCAAGGAAAATAGAACCAAGTTGGAGCCTTCTGGCAAGAAGGGAATATTTGTAGGTTACAGTGAGACATCAAAAGCCTACAGAATATACATTCCAGGTCAGAAGTTGATCGAGATTAGTAGGGATGTCACATTTGAGGAAGATGTCGCATTCAGAAGATACAGGGGGATTCATATGGAGATTGATAATGAAGAGTCTCCTCAGGATATGGAAGTTGACCATACTCCTGAGATTCAGAGGGAGACTTCAGAACCAAAAGAAGATATTGATCCTGTTGAACTCTTAGAACCTACTGATGGGCCTATTGACATTGTTGTTGGGAGAAATAGACCTCTATGGGCCAGTCATACTATGCAAGAGGCTGAAAGCTTTGCAGCTCCTAGAGGCACATTCAGAGAAAGAAAAAGGCCACATAAGTTCTCCAGTTATGTTGCCTTGATGAGTCAAATTATAGAATCTGAGCCTACCTGTGTTGAGAAAGCATCTTGTCATCAGGTTTGGAAAGATGTTATGACAGAGGAGTATCAGTTAATTCTTAAGAATGATGTTTGGGACATTGTTCCTAGACCCGAGGGCAAGTCTATAGTATCTTCTAAATGGCTATTCAAGATTAAGCATGTTGCAGATGGAAGCAATGAGAAGTACAGAGCAAGATTTGTGGCTCATGGGTTCTCTCAGAAAGAGGGAGTTGATTATGAAGAAACATTTGCTCCTATTGCTCGCTATACTTTTGTCAGAACCATCATTACTATTGCCGCATCTAGAGGATGGAAGATTCACCAGATGGACGTGAAGACAACCTTTCTCAATGGAGTGATTGAGGAAGAGGTTTATATAGAACAACTTGATGGATTTGAGGTTCATGAGAAGGAGTCACATGTTTGCAAATTGAAGAAGGCCTTGTATGGTCTTAAGTAGGCTCCTCATGCATGGTACGAAAGGATTGATCAGTACCTGTCAAGTTTGGGCATCTTGAAGAATGATGCTGATTCAAATCTCTACTTCAAGGTAATCAATGGTGATGCATTAATTTTGATTTTATATGTTGACGATCTAATCCTTACTGGAGTTCTCTAAGATCACCCGATTCTTGAGTGTAAGAAGGAGTTGACTTCAGAATTTGAGATGAAGGACCTTGGGCTCATGCATTACTTCCTTGGATTAGAAGTCTGGCAGAAACCAGATGAGATGATTCTAAGTCAAGGAAAGTACACCATTGATATACTTAAGAGATTTGGTATGATGGATTGCAAATCCATGTCCACACCTATGGAGACCAACTTACACAAGTTGAAGGAGGCTGCAACTAATTCAAACTTGGTGGATCCTACCTTGTACAAACATCTAATTGGATCTTTGATGATTCTAGTTAACCCTAGACCTGACATTTGTTATGCAGTAAGTGCACTTAGCCAGTTTATGTGTGATCCGAGATAGATACATCTTGTTGCAGCTAAACATATCCTGAGATACTTGCGTGGCATAGTTGGATATGGGTTGAGGTATACTTCAGATGCAGACTTGGAGTTACATGGTTTCACTGATTCTGATTGGGAAGGTTGTGTCTCAGATCGGAAGAGCACCTCTGGTTGTTGCTTCAATTTGGGTTTAGCTATGATTTCCTAGTGCAGCAGGAAGCAGTCATCTGTAGCATTAAGTACATCAGAGGCAGAGTATATTATAGCTTGTATGGCAACTCGGGAAGCAGTGTGGCTTTGTAAGCTCCTTGCAAGATTGTTTGGACAATCAATGGAGCCTACTATCATTCATTGTGATAATCAAATTTGTGTGAAGCTTTTTGTCAATCTTATGTTCCATGACAGAACCAAGCACGTTGAGATCAAGTACCACTACATGAGAGATATGGTACTGCGGAAGGCTGTATAGTTGAGGTACATCAACACTGATGAGCAGACGACAGATATTCTCACCAAGCCTCTTGCCAGGATAAAGTTTGTGTACTTTCGAGATAAGCTTGGAATGGTGGAGAATCCAGCCTTGACTAAGAAAGAGTCTAAGTATCAGTGAGCCTTGTTTAATGAGTTCTTCTCTATGAGAGAAGTTTGAGTTGAAATCCCTTGTTAATGCATTTTCCTCTAAGATGGAGGAATTTGAGGTGCAAGCCCTTGTTAATGCATTTTCCTCTAAGACGAAGGAATTTGAGGTGAAAGCCCTTGTTTCCACCCTCTGAGCTAAGTCATGGTGGATGTCATGTGTGTGACTCCATGACATATGTTGTACTTGTGTTTCATCCTCTGAGAGAGTCACGGTGAAAGTCACGTTGAGGTGACAACATCACACAAGTGATGAACACTTGTACTTACCATAGTATGGTTGTAGCCATTATGGTTGATATCGTGTTGAGGCGATATCTAATATCACGATGAGGTGATATTCTTCTTTTCACATTCGGTTGTAGCCAATGTGGTAGACATCACATTGAGGTGATATGTCTTGTGTAGCTAGAAGTTCTCTCCCTAGCTGAGAGAGAGTGTTAACGATATGGCAGCTTCAGGTTCATCCTTCTAGCCATGAATGAAGACATAAATTAATATAGCCTATCGACTATTTATTTATATGTGATATTTAATGTGAAGGGGCACTTCACTTGGCAACAATGTAATTTCTAAAAGGGCCGACCTTCCTTGTAATTCACATATTTTAATTGTAATTATATTTCTATTTTGGCCGACCTTGTACATGAAGAGGTGCGACCTCTCTCTCATTGTGTATTTATACAAGGTCATTTCCATCCTTTCCATGATCAAGCAAGTTCGTTTCTCTCCTTCATTCAAGTGTGAATTTTCTCCAAGAGCAGATTGCGAATTTCCCTAAGTGCAGATTTAGGTTTCAAGGAAGGGCAGATTATTATCTGTTTTGCATATAAAGTTGGTGTTGAATACTGGCCTTGTGATTGGCCTCATTGTAAAGAGAATTGTTGCCACTATCTATATATATATAAGAGAGATTTTTATTGTTGGGTTTTTCTCCCTCAAGAGGAGGGTTTTCCTAGGGTATCTGCTGTGTTATTGTGTCTGATTTGAATTAATTTTCTATGCATTAAATCTGATCATTAAAATTTACAAATGATATAGTTATTTTTTTTTTTGATACGCACGATAGAAGTATTATATTAAAAAGGAAAAAAGCTTACAAGCGTCTGCAACGCAGGAAAACCATCCACCATCACCAGTGGGCTAGAAGACAGCCCAACCACCCATTCAAAACTAAGAACCCCGAGCCCGAACATGCAACAGTCCAAAAATCTTAAACAGAGACGGGGATTAACAGACCGAACCACCCCCCCCATATGAACAACCAGCCAAAAAACCAAATATTACAGAAACGGTCGACAGAGATTTAGAACACGGATCCCCCTTACAAGAAACCATTGACCTCCGCAAAGCTAATAAAGCCCTCCAACCAGTCCAAACCCTCCGACGGCACCAACATTAATTTGCGCTTCAGGAACTCCACCGCCACGTCCGCGAGCTTCCACTGGCGAGACAAAGCAGGCCCTTTAAGATCAAGGAGGAAGGGATACACCTTGACCGCTTCCTTCGAATGCCATAAGAGAGGCAAATCAGCCGGGCGCGGAATACCTTTGCCCAGAAGGGCCGCCTTCAAAGTATCTTCCAAACCACTGAGTAAATCCGCACGGAACAAACGCTCCATTAGTTCCCGCGCCACCTTCTTCGGGATTTCCAGGTCCAATAAGACTGCTAAAAAATGCGAGGAAATGTGAGCATTGTCTCTGGCATATTCCTTTCGATGCAAGTGATCATTACCCAGGACCATTTTAACCGCAACCAGTAAAACAGGATCATCCTCAATTAGAATTCGTTTCAGCCTTTGGTCTGAGATCTCAAATGATATAGTTATTTTTAATATATGTTATATTATTTTATTTTATTGTCAATAGTAAAAGAATGATTTTATGATATGTGAAAGGTTATGTGTTAAATGAAGAAATAAAAATATTATTTAAGAAAAATATTTCTTTGATTGGATAGATATTGTGAGAATAAGTATTTTCTTGTTATAGACAAATGAGTATTTAATTCAATACAGATAACTGGATTGAGTATTTATTTTAAGTGAATTGATTTACTTTATTTTAGCTAGTTGAAAGTTAGGGTTCGATGAATCTACATTTACATAGTTTCGTTTACTTAGTAGTTAAATGATAAAGTTAATTAGGTTAAGTTGCATTGGAAATAATATCTCAATTAATTGTTATATCTACATTTACATAGTTTCGTTTACTTAGAAGTTAAATGATAAAGTTAATTAGGTTAAGTTGTGTTGGAAATAATATCTCAATTAATTGTTATATAGAATTTTAACGATAGGAAATTGACTAGATTTATATTTGTCTCTCGTGATGTTAGTTTTTAATAGTTACTTTTTGTGAGCATTATTATGATATGGATTATTTGATTGAGTGATATTTGTGTAATTAGATTTTAAAATTTTAAATTATTATGTTACACTGCATGAATTTGTGAATGTCTTCATTGATTGTGTTTTGACTATTTGATTAAGTGTTTATGTCATTGTTGATGATGGATGTCTTCTATGCAAAGTTTGTTTAAGTATTTGGTGCAATTGCGAAGTGTGTTAATATGTTGGTTTCCAGAGGCCTACGAGGAGTATATTCATCTTTATGATTGTTTAATCTTGGAAGTGGTTTGGCTATACTGTTGGTCATATGCTTGGTGTGAACAAACCACAAGGGTGTTTCCCTCCGGTTTATGTATGGATTCATGAGTTTTGTGATGATATTCTTTTGAAACGTATGCATATGTGTATTGAGTGCAATATAAACCCTAAGTGTTGTACTACCCATTCATGGTGATTGAATTGTGACTATGGGTTGGGACATGGGTTCATGTTGTCCTAACCAGTATTCATATGATTAGGATAAGTGTGCAAGATGGTTAATGCCTTGCTTGATGTGTAGGGTTTACTAGTTGCAAGTAGGGGGAGTGGCTCTCAATGGGGGTTGGAACCTAAAATGGTGTCTAGGACAACCCATTGGAGGGAACCTTCTTAATTCAGTGATAACATTAATAATGAATTAGGGGGATGGGTAGAATTCACATTATACAAGATAATGATATGCCTCACTCATGACTCAAGTGCTCATTTAGGCTTGAGATAAGATGGGAAGGCCTGGAATGGAAAAACCAACTTCCTTGTCCTCATGAAAGGTATGTTGGTGCCACATGAGTTTGTATGGGGGGTAGAGATCAGGAGAGGCTTCCAGGACAACCCAAGATGGGAGCTGGGGCCTAGAAAGATCTGTCAAGACAACCCATATCAAGCTATGTGATGACACTCCTCCCTATTGCAGTCTAGCATTCGCTAGTTGTATTTCCTCATTTTGTTGTGTGAGTGCCTCTAGAAGTGAAGTGATGTAAGTGATGTGGTAGTAGTGTTGTGATGGAGTCCATGTATAACCCTTGATTGTATTAGCTTGTTGCTTTCGTGACTGTCTGTATGATGTGGGAGCTTGTGTTATCTCCTAGCATGAGGGGTGGACCTTAGGGTTCCACATGGCTGAGAGGTTGGTGTTTTTTCCTCCATTGGGTATTCTTTCCGCATGTTTGTGTGTGTGGAGATTTTTATTTGTGTTGTGGACTCTAGATCCTATTCCAGTTCGAGAAGGAAACCTATCATGTATTTGTATATTGGATTGTACATCTGTTGTATCATTTACTATAATCTATTGTAATCTTCCTACTTGTACCAGAGGAAGCAATGTTGTAATAATTGTAATGGTGTAACAATTATTGACGATCCTTGTTGTAATGAGTACTATAAAGTAATGCATCTTGCATGTGTTAGTTTGTTAGAAAATGAACTTTAATGTTGGTTATCAGTTATCGTCATTTAATGTGGTGCTTTAAAATGAACCTTGCATGTTTAAACATTCTTGTAATCTTTATTTGTGAGTAGCATAGTTGAGGAACCTTAGAGGACCTAGGATTAGTTATCATGTTATGTTATGCATTCTATAGTTATTTGTTTTAAAAAATAAAAATTGTTCCATTAATTTGACCTAGATTTGTGTTGACCTCTGGGGTTCCTTGGCGGGGGCGTTACACTTCCAACAAAAGTGGCACATTTAATCCTAATTTGGAGCTTTTGATTAGTACATTGGTGCATTTGACCTATACTTTGGTGCATTTGATCTATACATTGGCGTATTTAATAAATATTATGATGTTTCTGATCAATATCAATCTTATTTTCCTTTTTAGCTTCCAAACCATTGATCAAAATTTTAGGTTATCACACAAGTAGAATTAGAATAGACCTAATGAACCCAACTAAGTCCATAATCAAAATTTTGGGTCAAAATACATAAATTGTATCATTCATTACTACCCCAACTTGGTAGGGTCATAACTCCTAGCTCAGTGGTCAGAATTATGACTTCTTTACATCATTGGAAAGATATCCAAGAGATTTGATTTTAGTCCCTTGAAAAACATGTTTTGACAACCATTTCAAGGGACCAATGATAGTCTTGATAAAAAATTATGCTTTAAAGGCCTCCAAAAACTTGATTTACTGAAACATAGAAAATATCAAAAAAATCAATTTTCAATTTTTTCATCTTTGCTTGTGCCAATGCTACCCAAGTGCTTCTAAATTGCTACCAGATCATTAATCATCCATTTTTTCATCTCACACATCATTGACCAAGGTCTTCATACTTGTTCTCTACATAGAAATCTCACAAAATATAATCAAAGCGAGTCAAATATTACTACAACCATGGGTTATACTCAACATGGGTTTGGAATACCTTCTCATGTGTCAACTCAAATGCTTACCAAAACCCATTGCAATCCCCAGCATGGGTTATTACAACTTTGGAGAACACACCCATCCCATATGTTTCACAATGTTTCATATCCAACATACCCATAAGCACTTACATACAAATTCATCCACAATCTTCTGCATTCAACATTCCTACAAATAGATACATCCCAAATTATTCACAATATCCCTCATCTAACATTTCACAACAATCAATCATACATCCTAAAAAATCAATCATCTATCCCCTCATCTAACAATTCACAACATCAATCATACATTCCTTCAAATTACAACATATCACAACAAAAATAATATATCCCCCAATATCACAATCATTCTTTAAGTACATATAACATCTCACAACAATAATAATATATCCCCTAATATCACAATCATTCATTCACTACATACAACATGTCATAGCAACAATCATCTATCCCTCAATATGACTATCATTTATTCAATACATCCAACATCTCACAACAGTAATCATCTATCTCCCAAAATCACAATCATTCATTCAATACATCCAATAATCCACAACAACAATTACCTATCCTCCAATATCACAATTCAATACATCTAATATTCCACAACATCAATCATCGATCCCTTCACATTTCACCATTCAACCTAAAACAAACATGACCATCAACACACCCACTAATGACTTGGAATCATAAATCTAAGGATTACATAAGAAGATAATTGACATGAAATTAGGACAAATGGATAAAATCTATACACTTGAGGATATATGTCCTTACCCATTTGATTGATCAATACCAATGATACCTTTACCTCACAACTTTGAAATTCTTAAACTTGAAAAGTATAAAAGAAGAGGAGATCCATGAGAGAATATATGGGAATTCTACATAGATTTCCTAAAGGTTGCTTACAATGAAACATACTTAATGCACCTCATTCCCCAAATTTTAGGAGGAAAATAAATCAAATGGTTCTCTCATTTACCACATGACATCAAGACCTTTCATGAACTAGCTAAAAAGTTCATCATTCATTTCTCCTATAACATTGAACATGAATGATCTATGGTTGAATTATGCAACACCAAACAAAAGAATGAAGAATCATTCACTGGCTTCCTACAATGATAGTAGAGCATGAAAAGAAAATGTCCATAGCCTCTACCTGAAAACAACTTGTGAGCATATTTTTTTAGAATCTAACCAAGAGATGGGATTTCATTTACAAATCCAATACATTAACACATTTGAAAAAATTATAGAGAAGGGATAACCATTGAAAATTCTCTCATCACAAAATGACTTGCTAAAATCTATAAGAAAAAAAGGACAATGGCTCTCAATCTAATGACAAACCTCACCTATGGTATAAAAACATACAACCATCAACAAATGCACAATAATAATTAAACATACAAAAAAAAACTCAAGGTTTCATCATTCCTAGAGGATCACCTAGGTAGAACTCTACACCACAACGAAAATACACTCATCTAAGGGATCCTATTGAATCAACTTTACAAAAAATGTCTAGTTCAATCTCTTCACATTACCTAAAATTAGACAATGCGAACCTCAATTCAAATCTTCATGGAACAAATATAATGAATATTGTGAATATCATAGGGCCAAAGGACATAAGATCCCTAATTTTATAAAACTACAAAATATCATTCAAGATTTTATTGACCAAGGTGACGCCACTATTGAAGATCATCATGATAATCCATCCAAAAATAATCACATCAACAATATCCATAGCTCACATAATGAAAAATTAGGCATATATCAAGATACTTTTCCCAAGCATGATCAAAATCATCCATCTATGTCTAGCAATGGCTCATCCCAAAATAATTGCATTAAAAAATTGCTAACCATAACATGTCCACCTCATTTGACTCCATAGTAGGTCATCTTGAAGAAGCTTTCCCATGAGAAGCCTCCATCTCTCCTTCCAATACTTCATCCTCAGAACCTTTACAATATCAATCCACACCATGCCCATCAAATAAATCATCTAATAGTGACACCTTTCAAAATTTTCTCTGAGGGATATCCACGATAGATAATCATGAAATCCAAGCTAACACAAAATTTGATACAAGTCCAATCTATGATAAAAAAATCCTAGACCAAATACTATCATTCCCTCCATCATCTATCATGCCTATTCCAAAGTTTCCTATTTAAAATCCATTACCACCATGCCAACATATTGAGGCTATCCAAGAGTCCCTTATTCATATCCCATTATTAGAATCAAATCTATGTCAAGAACACAATCCAAAGCATAAAGAAGAAATCTTTGAAATGAATCAAGATCAAGTTACCCAAATCCTCCAATCTCATCCTATCATTGATCAAGATATCATCTCTCTATATTTACATATTGATCTAATCATACAATTACATTCCATCCAAGATCCCATCTCTCTATAATTCCATAATGATCCCATCATCATTTTCCATGCCATCCATGACCCCAATATTAAATTTGACTCCATATGTATATTATGATAACCCCCACTTTTGCAAATGAGTCACTTTCTTTCCTTGGACACATAGATGATCTCCACCATGTTCATCCACAATAAGAGTCTTTCTCTCTAGACATATTTGAAAATGATGACATCATAGCTGAGTTCATAGGAATCCATGATGATATTCCAACAAATGAATATGAAGAGGGTTTTTATATTGACTTTGAGGTAACACCACATTTTAAGAAACAAGCTAAGTTCTTTAGTCCTTAAACTCATGTTAAAGATATTGATCAACAAGCTACTATAGATCTGATCAACATCCCACAAAATGAAGAAGAAACAAGCATGTAGACAGAGAAAACACCAATATCCTATCAACTTGGATCACTCACTTTTATCAAATAAAGCTTTCTTACTTATGAGAAGATAACTACCAT
Source organism: Sequoia sempervirens (assembly GCA_007258455.2). Classification (NCBI taxonomy): domain Eukaryota; kingdom Viridiplantae; phylum Streptophyta; class Pinopsida; order Cupressales; family Cupressaceae; genus Sequoia; species Sequoia sempervirens. Next base: position 252,094,473 of record VDFB02047230.1, on the reverse strand, counting down.
TGATGATTCCATACAACACAAAGAAGAGTTAGCATCATGTTTCCAACACAACACATATCCTATTGTAAACAAAATGTGTCAATGAATATAGTATCAATGAAAAGGATTAGGCCTACATGAATGAGGTATTTTGGAGTTAGTATAGTTCTTTGACAATCCTAAATATCAAGGTTTTGGTTATTTATCAATCAAGAAATCTAATGATGTTAGTGGTACCTCCATGATACTGGGGTCAACTTAATCTAATGCAAACATCAAAACAAGGGACATGAATAGTCCTTATAATAAATTTATTAAAAATCCTCCCATTCATATCATACACTGTCAATCCCAAATCCTTCAATCCACTAATTGGTACCAACAAAAGAAAAATCCTTACAAAGAAAAAGATCAAAGTCAATTTTTTGAAGCTAATAAATCCAAAAGTCAAATTGGACACATAAAGTTGAAATGGATCCCAATTTTTTTTGGATCAAATAAAAAATCCAATCCAAATCCAAATCCAATAGTCAATAAAACTATGGAGCCACATAAATAAGGGACTTCCATATATCACAAGTTTCCACCTATTTTAAAAAAGTCTTTAATACCAACACACAAAGTGTATAAAACCGCTGGTCTCAAACACACACAAGATCTCACATCCACATTCCATCATCCATCATTCCAAGTTCAAAAAATAAAAAATCCCACATCCAAACTATCAATTAATTCATCCACATCTCACATCCTCCATCAAAATTCAACATCTTACCTAAAATCCAAAAATATCAAATCCCACATTCACCATGTCCTAGAAACAACACTTTATCACGAGGAATTTAATGACACTCTATCATTATGTGAATATTTAGATAAAGCCAACCCTAGTATCAACAAGGATCAAAATAAAATCCATAGGCTATATACAAGTGCCCTTATATTGGTGTGAACCATGTTTCCCAACCTGCAAAAACACAACAAACAATCAACATATTAGATCAAATGCAAGATTAGAAACATGATTCCTCAAGAAATTCATTTGAAAGTAAAAGAAGAGGAATGAAGTTAAGAACACAACAAATTTGAAGCAAGAATATCAAATCCTATTCTAAAACCATGCAAACTCTTAATCTCTTGAGGGATTTGGTGCCAATTTGATGTGAAAATTGGCCCTTTGCCAAATCCAATGGTGTGATGAAGATGCTTGATGAAGGATTGATGCTTGTAGTGATAACTTCAATGGAGCTTCATGTTGAAAATCTGCAAAAAACCTAACTATGCTCTGAGAAAATGGATAAAAGTTGCTATGGATTTAAGTATAATAACTTTGCATGAATTGTGGATGGATCAAATGAAGGACGAGCTCTTCATTTATAGATGAGATTGATTAGAGAAGAGGGAAAAGGGATGAATGTGGGACTAATCCTCAACAAATGAGAAGAAGCCACATGTCATCATGTGAATGATTGAGGAATGAGCACATTTTGAAGAATGTGCAAAGAGGGGGGAGATTCAAATTCAAAATATGGCTTGAAGGATGAGGTGAAAGGTGAAGCAAATGCACATGGCTCAAGAAAAAGACATGTAAGAGATTTTAAATGCTTTGTTGGAAGGGACAAGTCCTTTTGGGGGGGAATTTCAAATTTGAGGAATATTCCATCTTTGATGCCTTTTTTGAATGAAAATAGATGATTTATAAATCAATTAAATTGATTTTCATGTGCAAGTTGCAAAATCTAGAGGATTTGAGTGATTAGGATTAGCATTAATCATGATTTGATTAATTTAAATGATGTTAGTTGATTTGACCATTTTGACTTAGATTTTAGAATTTAAATAACTCAAAATGAGAAGAGAATGATTTAGACTTAGTTAAATAAATATTTTTGATTTATTTAACCAAAGGCGGTGATGTTAGATTAAATTAGATAAATGCTTGATTTATTTAATTTAATTAGATGAATTTTAGAGATTTAATCAAATAATATGGATTATTTAATTAAACAAAGATAGGAAGATGAAATGACCTAGTTAATTATACAGAGACAATGATTTAATTAAATCAAGGGATTTATTAAATTAAAAGGGAAATTATGATGACTTTAATCAAATAAGGCTATTCGATTAAATGGTTAGATAGAGGGATAATTCAGGATGAAGCAATTCTAGTAGATCAGGATCGAGTGTGCAATATCAATCTATATATTTTCTATTTCTACATTTTGCCCCTCTTTGAAGTGATGCACTTGTTGCGTTGGTTCAAAGAATAACCTTGTTAAGATCAAAAGTAAAAAAATATCTGATTTTTTTAGATTGCCCATTGCTGCCCAAACGAATGAAGAATTACACTAGTATACTGCCCCCTTGAGAGATCAGGCAAAGAGGTTTGATTTGAGGGTCGATCTCTCGACAAAGAGGTTCAAGATCAGTTCAACTCAAAAGTTTGATGGAGATAGATTTGATGATTTATATAATCATTAATCATGGGTAACCTCATGTCTACTTTGATATATTACACACACTTGATCCTGATTTGTACCATGACAGTTACATTAGTGATGATATAAATGAGATGATTATGATGTTTATATGTAATGGATGATATGATGATGCATGGATGATATGGATGCACTTGATTTGATATCATGATGATTTTATGATTATGCGTATGGGTGATAGATGTATGGTTTATGAAATTCTTAGAATAACCAATCTATATTATGCAATGATGGGGATGAATGCATGTGGTATGATTAATGCTTTCTATATGGTATGATATGCATTATGCAGTATGTTGACGGTTTGTGGATGTAGGATGGATGGATTAGAGATGATTTATGATTAATTGTCATGGTACCATGTTAGCGTGAAAGGAAGAAGGCAGAAAATAAGATGATGACAAGAGACACCAACAAGCCAACTTTATTAGAGATGATGATAATGATGATGATGATGATTTTCTTACCGAGGAGTTGGTATTTTAAAAGGGCCAATTACCTTATTGTTTGATAACACACCTAGATACGATGCATCAAAGTATAAAGAACCAGGATGGCATTGTACCTAGTGTGATGGACTTTGACTCGACAAACAAATAGGAGTATTCTTGTTCACACTTGACATACAAAAACCTTGCTAGGACGTACCTAACAAAGCAAGTATTCGCCAAGTTATATTACAAGAACGTCCAAGAAGCACAACAGACAAGAGGATAATGATCGATGCCCCATTCCTTTCTCTCTAAATCGCTTTGATTAGACATCATCGAGAGGTCATTGGAATGAGCGCAATAAGATAAATCAAAAGAAAATATCAAGTACACAAACAAGTCAATGTTCTTCATACCTCTAGCCAAAGGGATTTGTTTTGATAGGATAAGAATCCAAGGTGATATCCAAAATGATGGCCATTGTCGGAACGATATATCCTAGGACATGCATTGTATAGGATGATCATGGGTTGATAAGTTGTTTGATAAGCTGTTGATATAAAATTGATTGATATGTTTGAAAATGATCAGGAGTTTGATTTTGCATTTAAAAGTTTGTTGTTTCAATTTTGATTTTATAGTTGAAGCTTGCTTTTTGCTGATTGTTGTGGTTGTTTCTATTTTTTTTGCCAAAGGATGAGTGTGATGATTGATTTATTATGGATGATTGATTATTGCGGGTGAAAGCGAGATGAGACAGATGTATTTTTTCAAATATTTGGATGTTTTTGACATTTTTGGAATGTTTTGAGGCTATTTTTGGTATTTTTGAGATTTTGCAAATGTTTTGATTTTTGATTTTTTGAATGTTTTGGGGTTTTTTGAGATTTTATGAATTTTTTTGGATTTTTGATGTGATTTTAACAATTTGGATATGGATGTGTGTGACGATATCAGTGATCTGTTTTGGGATTTTGTTGAAAACCAAGCTAAGGTTGATTGATCAGATCAATGGATTGATGATGATAACATTGTTAAGGATACACAACAATGCAAGGACAGTGTTAAGTAACACGAGGATTTAGGATGGATATCCCAAAATGATGATGGATTGATGATGATAACATTGTTGAGGATGCACAACAATGCAAGGATTATGTTAAGCAACACAAGGATTGGGAAGGATATCCCAAGATGATGGATTTGATTAATCAGGATTTTGAAGCTTGATTTGGAACAAAAGATGTTTTGGATGATTTGGTGTGATGTTTGAAGTGCAAATTAGATGCAACTGATATTGATTGATGTTCGATGAAAGATGAAGCTTGATAAGGAATGTCTTCTCGTCAAAATGTGCCATGGGCTAGTGATTTGGTTTTTTGCTCACAAGTGGTAGACCAATTTGATTTCACATTTTCCAATGTTTAGATCACCACATAAGTTGGAGGATATATATCAATATTTATTCCTAAAGCAAGATGTAAATATCTGCCCCGAGTGTCTAGCAATGTATGGAATACCATGGGTGGATGCTTGGATAGGTGTATGGAGGGAGGGATATGGATTATCTTGTCATAAGATAAGGTGTTCAAATAAAGAATGCTCATTTGGATAATGCTTCATGGCTCAGATAATGTTGGGTAGGATAGGATCAATGAAAATGACCCATGTCAAGATGTTTACCGTAAGCAAGCGTAAAGTGTGCACCAAACTTTTACCAAGATCAAGATAATTTGGACTATGGATACAGATGGATTGGATAAATGGTTCATGCATGAAATGGATTTATTATGGATGAGATGGATGGAATGTTGGATTTATTATGGATGGGATAAGATGCTTTCACCTGAACTAGTGCACGTAGATGCTTGATTCTACACATGATGCCTATTTGCCAAGTTTTCATCATGGTACTTTCCCAAAGCGCCACATAAGTGGTTTTCACTAGAGGATGATTTTTTTCTTTACTATTTTAAATCCTTTTCCTGATTTTTTTTAGATTTTTGATTTTTTTGTATTTTTTTGATTTTTTCTGAAAGAATTTAAGCTCATGTTGAACCACCTGGTGGTGTTGATGTAGATTCCCCTGTCATAATGTGCCATCGATATCCTTCTTGAAGAAGTTGTTTCGCTAAGATACGTGTACTTGAATACAAATTTTGAGATTTCTGATATGCTTTATTGATACTAGAGTTAACTTTGTTTTTGTGCGCACATCACGATAGAGTGCCTTTTGAATCCTTATGATGAAGGGTTGCTGCCAATACATGGTCAATGTGAGAATTAGATATCATGTGTGGAGGAGTGGATGGAGTGTGTTTAGGGATAAAAGATGGATTGGTTGATAGTTTGGAACTTTTGACTCTCCAAACTTGGAAAGATGAGCAATGATGGGTGGATACGGAAGTGTGCATGTAATTAGGACCAACTACTTGATATACTTTGTACGGCACTTGAGAAGCCTTTTTTTCTTTTTTGGACATCTTTGATGGATACTTTTCCCTTTCTTATTTTTCCCCATAGTTTCTTTGACTAATGGAGTTTGATAGGGATAATCTTTCTTTGTATTCTTTGGTATCCACTTGTATTTGATTTGTCCATTATGCTTCTCTTCTTCTTCTACTTTAATAACATTCCTTGTGCTTTGATTCAAATATTTCTTTTGACGTTGGTCCCAATTCATGGATGGGGTGATGGGTGGATGAAGATTCATGATGTGGCTAGTTGTAGTATTGGCATCGGTTTCATCATAAGGACTCTTCGTGCTCCCTATGTTGATGTTTTCCTGAGACATAGTTGCCCCCAGTATGGTGGTAGTGGCACCTTTGTTCCTTGATTATGCTTTTTTTGATATGTCATGTTTAGTAAGCCTTCTCTGATAAGTGACCACTGTAGATGATGCTATTTCCATTTGCTACTCTGCTAACTTCAGAATGTCCTATTTTGTCTAACCTATTTCTTTGAGTGGATAATGTTGGATATCTTCATACATGATGTCCTTAGTTTGAATTTGGGATATATCTAATCCTAATGTTGATAACTCAGTTTGACTATAGGAATCAATAACTTGCTCTTTTTGTGTAACGAAATCCTACTCTAAATGAAGATCATCAACGTGTCCATCCACAGAAAGCATCTCATGGGTAGATGGAGTATGTGCTATATGGATATGATCATCTTGTATAGATAGGAGAGTATCCATTAGATTATTGTAGTAACTTGGGGATACAAATTCTTGATCTTGAATGATTTCATAATTGCTTTTGTCATGCTTTGGATCAAGTTCTTGACATGGGTCAATTTCAAAGGATGCATTTCTTTCAAAGGGTTCTTGGATATCTTAATTAGAATAGGAAGTTGCTCAATATCATCTTGATCTTTGAGTGAATTTGGATCAAGAGTTGAGTTGAAGATTCCTTCAATATCAGCAATCATGAGGTCAAAGGATGTCAATATGTCTTGGAAAGGACCATTGCTAGACTTTGGTGAGAGATGTTGATCATGCTTTAGAATAAATTTTTGAGATATGTCCTCTAACTTATTATGTGATGTAGAGACATTTTCAATATGATCATTGGTAGATGGATCGTATATTATGTCCATGGGATCAAATAATTCTAACAATCCTTGAAATAGATCACAAAAAAGTGGCTCTTGATGTATGGTGATTTGATCATCAGATGGGGTGGAAACATCTTCAAGGGGCTCATTGATGTAGAGATCTTGATCATTGTTTTCAACAATTGTGGTGGAGGGATTTTCAATGTCTTCAACCATAGGGTCAAATGATGTTGACATTTCTTGAATTGGATCATTGTTGGGTGTTGTTGGTGGATTTTGATCATGATTGAAAAGTGACTCTTGATGTATGTTAATTTGATCATTGGATGAGGTGGAAACATCTTCAATGTGTTCATTGATGGATAGATCTTGATCATTTTCCCGAATAGTGATTATCTTTTGATCAATAAGGTCTTGGATGATATTTTTGAGTCGAATACAACTTGATGTTGTGTGTCCCTTTGTTTTGTGGAAATCACAATGGTGCTCCTCGTTATACCCTAGTAGTTTAACTAGGGGTTCTTGATAATTCCCATAGACGGGGAGCTTGATGAGATTTTCATGTACCAATTGTTGCAGGACTGATTCGATTGGTCTCCCAAGTGGTGTGTATTTTTTCTTGTTACTTTGTGAGATTTGTACTTGACCTTGTGGTGATTGATTTTGGAGATGTGGTGATTGATCTTTGAAATGTGGTGATTGATCTTTGAGATGGGGTAATTGGGTTTTTTGTTGATCTTGATCTTGATATCTAACCTCTTGTCATTGGAGATTTTTTTCTTGATGCGGTTGTGGACACAACTCAATGCTTTGATGGCATGGTTCAACCAAAGGAAGAGTGTTTAGATTTTGGAGTGAAGATATCTCTTGGCTCAATAATTCAATTAGTTTGGCATGTGAAGCAAGTTGTTCTAGTGAAATTTGATATTGATTTTGAATTTGAAGTCCTCCCTTGATGTGGCTTTTGTTCAAGCAGATTTGGGATGGACACTTGTGGTGTTTGCATGGGATCATGGACAAATTGATTTTGGACAATGTTCTAACTTGGGATGATGTTCAAAATTGGCATTATGGGTTGAAATTGAACATTGTTGATGTTGGGAATCATATTGCCTTGATTTAGGTAACTTTGATTTTGCATGGTGTTACCTTGACTTGGAGTCGTTAACATCTTGTTTGGACTTTGAACAATATTCGTATGATTTGGAAACATATCCATCCCAAATTTTACCAAGTTTGGATTCAAAACGTTCATGTTTTGTAAAGTTTTACTTGGTACATTCACATTTGGCATGTAGGGATTTGATGGGATGATGTTGTTTGTTTGAAGGCTCATGCATTGAGTGCTTGGTTGATAGATTTGTAGGTTTGGACTTGGATTTAAATCTACCATCGGGAAAGGTGTTCCAAAATTTTGACTAGGCATACTCACATTTGTTGTACCATTGAGGTTTGTAGGAGATAATGATCCCATGTGCAGATTGTATAAATGTGAGTTTTGAAAATCAGTTGGCATTGTGAGGCTTTGATAATTTGGTTGGTTTAGATCACTTATGATGTTTGGATCAAGTTTATATTCCATGTTCTTCTTATGTTTTGACTTTGTTGCAAAAGTGACCTCTAAGGTGTTTAGGACCAATGATGAGATGAAGGATGAAAGGGGTGAATGATATGAGTGTTGTTTTTCTTAGGAACTTTGGATCATTGCTAGACTTTAGGATTTTATTTTGATTGGTTTTGATTGGATAATGAACTTGTAAACCTTAATATGTTGGATATGATCTTTAGGATGAATTTGTTCAAAGGTGTGTTTATTTAACTAAAGGTATGAGAAAGGATGCATTCCCATACTCCTAATTAAACAAGGTGATTTTGATTTGGTTTAAGGATGTACCCAAGTCTAGATAATGATGCTTCCAAAGCTCTAAAGTTGCTTGTGGGATGGGATGATAAATGTTTGAAATGGATGAAGTGTTTGATTTTGATCCTAAATGAACCTAAGAAGGACTTGTTTATAAGGCCAAGGTTTTGAAGAACATGCTTTTCCCTTCAAACCAAAAGATCAATGTTTGCTCAAAAGACCATAAGACAAAAGATACACAAGCACATGTGTGGGGTTCAATTGATTTCATCTTGATTATTGAATTTATTTTACCACAAACACTTTCTTGATTAGATTTTCAAACTAAATGTCCAATGTCCTAACTTCTTTTCATCCCACAAAGTGCTATGTGGAATTGAAGGAAATCAGGGCAATGGTTACCTAATGTTGACCTTGGTAGAAGCAAATTAAGATGTCAACCTAATTACTTAGAAACCTCTAAGGACATAATCCCTAGGGTAAGCAATAGTTCTTAGGTTTTGTCAAAGGTATTTTCTCTAACTAAGGGGTTTGAAATTTTGATGATGATGTTAAGTGTTTATTTCCAAATGTTTTTGAACAAGCAAAGTGTTTTGACTCACAAGAAATATAACATCCTAGCTCAATTGGTATGTTTTTCTTGGTAGGCTTGCCTCATGCCCTTCGTAGTAGAAGAGATGATTTTACATGCAACCAAGGAAAGAGTATAAAGGTATGTTAAGAATGAAATCTTAACCTCTATACTTTAACCAAGATCAAACATGGCAAGTAACTTCTTGTAATCTAAGTTCCAATGCACCACTTTGATAAACTCGTTGGATGGACTAGTTGGCTACTACAAACAAGGTTCTTAATGATGGGATATCGGGGACATGGCACCTTGAGAGCGTCCAACAAGCCACTAAAGGCTTTGATCAATCCTACTAGGGGCTCTTATACTTTTTACGGTAGTACATCATTCTGAAAGACACTGTATGGCTAAGGCCTACATACCATGAGGACTTGACAGTTTAGTCTTATCCATTTATATACTGGCTCGAATGAAAAATCGGTTGGAGTCGCCTTTGAGTTCTCCTTTCGAATGTTTCTCTTAGGCAAGCCCCTCTAAAGGTAAACAACAGTGAGCAAGCACATCTGTAGTTTGATTGAACTTCGTTTAAAAACAAAGGGAGAACACACGCGATACACCTAACTCACACTCGCAAGCTTTGTTAAATTTTAGTTCTCAAAATGAAGTGTGGAGGTGATTACTTTATCTCAACCTAAGATCACAAAAAAAGCCTTTTGATTCTCAAGATCGCTGTAAAGCACGAGAGAAGCGCATACGTCATTTTTGATGATGTTAGTTTAAGTAAGCAATCACAAAAACAAAGTTGTACATGTTCATTTTAACCTTTTAGAGAAATTTTGAGTTCATTTTAAAAGCACCAAAGTAAGTGTGACAATTTTCCTTTTTCAAATTTTAATCCCAAAACAAACTTTAGTAAATTTTAGTCCTAATGTTCTTTTTAAGCTTTTTGTAGCAAAAATTGAAATATTCTTTTTAGAGCTCAAAAGAAATTTAGTAGGTCCTAAAAGCTTGAAAGCTAGCAAATCCTTGGAAGAGGGATTATAATTTCTTCCCAAAGTGTTTAAAAACACTTGTTACAATGATGTGATATTGCTTTTTCTTTGACTTCCATGCTCCCTTATCCTTCAAAACCTGCAATAAAATCTCCAAATGTCAAATGAAATCAATAAACAAGAAGATATGAGGGTTAGATAGATGATTAAGCATAAAAACCCTAAAAGTTAGACCAAGTTTCATTATGATTTGACATTAAATGAAAATTTGAAAATTTTAACTCTATCAAAGTTGATAATAACCTACACCATTGGATAGATTATGAAATTCTACCCCATTTCAAAAAAAAAAGCTTCAAAAAAGACCAAAAAATGACCAAGATATGGCCATTTTAAGTTTGAATGAAAAAGTAAGAAATTCCAGCAGTTCTATCTATGATGGCGGCTCTGTTTGGAGTTTAAGCGGCGCTATATGGCAACGCTGGAGATCCAACGATGCAGTTTGAAGTTCTAGCAGTGCAATTTGTTTCTAGAGTGGTTTTGTATAGCCCCGCTGGACTGTGAGCGGTTCTATATGGCCCCGTTGGACTGTGAGTGGTGTTGTTTCTTGTAAACACAAAAACACAAAAAAAAAGCACAAAATTTTCTCAAAAAACGTGATTTGATCTTCTAGTTTTCCCTCCTTCTAGCACCAAAATGTGAACCATGTTTCCCAACCTGCAAAAACACAAAAAAATATATATATATATATTAGATCAAATGCAAGATTAGAAACATGATTCCTCAAGAAATTCATTTGAAAGTAAAAGAAGAGGAATGAAGTTAAGAACACAACAAATTTGAAGCAAGAATATCAAATCCTATTCTAAAACCATGCAAACTCTTAATCTCTTGAGGGAGTTGGTGCCAATTTGATGTGAAAATTGGCCCTTTCCCAACTCCAATGGTGTGATGAAGATGTTTGATGAAGGATTGATGCTTGTAGTGATGACTTCAATGGAGCTCCATATTGAAAATCTACAAAAAATCTAACTATGTTTTGAGAAAATGGATGAAAGTTGCTATGGATTTAAGTATAATAACTTTGCATGAATTGTGGATGGATCAAATGAAGGATGAACTCTTCATTTATAAATGAAATTGATTAGAGAAGAGGCAAAATGGATGAATGTGGGACTAATATTCAACAAATGAGAAGAAGCCACATGTCATCATGTGAATGGTTGAGGAATGAGCACATTTTGAAGAATGTGCAAAGATGTGGGAGATTCAAATTCAAAATATGGCTTGAAGGATGAGGTGAAAGGTGAAGCAAATGCACATGGCTCAAGAAAAAGACATGTAAGAGATTTTAAATGCTTTGTTGGAAGGAGCAAATCCTTTTGGGGGGAGATTTCAAATTTGAGGAATATTCCATCTTTGATGCCTTTTTTGAATGAAAATAGATGATTTATAAATCAATTAAATTGATTTTCATGTGCAAGTTGCAAAATCTAGAGGATTTGAGTGATTAGGATTAGCATTAATCATGATTTGATTAATTTAAATGATGTTAGTTGATTTGACCATTTTGACTTAGATTTTAGAATTTAAATAATTCAAAATGAGAAAAGAATGATTTAGACTTAGTTAAATAAATATTTTTGATTTATTTAACCAAAGGGGGTGATGTTAGATTAAATTAGATAAATGCTTCATTTATTTAATTTAATTAGATGAATTTTAGAGATTTAATCAAATAATATGGATTATTTAATTAAATAAAGATAGGAAGATTAAATGACCTAGTTAATTACAGAGAGACAATGATTTAATTAAATCGAGGGATTTATTTAATTAAAAGGGAATTATGATGACTTTAATCAAATAAGGCTATTCGATTAAATGGTTAGATAGAGGGATAATTCAAGATGAAGCAATGCTAGTAGATCAAGATCGAGTGTGCAATATCAATCTGTATATTATCTATTTCTACACTTGGCAAAGAAACTCCTCAAGGAAAGACATTATTGGCACATTATTACATCTATATCAACACCACTAGGTGGTCCCACATAGTTGACGATCCTTAAAAAAATCAAAAAAAGATAAAAAGATAAAAAAAAAAGTAAAGATAAAAATCATCCTTTGGTAAAAATCACTTTGGTGGTGCCTTGGGAAAGTAACATGGTGAAAACCTATTTACAAGTGCTATGTGTAACAAAAATAAATAAAGAAAAATATTTTGTCCAATAGTGAAAACCTTTCTTATGATGCTTTGGACAAGTACCATGATGAAAACCCATTCAAGGGTTTCATGTGTAAAATCAATTATATATGTGTACCATTCTAGTTGGGAGCATCTTATGTCAAACATCATGCTATTTTATCTTAAAACCACTATCTATTCAATCTATTCTATTTCCATCCATCTTCCCTATCCACCTTGATCTTGACAAAGACTATAGGCATATACTTCAAAACATGCTTTTAGAAAAATATTGACATGATCATTTCCTTTGACCATATACTATCCCATGTCATACCATCACCTACATGTAGAAATATCCAAATAGTTAGCTTGGGTAAATCATGTTATCCTATTATGATATAGTCCCTCAAATTAAAATCCCTTATCCTAGATCTATTTGTTTAATGCCTATCCTTTGCATTCTTCACATATCCATCCATCACACTAGTCCATTCATCCACTCATAGTGTTCCATACATTGCTGGACGCTAGTGGCATGTAATTACATATCACTTTGGAATAAATATTGATACATGCCTTCTACCTCACTTAGTGATCTAGACACCTTCCAAAAATCCAAAAAAATCACATATTCCAAAAACCCAAAAATAAATCAAATAAACTAAAAATAAATAAATAAAATTCAAGCATTTTACACCATCCCATGAATATTTCTTTTCCATTAAACTCTCCTCCATCAACTACAATCCAAAAAACCCCCATCAATCTCATCTCACCTACACTCAATGTGATATCAAACCATCTAACAAAATTTGTTCCTAGCCTTGCTACAAATCTTGATCCATTTTTTTTTGCTCAGTAATAAGATTTTATTTTATTAAATCATAAAGTCAGATACATCATCTACTTGTTTTTCATGCATCCTTCGACTACCCAAAAAAATATCTACATATAACACCATTGTTTCAAAAGTTTATCAAAAACCTACCAACACCCTAAACTTCTACTTTGAATTCGGGAAAAAAAACTTATGCAATGCTTTGACGACAAAAAACTTATACCTATCCCAACCACCTAGCATTCAATCGCTACCCCATTACATCCCTCACATGGCTAAACCCCCAAAATTTACAAACATGTACAATGGAGAATAAAAAAAAATTAATCACAGAAGACAAAAAAAAAATTGTAACACTCATGTCAAGCTACTCGGGTCCGCACCGCTCCCTGACACACTCGTCACCTTCCTCTTCTGAGGACACAACTCTTTTCTTTCCATTCTAGTAGCTTCTGCTTGTTCCTAGATAATCACCACTTCGACCTCTGGAATCAACTCCACAAACAGCTTCAAGGCCTCCCACCCATGCCTGCATCCTCTCTCCATTGAGCTTTAAGGATCCCTTCTAGCCATCGCACGAAAGGAATACATCCCTCAAACTCTTTACCTTCTGTAGTCACCAAGCCTTCACGCACATCCAACCCATTACCTAGAACGACCCATTCCAAAGTCAATTCCATTCCCTCCAAGTAATCACTATGTACAATCGCTTTCATCACCTTCCTCACTGTTTTCACCGTTTCCCCTACATCCAACCCCCACACCATGATCAAAGAGTAAATGTCCATGTTTGTGTGAAACCTATGCCTGAGAATTCCAAACCCCGTGCCCAAAATCAGCTGCACACACTGCACCAGCCTTTCATCACTGAATAAAAACATCCCTTCCAGTCTCCTCTCTGAGACTTCACCATGAAATGGACAAAGTTGTTGCTTTGTCAAGAGCGTGAAATTTTCCTCCATTATAATTTTGTGACTCCAGGCTAACACCCAAAACAAGACCATTTCAATAAATCCACTCCACCACAAAACTCAGAAGAAGCATCGAGAGCTAAGGACTTAGAGAGTTTAAACCACATTAAATCTGCACACTCCACCATTAATACCGAACGTACAATCCCCGTTGCCACCCAACTCTTCAACATTCCTTAAGTCGCTTCGAACTGCGATCTGCATTACTTCTTACTCATTAATTGCTAAGTACTCCCCTCCTCTCATTAAACCACCTCCTTAAGATCCAATTTCCTTAAATCTTCAATTCTTAACTCACTAACTTCGTCAAAAGTTAAAGCCCACTTTGATAAAATGTCTGCTTCTACATTCCCAAAATGCCTTATATGGCTAATGACAAAATCCTTGAAATTTGCTAACTCCTTAATTTTAACAATTAAATTTTGTAGATGCCATACAACAATGCTTCCTTTCATCACTGCCTAGACAATGATTACAGAATCACCCTCTAGATGTATCTTTGAAGCTCCCAGTTTTTTACCAAGCATGATTGCCATTAGTGTTGTTGATGCTTCAGCTACATTTTTCATCCCTACCTCCAGCTTCTTCGCCCCAAATGCCAAAACATTCCCTTTCCAGTCACGTACAATAAAACCTACCCCTGATGGACCAGGGTTCCCTTTGGAGGCACCATCAAAATTGACTTTCCACCACCCCTCCATCAACTTTTCGCAAGCTACCTCCGATGGTCCTTTTGAATCTAGATTAACCCAGCTAAGCCCCTTAACTGGAAAATCTTGATCCATTTTATCCAATAAATCATTATCGATATGTATCCTTCCCAATCATCGTGTTATTATTAACATTAACAACATAATCCTTGTGTTTTTTTATCATCAACAACATTATCACTATCATTAATCAATCAATCAAATCAATCAACTTCTTGGCTAGCAACAAGATCTAAAGAGGTCTTTGATATCCTTATACATTCATATACCTTCATTCCAAAAACATACACAACACCATCCATCCTATCCACAATAAATCATCATCACCCTAGGATTAACACTCAAGCAAAAGAAAACTATGCATCACAAACAAATGTTGATCTTTCATGATAAATCACAAGTTAAAATAATTGCTGAAACAATCCACTACCTATATACCAATGGGTGATCCCACAATACTGGTTTACACTTTTTGGCCAAACTCAACATTGAATTATTATTTTTAATTAAATCTTCACTTTCGGGCACCTATAACTGCTAAACCATGAGGAATTTGAAGGTGATGCAAACTAGTGATTTGTGACATTTTTTTTGTAGATTCTAAATATATATATTTTAAAATTTTTGGAGTCAAATTGCATTTCTTTTTCCATCTCCATCGAAAACTAGTTTTTAACAGTAAACACCATTTTTAAAGAGCACGACATTCACAGTAAACAACATAACTTGTTTTTCTATGAAGGATAAATTTTTTTTTTTTTGAATTGAGCTTTGTAACTACGATATCTAGCATGTTCATTTTTTTTATAGTGTTTTATTGAATATTTTTTCTTAATTAAGTTTTGAAGTCAAACTAATTACAATTTAGACATAGGCAGACCATATACATAACTTTTTTGTATGTATAGTAATTCATTTTTTTTTTGCTAGATCAAGGACATCAATACATGTCGGTATTGGCATGGTGTGATGGTTTATAGATGGCATTGTTGTTCTTGCCACCAAGGTTCAAACCCCGTTGGGGTGGTATTGTTGAATGGTTGTATCCGGTTCATAGCTCTGGTCAAAAGCGTTTACCCCTTGAATAAAAAAAAGGACATCAATACCTAGCACAAACATATTTTTTAGAATTTTTTTGATAATCTACTATTTTTCCACATGTGTAGAATAGAGATCTTGATTTTCGATGAAAAACCCATGTTTAATTAAGCCAAAAAAAATACATAATAAAACCAAAATATATTAAAATTATATTTGATGGATAGCTCGTTTCGAGGACTACCATCGTCTAGTTGGGTCTGTGAAATTGCCTCCATTTTCATCCTCAACCTGAGCCTAGAAACACAAAATTATGTAGTAAAATGAGAAAGGAGGGGGAGAAGGGAAAAAAAGGGGGGTTCGAGTGAACCAGGGGGGTTCGCTCAAAGGGGGGTTCACTCGAACCCCCCTTTTCTTGTAATTCTCCTTTATGATCATTAAAATATTTTTCCAAAATGGGTTTGAGCAAACCTGGCATTAAAAAGGGGTTCGCTCGAACTAGGGGGTTCAAGTGAACCCCTAAAAACCTGAATTTTTGTTTTTGGGAGCATTTTTGCAATTTTCCTTCATGAAGGGAATTGTAAACTAGTATTGTGGGATCACCCCAACTGCATAAAACATTTAATTCAACATCCCATTGCCTTAATGGATATGCCTTTCTTATAATAGGAACATCTAGGATAACAATTACAATCTCTTTGGCAAGAGATATGATGGCTTTGATATGTTTTGTCAATTGGTCTTTTCTTTTGATTTATGTTTTGTCTCTTTCCATCGCTTGCTTGAAGCCTCCTTGATCTTCAATATCTTGGTGTGTCTGTAGGAGTACAAAATTGGGCATAATCATTTCTTTTATTTATTGTGTTTGTGAGGTGTTCTTGTAGTACTACCATGGCGAATACTTTCCTTGTGTGTCGAGGTAGCCTTAGGCATAAAAAATGACCTTTGCATATTAGGTTCTTCATACCTTTTATGTATTGGCCTATCTTGCTTTGATTTTTATTCTCTCGCACATCCAAACAAGGTTTTCATATGTTTGATATGAATAAGGATACTCCTTTTTGTTTACAAAGTCAAAGTACATGCAATAGATACGACGCCACCCTAGTTCTTCATACCCTAGTGTATAGTATCTATTTTCTATATCAAAATAAGGATTACTCTTTACATTTTTCATAACCAAAAGAAAAAGAAAAATCAAATTTCCATTGCATTATCACTTGTGCATCCCATATCCCTCATCCACCCCCTTACCTATTCATAGCTTTCACTATTCAATATTTGATCAACAAAATTCATTCATTCTTCATTATCCTATATTCTATCTCATTTCTTCTTCCAACTAACTAATTCTCATTCCAAACCCTATTATCCTCTCACATACCCTCCCACACTCTATTTTCATCATACCCTATCTTCTACGACCTATTATTTACCCAACTTGACCCCATTTTTTTCATCATCTTCACTAAACCTATATCGTTTACCTTTTGTGAGCTTGACTCAATTAATTTTTTTTTGGCCAATCTCTCAAGGGGAAACCTACCATCCAACCATTATCCTTTTGTCTACTAGGGCATAGTGGGGCATCATCATCACCTAAATTTTTTTCATATCACCAACATATCTTTGAAACAAGGCAACATAGCACAATGTCTCAAAGAGGGGCAAAATGTAGACACCTAAAAATTTCTAAACACATTCTTCTAAATTTATCATTTCCCATCATCATCACTAATCAACCCTTTATCACTATTTATTAAAAAAAAATTAATTATTTGATTAATCTAACACTTTCCCTCCATTAATTAAATAATTTTGAATTATTTAATTATTTCACCATTTTCACTCATCAACTTTAATTAAATAATTTTTAATTATTTAATTAATTAATCATTTCCCTCCAACCATTTTAATTAAATATTTTTAATTGTTTAATTGTTTTCTAAGTTTTTCTCATCCATATTAATTAATTAATTTTTAATTATTTCATTATTTCTTCAATTTCCCTTATCCACATTAATTAAATGATTTTTAATTATTTGAATAAATCCTGCATTATTCTTCCAATCCCATAATTAAATAATCCATTCCTCTCACCTCTCATAATTATTTATTTGGTTTGCACATTCCTCTAAAAATAGATAACATCATTATTTTATTTATTTTCTAATTATATCAATTCTATCTTTATTCTTCTAATCATAAATTTAGTGAACTCCTCTAAATTTAATGACCATTGCTAAATTTAGTGAGTTGATTGAAAATCAACCTCACTTAAAACTCTCATACACTTCACTTCATCTATCCATGTAGGAACATGCATGTTCCTTGTGTTCTCTCAACAATTATCATCTATCAATATCATCTCACATCTTGCACCATTGCTTTGATACCTCTAGAAGCTATAAAACAACCATCATTTAGCCATTTAACTCATCCTCAAATTTGTAGACTACCATCTACACCATTGGTACGTCCATAGCAGAGGAAGATCAGAAAACACCTCCTACCATTTAATGAAGTACACATACCAAAACAAGATCTACACAATTAAAGTTGACCTCCAATTAGAAAGTTGTTTACAAACTAAAATAGGAATGAAAAGTCCTTGGAGAACAATGATACCAAATTCAAAAGTTGAACCTGTGCAAGAGGAAGAAAAAGAGAAGTGTTTGTCGTCAATCATGAAGTTATTGGGTGATGATTGAGCTTCAATGGATTTTACACCTACATTCATGGGAGAATATAAAATCACAATAAAAGAATCAAAAAAGGAAAAAGAAACAATGGTAGTCTCAACACAACATGAAGAAAAATCATCACAAGCATCCAAGTTGACAACTTTTAACAAGGAAGAAGACACAAATTACACAACCAATTATGATGAACTTGATCATGAGCAACCACCATCCTCGAAAGCAATGGAAGCTCCCTATAGAAGAGGATATCAAATCTTGAAACAACTTGGCTATAATGGAAAAGGATGTGGCATGAACAAACAAGGAATTTGTGTCCCTATAGAGCCTAACATACAAGAAACAACAAGAGGTCTTGGATATTATCCTTCTAAGACAACAAAAGCATCAAAAAAGCCTTCAATCGATATCAACACTATCATATAATATTCTCCTAAGAAAAATCTCACATTGGTGCATCCTAACTTAATAGATACCACAAGTGACGATACGCCAATGGATTACTTTCAAAATGATGATGCTTTAGCAAAAAAATGGGGATTCTATAATAATTTTCCAACTCATCGCCACAAAGATTCACTTGTACTTTAAGCAATAAGGGATACTTTGGTGAAGAAACCAAAATAATTGATATTGAACAAGATGATGATGAATAACCTAAAATTCTAAATCAAAGTACATTACTTGTATATATCTACCCTCTAAGTTGATTCTTCGTAGAATTTTGACATATTTTTAAGATGATTTTGAATAGCTAATGAATTGGTTTTGCAAGATGTTGTTCCTAACATTGTGGTTTTGCAAATGACTACATTGAGGGCTTCATTCTTCTTGTTCATAAATGGAATACAATATCCATATGAATGTCCTTTTATGAAGCATAGTTTACTTTCAATACTTTAGCTTGCATATGCATGTAGTGTCATATGATTGCTAAAGTGGGGGCTAAATGTAGTGTAGAAAATTGTACTCCCTTTTAGGTGATAGTAAAATTTCACACTTAGTTTAGACCTATTCTAGTGACCTTTACATTTATACACTTTTGACCTTCCTAAATAGGCCCTTAATTCCTTTTATTATATATCCCAAGGCCTATTTTTATAATTTTCCAACATTAAAACATGCATTGAACAAATGCATTTAATTAATTAATGACCTTGAAACAAATTGATCTTGGACTTAGAGGCCAAGAACCATTCACCCATGGGCGAATAGGTCCCCTTTAAGTCTCAAAACCAAAATTTAAATATGTTTTTGGTAGTATTTTAAAGTTTCAAGTGTCAGCTATCGAGATCTAATATTTGAGAAATTAGAGAAGAATCCTATAAAGCCTAGTCTTTTCATCATTTTCAAACTAGAGATGAGGATTGAGAAGAAATTAGGAGATCAAGAAAGAGATTCTAAAGCTTTCAAGCAAGAAAAGTTGAAGTCTTGGAGATAAAAATTGTTTGTATTTGTAGGTCTTCAAGCTCATTTTTTCAAAGATTTGATCAAGCATTGTTCTTGATTGAAGGTTGATGCCAATGGTGGATCATGATGGATTCTAGGTTTGGGAGATACATTTGGCCATTTCCTTTAACCTAATGACTTGTTTCCTAGTGTTTTCATCTTCAAACTTCATTCTAATAGCAACCTACAACAAGGTATTATCATACTTCAAATTTATTAGGGTGTTTTGACTACTCCCTAATTGGATCTTTATCATTTATCATTGTCATATAGGAATCATGCTCTAATGCACTTGAGTAGGGTTTCTTTGCATATATAAGCTCATAACAACCTTAGATACACTTAAGGTTAGGGCTTTCACACACTTTAATTTATCAAATCTCTATATTTTATCAAGGTTTAATTACCAAACTTGGTGTTTGACCAAGGAAAACCCCCATACAACTAAACCAACATTTTCATTTGCAGTTTTGCTACAAATCTGGATCCAAAAGTGAAGATTTGTAGGTACAAGATCAGAGTGGAGACAGAGGCCTACAGTTTCAATTTTTGAAGTTTCAGAAAGGGACACAAAGACCCATTCACCCTTGAGTGAATGAGTCTTGCTATAGAGCTCAAAACCTAGTTTTTATGCTAGGTGCACACCATTCTGCCCTTCTCAAATCTACCTATAAACTATCTTTTTTGTTTTTGTTATCATAAAATTCTACATTTCAAGTGTTAGGTCACATAATTCAATTTGTTAATGTACTTTGAATCATCTCCTAATATTGCAAATCGGTCATTTATGTCATAAGAAAACAACAGATCCCAAAATAGGGTTGGTGAACCTCAAGGTTGAAAGTCAACTCTATCCCTTTGATATGTCTTTTTATAATGAAATTAGGGAAAGTGTAAGTGTATTTAAACCTTTAAATCACACACCTTTTAATCATTCAATATTGAACACTCACTTACCTCTTTTGCTATATTTCATTTTGGTGAACCCAACATTGTACATCATAAATTCTAATTTGGAGGTCTCTAAAACCCTAGATTTAGGTTTCACATTAGTTTTTTTGCATTGCATTTAGGCTTTCAAAGTGCATTTTTACATCATTTAAATTCAAAAAAATCCAAAAATACTACATAAATCTTGCATACATCTTGCATATTACTTGTATCAAGGGTGTCTTTTAGTCATTTAGATCAAAAATTCAGTCAAAATTGCATTCAAAAAGTTGTCATTTTTGTTCACTTTTTGGCATTTCTTGCATTTAATTTTAGATAGTAAATTCTTGAAAATTTGTCATAGAAGAAACATTTTGTAACCTAAAATAATGAACACAAACAGTAGCTTAGAGATTTCATTTTTCATTTTTTAGAACCCTGAGCAAGGACCCATTCACCCTTGGGTGAACTTGTCCTTGTACAGGTGTCCTAAAAATATTTTGGGTGTATTTGTCTCTGCTCTTGCTTTATGTTTCTGCTATTAAAACTAAAATTACCAAATCTAAAAGTCTTTTTTGCACATTAAAGAAAGTTGTCTTTTTGATTAAATTTTGGAGAAAATTGAAAAAATATCTTTTATGCTTCAGTATTGGATAGTTTTAGATATGTGGACATTTTCTTTACTTTTTGCATCACTGTGTAGTTTAGATAGATTATTTTTTATTTTGAAATCATTGGAAACCATAAACTATCCCAAAACATCAATCACAAATAAGAACAAGAAGTGTACACTAAATGATAAACCTTGGAGAAAGCATAGTTATCTGATCATGTCAGATCTCTTTCTACAAGTTAATATATCCCTCAATCCCTTTAGTAGTGATGAATTTGACATGTTAGATGAAGTCCTTGAGGATTTAATTTCACAAAGATCATCCACTAAGGCTAGTCATAACAAAACAAAACAAAGGGAAGTTAATGCAATCACACCTCAACTTATCATCTACCCACCTTCACAACAACCACAAGTCCAAACCAACACTATGCTTATCATAGGACCACCTAAAAAAAATCCAATACCTCCAAGACATATCTTAAATTTTGTAAGGAAAATCACTAGTAGCCACGTTTTGCAACAACTGAGTTATAATACCATCGCTCACACATATAATACAAGGAATAATAGGCAACCAGAAACCATATCTACTTCATTACCACTACCTCAACATGTTTTTCCTAGTGCTACTTGCTTACTTCTGTATAATGGAAAGGAGTATGATCTTGTAGAACTTCATAACACTTTTGTTAATATTTCTTTATGGGACCTTATTCAATAATCACCTAATTATCATAGCATGCTTCAAAGTGATTTACAACACATTTTGGTCCCTCCTAGTGCACAACCAAATGATGTAGCAGCCCTAATTCAAGGCATGAATTCGGTCAACTTAAACATTGTCTTTCATCAAGATGAATTACCTCCATTAGAAGTAGAAAAACAAAATGAGGCTTTAATTATAGTGGTTGCCATTAATAATTCAATATAAAAAACACTCTTAATGATAATGGTTCGACACTCAATGTTTGTAATGTAAGCCTTTTAGATAAGATTGGAGTGGACAAGAGTAAAATTCAACCAGATTCTTTATCTATCTATGGATTTGACAATGTGGGAAAACAACTGCTTGGTGTGATAACTACCTATTAAAGCGGGTAAGGTTACATTGCAAACTCCTATTCATGTCATGCCTTAAGAGCTCTCATATAATATTCTCTTAGGTATACCTTGGATTCATGAAATGAATGGATTCCCTTCAATGCTTCACCATTTAATAAATTACACATACCAAAACAAGATCTACACAATCAAAGTTGACCTCCAATGAGAA
Organism: Sequoia sempervirens; assembly: GCA_007258455.2. Lineage (NCBI taxonomy): Eukaryota > Viridiplantae > Streptophyta > Pinopsida > Cupressales > Cupressaceae > Sequoia > Sequoia sempervirens. The sequence goes on along the minus strand of VDFB02047230.1, from coordinate 252,071,862 downwards.
AGTTGTTTACAAACTGAAACATGCACAAAAAATTTCTTTGAGAACATTGATAACAAATTCAAAAATTGAACCTGTGCAAGAGGAAGAAAAAGAGAAGTATTTGTCATCAATCATGAATTTATTAGATGATGATTGGGGTTCATTTGATTTTACACCTACATGCATGGGAGAATATAAAATCACAATGAAAGGATCAAAAAAAGGAAAAATAAACAATGGTAGTGTCAACACAACATGAAGAAGAATCATCACAAGCATCCAAGTTGACAAATTTTATCAAGGAAGAAGACACAAATTACACAACCAATTATGATGAACTTGATCATGAGAAACCACCATCCTAAAAAATAATGGAATATCTCTATGGAACATGATATCAAATATTGAAATAACTTGGCTATAATGGAAAAGGATGTGGAGTAAAAAAACAAGGAATTCATGTCTCTATAAAGCCTAATATACAAGAAACAACGAGAGGTATTGGATATTGTCCTTCTAAGATAGCAAAAGCATCGAAAAAGCCTTCACTCAATATCAACACTATCACACAAGATTCTCCTAAGATAAATCTCACATTGGTGCATCCTAGGTTAATAGATACCAAAAGTGATGATACACCAATGGATTACTTTCAAAATGATGATGCTTTAGCAAAAATTTTGGGAGTCCATGATAATTTACCAACTTTCCACCATAAACGAAGATTCACTTGTACCTTAAGCAATAAGGGATTCTTTGGTGAAGAAACTAAAACAAGTGATATTGAACAAGATGATGATGAACAACTTCCTAAAATTTTAAATCAAAGCACATTAATTGTATACATATACCCTTAAATTTGATTCTCTGTAGAAGTTTGACATATTTTTAAGATGATTTTTAACAACTAACAAATAGTTTTTGCAGGATGTGGTTCCTAGCATTTTGGTTTTGTAGATGACTACATTGGAGGCTTCATTCCCCTATTTGTGAATGAAATACAATAGCCATATGAGTATCCTTTTATGAAGCACAAATTGCTTTTAATACTTTATCTTACATATGCATGTAGTGTCATATGGTGGCTAAAGTGGGGGCTAAATGTAGTGTAGAAAAATATACTCTCTTTTAGGTGATAGTACAATTTCACACTTAATTTGGACCTATTATACTCCCTTTATGCAATTTTTCCCTTCCTAAATAGGCCCCTAATTCCCTTTATTATGCTTCTCAAAATCTATTTTTACCATTTTTTGACATTAAACATGCATTGAACAAATGCATTTAATTAATTAATGACTCCAAAGCAAATTGGTCCTAGACTTATAGGCCATGACCCATTTTCCCATTGCTAAATGGGTCCCCTTTAAATCCCAAAACTAAATTTTAAATATTTTTTTGGCGATATTATAAAGTCTCAAATTCAAGTTTCAAGTGTCGGCTATTGAGATCTAATATTCAATAAATTAGAGAAGTAGCCTATCAAGTGTCTTTTCATCATTTTCAAACTAGAGATGAAGATTAAGGAGAAATTAGGAGATCGAGAAATATATTCTAAAGTATTCAAGAAAACACAGTTGAAGTCTTGGAGTAGCATTTTGTTTGTATTTGAAAGTCTTCAAGCTTATTTTGTCAAAGAATTGATCAAGCATTGTTCATGATTGAAGGTTGATGCCAATGGTGGATCATGATGGATTCTAGATTTGGTAGATGCATTTGGCCATTTCCCTTAACCTAATGACTTATTTCCTAGTGTTCCCATCTTCAAGCTTCATTCTACTAGCAACCTACAACAAGGTATTATCATACTTCAAATTTATTAGGGTGTTTTGACTTCTCCCTAATTGGATCTTTATCATTTATCATTGTCATATAGGAGTCATGCTCTAACACACTTGAGTAGGGTTTCTTTGCATATTAGCTCATAACAACCAAAGATACACTTAAGGTTGGGGCTTGCACACACTATCATTTATCAAGGCTTAATTACCAAACTTGGGGTTCGACTGAGGCAAACCCCCATACAAACAAACCAACGTTTTCTTTTGTAGATTTGCTATAGATCTAGATCTAGAAGTGAAGATTTGTAGATACAAGAGCAGAGTGTAGACAGAGGCCTATAGTTTCAGTTTTTGAAGTTTTAGAAAGGGACACAAAGACCCATTCACCCTTGGGTGAATGAGTCCTGCTACAAAGCTCAAAACCTAATTTTTATGTTTGGTGCACACCATTCCACCCTTCTTAGATCTCCCTGTAAACTATCTTTTTCGTTTCTGTTATCACATAATTATTCATTTCAAGTGTTAGGTCACATAATTCACTTTGTTAATGCACTTTGAATCATCTCCCATATTGCAAATCAATCATTTTTGTAAATACACGTTGTAATTTATGAATTGAATTCTATAGCTTAATGTTTGGTTTCATACTCTGGAGGAATTAGTTAGGATTAGGTCACTGCAAATTTAATGGTTGACAATTGCATTCTTAAGCATTAGATACCCATAGCATAAGGTAACAATTTATATTCATTTCCCATATTCATTTTCTAGCTTTAACTATCTTTTTTACATGTGTGTGTTCCTATACTCCATTGATTTAGGATGTGTATAGAATACATGAATGCATATATTTTTCCAGCACTATCTAAAGTTTATGACTCCCTGGTTGATAATTAAATGCATCCCTCTTGTGAAAGATGAATTGTTTAGTTAGGGATTCTTGGGTCCTCTGAGATGTGTGTCTACCTAGTAGTGCCAAGTTAATTAGAAATTAGAGAGGCCCAACATTTTTTATGCGTTGTCAAGGATTGTGTTAAGTTCATGATTCTCCTGTGTATTTTCAATTCCTTTCAAGCTTTCATAGTTTAGCAATTTTGTTTTCAAGATTAGGGTAAGTAGGTAGTTTAGCATCAAAAATAATACTAATCACTAAGAATGTGCAGGAACCACTAATCTAAAAAAAGTCACAACCATTGCATGCAGAGGCAGTGAGACACTCTAGGAAGATTTATCCCCTTGACACATGAAGCATTAAAGGATACTAGTGAAAAAAGTGAGAAGAACGAGGGAATCCCCAAAGAAGAATTATCCCTTACACTAGTACCTACACCAAACATAGAGGAGACCTTCCTAATGCATTTAGGCATCATGGGTGATGCTGCAAAAGAAGATCCACCGAAGCATGTAATGTTTGAATTCCATATAACCAACCAAGAAAGGGTAGTTGTTTTCAAGAGCATACCTCCTTCAACACTCCCTATTTTCTATGGACTGGTCACAAAGGATACTGACACCTTTATTTTTGAGTTTGATGTGCTATTTTAAAGCTATGAATATACCATAGATGCTCACTGAATCAAATTATTTTTAGCTACATTGAAAGATGTTTCTCTATGATGGTTCATGGGGTTGGGAAGAGATGTTACAAACTAGAATACAATAAAGACAAAATTCCTGGAGATATGCCAACACTATTGCAGAGGCTTGGATAGAAAGAGGGATGACATCTTCAGGATGTCACAAAAAGAACATGAGCCATTGGAAGACTATTTTGAGAGGTTTCAGTTCTTCCTCAAGAAATCTCGTAAAAATAGACTTATGATGAATCCCTAAACTAGTATTTTTAAGGAGAGTTCATGAAGATTGTATGGATTCCCTCAATCTCATTAGAGTAGGGGACATCTCAAAATTACCCTTTGATGATATTTGTAAAGTTTTTATAAATTACTCTAGGTCTTTCATCAAGAAGACCAGGGGAGACATGACCTCTTCCCTCAATAAATCATCCACTAAAGTCTCAAGGATAGAGATGAGCAATATTCTATAACATATGAAGGGGGAAATCATTATCCATTTGTCTACTCAATTGGACACCGGCCTCCATATAAAGAAGAAGCAATAAGAAGCAAAATCAACCCTCACAGAATGTTTCCCACACTTCCGCCAAAAGAAGATTAATTGGAAGTGCAAAAATTTGGCTAGTATTTCTGAATATAAGCAAGGGAAGCCAGAATTTCATGCCCTAGAATATGAAGAAGGTCAAGCATTTTATACCACTCAATGCAAACCATGTAATCCAAGACAAGGTATGCCCCAAGATCCCTTGACCTATAATTTGTCATTTCCAAGTAATAATGCACACTTACCAAATTGGAACCCTCAATCTTGGACCAATGTACAAAACTCACAATGGCCAATGCCTCAAGCTTCCAATTGGGATCAACAATAATAAGACATGTGGACACCACAGAATTAATAAGAACCCAATTATAATTCCCAGTGGCCACCCCAACTAAACCAATGGAAACCTGAATTGAAAAGAGGTCAATAGTGGCAAAATCAAATCTCAAATTACCAACAATCACAACATCTAGCTATAAAGCCAAATCCAACCATGGCTACACTAACACTACCAAGAGTACCTCAACTGCTAGCACAACCTACACCCAACCCCAATAATAAGCTTGTATAATAGGCATATGCTAATGAAACCATCCAATACCCTACTTATGGGGTTGAGGTGAGTGATGCCCACCTCAGATTAGGGAAAATGCTAGTTAGGCCATCATCTACTCACATCATAGATTTGACTAATGAGGAACTCCCAGTAGAAACTTTGGAAAAACAAACTAGGGATCTTGAATTGAATCAAGATAAACCAAGAAACATAAGTCCAGAACCTCCATTCCCTGAGAGACTAACAATATAAAAACATATTTCACAAGCTAAATCTAATCTATTAGGACAACTCAAAGATGTTTGCACTAAGATACCCCTCATACAAAAAGTCAAGGAAGTTCCAATTTATACCAAAATAGTGAGAGTTATGCCTCAAAAATTGAGGTAGGAAACGTAAGGACCCTCAGATTGTGCATGTTTTAGGACAACTTGTAGTTATTATGTTAGGAAATGTAGTTGTCCCTAAGAAATAAACCGTGGGATCCTTGTTGTGGATGTCAAAATCAATGGAACTCTCATCAAGAGTATCTTAATTGACCTAGGAGTAGCCATTAATGTAATGACAAAGGAAACCATGAAACTATTACAACTAATGGAGCTCAAACCTACGCCTATTGTGTTATAGTTGGTAGATAGGTCTATAGTAAAACTTGAGGAAATCATAAAAGACTTGGTTATAACATTAGACTCATGGGAATACCTTGTGGACTTTATGGTGTTACAGCCTAAAGAAAATCTTGCAAGATACCCTCTCATCTTAGGGAGAGCTTGGTTCGATACTGTAAATTCCTTTATAGGTTGCAGGTCTAGTAACATGATCATTTCCAATGGGAATGTAACCAAGAAACTAGTCCTTTATCCACCTACCCAACCACATGCAGACTTGGAGAAAACTGTATGGCCTACCCAGGATGAGGATGATCAATACTCATTACAAACACTAATGACTATTGAACGTATTCCTATGTTAGAAATCCAAGATGAAGATAAACTATTTTGCAAACATCATCCAGAACAATTATGGTAGGGACCTACAACAATATGACTGTATAACATGCTTGCAAGACCCTCTACATAACATAATCCATGCCAATACATTCGAGTTCATCTCTCAATTTTTTCATACCTTATTGTCACATAACTGCATTCCCAATATATCTCTTTACATTGCATTTGTTAAAACATCATCCTTGACTTTAGAGATTACACCAAGAAGGACATTAAATGTAACAGTCAAATGACTACTGTAAAACAATCGTCACTATTGAGTGTGCTATAAGCACACACAATTGCATTTGCATGGGATTACCATTATATGAAAGGGATAGACCCAAACCTATACATGCACCATATTTAAATAAATAATGGCTACAAACTGGTTAGGCCACCTCAAAGAAGAATGAACCCAACTGTCTACGACATAGTTAAGGAAGAATTACAAAAGTTATTGAATGCAAGGTTCATTTATCCAACCTCTAATAGTTAGTGGGTATATCCATTAGTAATTTTACCTAATAAGTGAGGGAAATGGAGAGTGTTTGTTGACTACCATGAGTTAAACTCAACAACTAGAAGAGACCACTTTCCCCTTCCATTCATTGATCAAGTGCTAGATTCATTAACAGTGAAGCAATACTTTTCCTTCTTGTATGGGTTCAATGGATATAACAAGATCAATATAGCCCCAAAAAACCAAGACAAGACAACATTTATATGCCCTTGGGTACATATTCTTACTCTTTCTTTCCATTTGGGCTATGCAATGCACTTGCCACCTTTCAAAGGGCAGTATTGAGCATTTTAAAGAGAGCAAATTTTCACAATCCATGAAGATTATTGCTAAGATTTTTTGGATTAGATTGGGTAAATATTTTCTTCCTTATTCTCTCTACTACATGTTGATGATGGATCACAAAGTGCGATCCGCAACATTGATGAAAAAATATTGACACAATCTAATCCAGAAACTCTTAGTAATAATTAAGCATATTCCCATATTTTGCTCATGATTCCATGGAGGTTTACATGGATGAATTTACAACTTATGGGAATACCTATGAGGAAGAAATTGCCACCTTGAAGAAGGTACTACAAAGATGTCAAGGTTATCATCTATCCCTAAGTTATGAGAAATTCGTCGTGATGATGACTGAGTGAGTAGTCTTGGGACATTTTGTGTCCAATAAGGGAATCCAAGTAGACCCAAATAAGATTGAGGTAATATCAACACTACATGCACCTCAAAAATAAAAGGATGTCAGAAGATTCCTTGGCCATGTTGGGTACTACAGGAGATTCATATAATATTTTAGTAAAATTGTAGCAACAATGTTTGTCTTATTGTCTAAAGATGTAGAGTATGAATGGACACCTGCTTATCAACATGCCCTTGAATCTCTTAAGGAAACACTTACCAAGACATGTATCTTGAGAGGACCAAACTATAATTTACCTTTTCATATCCACATAGATGTTTCTGATTTTGCAATTGGAGTTGTGTAAGGATAGAAAGAAGGAAACCTTGAGTATGTCATTTATTATATCAAAAAAAATATTCAAGGGACACAACTCAACTACACCATCACTAAAAAGGAGATGCTAGCAGTGGTATATACAATAAATAAATTTAGGCACTACATCACAAGGTATTGTGTATTCATACATACATACCATACAATAATCAAGTACTTGATGAATAAACCAGTAGTTGGAGGCACACTTGTGAGATGGTTGTTGCTACTTTAGGAATTTTATATTACTATTATAGACAAGCCAATGAAGGCCAATGTAGTAGCATACTTTCTCTCCAGACTACCAACTAAATCAAAAGAAGATGTTGTAGATGATTCATTTTCAGATGATAATTTATTTTCCCTTTATCTGCATAGACCTTAGTATGTAAATATATCCAATTATATAGTTGTAGGGAAAACACCACCACATCTCTCACCAAGGGAGAAGAGGCATTTAGTTTAGAATTTTTTTCCTTATTCTTGGGTAATTGGATATTTATTTTACATAGGGCTTGGTAATATAATGAGGAGATGCATCAAAGAAGATAAAGTCTATGAAATTATCAGAGCATGGCATGATGAACCTTGTGGAGAACATTTTGAAACAAAAAAGATAGCTCTTAAAATTTTGAATATTGGCTATTATTGGCCAATACTTCATAAAGATGAAGTCAAATACACAAGGGGTTGTGATAGATGTCAAAGAATGGGATAACCTACAAAAATAGATGAAATACCCTTGAAATCACAACTAGTAATAACACCATTTGATAAATGGGGGCTACATTTTATTGGTCCTATCTCTCCAACATACAACAATAAGGAATACATATTGGTTTGTATTGATTACCTTACAAAATGGGTGGAGGTAAAATACTTGCAATTTGAAAGGGATGGAAATATGGCCAAGTTTCTCTATGAAGATATCTTCAAAAGATATAGTGTTCCTAGGGAAATAGTCATAGATCATGGGCCACAATTTAACTCAAATTTGATCACCAAGTTAGTACAGGAATAACAGATCAGAAATAAGAAGTCTACAAATTATCAACCTCGAGTAAATGGTCAAGTGGAGGTCTCTAATGGGGAGATTGAAAACATTCTTACAAAAAGAGTGAAACTCCACAAGAAGGATTGGGCAACCAGGTTACCTGAAGAATTTTAGGCTTACATGACAACCTAGAAAACAACAAGCTTCACACCATATGAATTGGTGTATGGAAAAAAGATAGTACTCCCAATAAAATTGAATACAAAACTTTGAGTACAACACTAAAATTGGGCATGGATTTATCTATAGCACATAAGGAGAGGTTGTATAACCTCAATACCTTGGATGAAATATGCATGGAAGCAATACACCATACTAAGATCATCTAGAAGTAGAGGATGCATTGGCATGATCATTTTATTAAGATAAAAGAGTTTAATGTAGGTGATTGGGAACTAATTTATGATTCAAGGTACAAGGATTACAAGGGAAAATTGCAAACAAGATGGTTAGGTCCATATGAGATTTAAAAAGTTTTCCCCAATGGAGCAGTTCAGCTACAAATAATTGATGATGTACAATTTTCACTGTTAGTTAATGACCATAGGTTGAATCTCTATAAAAGGCCACTATAAAAGGATGACTTCCTTCTATCACTACAACATCAATTTGAACTAGAGATAAATAATTCATCATCAAAAACAAGTACTTCATCAATAGTATCAATAGATGACCTACACAACTTTCCTACTACTATTCCAGGTATAATTCTATAGCACATATCACATTCACACACATGCACATGTGACATTCGACAGTCTTCATTTTTTGAACTTTTAGCAAAAACAAACGGTACCTGTAACATCACGCCCCCAGGTACTTCAACAGGGACCTATTTCTATAGTAGCTCATAGCACTTACATATCCATCAATACATCTATGCCCGTAGCAATTGCATATCCACCATTCCATCCACACACATATAAACAAACATTTCAATTCATCACATGCAACTTATTTCTTCCATCACACAGCCATCAAATCAACTTTCTGCATCAACCATACCATACACTAAATTTCACTTCACCAATAGCATACTTTGTGCAACCTCTTTATTCATCACTCCAACTTCATTTTCACATGTTACACTCATGCTCCTTTACACTTCACACCATCACTTCATATCATTTCAAATCATGTTGCATGGCGATATTCAACAATTTTGCAAGAGTCATACTTTATTTCACACCATGTCTATAGGTACTCATCCTATTAACTATCATAATTATAATTAAAGATTACTAATTTTGTGAATATTTATTATTCATGCATGCATTTCAACTTCATGTATTAATTTCCATTACTTCTAATTTATTACTCCACCCATTCTATACCTCCTAAGTGAGGACACTTAACAACTTTAGTTGGGGGAGGGGTACTCAAAATCCATAGTCCTTAGTTTTTTTAGCTTTCTACCATTGTCGACATAGAAAAGAAATAGTGGAATTGGGTGATACAACAAAATAAAGTAGAGCACAAATAGTGAGAGTGAATGTAGCTGAGGCATTACAATGGGGGGTGACATAGTGAGAAGGGAACCAACAACCCATAATTTGTTGTTGCAAGATAGGCAATGTGTGCCTATCTTCCAACAAGCTGACTAGATGGACTACTTTTTGAGACACAAAATTCAATGAACTTATAACATAGTGATTTTCCAGCACCCTACAAAATTATGAGGCAATTTTTAGGGGTTTAAGAGTAGATGCATCAAAAGTTGTTATAGCTAAATTGTTAGGTCTTCCAAGTGATGCAGGAGCATCCAAGGTGAAATGGAAATCCTGTATCATCAAAAATATTGTTATTTTATTTTGCTCATTTTCAATAAGGCTTAGGGGTTAGGAGAATAAATATTTTGATTTGCAACTATGTAAATTCCCTTATGGTAAAATAGTAATTGTAATTTTGGTGGGAATTATGCACTGTTAAAAGTTGTAAGGATATAAATTGGGAACATTCCAACTTGGGCATCCACTTCGAGAAGAGGAAAAATTGGTTTTGTCTTTTTGTGGATTTGGCATGTAGTGCATGCATATTTGTAACTAACAGAGCTACAAAGAATCTTGCAAGTGGTTGCATGCAAAGTTGTGACCGACAAGGCTATAAGGAATCTATAAGAGGTATATAAGTTGTCATAACAACCCAAATTTGAATGGCAAAAATCTATGTGCCCATGTGAAGCTTTCTTGCATTGGATTCCTTTTCTATTTGTAGATTTTGTAACTTCCCAAGTTGGGCATGGTATTTTCAAGGTGGTTCTAGCAGGTTGTTTTGGAAACCATTTATGGTTTCATACTCACACATTCTCTATAAATTAATGCTTGCTCATTTGGAGAAGGGGCTTTTGAGAAGTTGAGTTTGTATATCCAGATGCTACTGAAATGATGCTAGATTATTGAAGACAAATTTGTTGCAGGTGTTGCATGCAGGATTGAAGAGGAGCCCATGAGCTTCATTTTGATGTAAAATATTTTCATATTTGAATCTAATAAAACTTACATATTTCTCTTCCATATTCAGTTCTTTATATGTATTTGCAGCCTTCTTACATAGTATATTTTGTGCGTTTGTGATCAGATTTGAAAGGGAGAGTCTCCTTTTCATTAGTGGTATCAGAGTGGGTTGTCTTGAGTCTGTAAATAGAGCACCAAAGAGAGGCAGTTTGCACAGGACCTATGAGTTTTGGGTGAACATTAAAATGCCTCCAAGAGTTTCACAATGTGGTATAGGTAGAGACAGAGGTGGTGGAGGAAGAGATCTCCTAGAGATGAACTTAGAGCCCTTAGAAGGAAAATTTAGACTTTGCAAAAAGAGATCCGTAGAAGAGAAGTGCATAGGGAAAGAGATGATAGTGATGATGAAACTGAAGAGGAATTGGAAGAGGAAGAACATGATCAATTAGATCTTGGAGAAATTAGATTGTTGATAGCTATATCACAAATTGGAAAGAAACCAAAAATGGAGGTTTCAACCTTTAGTGGAAGTTTGAATCCCAAAGAGTTGATAGATTGCATTAATGACATGGAGGAATTTTTTGAGTTTGGAGAGCCTCACAGAGTGAGGTTTGCAAAAAAAAGTTAAAGGGACATGCGAGCATTTGGTGGAAGGAAATGCAGCTTGAAAGAGGAGGAAGAGGAAAGGAAAATATATTCAAGTGGGATAGAATGGTGGAGAAGATGAAGAGACAATTCATTCCAATAGATTATGAGTTGGATTTGCTCAAAAAGATGCAAAGTTTGAGACAAGGAACAAGAACTGTGAAGTAGTACATGAAAGAATTCCATAAGATTCTAATTAGAACAAGACATTCTGAAGCAAACAAGGAGAAAGTATCTTGTTACATTAATGGGTTAAAGCCAAGCATACAAGAGGAGTTATCATTAGTGAGAATATACACCATTGAGGATGCATATCAGTTTACATTAAAAGTAGAAGAAAGATTGAATAGGAAATTTGAGAATAAGAAGAAAGGGAAGGGTAGAGCTTATGTGCAACAAAAAGAGGATGAACAATAGATTAGAGATATCAAGGATAGCAAGGATGAAAGAGGTGAAAGATTAAACAAGTTTCATGAGGAAAATTTCAAAGGAAGAGGAAGATTGGGTAGAGGATTTGGAATAGGAGGCTTCCAAGGAACCTGTTACCAATGTGGAGAAGAGGGACATAGAGCATATGACTACCCACACAATCAAGAAAGGACCAATAGAAGATCTAAAAACCAAGCTAGAGCAGCAAATATGAATGAAGAAGATGCAATGTCAACACACTCTGAAGAAGCCGAAAGAGTAGAAGCTTTGATGACTAGGTGAGCCCTATTGAATGAAGACAATGAACCAATGCAAAGGAAGAGTTTGTTTAGAATAAGATGCAAATGTGAAGACAAATTATGTAGTGTGATTATTTATGGTGGTAGTAATGACAATATTTTTTTGAAGAAATGGTGAACAAGTTACAGTTGGAAAGGATAAGACACGTACATCCATATAGAATTGCTTGGTTGTAGGATGACCGTAAGGTTTTGGTGAATGAACAATGCTTGGTAAGATTTAAGATTGGTGATTATTATGATGAAATTTGGTGTGATTTTATGTCTATTGATGTCTTTCACTTTTTATTGGGAAGACCTTGGCAATTTGATAGGAAAGTAGTGCATGATGGGTATGCCAATACCTACTCCCTGATGAAGGATGGAGTCAAGCACAAGTTGAAACATTTGAATAAAGAAGAAGGAAAGGTATGTAATGAAATTGGAAAATTCTTGGTTAATGGAGTTATAAAATTAGTTAAAGAGGATGAGGATGAAGATCATGATTTTTTAATGCAAGTTGCAACAATGTTGATTGCATTCAGAAGGGGTAGAGTGAAAGTTTCGGTGGAGAAAGAAGAGGTAAAATCTGATTTTTATGAAAACATTGTTGCTGATTTATGTGAGCATGATGAGATTTGTGTAGAAGAAGATATTGAAGCAATGAGTACATTGGTGAATCAAGGCACTACATTTGTAAGTAAGGAAGAAGGTGAGAAGGTGAAATTTTATTTGTTTGGTGAGATGCCCTTTGCACAAGTTGATGATTTCTCACTTGATAAAGAGATTTGTATGGATGACAATTTATTGCAGGGTGGAAGAGAAGAATATTTTGATTGTGTTATTGACATTGAAATGGATATAGAGGAGAGAGATGGAAAGGATGAGTATTTTGATTGTGTTACTAACATTGAATTTGCAGCTAAAAATTACTTTTCAGGAGATATAAGAAAGGAGGAACACATGGAAAAAATAGAGATTGAAAATGAACTGGTTGTTGCAACAATAATAGGGGGAGAGGTAATGCATGAGTTTCCTTATTTTACTGAAGAAGAGAAAATTGATGATTATGATTTTCCAACATTTCATAGTGCAAATTGGTGGGAATTGGAATTTGTGAAAAGAGGAAGGAAGAGAGGAAGAATGAAGGATGGAAGGGACATCAAATTGCAGAGGCGAGTCTGGAAAGATGTTTAGAAAGATAAGGTAGATAGATGGGTCCAAGATAAGCACAAGATCTACAAATTTTTATGAGTTCAACTCATGAAACATTTCAAATTACCATGGGTGTCTGATGCAGGAGCAGCCAAGGTGAAATGACAATCCTATATCATCAAAAATATTGTTATTTTATTTTTCTCATTTTCAATAAGGCTTAGGGGTAGGAGAATAAATATTTTGATTTGCAACTATGTAAATTTCCTTATGGTAAAATAATAATTGTAATTTTGGTGGGAATTATGTACCATCAAAAGTTGTAAGGGAATAAATTAGGAATATTTCAACTTGGGCATCCACTTCTAGAAGAGGACAAACTGGTTTTGTCTTTTTGTGGATTTGGCATGTAGTGCATGCATATTTGTAACCGAAGAGCTGTACATAATCGTGCAAGTGGTTGCATGAAAAGTTGTAACTGATAAGGCTGTAAGGAATCTGTAAGATGTATGTAAGTTGTCATAACAACCCAAATTTGATTGGACAAAATCTAGGTGCCCATGTGAAGGCTTGCATGCATTAGATTCCTTTTCTATTTTTTGGTTTTGTAACTCCCCAAGTTAGGCGTGGTATTTTCAAGGTGGTTCTAGTAGGTTGTTTTGGAAACCATTTATGGTTATATACTCACACATTCTCTATAAATTGATGCTTTCTCATTTGGCAAAGGGGCTTTGGAGAAGTTGAGTTTGCATACCCAGATGCTACTGAAATGATGCTAAATTGTTAAAGACAAATTTATTGTAGGTGTTGCATGTAGGATTGAAGAGGATCCCATGAGCTTCATTTTGATGTAAAATTTTCATATTTGAATGTAATAAAAGTTACAAATTTCTCTTCCATATTCAATTCTTTATATGTATTTGCAACCTTCTTGCATAGTATATTTTTTGTGTTTTTGATCAGATTTGAAAGGGAGAGTCTCCCTTTTCATCACCAAGGGTGGGAGAAGAGTTTCCAATAAGGGCAAATGCAATCACAGCTAGGAATGAATTTTCCTTGCCAAGGGTAAATTTAGACTCTTCCTCACAAGGTACAAGATGCTTTTCTTTGCCCTGGCTTTGGGACTCTATAGCTTCTCATTTTATTAGATAGTTAACATGTGATGGAAGACAAACACTATTATACACAATGCATTTTAAATTGCTTAGTCATTTATGCCATCAAAGGCATGTGTGAATGTTCTAAATTTTTTGTACAATTTGTTGAAAATAATATTGTCAAAGTAGAAAAGGAAAAGAAATCATCCAACATTATCACATTTATGTTCAATTACTTTACTAGTTAAGAGAAGTCTTAGGGTTCACTTTCCCAATGTGCTTTGGGAAATTTCTTTGAATTGTAAAAATATCAATGACATCAATCCAATGCATAATAAAGAGGAAAGGGGTCAGGAACATGAAGTAGAAGAACCCCCTATGAATAAAAATGAGGGAGAAATACCCTCTGGTTCCCTTGCTCCAACACCTACCCGCAACACAAAGGAACCAAAAGAGAAAGGACTACAAGAGACTCAACCAACAACCTTTGTTGAGAAGCTCACAACTAAAGAAGGTCCAAAAACGCCATATTCCATGAAGGGCCCACCAAAAGAAAAGAAAAGGAAGAGTGTGGCCTCTACCTCTACACCTGCAAAGGGGTAGAAGAGGCCCACACAATCAAGGAGGCAATCACATTTCCCGAGGAAGAAGGGGCCCATGAAAGGAACAAATAAAAAGTAAAAATAAGATGGTGTAATGATTGAAACAGACATAGATTTAGAGGGAAATTTCCTTGGTAATGATGTAAGAACACCCATTTTACAACCCTTATATTTTACTAGTACTTTTTACTCAGATTCAAAAGGCATTTTTGTTGCTAAAAATAAAAGAAGATCTCTAAAGAGTCCTGCTTCAGAAGGGTTTATGTGTTCAGAGGAGGGAGGAGAAGAGAATCTTTTGGAGAAAGAAAAAGAATTCTTTTTGGAAGGAAGAAACACCAATAAAGAATTACAAGAATCTTTGCAAAAGATTAAACAGTTGGAAGACCAATTGAAATCATATCAACAAAAGGATAGTGAGAGGGATGTAAGGATTAGGGAGTTGGAAGGAAAACTCCAAACATTTAAGCAAGGATCAAACTAGAAGCTTTGGCACAACTTGACATTATTGAAATGAGTGCAAAATATCAAATCACTAAAAGCTCAACAAGCTATGTGAAGAACTCCACTGATCCTACAGTTGTGTCCTTGGGCATTGAATTGTGGAAGAAAACACAGGATTTTTCCCAAAAAGAAAAATATTGGGAAAAGGATAAGAAATAAATGATATCTACACATGTTAGGGCACTTGACAAGCAAGAAAAAAAGGTGAAAAGAATAAAGGTGAAAATTGAGGAACTGACAGACAAGACAGTTCAACTAATGAGGTGTAGGCCTCCTACTAGGGTATATACCCTATTTTTGCAAGAAAAGTTTTTATGTTTTTAGTTCAATCAGATAATTTGTGATCTACCTATTGCAATAAATAGGATTTTTTTTTTCTTAGATACTTTCTAGAAGTCTACACCAAAATTCAAGACCAATTGTGTGAATTTTAAATGCATAATTTTGTTCTGTCAAATGAAACTGCATGGAACCCACTAATATTTATGGGAGATCTTCAGGTTAGGGCCCTAGCTTCCTATGTTAGAAATGAGCATCAAAGGGACAACTAATGTAGGAATATCAATAAAGGGAGAAATATATCCCTCTATAGTTAAGAGGAGTTAGTAGACCCAAGTGAAACTTAGTAGACCAATGGTTGGATCTCCTAGAACACAATGGAGTTGTAACAAAAATTATGGATCGTAGAGAAAAGGACTATAAGAGAATGAAGGGAATAGAAGTAGGTACTATCACATAAGCTTTTAACTCTATCCAAGTCAGATGGAATGAGATTAGTCTAGAATTGAAGAAGGAACCCCACTCTGTTTATAATTATGCAACAATGATTTGTAGGTCACACAAGTATATTTCAATTACCCTCAAGAATGGATTTTCTTGGTTCCCACTCACCTTCCATCCTCTTATCCTCTTGGTCCCCATACCACACTAGATGGAGAGGAAATAAGAGGAAGATGCAACAACAAAAAATAAAAGATTGACAAAGATTACAGAACAAGGTTGTTATTTGAAGTAGGGTAAAGGAGTGACTATTGTGGTGGATTTTAGAGAAATGGCTTTAGAGTACAACCTTCAGCCTTAAAGTTGCTTGAGGATAAGAAATAACTTTAGTTGGGGGAAATGATGGGCTCAAACATTGGCTAGTTTTCCTTTTACTCTTTTACACTTTTATAATCTCTTCTACTAAGTTTGAACACATTCCCAAGACCTTTTTATACCTTCTATATACTTTAAAGTAGACTTAAGTATGTGGAAATGGAAATATGCTATGTTGATATATGTATGTATGAATGCATGAATGTCTAAGAAATTTAGTATGATTATATGTTTAATTTATTATTGTTAATAATGTGGATTCCTTAGGAATGAGACTAACACTTGCAGCAAGAAGGACTATTAACCTGCAACAACAGGTTTCTCAGCTCACAACATAAGGATTGCAGATTGTTGTGAAGAAGTCAAAATAGTCAAGGTGAGACATTTTCAGAGGGAATGAAGGTGATCATTTATTGATCATTCACGAGTCACCACATAACAAATTTTCTCACCAAATAAAACAACTGGGAGGAGAAGAAGTCTATTTGCAGTAGGACTAATTTATGATAGGGCTATTATGAGGAACACATTTCTGTTGAGAAACAGTTAAACTATTGGGAATATAATCCTAGTTTGATTTCTTTACTCCTGCTTTACATAGTTTTTTTTTTTTCAAACTAATTCCTCTTCCTATCTTTGAGGAAGAGTTGACAAATGTTTCATATGTTTGTTGTCAGTCCAAAAATAATAAAACTCCTCACAGACCCTATATAGAAGGATCTTTTGTCAAGGAGGAAATCTAGTTGACATTTGCTAGTTCATTGTTTATCTATTTTTACCATTATTACTTATTAGTTACAATAATATTATGTGTGTTATTGAATAGAATATATTCAACAAATTCCTGTTGGATTTTATGTAGGAGTTCAATGTTAGAATGCAAAAAAGGAAATTGGTTTGATGTCATGATTTTTTGAATAAGTAAGTGAGTGCTTGAAAACTTCTATGGAATAAAAAAATCAAGCAAGGGCCACTTGAGGTACTACTTATCGATTTCAGTTTCTGTTATTAGAATAGATAATGCATTGTTAAATTCAAGTGATAGTCTTCAGCTATATGTTTGTAAATGCACATGTTGTAATTTATGAATTTAATTTTGTAGCTTAATGTTTGGTTTCATAATCCAAAGGAATTAGTTAGGATTAGGACACTGCAGTTAACAATTGATAGTTACGGTCTTAAGCATTAGGTACCTATAGCATAAGGTAACAATTTATATTCATTTCCCCTATTTTTTGAATTAGCAATTTACTTCATTTTCCAACTTTTATTGTCTTTTTTACATGTGTATGTGCCTATATTGCATTGATGTAGGATGTGTTTAGAATCCACGAATGCATATATTTTTCTAGCAATATCTAAACTTTATGACTCCCTGGTTGATAATTAAATGTAGTCCTCTTGCGAAAGATGAAGTATTCAGTAAGGGATTCTTAGGTCCTCTGAGCTATGTGTCTAACTAGTAGCACCAAGCTAATTAGACATTAGAGAGGCCCCATAATTTCATAGATGAAATTGAGATTATTAGGAAGAAGAATTCAAAGTACAAGCTACTATTTCAAGAAGATTGTGAATCAAAGGCCAAAATATAAGAAGAATCTAAAAAGGTGATCATTGATTTGAAAGATCAAATAAAAGAATTTGAGAAAATGATCATCAATTTGAAAATTCAAATTGAAGAAGAGAAAAGAATTCAAGAAGAGGTACAAATCTAATTGAAAGCAAAGGAAGAAAATTGTGAAAGGTTAGAGTGTGAAATTAATTTTGTGAGGAAAGAATCAGAGAAGGCAACCACCAAGTTAAACACAAGCCTCGAGTTTGAAAAGGGAAATACTAGATGACATCATTAATGGGAAAAGGTCACCGTAAAAAAAGCATGACCTGGATATAAAGAAAATCAAACATTCGAGGAAGATTCCAAAGTGACTCCTAAGAAGAAAAATGAGGGAAAGTCAAAAGGCCTTGAAGATACTTTCAAAATCCCTATCAGAAATGAAGGTAGCAAGAAGACAAAGACTCCTAAAGTCAACAAGGATAATTTCAAGAAGTCCTTTCCTTCGAGGCAAGCACATATATACAGGTTCACAAGTACCTTTTATGGCTATTGCTACTCATGTAATCATTTTGGACATAATGCAAGAGAGTGTAGAACACATGCAAGATATAGTAATGAATGGAACATAAATAGAAATCATTATGGGTAGAAAATTAGAAACTATAATTCATATGTTCCTTTAG
This sequence comes from Sequoia sempervirens, assembly GCA_007258455.2. NCBI lineage: Eukaryota > Viridiplantae > Streptophyta > Pinopsida > Cupressales > Cupressaceae > Sequoia > Sequoia sempervirens. The sequence continues at coordinate 252,053,366 of VDFB02047230.1, read as the reverse complement.
TAAACTATAGTGTTGTATGCTACGAATGCAATAAATATGGACAAATTGTACAATATTGTAGAAGTGGTTTTCTGAAACCACCTAGATAGCAAAAGATGGAGGATTCCATGACCAAACAAAAAGGAAAGTCTATAAAATTTGGATAAGGAAACAAGAACAAGATAATGAGAAGGAAAATTCTATGATTGTGCAAAATGCACTTCATGCACAAGTGGTACAACTAAGTTCATAAGGGGAAGCACAAGTTTAGGAGGATCTAAGTATGGAATTGCCTCGTGGAGAAGATTACTCAAAAGATGAGGAGTACAATAAAAACTTGAAGACAAGAATCAACTTGTCCAATAGATTGGTATCAAGGAAAGTAATGAATTGGCATCTACAAAATTATGGGAAATGTTCAAAATCCTAGATGATGAAATATTGCATACCTTTAACCCATACACATAAAGATGGCATTACAAGTGTCTCCATGGGATTGAAGATTAGAGAGAATAAAGAGTTAAAGTATCATTAAATCCATTATAACACTAGAGAAGAGTATATTTCCTTGAAGATAATAAAAGAGGAAAGATTCAATGTGAATAGCATTTATTTTAAAAAGATAGATTAATTATAATCTATAGAAGTTATTAAAAAGGGAGAATCAATAATTGTAAAGAGGTTTACCTTTTGAGAGAAGAATAATGAGAAGAAGGAAGAATCTGCACTTGTGTAAAATGCACCTCATGCAAAAATTTGAAGAGAAGCATGAATTCAGGGGGAGTTAATCAATACAATAATTTTTAAAGGTTCATGGAGAAAATAATTCAAAGATAGATCAATTGTTTCACATTCCTTATGAAATTTATGAGCATACCATTTTAGAAAAGGAAGACTATTAGAGAAAGAGAAGTTATGATTAGAGAGAAGAATGGGAATGCTATTGTAGAAGTAGTGAAAGAATTTTGTTTGATTATACCATGAAAACAAGAAAAGCTTGAATCATATGGTAGTAGCAAACTACATATTAGAAAGTTACCATATGAAGGATAATTAATGTTAAAGATGACAAAGAGTATGCTCGTATATTTGTATTTGACAATTTTTCTAGAACATGTGTTGGAAAAAGCAAAAGAAAGTGATGGTGAAAAGTTGGATGGTTGTGTTGATACTTATGTTTAATGAGTTCTTATTGATGTAATAATGACATGGAAGATATGGATGGAAGTCCCTTTACCATTGATGTAAAAATGGGGAAAGTTATTGTAAGAGGGAGAGTTAAAGCAAGGGAGAGTTATAGGAAAAGGAAAATGATGCTATTGATGTCAAGAAGAAAAATCTCAGAAGGGGGTCTTCAAATAAGACCTAAGCATGAAGAGGAGAAAATTACCTCAAAACACAATGGAGTTAAGTTTTCAAGTGAGCAATCCAATTCTATTTTGAACAATATTAAATAAGAGAAGTTCTCATGCAAGAGGATAGTAAAAAGAGAAAAACAACAATCATCTAGTCATGAAAATAAAAAATATTATGAAAGAGAAAGAAGAAGAGAAGTCTATCACAAAGATAGAAGAAGAATGATATCCATTTAGTAGCCATAGATAGAGAAGAAAAAGTTGAAGATGTGTAGAGAATAATGAGATAGCTAAAACAAACTCTTGATTTGTTAAATTTAAGAAGATGATTGAAATCTGCCACCCAAACAATATAGAAGTGAAGGATAAAGTATTAGAGAAAGAGGGAGCATAAGAGAATATTTGAAAAGGGAAGAAGTTAAGTGAGTATTGTCTACAATAGGAATAGATGTTTTCATGATCCATTTGTAAAGAGAAAGTATTTCAGAAAGAGGGAGCTTTACAGATAGGGGGAGCATCACAGAAATGAGAAAGAATCACCTCATGAAGGAAAAATGTATGTTACTTACCTTTTCCATTGATGTCAAAGGGGGAGAGATAGAGTAAGGGGGAGCAATGCAAAAGGAAATAATTATGTTTGTGTTGCCATCAATGAAAAAGGAGGATATTGTTGGAAATATTGTCATTGATGTAAAAGTAAAAATGTGCCTCCTATAGAGGAAAAATGTTAGTGGCAAAGATACATCTACATATGGCTAAATTATTCATTATAATGCTATACAAATTCATATGTATGAGAGCACTACATTAGTGAAGAATATTTATTATCCAAAGTTGACTTCTTGTTGATATTTACAAAATGAAGATATATAACATATAGAAGGAAATATGATCATGAAAAATATGAATTTATAATCATTATTCAAGCTAGAAATCTTAGGTTAATGAGAAACTACAACGATCATATTATGAATGAGAAGTGATTAAGAAGATAAAGAATAACAATGGCAATGTTTTGTTATTGAAGACAAAATTGAATATGATAAACTATAATTGAATACATTTATAGCACATAAGAAAAAATAGCATATAGGAAAAAAAATTGAATAAGAAAAAAATTAAATAGGAAAATATTTGTCTTATATGCAAAGAAAAGGTAGCGATCATAATGTTTGTTTAAGTAGCAACAATTAATTAAAGATGGGTAGAAATTAATAAATGAAGAGGCGGTGATTGGTATCATTAAAAGAAATAGTTAATATAAATGAAAGGAAAAACAATGATCCATATTAGTAAAAGGAAAGACAAAAATTAATAAATTTTGTTATTAAAAGGTGCAATTAAAGGTTGTAAAATTGAGAAGATGTATCCCTCCATAAAGTTACCTATCACCTAAAGATGTAAAAGAAGTTTGAGCAATGTGGATAAGGGGGTGAGTAAGACATAAAAAGATAAAAGAAGAAGTGTGTAGAAAGAAAGGGATATATCAACTAGACACATAAATATTTGAATATGAATATATTGAAGAGAAGTTAATGCAGATATAGAAGGGAAGTTCATGCAAATATTGAAGGGGTATATGTAGATTTAAGAAGGAAGATATATGAGAACAATTGCATTGAATTTGTGAAAAATATATCATCGTCAAGAAGATTATTTGCGAACTTATAAGGAGACCATGATAAAATTATTTGTAAACTTATAAGGAGATTGCAAGAAGATTATTTGCAAATTATATGAGGAGATTGTGAGAAGTTTCATGGAAGACTTATAATAAGTTTTATGAGAAAATTGTGGAAGATTTCATGAGAAGATTATGGAAGATTTCATGAGTAGATTGTGGAAGACTTTGTGAGCAGATTTGTAGAGAATGAATAAGAAAATATAGAACATACTTTGTGAGGAAGATTGAAGCAAACAAGATATATATATATATATATATATATATATATATATATATATATATATATATATATATATATATATATATATATATATATGAAGATCATAGAGAAGAAGCAAATAGAAGTGGATAAACAAACATATATAAGAAATATATCGAGATCATTTAGGGAAGAAAATGTAAAGCAATGAATATGAGATTTATGTGAGAAATATATGAAAGAGATTTAAATGATCATCCATTGAAAATTAATGTAAATGGAAATAACATATTAGAATGATATGGCTATGGGTGGTCAGGTGCACAAGTTCCATCTAAAGTTAGTTTCATCCTCAATGTTTTTGATATTAGGGAAAAGCAGATTTTGAAGGGATCTGTAACCCTTTACAACAAGAAAAGCCAGGCTGCAGAAAGGACAGCCTGCAGCCAACAAAAAAGCCAGCACCCAAACAAAACCCATCAAGATTTACAATTAGCACTTTTCTTGTGGGAGTGAAGAGTCATGTCGAAAGAAGGCCGTGAAGATTTATCTTTTTTACCCTTGACAGTAATCCATCCTTCTTCCACCTGCGTAGCCATACTATGCCACACCTTCTTAATATTTTCATGATGATGAAAGCCATCAACCTTACACTTGGGGTTGTCCTCATGACTACTTTGTAAAGATAGAGACTTATCAGAAAAGCTGCCGGGATGAACAACCAAGGCGCTTTCACCCGGAGAGGTAGCCAATCCTCAATGTTACAATCATAAAATTCTAGGAGTATCATCTAATAAAAATCCTCAATGAGGAGTTTCATCCTCAATGTTACAATCATAAAATTCTAGGAGTATCATCTAATAAAAATCCTCAATGAGGAGTTTCATCCTCAATGTTACAATCATAAAATTCTAGGAGTATCATCTAATAAAAATCCTAAATAAGCATTAACAACTACTTGCTAATGCCAAATTATAATATATGTAGAATTAAACTAATAGGTACATATTCAATTACTAGACCATTTTTAACGTAAATAGAGATTCAATGTAATAAAGATAAGTGTGTACTTACCATATTATAGATCAATATAAATAGTAAAGGAGGAGATATATTACTTTCCATGAATAATGTTAACTATGATCATAATGGTCAAATCTATGTTTTTGGATTTATATGTAAAGATACACAATCAAACCAATTAATGTCAAATCATAAATAATGAGTCTGACCATGGTCATGTGGTGCAAAATTCCTACAGGGCTACAATAATCAAAAGCATTAAATATTAGTTCAATATTCTATATATGTCCCCTCCAAGTGGTTTTTCATAAATTATGTAGGTGATTAAACATGAGTGGATAATAAATGAATGGTGAAAATATAACATTATAAGATAAATAATCATGGAACAAGATGAAATAAGAGGTCAATAATCACATTTCATAAAGAACATCATGTGCACAAAATAAATAAATTAATAGAAAATATATTCATGTGATTTTATGTACTAAAGGGAAATGAGATATCATCAATATTGCACCAATGGTTCACTTGGATAATGAAAAATCCATCATATCCCAATTTATATATAAGGACATGTAAAAATAGATAAATATAATATAAAAGATAATCATGTAAGTAAAAGAACAAGTAGATTTAAAACTCAATAATATTTAAGGTTTAAGGTTTAAGGGTTTAGGAGTATGGTATATAGGAAACTCTCACAAGTCTCTAATTTACTATAATTTATTTTGAACATTAGAAATTTAATACTTAATTATTATTTAATTATGTACATACAAGACATTCTAAATTCCTAATTTATGTGTGTACATATGAATTTTAATTTATTCAGAGAGAATTTGGCCAAGAAATAGTCATACACATATAAATTTAGCTTAATAATATTTAAAGAACATAGGGTTTAGGGTTTAGGGTTTAAGACTTAAGCTTTAGGACTAGGGATGTTTTGAGGATAGTCAAATTACACATTCCTCTAGGATGTTTCGAGGATGGGAGAAATGAGATATATATATCTAATCTATCTTTCATCATATTTTTTGGACATAATTATCTAGTGTTTAGACTAGGCATATAAAGATCTCACAAGGGGGATATCCATTGGGGGAGGGTCCTCGATAGGACCTAGGGTCTATCATAGATGCACTTGGTGAGTAAGGTACAAAAATATAGTAGAAAATAATTTGATTAGTTAATTTAGTGGGAGAGAATTTGGCCAAAACATCTAATCATAGATTTAGCTCAATAATATTTAGGGTTTAGGATTTAGGGCTTCTAGGGTAAATGGGGTTTAGGGTTTAGTTAAGTAGTAGGGAAATAATGGTTTTAGTATAGAGGACATAGGAATGATAATGGGATCAACAACAAAAATAAAGGAACATATTTAAAACATGCTTGAATTGAAAAATTCACTTCAATTGAAAACAATTTGATCTTATTGATCCTAATCTTATCTAGAAGATGATTTAATTGAAAAAAAACATAATTTATATAAAATATACATACCTTCTCTTTGAGCATAATATCTTTACATCCTTTCTTCAAACATTTTGTGTGCCCTTTCTACTGAATGATATTGTGTAGCCTTATTTTGCCTTGTCCTTTTGTTTTCCATCTTCTTTGTAAAATATGATCTCGATAATTCATTTACTAATTCCACGCTCCAAATGTAAAACACTTACAAAAAATACCAAAAAGAAAAAAATAAATTATTTTTTGATATTAAAAACAAAATAATGACCTTGTATATATACAATATTCGAATAAATGTATAATTACAAAAGGTTAGCTAAAATTACCCTTCATTTGAAGGTCGGGTGCTAATTTTTTTAAAATATTATTTTATTCAATAACCTTCATTCGAAGGTCCTTTAATAATACTATTTTTTCTAGTTGAAACAAATTTCATTGGAAGGAGCCTTTGATTGAAGGTACCTTCAAATGAAGGTAACATCTTTGTTTTAAGGGCCTTAGCAAGACACTTTGGGTGTTTGCTTCAAAATTTCCTTAGAAACTCCAATTTCAAACCTCAAATTGGACCTTCAAATGTAATTAACTTAAGATAATTTGCAAGATCATAGTCCTTGAAATAAGCTTTCCAACAAGTATAATATTAATATATTTTCATTTTATTATGTATTCAATTTTTATTTTTTACTAAACATAGGTTTTTCACCAAACATCAAGTTCTTCATTCTTCATAGATGAAAAAATAGTTAAATATGAAAAAAAATCCAAAAAATATATGTGCACTAGGTATTGATGTCCTTGTTTCACAATTTTTTTTTTTGAATTTTGATTATAGATAACAAGCTATGCTTGATGACATACACCTATGTCCAAATTATAATTACCCTGACTTCAAAAATTAATTAAAAAATTTAACAAAAAAATATGAAAAAATATCCATGCACTAGATATTGATGTTACAAATCTATATCTTAAAAATTAGAATTTTGCCCTTTCTAGAAAAAAAAGTTATGTTGGATGGCATAAACATTGCTTTCTAAAAATGGAACATGTCATCTTCAAATTCTTAACGGTTTAGCTATTATAGGTCTCAGAAAGTGAAGATTCAATTAAAAATGATATCAATGTCCATCTTGGCCAAAAAGTGGGACACATTATTGTGGGATTACCCTATGCCAATGAATACATTTCATGTGTTGTTAGAAAGACCTTAGAAATTTGATAGGGAGGCTATCTATGATGGTGGGATAAATTTATACTATTGTGAAAGGTGGACGCAAATATTTTTTTATCTCATTAAAAGAGAAATAGAAGTAAATGACAATAGTCTTGTAGTTTGCTTCATACAATAAAAAAACAAGTCATAAAGGTGACAAGAGAGGTTGATAAAAACTTGGCGAAGGTTACCATGAAGGAAACTATAGCTGGGAATAGAGGAGGTAGTACTAATTTTGTGCAATAACAACATAAAGAAACAAAGAAAAAAGGAAGATAAAAAGTAATCACCAAGGAAGTGTAGATTTAGAAAGGAAAACTCATAAATCATAGTTGGGGTATTTAATATTTTCTCATGAAATCCAATGATCAAATTTATAGAGCATGACAAGTGGTGGTAGCCTGCATATGAATATAGAGGGACATAAAGGACAAGAAATACCTCCTTGGATATTTTAAAAATCAAACCCAAGATATATCACAAACAACACCTTAAGGTAGAAAGCCACAAATTTAGAGAAAAGGGCTAAATAGTAAAGAGACAATTCTTTAATTTGCTTAGTGACTCTCCCTAATAATCATGACAACTATAATTTAGAGAATATATCATCTTGTAATGGTGAAAATTGCATATCTATACCATTTTCCTTATGTTTTGTGCCCAATTCTATTAGAGTGTCCTTAATACAATGACATTATCCTATTTAGATCCCATCATCACTCATCTCCAAAGATTGGTCTTGATTCTTAGATCTCCCATTCATTAGCTTGGATTAGATCCATGAGTGTAGAATTGGCTCGTATCATATTTGTGGTCATAGATTGGAACCCTTAACTTTGAAATTTAAATTTGAATTAAACCTTGTTGACTCCCTTCACTAGCCATTGTGAGCTAACCTAGTGCACATTTGTGTGCTATATTGTATTTAAAAACATCCACTTAATCATTTTGAAAGGGCCTAAGAACAATTGAGCCGCATTGTCATGAACATTCACAGTAGATTCATAGCAACATTATTGCATTACAACAACATACATCATGCTAGTTCTATTGAATGCTTGTTTGCTATCCTCAATTATTGTTCTAAAGCCATTAAGTTAGTCATCCTAGGGGTTTGATTGAGAAAAAAACATGATCCTTAAAATTCAATAGGTTTTTTGAAGACATTTTTAAACATCATCTATTCTTACTAAGATTCAAACATCATAAGATCAAAATGAATAGATCCAAACAATTAAAATTTCTTCTTGTTCATTCCTACAAATATAGGTTCAAGTTTACATGCTAGTTCGCTTTTGCATGCAAGAAGATTAAGTATGAAGAAATGATTTTGAACTAGAGTAGTGCATAATCAATTTGCATATTCTAAGAGATTTGTTTGATTAGATTCTAATATTGTAACTATGATAAATGGATTTTTGACATATTAACATAATTTTCCCTCTTCAAAATCTTATAAAATATCACTTTTAAATTCTTTTAATTTCTATTTAATTTAACATTTATTATTTTTAATCCTAACTCATTTATTTAATCTACTTATTACGTCGAAAGGCGTTCCACTATAATGGCATTCTGTCGTGAATTTTCGTATACATAAAAACGTCCATCGGAAAAGTAAAGCCGGTCAGCTGAGTTGTCGCCGTAGAATTTCTGAGCAGGATTGTAATCTACAGAGAGTATGACGAAAACCCAAAGCAAAAAGGCGGTTTCGCATATTATTCTTTAGTCTCTGTTTCAGGCAGTTGCTCTGAAATTTAAAACTAAATGGCCAAACAGGGAGAGAGACATTCTCCAACTAGAATCGATAGGGTCTTTGTATTTTGAAATCCCAAAGGTCACAAGTCACTCTACCCAGACCTAAGTAGCCCTTGTCAATCTCACGATAAGCTCTCTTCTTTGGTTTCTCTCTATCCCCAAGTGCACATGGACGACATCATAGAAAAACCCTCTTCTTCTGTTTCTCTCTATCCCCAGGTGCATAACCCGACTTGGCCGATCAAGACAAGCAAGCAATTCTTTCAAAAGAACTTAACTTCTTTCCCTATGTTTTCATCTACACAACTCTAATCCCATCGCAATGCAGGAAGATGGTTGAGGCAGCGCTCAAAGAAAAACAGGGGCATGGAGATGAAGGTTGTCGCTGGCAGATCGCCCCTCTTTCCACCCTGCATGCCAAGGCACTCACCGACGGTTTTCAGGTGGTGTACCGGGCGATCGATTCTGCCGCTGAATCGCGATTACTGTGATTGTGCAATGCTTCAGAAGACTACAAGATTGAGTGTAATGGAAAGGAGCAAATTGTAATGAGAATTCCAGGAGCTGTTGTCCATTTGATAGATAAACAGGAGACTGTGGAATTGGCGAGTGAGGAGTTCATGCTGGTGAGATTAGTTCAGGGGGACAATGCCATTGCAAGGGTTGCGAGGGTGGAGGATCAAATCCAGTGGCCCTTAGCCAAAGACGAAGCCGCTGTTAGAGTTGATTACTGCCATTATTTATTTTCCCTTCGCCTGCCCCAAGAGGCATATGATAGCAATGATGACCCTGAAATGATGGAGAATATTCTCAACTATGGCTGAACATTTGCAGGCGAAGGCCGGGAGCATGCTCTGCAAGAGCTGGACAAGCACCTGGAGCAATACAACCTTTTTTCAGTGCAGAATGTTTCTGAAAGAGGGTTTTTGGAGATATTGGAAGTGGAAGTGGAAGTGTCAGTGGCAGTGAAAGTGGTGCTACTGAGGCGAGAGTAAAAAGGGAAAAATCTGCAGCTTATTGGATAACGTTGGCACCTAATGTGGAGGATTATAGTGGACTTTTGCCTCTGGGTATTGCCGCAGCTTCAAGGCAGATTGTCGCGGGGATTTTGTGGTGCGGAGATGTCACTGTTGATCAACTAAAATGGGGACATGAATATCTGTAGAAGAGGCTTCAACCCAATCAAAACCCTACTGATAAATTTCAAAACATACTTTGATAAATCCGAGGCAAAATAATAAGATCATACTTGGTTTGTACAAGCATATTTATATTACATACCTTGTTCACCTTCTAAGGCATCACTTTGAGTATTCCAATCCAAGGGTAAGTCATAGATCCCCCATTATTGTCTGTGGTAATTGGAAAGAAACTATTGGTTATAAAGGGAGTCCATTTGCAAGTAATATTCATTGATTAGGTAATGCTGCCACAACTTTTGGACTGTATGCAACCACACCAATGATATAGCTATGGCCTCTATGACATGGTTCACTATTTGAGTGTCATACTATGATACCTTGCAATCCACACCTATGCATAGTTGAACAAGAGAATTTGAGTGATTAAGCATAGAGATCAACAAATGACGAGTCATCCATGTCAAAGGGGCGAGAGATAATAGTAATAAGTGAAATTTGTTACAAGGTGAAATAGGAAGGTGGGTAAAAGTTCCTATGAACAGCAGGAACTCTTACTATTCCAAGTCTGTTTATACTATTGCGATATGAATTTTTCTTGTAAAGGCATATGACTAAATACTAAGGGCATGTGTTCCCATATGAGAGTAATTCTACCTAACATTGTCAATTCCAAGTCTGTTTATACTATTGTGATTTGAATTTTTCTTGTAAAGGCACGTGACCAAATACCAAGGGCATGTGTTTCCATATGACAATAATTAATGTTGATGGAGGAAGCTTAAAGAAATTAAGGCTCAATGACGATGGAGCGGGGTTGAAGAAATTACAACCAAAAGATTAGGGTTACAAATATATAATTATCAGATGTTCAGACTTAACCTATTTATTAACTGAATTGGAATTTGGTGATCAGATCCATAACTTGATCGACAAAGTTTGGGGTTTTTAATGGCTTAAGGGATATGATCATCATCTCCATTTAATTTTCTGTCAACTATGGTTAAGAGTCTACATCCTTGTGTGGTCCATTGCAACTACAATCTTGATTGCTAATTGACACCAACTTAACCATGAGTAAGCAACTTGTGAGTAATAAACCACACTTTCAATTCCGAATGTGGCTCATTATCAAAATATAAATTAACTGCAATAACTTTACCACTAAAGGTTCCAACACTTGCAACTAATTGTTGCGTTGGTGTGGGTTTGCAAGATTGCAACACTAGGAAAACTCTCACTCACATTGAGTCTTGGACCTTGAAGACACTTTTGGTCATCTGCAATTTGCTATAGATGCGATAGTGCGAGCAAAATGAGTGTTGTTTGAGATTTGGATAATGAGATAGGACAAATGGTAGAATCTCATTACTTAGGCTCTAACATCTATTTGATGGCTTCTAACATACTTAGACAGATTAGAAGAAAAGTTTCTATAGTTCATAATACTATTGCACCCATATGAGAAACAATAAGGGAAGGTAGAGGAATAAAACAGCTTTAGGTCGTAGTGTCCATTACAAGACATAAAAATCATATAAAGACAAAATATTATTGAGAAATATCTTTCGACATTATTTATATAGATTTTAGATAAAGATATATAAACTAGTTTATATAAATACTTTAATTATTAATTTATTTTGCATTACACTACCTCTAAATAATCACTTAAATCTACACACTAAATTCCACATGCATAAGCCTCATAATATCAAAACTAAGATCCAACATTTAATATATATTTTTTCTTTTTCTTTTAGCCTCCCCAAACATTTTAACATCCACGAGTCTGAAGATACGGAAAACTTCACGTCATCTCTGCGTTATCGGTAACAGAAAATTTAAGCTTGAAAATGGAATTTCAGTGAAAACATAACTGGGAAAATTGAAATCTGGGCGTGGAGATATATAAATTAGGTTGGCGGCAGAAAGCTCATGACGCGGAGATAAATTAATAAACAGGTTTCTAACCATGGCAGCTGCAATGTCAATGACACTGTCAATTGATGGAAAATCTCTGCGCAATAATGCTCTGTCGTCACAGAGAGTAGTCCGTCATAATTTCTTCCATGCAAATTCTTCGCAAATAAAACCACATTTCCAATCCCAAGGGGTTTCCTCTCGTAGGCTCCTATTGGTCACTGCCACATCATCCTGGGATGCGCTTGGATCAGTGTTCACAGGTCAGAATAAAGCACGGGAGGCTTCTTTGGCAATTAGACGAGGCATGCAGCTGTTTGTACAGGTTGTCTTTCTTATATTTTATGCTAATTTAATTATTTATAAATGTATTTAACTGTAATGATTTTTTTGAAAATGTTGTAAAATTGTAAGTTTTCTCATGGAAAAGCTATCAATATTAGATATATACACATTGGTCTACATAAAACGTTAAGACAGTTCACCAGTAATAAGTGTGCTGTTAGTTTTCTTTTATCTTCGCGGGGTTTTTAATTGGGCATTGAGGCACCTCGTTAGTGAACACTTTTTAGGAATATTATGGCCTTTATATTGGTAAAATTTAAGGAATTTAGAACCAACTTGTTGGAAGTGTTTTTTTTTCAATATTTGAAATAGTTTACAAATATAGTTCAAGGAGCAGCAGTAATACCGAAGATTTAAAAAAAGTTATTTTTCAAAATTTTAACAAAACTCTATCTAGGCTATAAGCCATATAGTACAACATATAAGAAGTATACAAAACCGGTTACATATAAAAAACCTAAACAGCAAGACTAGCATAGCTCAGACAGTTCAAAAGCATATCCAATATAAAAAACTAACTAAACAGCAGCATCTTCTTTTTATCTTTCTCTGCCAAGTCCTCAGCTCCAGCGATTCTACTGATCTTCTTAGCAAGGTCACGCACAATGCACTCGAGGCATGTCCTGACCCACCATTCCGGAAAAGCAGACACAGGAACATTATTAAAATTACCTAGATCATCAATGCCAATTACATTCTCAGAACCTTCTGCAACTACACCATCCACTTTAAATTTACCTTTGTTGACCAAATGACTAATTATGGCATGCTTATCTCATTCTCAGACAAATCAACCTGCTCACAGACCTGCAAGTAAACAAAAAAAAACTGAGACTTTGGAGATAAGTCAGCAATCACTCTGCCCTTCTCTCGGAAAACATGCACGATTCTGTTTGATCGCAAAAACCATAAGACTTCAGTAGACGGAACCAAATAGACCTTCTTGAACAAATTATTCAGCTTAATAACAGAGTTCTACAATCAGATAAAATATCCCACCAAGGTATAGACTGAACCCCAGTCCATTTGGCCCATAAAGGAAAAAAGTAGTGCCAAAAAGCTTTGGCAAAAAGACACTCAAAGAAAAGGCGCTCAAAGGATTCATAAGACACATACAAGACGCACATTTCTACTTGACCCAAAAATTTCACCCACAGTCACAAACCTCTTCCTAATCGAAAACCATCCAGAGGAGGACTTTTTTGGCTCAATGACACTAGACCAAAGAATGTCAAGCCTTGTTATCCATCTACCTTAGAATCATCCACCCTCCAAAGGGAGTTGAAGTGAACACGAAAGTCATCAACATTAAAGAACATTCCATAAACATTCTTAACTGTAGCATCTAACAATTTATCACCATAGCTCCAAGAGAAATTATCCCATATTCCCTAATTATAATCCCTTTCCAGCAGTGGATGATCCACACCAATAGCAGAAATAAATTAGGGAGTAAGATCTTTTCTGAGTATAGGTAAATCAAACAAAATCTTCAGTGCATCCCATGGGACTACCTCATTCTCATTGATAATGTGATCAAAGACTTTAATATGTTTATTAAACCATTAAAGGGTAGAACATATCCTATGTAGAGCAAGAGGCTTACCATCAATTTCTATAGATCACCATATAGATCTAAAAGGGAAAAACAGATCATTTTTTATTTTCTTATCATTTCAATCCACCACAAGTTTATTTGGCTTTCCCTCAAGCATTCCGAATGGAGTCTAAAATCACTAAACCCCTAACATGACTATTAAAATTGCTAAACAATAAGTTCACTAAACCAATACCCTTTCATAATGGTTTAGCTTTAGGAAAACCACCCTCAATGTTGTTTCTTACTAGGACCTTACAAGGCTCATGACTATCAAGAGCCTCAAGAATCCATTTGACTACAAGAGAGCACCCTGCAAAAACAAATTCTAAAGCTCCATAACACCTTTTAACCTAGGTTTGCAATAAATACCCCAAATAACTAAGTTACCGGTCTTGGTGCTGGTTCGGCTTCATATTCAAGGGTTTGGTTCACGGGTTCAGTCAAATTTTTTTTGGGGATTGGGTTTGTTTTGGGTTCGTTCATACAAAAACATATAAAAATAAGAAATATATACATATTTGCAGCAGTAATTAAGTTCAAAATACACCACACATAGCATCTTATATTATATAATAAACAAAACCACCATATTAATAGTCAAATATTAGTCAAACTCAAATGTCACGATATATATTAAAGTTAAAAAATAATGTCAAGTGTCAACAATCAGCCATCATTGATCAAAAATCATATGAATTTTCAAAAATATTGTAATGACCCTGCTCAAATCTGATTGAAAACTTCTGCAATTTGGCCTTGGAAATTTCATCAAACACTTTGCATACAAAGGTCATATGACTGATATAACATTTCAGTTTGCCTTAATGACACTTTTCTTCACTTAGCATCAATAAGGATGCTTACAAATGACTCTAAATTGTCTAAACAATGACCTAACATGAATGTGCAACTTATTTTTACAATATTCAATGCATATATATAACCTTAGCATGAGAAATGAACACCTACAGCCAACTGGTATTTTAACAAATAGTTGGTATGCAACCTATATGCTGATAAGAACATCTACAGCCATTGACATTATGTCAAATAGTTGGCATACATCTTTATATCATATTCAAATTAACATTACAACCATGTAAGACTTCCCAAAGATGATGTCTTATTGAAATGCAATCATCTACACTAGATATCATAAGAATGCCAAGACTCTTGGCTTACATTTATGGATGCAATTGCAATGCCAAATCTGATATACACAATAATCATCTACAACTGCAACACTATCAATTCTATGTGCAATACAAAATCTGTCTTCAATGTTCACCTACAACAGCTCTATAAAATGCATCTATATAATCATGAAAATGCATGTAAATCACAAAGGAACCTGATATATCAAATCGCCACATGCCATTGATGAAGAGGCAAGCAATATCACATGAAATGATGACCTCATAAGCCCAAATCGAATTTCTGAAGCAGCCGCCCCTGTTCTTGCCTGACAATGTTTTAGAAAAATAAATACAGCCTCTAATCTCCTCGAATTTGTCCTTGAAATGATTGCCACGGCGATAGCAATTGAATGCAACAATACCCAGAACCAAAGGACACTTCTAAGTGAAGATATGAACAAAAATATGTTTCCAATGATGCCCCAGCAGCAGTATATCAGACTTCTAAATAAATTGTAGATGCTGCAAATCACCTTCAAAATGCATGAAACATCATCTCCATTCACTATAGAATCTAGTGCTGCAACCTCCTTGGAGAATCAATGCCAAAACAAGAAGATATATGCAAAATCGTGGCATTAATATGCAGACTAAGATGACTGTAATAATATATCAAAATTCTGGAAATGACTGAATGAATACAAATTGACCTTCTCAATGCAAATTCGATGAAGACTATGAACTCCAAAATGTCTCCAACAATGCTCCAATTCGAACCATACAAAAACTTGGCGAAAGGCCTCTAAGTTTTTTGCAATGAAGCTCAAATAGAAAGTCTGAAGTAACTTTCTCCCAGCTGCAATAATTCAAGTGATATTTCACACCCTCAAAATTGCTCACCAATTGAGAGTTTTCGTTCTCAATGGCCAAAGACAACTGCAGAAACCCTAGGCTCCACAACCATCAAACATCAAACATCAATAACAACAAATCTGGATGATGAGAATGAAGCCCATGATGCCTATTTATTCTTTTTCCTCAAGAGGTCGGCCTTTTTCTAGAACTTTCCCAAGTCACCTTCTAGAAGGAATATTATTTTATTATTTTATTATTTTGCACTTTATAATAAAATAATTATTCATAACATAAAGTGCAAACATAACATTACTTTATAACATGAGGTTTCTAAAAATAGAAACACATCAAGAAATCATTAGAACACCTCCATATGTAGACTGAATCACGAAACGAGCCAACCAATCAACTGGGTATCTGCCAAACGACCCTCTTATCAAGCTCCATTAGCCTACGAGGATCAGGAATAGGCTAATTCCTCTAAAATCCATCGTTAATGAAAAAGGGGACATTACAGTCCGCCCTCCCTGGGATTGCTTGTCCCCAAGCAATCTCAGCAACAAGTACAAATCTCCTCCACCTGGATCCCAAGTGAAGATCTGTGTAATGTCCCAAACATCACCAAACAACTCTTGTAGCACAAGCACAACCTGCTGATCCAACTCAATAGCTGATATATAGCATGCCAAATATGAATGTGCAATGAAAACCCAAGTAACACAGCCATCGATCAATGAAGAATCTAAAAAGATCAAGTCACCAACCAACAAGTAGATAGCTGCCCTATCATATGACATAGGTAACCAATCCAAAGATGGGTTGTTTATACCTTTATTACCCTCCAAGAACAACTCTTGAGTGGCTGATCCACTAAGAGTGTCATCACCAACAACATCATCTTCCACAAAAGAATGATCAACCTCCACACAACATGAAGAAACCTCAAATTGTACCAATTCTTTCGATTGCCCAATCTTATCATCTTCATTACTAACATTAGAACATAGGGCAGAATTATCCTTCATTTGAATGAGGAGTCTTCTAATGTGATCTATGCCTTTTTGCCTTGCCACGTTGGAGAGATTGACTTTTTCTTTCACATATTGAAGATAATTCCTTGCATTTGCAGCCACTAATCTAGCCTCCTTGGCCTTCCTCATCCATTCTTCATTCATCATTTCAGACCTTTTAATCTCTTCAAGGCCAAAGTACACAAAATTAGTCTTCTTACACTTGATATCTTCATGTCCACCAATGAGGGTAGGGCTGCTATCAAAAGATGATATCATATCATTAGCTTGTTCATGATTACAAGCTTCTTCTTCATAAGAATGATGATGCACCATGTTGCTGTCCTCAAACAAATCCGTGATGACATCATGCCATTGTAGAATGCCTTCTTCATCATGTGAAGACAAAACACTAGTGGCTGCTCCACTAAGTAGAGGATCAAATTCCACACCTTCCTTAATATCTTGGGCCTCCAATAAACTTTCATGTGAATGAACATCACAAGAAACCATATCCTCACGTGGCTGCTAAACTCACTTATTGAAGCATCACAAGAAACCATATCCTCAAGTGGCTGCTCCAAAACAACTGATTTGTCTTCAAACACCATTTGTTCTTCTTCAACCTTGCAATCCTCCTGAAGTATCTTGTGCTCAATTTCTTCTTCTATGCTGGTCTGATTTTTATTCTCCATAAGATCAGCTGTATGCTGGTTATCAACTGCTGCAAACTCATTGTAGAGGTTTCTAGACACCTCACTTGTAGAGACCTCTTGTTCTTCCTCCTTTTCATTTTGAGATGTAGACTTCTTAGAAATGGAAGTCATATACCGAGATAGACTGCCTCTTGTTGCAGGGTCTCTAAGCAATTTACTTATTTCTACAAACTCTTTCAAAAGCTTATTCATACTTTTGTCCCACTCCTTCTGAGTACTTGAAGTAGCCATGGTGTTCTCTGAACTGCAGTTGAAACTCACCCGACAAGAACTTGGCCTAATTTTCTGTTTGTAATTTCGTCAAACAGTTTATATTATCCTTTGACCTCTAGAAGATTCCAGTATCCTTTTTAATTATTTGCACTTTATAAAATATTAAAATATTATATTATTAATAAAGTGCATCTCAACATCAAATTATAAAATAAGGTTTCCATAAATAGAAACAATAATAATATATGATGGAAAACCTTACTCCAACCAAAAACTGAGCCAAGTAATCACCGAATGATTGCCAGATGACTCTCTCACCATGCCTCATTAGCCTACGAGAGCCGTTAATAGGCTAATCCTGCTGATATGTCGTGGTCAACTAGAAGGGGACATTACAGTCCGCCCCTACTGAAATTGCTTGTCCTCAAGCAATTCACCACCTGAATTATTGCAGATTGGAGGTGATATTTCAGTCACTTCATTAGGGCAGAAATTTGTGGCCTAAGGCCAATTTTGAAGATCATTAAATTGGAGACTATTAGCATTGAAATTTGTGGCCTAAGGCCAAATCTCAGCTCATTGTTAAATCATTTAGCATACATTATGAAGCTAACAGTCATATACCCCTTGTATGCCAACTGTTTGACATAATGTCAAGTGGCTGAAGATGAATAATTTACATTAGAATTCATTAAGTGCATTGTGATTGATAAAAAGGAGGTTGTAAATACATCTAAGGCCAAAGACAACTGCAAAAACCCTAGGCTCCACAACCATCAAACATCAAACATCAACAACAACAAATCTGGATGATGAGAATGAAGCCCATGATGCCTATTTATTCTTTTTCCTCAAGAGGTCGGCCTTCTTCTAGAACTTTCCCAAGTCACCTTCTAGAAGGAATATTATTTTATTATTTTATTATTTTATTATTTTGCACTTTATAATAAAATAATTATTCATAACATAAAGTGCAAACATAACATTACTTTATAACATGAGGTTTCTAAAAATAGAAACATATCAAGAAATCATTAGAACACCTCTATATGTAGACTGAATCACGAAACGAGCCAACCAATCAACTAGGTATCTGCCAAACGACCCTCTTATCAAGCTCCATTAGCCTACGAGGATCAGGAATAGGCTAATTCCTCTAAAATCCATCGCTAATGAAAAAGGGGGCATTACAAATATCATCATCACTATCCATATTAGATGATGTAGGTAGTGGTAAATTAGAAGAACCACAAATAGTGCTAGTGGCATTGACATTGGTATTGGCAATAGCACTCCCAAGCTTACTAGTTGGCTCATAGTCATCGTCAACATCAAGTGCAGCAAAGTGGGAAGTGGAAGCATCCAAGTCAATATGCTCTATCTTGATATCCCACTTCCTTGTGTCCCCTTCTTTGTAGCCTCTTTGTTTGTGTGTAAGGAGCCACAAGTTTGAATGCACATACACCAAGTCCTATGCCTTTTTTGAGTGTAGTTGATTGTGCTTTACTGAGTAGATGAAGGAGTATGTGCTCCAATTCCTCTTAGATGCAGATGAACTAGCAACCTATTAAGACAAAATTAGAGTTAAGAGTTACAAAACTTAAAAATTTAAATCATAAAGTCAAAATATAAATAAAATTTAAAAGATATATATTTTTTTTAAAACTTGCGATAAAATTTTGATTGCAAGAGGTTGTAGGTGTGTGAATGGTTGGCCATGGAAGTACCACCAACTATGAGCATCGACCATATACTTGTCCCGATGAGCATCAAGACCATAGTTGTTGGAGCATGCAAAATCCATGAACTCAACCCTTAGTGCATATGCCACAATCCATGAAGAGTTTGTGAAGTGCTACCTTGTACCCTTGATTGACTTCAACATCCTTATATGGGGCAACTCTTTTTGCCACAGAAAGGAGCTCAATACTATAATATTTGGGACTCAATGCAAAGGCAAGAAGATGTAGCAAAGTGGTCATTTTGTTCCATCTCTCTTCAATGATTTTGTGTAGTTGTTAGTAGAATTTTTCTTTAGGATCTTACTCTTTTCGTTTATGATGACTTTCATCTTCTCAATCATTGAGTTGATGCCATCATATACCTCACTCAAACAATGCCTATCCATGTCGTTATTACAGATCATGCTCAATATAGGTTCAGTGAAACCGAGGAGATACTCAACATGATCCCACCGAATGTCACCTAGGATCATTTTCTTAACCTTTTCTGCACTTGTAGTGCTAGATTGCCTCCATATGCACCAATCTGGGCTGATGACCATGTTAGAAGATGCCTCACAAACCTTCACAAGTCATCTCAATTGTGTTGGAGGAAAAACGGGTCTCAACAACCTCTTTGAAAATCAAAATTTTAAAAAATGACAAAAATTAAAATAAAAATAAAATAAAAAGTTTTACTTAAATGAAACATATTTATTATTTAACCTATATTCAACAGCTCCAATTTTGAGAATGTTCTAAATATGCCTTGTGACATATGGTGGTTGGTGACAAACATTTGGATCTCTTCGGCCTGAGCATACACTTGTTTGATCGAATCAATTTTGGTACCAATTTTTTGTAGCATAAAGTTGAGGGAGTGGACAACACAAGGTGTAAAAAAAATGTGTGAATAACGCTCCTCAACCAATAACCTAGCCACTCTACAATTTTTGGCATTGTTTGTTATAACTTGCACAACATTTTGAGGGCCCACTTCCTCAATGGCTTAACAAAGATTGTTAGCAATAAATGCACCATCCATCACCTCCCCTTCACAATCCACTGCTCTCAAAAACATTGCCCCTTTAGGGGACATTGCAATAACATTGATCAATGGCCATTTTTTTGCATCTTTCCATCCATAAAAAACAATGGACACCCCTATTTCGACCCATGAATCTCTTATGGGCTTCAACGAGTCCTCTAAAAATTTCACCTCTTTTTCCAATAAGATGCTACACACCACCTCAAAACTTGGGCCCTTGTACCCTTTTGAAGCCTCATTAATTGCTTTCACCATTTTTTTCCAATATGGTGCTGTGAACAATATTGAATGCCAATCCATTTGCATAGACAAATCTCACTATGTGTTGATCATCAATCTCTCTAGACTCGTTATGAAATGCCATTTCCAATTGGTCTCTTTGATCTCTTATGTATTGAGGCCATAGGTTGTTCTTCAGGTGTGTCGATGCCATCATATACCTCACCCAAACAAGGCCTATCCATGTCAGTATAATGGATCATGCTCAATATACGTTTAGTGAAACCAAGGAGATACTCAATATGATCCCACCAAATGTCATCTAGGATCATTTTCTTAATCTTTGCTGCCCTTGTAGTGCTAGATTGCCTCCATATGCACCAATTTGGGCTGATGTCCATGTTAGAAGGTGCCTCACAAACCTTCACAAGTCGTCTCAACACAATTGTGTTGGAGGCAAAATGGGTCTCAACAACTTGTTTGAAAATAAAAATTAAAAAAAATTACAAAAAGTAAAATCAAAATAAAATAAAAAAGTTTACTAAAATGAAACATATTTATTATTCAACCTACCTTCAAGAGCTCCAATTTCGAGAATGTTCTAAATATGCCTTGTGACATATGGTGGTTGGTGACGAACATCTGGATCTATTTGGCCTCAACATACACTTGTTTGATCGAATCAATTTTGATACCAATTTTTTGTAGCATAAGGTTGAGGGAGTGGACAACACAAGGTGTCCAAAAAATGTGTGAATAACACTCCTCAACCAATAACCTAGCCACTCTACAATTTTTGGCATTGTTTGTTATAATGTTGTACCCAAACCAAATTTCTTTGCTTCATCAAGGCATTTTGCATAAAATAGTCTTAACCTTGCTAAATGATGTAAAATACAGTTTTTGGGCAATATCAAGCATGGAGTTTTTGTCAATATTTTGTTAGTCAAAGTCAATTTTATTGATCAGAACCTGAAGCAGAGACTCAGAACGGAGCTTTTCACGATGGGGGAGCATCTCATGATAGCATTTCACATGGCACATGGTCATTTCAGTGATCGAGATCAAGATTTCAGTGGTCAATTTTTGAAGATTTTTCAGAGAAAAGCAAAAAAACGCACTTGTAGCCCAGGGGCGCCCTTCTTTTTGAAGGTCAAGATTTTGTTGAAAATGCTCATGCATACAGTCAATCTCTTTAGAATTGGTCTGGCTATCCGATTAGCTATCTAGCGAAGCTTTTTGAGACCCGCAGTTCCGGCAATTGGCGGCAGAAGTTGAAATTTCCAAAGTTTCACATATGAGAAATTTGTCCTTTTTCAGGCAAAAGCGCGCCTGTAGCTTGAGGGCACCCTTCTTAAAGGGGGGGTGGATTTTGGTACTTTTGGTAGCTGATACAGTCAATCTCTTCTCGACTAGTCTGCTTATCCGACGAGCTATCAAACACAGTCATCCGAGTCCCAGAACTCTGACAGCCGACATCTGAAGATGAGCTTATAATGGAGTTTTCACATCTCAGAGCTTCTTCATTACATTTCCAGTGCAACTATAGCTCAGGGGCGCTGGTTAAAATGACCCTTAAGATGGTAAAATTTGCTGCCGAAGTCTTCCTGACATCAGTACTACTCTAGTCTGGCTTCGCGATGCATCATCCTGCCTGTCGATCTGTCATTCCAAGTGATCGTGGCAGGGGTTCTACCAAGCATGTAATTTCACGGGCGGACCAACATAAAATTTGCATTGTATTTCTACAGTCCAGAGGCGCCTAGCCTTTAGGCCTGTTAGATGAGGTCGTTCGCGTTCGAAGTCTTCATGAGACTTGAGCGTAATTACTTTATCTATTCAACGAGCCCAGCCGTCAGCCTTCGGGATTTGGCAAACGCTCGTACGTGCGAGGTCTTTGGCGAAATGCTGAAAAGTGAAGACATCCGGAAAATGGCTAAGTATGGAGCGTATATTTTAAATAAAATATGCACTTGCATTTTTGAGGTCTTAGAAGCAGTTTTCTTGCTTTGTCACCTCTAGAGACATCTCTTGTAGATCCTTCCGGCTGTCCGTTAAAACAAACGTGGCTCGAATCGGGTTATCCTAGCTCCAGATATCAGAGGTCAAAGTAGGGCATCTGGTTGAAAGTTCAACTTTTGTCAAAATGGTGTCAGTGCAACTGAAGCCCAGGGGCGCTTTTACTTTTGAGGCCCTTAACACAGCTTTCAGATGACGTGTGTATATCCGTTGGATGCAGAATGCTTGTAGTCACGCAGTGAACTTGGTTACCTGTCAGTAGGGTTCACCGTTCGCCGTCAGCAGCTGTTTGAAGTATCAGATGGCAGTTTAGGAAAATGGTTTAAGTCTGGCACCTGTAAATGAATTTAATCAAGGGTGCCTAATTTTTTGAGGTGTTAAATGATGGATTTTGCAGTGATGACTCCCAGCAGACATTTCTTCTTTGCTCAGTAGGCTTCGCATTCAATTCATCAGCTCGGTCTCAGCATCACTCGATCACTCAGAAATTAGTGTCGAAGTTGGCCAGTTGTGACTTTGTAGTCAGCTACAAAGTAGGAAGTTAAAAAGTACAGTATCTTGAGCAAATGGACGCCTGTGAGTTCAAATGATGACTTTTCGGAATCGGTGAAGTTTGCTGGTGAATCTCAAAGCTTCATTCGGTTTGTCAACTGAAGTTTAGTAATATTTAATATTTATTATTGCATTTTGAGCATTAAATGGCGATTTTCTTAAGTTGGCGCCCTCTTTGTGCTAAGATTTCAAATTGCATGATAAATATTATTTTATTATTATTTAAATTCGAACTTCAAAATAGTGGCAGTTCAACTGGAGGGGGTCCAATCAAAGCATTCTTTTCAAAATCCGGTTTCTGTTCTTGCAGTCATGCTTTATAGTGCGATTTTGCTCTATTATTTGTGCAAGCATGGCGTTCATCATCTCATTCACACAGCTTGAGAAAATTTGTAATTTTTCGAAACAAAGGCGAATTTCCTTCAGAGTTGGGCGAATTTCTCATGCAATCATTGATGAAGACATCAAACACTTTCTTTGCAGGTACAAGTCAGATTCATCAGCAGAATTCAAGGCAGAGTGGCGATTTTAAAAGAAGAAAAGCATCAAAACCTCATTCTTTTATCTTGAATTCTTCTATTTCTCGTCTTAAATTCTTTCGCATGTTTGAAAAATTGGCGACTTTTGATAAAACAAATCATCTGGGTTGATTCAGAATAGCTTCCTCGAGAAAACCCATGTGCTAGAATTTTTCAAGAAAATTTACTTCAGTGCATCAGTTCTTGAAGCTCTAATTTTCTCAACTGAAAATTCCTTGCATGGTCGAGTAGAAGTCAAATTTTCGCATTTTTGACGTTCTAGGTTGTCTTAGAATCTTTTTTTGGACAAAACCCATATCTCAGATTTTTCCGTGAAAATTGCTCTCCGATAGGTTATTTTTAGCCTCAGCAGGCTAGTTTTAGCTTTCCAGAAATCTTGTCAAAATATAGCCGTGTTCACAGTCAACAGGCAAGTTTTTCAGAGTGCAGTTCACTTAGACTGAATTTAAGACCAAATCGGTCTTAATTCGCGATTTCATCAGAAAAGCTGAGACCGATTTGTATCAAGCACATTCGAAGGGTTGACAGGCATAGTTACTCAAATCCATATGGTTGCATACCTAGCGTCAGAGACATCAAGCTGCAGAGGAGATGTTGGCTATTACTTCAGTTACGGAGCCGCCAAAGTTACTAGTCAGTGAAATGCTAGTTTGAGTGTGCAAAGATTGCCAAGATTGCTCAAGTTGCTGACATTTAGATGCCGATGTAGTTGACAGCCTCGCTGAGGGATTGATTGTTCGAGATCACGATCAGTAGACTTCAGTTCCTACCTCTCAATAGACATTTTACACAGGAGTTAAACTTGGCGTTACTTTCTCAAGTTAACTCACCTTCATCTCATGCATATCTATTCTGAGATTAGCTTTACACACTTGGAGTTTCTTTTAGGGTTTTCCGCTAACTGATGGTAGTGTTCCAGTTAACATGCTTTCAATAAGGACGTGCATGCTTGCACAATTGTCCATTTTTAGATTAGATATTTCGGTTAACTGATGGTAGTTTTCCAATTAACTGTATAGTTTACTTTATTAGGGCTTAGCAATAAATCTTGCATGCATTGCAAGACTGTAGTTGACTCAAGGTGATTTTAGGGTACCTACGCCTTTGATGTCTATAAATAAGAGCTTTGCTCATTTGTACATAACTTTTGCACGAGAGAAATATATGCTGTGCCTACCTTGCCCTCAATATTGCTCGTTCTGTATCTGTTCATGAGTATTTACTATTATGATGAATTGTTATGCCACATAGGGTTTCATGCAATTATGATGGTGAATTCTTGCTTTAGTTAGATATAGTGGCTAGTCGATCATAGGTTGTATGCGTGTCTCGCCAATGCAACTTATTATCCTAGTTGGCTATCCTTTATGTTATGTGTTCAATAAACTCGTTCAGATTGAGCTGATAGATGTGCCACCTTGCCTTCAAGTTTAGAATCTGTTCTTGGTTATCGTATGATGTGTGTGAATAATAAACTTATTCAGATTGAGCTGATAGTTGTACCACCTTGCCTTCAAGTTGAGAATCTGTACTTAGTTTATCGTATATTGTTGTTTCCAATAAGCCTATTCAGACAAGTAGATAGTTGTGCCACCTTGCCTTCACGTTGTGAGTTCGTATCCGGCTTATCGTCATATAATCATTCCTGCTCCATTTCCTCATGCTCTGTTTTCTTGAGGAAATTGGATAGATTTAAAGTAGATAGCTTAGTTGTA
Organism: Sequoia sempervirens; assembly: GCA_007258455.2. NCBI lineage: Eukaryota > Viridiplantae > Streptophyta > Pinopsida > Cupressales > Cupressaceae > Sequoia > Sequoia sempervirens. Next base: position 252,027,932 of record VDFB02047230.1, on the reverse strand, counting down.
GTTAATGATTTATGAAACCAGAAAATCCTTAGCTGCAACGTTCTTGGTTTTCTTAACCTTGTGCCTCTTCCAGCTGAGAACAAAAAGATAGGACTAAGATTACTTTTCTTTTCCATGCATTCCAGCACTACGTGGGAGCTTCCCCTCCTAATTTGAAGAGCACTCATTACGCAGTGTGCATAGTTGTCCGTACAAACCTGTAGTCCAGAGGTGTTAGTTTTTACGCTAACATATAACTTGCACAACATTTCGAGGGCTCACTTTCTCAATGGCTTGAAAAAGAATGTTAGCAATAAATGTACCATGCTTCACCTTCCCTTCACAATCCATTGCTCTCAAAAAAATTGATCCTTTAAGGGACATTGCAATAACATTGATGAATGGCCATTTTTTTGCATCTTTCCATCCATCAAAACGATGGACACCCTTATTTCAACCCATGAATCCCTTATGGGCCTCAAGAAGTCCTCTACAAATTTTACCTCTTTTTCTAATGAGGTGTTACACAACTTCTCAAAACTTAGGCCCTTGTACCCTTTTGGAGCTTCATTAATTGCTTTCACCATTTGTTGCCAATATGGTGAGCGAACAACATTGAATTGCAATCCATCTGCATAGACACATCTCACTATGCGTTTATCGGCGATGTCTCAAGACTCGTTATGAAGTTCCATTTCCAGCGGTCCCTTTGATCTCTTATGTGTAGAGGCCATAGGTTGTTCTTCAGGTGTGGACAAAAATGGATGACTCTATGTAGGTTGAAAATGAGAAGGTGGTGGAGGGGGCTTCGTCCCTCAAGTTTTCTTTCTTTAACAAAGGATGATTTGATTTAAGACCTAATGCTTGATCTAATTCTTCTTGTTCTTCAATATATGCCAAGACTTGTGCTTTTGGAATGCCATTACGATCTTTTCCTAGACAAATTTTGATGCCTTGTGCATGGATCTTGCACAAATGACCTTTCACTCGACTCTATGAGTTCAAATATTTAACTTTACATTCACCACAAGTCCAAATATAACCTCCACCACTTGGAAGTTGTTGTAGCATTTCAACATATTTCCAAAGGGGAGAGTTTGGGTTTGTTTTGAAGTGGGGTTGGCTCATGGAGCTAGAACCGGTTGCCATTGTAATACCTAAGACAGCAAGTTCAATAAACAACACATTTGAAGAATTGAAACAAGTGAAATTTGAAAACAAAAATATATAAATACAACTTAATAGTTAATTCATTTAAAAAAATTAAGCATGTGTTATAGATGTTAATTTTAATATCAGATTGAGTGCACAGAAATTAATTCAAAAATAATCACACAACACAGCAGATACCCTGGGAAAACCCTCCTCCTGAGGGAGAAAAACCCAGGAACAATATATCACTTATATATTGAGTCTCAAAACAAAGTCTCCTTTACAATGAAGGCCAATAAGAGGGCCAAGAGATAACACCACAATCTGATGCAACTACAGAATTACAGTGATGCAATCTGCTAACAAAAGACTCAGCCTCCTATAGATCTCAATCTGCTCTTGAAACAATTCGCACTTGAATGAAGGATGGAAATGAACTTGCTTGATGATGAATGGAATGAAATGAGCTTGTATATATACATGATGGTGGAGAGGTCGCACCTCTTCAAGTGCAAGATCGGCCTTTATAAAATGTAATTACAAATAATATAACTCACTATCAAGAGAGGTCGGCCTCTATAGAAATTTGTGCCTCCTCAATAAATATTAATTACAATAAATAATTATTAATTGCAACCATAAAGGTCGCGCCATTTCAACAGATCGGCCTCAATAGAAAGTTGTGTCTTCTTCAAAGGATGAACTCGCAATTCAAATAGCCGTTAAGGCTATCATTTGAATTGACTTCAAATGTGTGCATCTGAAGAAGCAGCCTGACGCTGCTAAATAACATCAACAATAGATACCTATAAGAATGAAAACAAACCAAAATCTTAAAAAAATGAAAGAGTTCATTTGTAAAAAAAAATGGAGGAAAAAGAAACCAAACTCTTCAAAAAACCTACCTCTTTTGAGGAAATCTTCTTCTACGATCTCCTTGACAACAAATGAACTCTTGAAAATGTGTAGGAATAGCACAACAACCAACTTGGAGCGTACAATGATCAATCTTCAATTCTATTCATATAATGGCAAGCAAGAAAATAAGTTCAGCAATGGAGGATAATGTTTTTTTTTTCATTCACAATATGAAAAATGAGTTTTCTTTTGCTGTTTAGATGTTTTCTATACCACTTTTTAGGGTTTGGGGGGAGAATTGCACTTTTTAGTGTAAAAAAAAAGTCAAAAAAATAAAAAATATTTTAAAAATGGTGAAATTTGCTCTAGTTTAGGGTCTAGATGATGATATAGTTTCAGGAGATACTCAATGCCTCAAGACGCTGAATAACCTTGCTCTGATAAACAGAAGCATCTCCCCAGGCCTCAATGCCTCAAGACGCTGAATAACCTTGCTCTGATAAACAAAAGCATCTCCCCAGGCCTGATCAACTGCCTCCATTCGTGCCAAAATACTAGAAGCCTGCTGAAAAGCAAGAGCAAGGTCCTCCATAAACTTCTTTGTCTCAACACGAACTCCTGTAACCCACTTGTCTGCCTCCTGTGCCATCTTCCCCAACTCCAACAAGCCACTAATCGACTCTCTAGGTATCTCAGGTGGAAGCTCTATTGCTGGAATCTCCTACCCACGAGGACGAGACAACTGCTGCGCATATCCAATCAAAGCCTTATGCTCTCTTTTCAACTTCTTGTACTTTCCTTCTTTTTAAATAACCTGTCCTTGAGGGCGAGGTAGGAGTTATCACACTCCTCTACGATCTGTGCACCTGTGGGGCGTCCTAACTCCAACGTTGTGACCACATAATTCTCGGGTACTGCTTCATCTCGGTCACAATCAACTTGTGGCACTGCCATGTGAAGGGTGCGAGAGCCATCTTCTTCAGTCGAGATCTTTGAAAACTTTCGTGCTCTCTTCTTTTGTGGAGGCGCGCTGATCCTGTTCAAAAACTCTTCCATTTCAACTGCTGGATCAATTTCTTCACTAGGGCTTCTTCTCATCCTATCTTTGAGCCAATCAGGTACTGTATACTGTATATCAAATGGTTGCTGCTCTTGTGCCTCTACTTCACGGACTTGTTCAACTTCTATATCATTCTGGTGAGGCTCATCATCCTCAAGTGGCTGAGTATCTCCTGAAACTATATCATCATCGTCTAAAGCCGTCTCCAGCTCATGCCCACAATAAATCTATTGCAATAAATGAGCAAAGATTCCCACTCACTCCCAAAAATAGTAAAGGCAATTAATGCCCACAATTAGTCTTCTAGAAGATCATCGTCCAGTAGTGCATTCCCATTCTCCTTCTCTCTGGCTGCAAACTCAATGAACCTGCCAAGTACAGCCTCAACTTCCTGAACTGAAATAGGTGGAATGCAATCAAGCTGGAACTCTAACACAGTGACTGACGTCTCATGCCGTGCACAAGATTTTCTCCAAGCAACTAAGGAATCCTGCATGCTCTGGATCAAACTGGAGAAAGTAGAGGTGTTCTCAAAGTCATCCTGTACGAAGGTCTTCACCTCTGAGAAGAAAGGCACCAGCCTACCCCTCAAATTATCAGCAGTCACCTTATCTGGATTCAACCGCCTAGCAAATATGGCCTCAAAAGTATTCTGGACTCCATCAATGATATTGGCCATAGCCTTTTGTACTTTGGCTGAATCCGCCTGTGCCGCGTCGAAGAAACCACGTCCCGTGATTGCTGAAGAATACCATCTAGAAAAGTCGTACCTGTCATTCTCCTGAATGACTCCTCCATCAATCAACATCCGCGAAGGAACATGCCTCAATGCCTCAAGACGCTGAATAACCTTGCTCTGATAAACAGAAGCATCTCCCCAGGCCTGATCAACTGCCTCCATTCGTGCCAAAATACTAGAAGCCTGCTGAAAAGCAAGAGCAAGGTCCTCCATAAACTTCTCTGTCTCAACACGAACTCCTGTAACCCACTTGTCTGCCTCCTGTGCCATCTTCCCCAACTCCAACAAGCCACTAATCGACTCTCTAGGTATCTCAGGTGGAAGCTCTATTGCTGGAATCTCCTACCCACGAGGACGAGACAACTGCTGCGCATATCCAATCAAAGCCTTATGCTCTCTTTTCAACTTCTTGTACTTTCCTTCTTTTTAAATAACCTGTCCTTGAGGGCGAGGTAGGAGTTATCACACTCCTCTACGATCTGTGCACCTGTGGGGCGTCCTAACTCCAACGTTGTGACCACATAATTCTCGGGTACTGCTTCATCTCGGTCACAATCAACTTGTGGCACTGCCATGTGAAGGGTGCGAGAGCCATCTTCTTCAGTCGAGATCTTTGAAAACTTTCGTGCTCTCTTCTTTTGTGGAGGCGCGCTGATCCTGTTCAAAAACTCTTCCATTTCAACTGCTGGATCAATTTCTTCACTAGGGCTTCTTCTCATCCTATCTTTGAGCCAATCAGGTACTGTATACTGTATATCAAATGGTTGCTGCTCTTGTGCCTCTACTTCACGGACTTGTTCAACTTCTATATCATTCTGGTGAGGCTCATCATCCTCAAGTGGCTGAGTATCTCTTGAAACTATATCATCATCGTCTAAAGCCGTCTCCAGCTCATGCTGAAACTGAGGGTCAGTAGCAGTCCCCTCATTAGTCTGCTGATCGTCTCTACTAGGTGCGTTGATGCTCTGGCCAACTGACTCTCTCCGTGGTGGCTGATTATTTTCCTATACCGCTTGCACCTAATTCAATGCATTTCTTTGATCAACAAACAAGGAAACCTCTTGTATACTTGGAGAACGTGTCTCCAATGGCATGGGTGATTCAACTGCAACTCGTGGAGGCTCCGGCTGAACAGGCTCCTGCTGAACTGGCTCTTTCCTTCTAGATTCTGGACCTCGTGTGATTTGCTTCTTCTTGCTAGTGGTGGGTGTCCTGTGATCTCCCATCAAATTGTAAGTCAATGCAATCAACTTACTCTTCAGCCTGCTCACCCGTCTGTCAACCCATGCTCTAGTGAATGTCAAGACCGGAATGGAAAGTGTGTCCAAATATGCTATCTCTGGTTCTGACCAATTCGGGAGTGGAAGTGGAGTATTTTTTACTGCTTCATAATCTGGATGGATGACGTTCATGTCCTCATCCACCTGGTCTGGTACTAGAATGACTTCACACTCCCTAATCATGCCTATTGGCAGCTTAGAGAACATCCTCTTCCTGACTTCTGCTTCGTCTGATGCACCAGCCCAATAATCCTCAATGTTTGCCTTATGTTTAAATTCCTCTGATAGTACCCATCTGATATTATTATGCGGATCATAGTGCTGTCTGCTGGTGTGATAGGAAAAATGAAAGAATTGAAGCTCGCTCTCAGCTTCTCTAGCTGCCTGTAATGAAGGACACACCTCATCGGAATTGCCCATGACAATTGGGAAGTCAACACCTCCCTTCTTCTTTTTCTTCTGAATCTTATCGTAGGCAACTAATTGCCTAGATATCTCTAACATCAATATTCTGTTGGTTGGGTACTTAGGAAGCCTATATGGATATGAAGAAAAACCTTGCAGCCTTATGTAAGAAAACTTCGGAAATTGTATAAACCAGCACCCATACCTCTCAATCAATTCTTGGGCTTCCTTCGAGATTCTGTGATGCATCCGATCTTGAAGTGTTCTCGTGATGTGCATGGTGAGGGCGTCATTGGCACGCTTGTAGTGAGTGGTACTTGTCAAATGCAACTGCGGACAGGCCTCGTGAATTTTGAACTGGTGTGAGCCACAACCAATAGGTTCCTTGTATGAAATTCCCCTATACTTCGTCATATGGGCCAGCATGTAAATGATGTAAGAGCTCATATAAAATGTCTTCGTTCTTCTTAGGCTCAGGAGCTGCCCGTGCAAGTTGTCACTGATCATTGCAGCCCAATTGACGTAATCTTTTCCTTCCAGCACGAGGTTGATGCAATGGAACATCCACGGCTCAAAAATAAATGACTGTGGGCAACCTCCAACTCGACTCAGCATCATGATAAGATCACAATAATCCTGCTTCAAGTCGTCTGCTATGATTTGTCTCAGCAGCTTCGTACGAGAAGGTCTAGGGTTGCTCATCCAGTGAGTGTTGATTGTCTCTGTACACCTCTCAAATGCAGAAGCATACATTCGCTCAATTCGTTCTCTGGACTTGTAAACCATGTTCTTGTGTACTGGGATTCCAAAAGCCTCGCCAATAGCTGAAGGAGTGAGGTTGGCAAGCACTTGTCCATCTGGTGACATGATTGATTTGTGTTCCTTCTCGTAATAGTTGGCGCACTCCATCATCAGCTCCGAACACTGAATGGTTGGTGGGAAACTAGCAGCTGCATATAATCCACTTCGAACAATGTTGTGTGAGGTGTCCGAAGGATGATGATGACCAATTCCCAGTATCTTATTCCTGAATGCTTCCAAGTTGAAAGAGCCCAAATTGGTATCAGTTAGCTTGCCCAACTTCGAAGTGAACTTTGATTCTGGCATAAATGTCTTGCTCAGTTTCTTTATAACAGCTTGCCTGGATGCACCATTATTGTCCTTGCCAGTTGTCCTTGCCTCAGCCATCTCAACTTCTCTTTCAACAGATTCGAGCTTCAATACTTATAAAATTTCTAAGCAAGGTTTCAACTTCAGCAACTTAGCTGGCTGCAGCAACTTCAATACTTTAAGGAAATCGCCCAACTTCAATTAGCAATTGGACTTCTGTGAATTCGCACTTCACACTTTCATCAACTTCAGATTTTCAAAACTCAGCAACTAGACTTCAATTCGCACCTTCACACTCTCAGCAAATTAGCAAGTGCGCACTTCCAGCTTTAGCAATATCCTTCTTCGAATCGAAATTTCTCCACTTGCATTGGCAACTTCAAACTTCAGCAATAAAATGGAGCCTCAGCAACTTACAAGTTCGAACTTCAGCAAATTCCTCTTTGAAATTCAAATTTCTTCAGCAACCCTCAGTCTTTAGCAAAATTTCGAACTCTCAAGCTTCAGTCTTCAGCAACTCACTACAATATCGAACTCAGAGCAAATCGAATCCTCCTCAGCTGTGAAAAAGAAGTGAGAAACTTCTCAATTTTATAGCAAAAATCGAATTCTAGAAGGAGCTAAGTATAGCCAATGCATTAAATTTCCACTACTCCACTTCAAGAATTCGAATTTTCCCTCTCTGGTATTTCTGACACTTGTCCGAGAATCTCAACCTTCTAGAAGTTCAACTTTGACTGGCATCTTTTGAATTCACTTTCGAAATTTTTTAATTTAAACTCATCAATTTAACAATTTCTATTTGCCAGCCGAAGTTCTGTCTTGCAAATTTCAAATTTCAATCACCTTTGATGCTTTGGAAAATTCACCAGTGAAGAATTCAATCAAAAATATCTAGGCAATTCACTTTAAATTCGTTGTCTGGAAAAACTCATCTTGAAAGCACATTTTATTCACTTTGCCTTAGAAAATTTTAAATTCTCCCTTAGGAAAATTTCACAATTCGAGCACCGATCAAATTCTTCATGCTGAAGGCCTTGGCGAAGTGCGGAAGACATAGAAACCCATTCCTCATCACAAATGTCTAGTACCCAGAAGAAAATTTTCTTTGAAACGCGAGGAATCCATGGGTACACAACGAACGGGTTCATTTAAATTTTTAAAATTTTGAACCTTAGAAAAATAATTCATCATGAAATTTAATTCCGTTCTTCTCATCTCTGTGGACATCTTGTTGCTCTGATTTAGAATTTTTTTTATCAATCCATCCTGCAATGCTAGCATCCTGACTTCATCACTGGCAACTCATCCGTGCTTCAGAATTTCATCACCTTCATGTATTTTCTAAAGGAAAAAAAATATTTTGCCTTGGAAAAATTTTGAATCACTTTGAAAATTTTGCCTTAGGAAATTTTTATTCATCCTCAATCACCTTGCTTGTGGTGGGAATTTTTTATTTTTATTTTATCTCAATCCACTTAGAAAATTCTTGAAAGCACATATCATGGAGAATATTTAACTTGAACGCCTAACATGTTTTATTTTTTTTTGTGTTATCCCCCATAGGCTTAACATATTATCCATCACCACACACACACTAGGCGCACATCACACTTCATGAGGAATATTCAACTTTTCTTAGAGAAATTTTATTTAATTTCTAACGCCTAGCATCAACTTTGTTTTCACCACCTTAGGCGCATATCACTTGAAGAAGAAGATTCAACTTCACCACGCCTAGCATATTTACACCACCCTTAACACCTTGGGCGCATTTCTCATGCTCAAGAGAATGAAGACTTTCAGCGCCTAGCATGTGACTCTTTGACTCCCTCGTTTTTTGTCCTCACATGCCCTCTTTTGGGCGCATTTAGCCATGGGTGAAGGACGAATTTAACACTTAGAAAATATTTTGCATATCATGCTTGGAGGTGGGCGCATTTTACCATGTGAGGTGGACGAGCATTTCATACTTAGAAACTTTTAGCCTTTTGTTTGCATGTGAGGGCGCATATTAGCATGCATGAAGGACGAGACTTGTAACGCCTCCAACAAGTGACTTTTAAACTTCCTCTTTTTGTTTTTACATGCTCTGTTTTGGGCACATTTGAGCCTAGGAGGAGGATGAAACTTGTTGACCCTTTTGACTTTCTCCTTGCATGGGCGCATTTGATGCTTGTTGAAGGATGAGCGCATTTGGAGGGTGGTGGAGGATAACTTCTTGCCTTAGAATTTTTTTTAACTTTCATGCTTCAAGGTGGGCGCATTTTGCCATAGGTGCAGGATGAAAAACCTTGACCTCTTTGACCTCTTGCTGCATGGGCGCATTTGAGCTTAGGAGGAGGACGAAGTTTTATACTTAGAAATTTTTCAAGCATGAGACCTTGCTTCTTCATCAAGCAGGGTGCATTTCACCTAGTGAGCAGGACGAGTTTTATACTTAGAAATTTTTCAACTTTCACCACCTTGGATGGACGCATTTCCAAGTTCCTGCAGGAAGTTCAACATTTTGCATTTTTCTCAAGGTCTCCAGCTGAAGTGGGCGCATTTTGATGGTGGTGAAGGATAAAGTTCCAGACTTAGTCACTTTTTCTTCGTCTTTGCCAGTTCCTTTGTGCCTTACTATAAATAGTAAGTCCCTTGATTTTCACACTTCAGAAGCTCAGATCGTTTTGAAATTTTAGACACTGCATCTTCACGACCCCGTTACCCTGTTGACACTGCCATTTTGGGTTGGCTTGCTATTTTTAGCCCATTTTTGGAGGTGGTTTGCTATAAATAGTAATTGCCTGCTTCCGATACCTCCACAACTCCGATTGACTTGAAATTCGAATGAGGCGCTCCTCACCACGTGACCTGCCTGCTGACATTGGCGCATGCAACTGATTTGCTATTTTTAGCCTGTTTCCAAAATGACTTACTATAAATAGTAAGTGCTTCGTTTGCCTTCAAATTTTATCAGCAGACAGCTTGAAGGATGCTGATCGCCGTGGTGTACACCGGTTTTCGAAAATTCTGACTTTTTACCCCTCTTTTCAGGCCCCGAAGCTGGAAACCCTAATTTGTTCTGCATGCATATCAAATGATCTCTGTTTGTTCTCGTTTCTGTTGCGTTGCAATCAACTCATGATTCTGAAGTGCTGGGAGGCGGCTGCCGGGATGTACCTGCTAAAAATAGCAAGTTCCTTAATGAGTGATTATCTCCGTTTGCATGTCATATCACTGCGAAGCTCTCGAAAAACCCATAAGGAATATGCAGACATGCAAAGAAAACCCTGACATGCAAAACCCTAAAAATAGCCTCGGAAGGCTGAACTCTGAAAATTATCAGCTCACTTTGCATGTTATACTGTCGCGAAGGTCTCTGAAAACCCAGAAGGAATCTCCAGACATGCACTAAAAAACTCTGCATCTAAGCCTTGGAATTTGCTCCGGAAGCTGAACTGCTAAAAATAGTAAGTTGTCTGTTTCAACTCAAATTTTGCACACGAGCGGCTTGATGTATTCTGAATGTGGTGTGACTGTCGGAATTTCAAAAAAAAAGCTGAAAGATTGCCTGTAATTGCACACTTACTAAAAATAGTAAGTAGCCGGAATCTGATGAAAATTTGCTGAGAGCCTGCTGGAAGCATACTGACAATAGTGTTAAGCTCTGTTTTCAATTTATTCACTTCGTTCAACCTCAGACTGACCAGAAGGATGGAAACCCTAATTTTTAGACTTGGCCAAATCTCACGTTTAAGCTCACAGACGGGAACGTCCCCGGAAAGGCAGACACCAGAAAAGAGACAGATAGCGAGAGAGAGACAAAAACCAAAGCCAAAAGACCAGAATGGAGCAAAAATTAGGGGTCCCCATTTTGAATGGGGCAATGTGTGAAAAGGTCACAACAGTACCCACAATCCTTCAAAATTTCTGAAAAGACAAAGCAGCTACAAACTGATTGAAGACACAAAATTTACCTTTACTATCAGCTAATGTAATGTCCCCTTCTCAATTGTGATCAATTCAGTTGACTGTTGGCCTATTCCGAAGACCCGTAGGCTACTTGGAGGGTGAAAATTAGGGTTTCTTGTTTTTGAGGAGGTTGTTGCTTGAAGTTTGGTGATTGGATTGTGGATTATTTCTGGGTTTTCAAAGAGCTTCGCAGTGGTATAGCTCGCATAGTGTTCTGAGCAACTTTCTGAATCGACTATTTTTAGTAAATTCTATTTCTGGCAGTGGTCCTGTTGGCTTCAGTACAGTTGGCTCCTCTTTGCAGTCAGTTCAGTTGGTATAGTTGTTTTTGGCCTTTTGATGCATTTTCTGGAGAGATAAGTTAAGTTAATTAAAATGATGTTATATTTTAATGTTATAACCCCCTTAGCCTAGTTGATGACTTAAAGTTGTTATGAAAAGGGGACTTCATGGGTGGACGCCTCATCTGGAGGTAATCTAATATTTCTAAAGGTCTTAAATCATGCTTGAAGTGGGACGCCAACTTTGATGAGGAGATTATTTTAAAACAAAGTCAAATGTTGCCTTCTGTTTTGGATGCCACTTTGGAGGGATATGGGTCAACTCAAATTTGAATAATGCTTTGACTGGTTTGGGCGCCCTTCTAGATGCTTCTGGAAGATGCTTTGCAAGTCTACATAAGGAGACCTCTTCTCTTCATTTTCTCATCTCTTGTCTACCATACTGTTATGCTGCTGGAATGATTTTAGGCAAGCTTCGAGGAAAGCATACCTCCTAGCACTTGGCTCATCTTCTTGCTTGAAAGATAGCAACTAGTTGAGTGATAGATTGTAGTTGAGTGGTTTTAGCATTGTACTTGAGTTTTCTAGCATCTTAGTTCAGTTTTCTTGCATTCTAGTCATATTTTGGAGTTGTTGATTATCATAGCTGATTGTAACTTTTATTCAAAGATTCAAAAAATAAAAAAATTGGTCCGGTTCATTACAGCTAAACATATGAAATGACCCCCTTATATTTTTTTCAATTTTTTCACAATCTACAGGCACCCATTAAGGTTGGAGCAAGCCAAAACCAACTGGAAATGTAACCCTACACCAAGAATGTACACCAAGGTCCAAATGACGGGCGAGGTGTGAGCATATGGCGCCGGGGGTCGTTAGTTGATAAATTGAAAATGCTAGAAATTACAATGCAACTCGACCACTTATTCAGCGAGAGTGATTTGACAGCTCAGCCGATTAGCATGATGAAGAATGCAAGTACAAGGAAATTAAATGGGCGACTTGCTGACCCCTTCCGCTTGTTTAGTGGGTAGTACAAAAAGTAAAGACAGCGAGACCTGTCTCTCCCACCAAAGGTGGGAATGATAAAACATGCAAGAAAGTAAATAAAGTGGCAAAGCCAACCTTCTTCCACTAAAAGTGGGAATACAATAGAAGTTAACAAACATATGAAGAGCTGGTTCAATACTATTGAAGCCAGTAATTACTAATTACAAAGTGTCCATTACAATGATTTAGCAATAGAATCTGCTCCCAACACTTGCAATGATTAAACTATATCTCCAACTACAAATATGAGTAGAAAATCAAAGGAAACATAGCATAAGGAGAGAATAACCAGGTCTGATCTACAGAAACAACAAACCCATTTCAGACCAGCAAGTAAATCACTCCCAAATCACTCAGAGTCACCAACCACACTTCACCAACTCACATACAACTTAAAGCACAATGCCTCCAATGCTAGACGACCAAGAGAGACCCAAATATATAGCATATATTGGCATTAACTTAGTCTGATATGAAGTTCCAGCGAACCAAAGTACAACCCAGCAAACAATACAACTCCTAAGTGCTTATTTCTCCCACCAAACAACTCCAAAACTAAGAATAGCACTCCCCAAAGCTAGGCGACCAGCAAACACAAGCTTAACAAAGCAAAACAGCCACCAAGTGATAGGCTCGACTTTCAATGCTAGCTTCAGGAGAAGGGTACAACCCAAGGAGAAGGGTGTCCTCTCAAGAAAAATAAATACTTCATGATAAAATCTAAAACTCAGAGAGGAGGGGCGCCTAGGGCCTAAAAATGGATATAGCCAGTACCCAGAATGAAAAGAAAATCATGCAATGATCTGCAAATGAAAGTTAGCTTCAACCATAGACAAAACCAACAACCACAAAACTGGAAAATCTCATCAATTACTCAACAATAATGCTCAGTATGCACTTCTGAATGATGCACACTCCCAATTGACCATCTAGGGAACCATAGTTTTAGGCCCGAAGAATAGTGTAAATGCTAAGCTCCGCCTTAGCTAGGTTCTAAAATCAATCCAATAGCATTTCAGTAAGGTAAACAATAGATACCAAATGAAAGAGCAGAAGCCTCCTTTTATAGATTTTGAAGTGACCCTTCAGCTTCCCTAGAAAGGACGCCATCTCTCCCTTTTGAAAATATTTTAATTTTTAAATTCAATTCTCCCTTCATCCTAGGCGTCCAACATCTCCTTGGCAAATATTAAACATTTAAATGTTTAATTCCTTCATGAGGGCGTCCAACTCAAGAATAATCGACCTTAGAGATATTAATTAAATCTCCTGATGAGTTTTCCACCCTCAAAGTCCCCTTCTTAAAACAACTTAAAGTCATCGCGTTAGGCCAAGGGGGGTCAAATTAAAAATATAACATTAATAACTCTAAATAATTCAATTCTTGAAAATTGTGCCTCAAAAAGCCAAAACCTGAAATACTCATATGCTCAGATTGAAGTAGAAAGCTTACTGTGCTGCTGCCAACTGGATATTGCTAAAAATAAAATTTACTAAAAATAGTAAATTCTGAAAGTTGCTCAATTCACTTTGCATGTTATATAATTGCGCAGCTCTCTGAAAACCTAGAAAGATTCTGCAATCCAAATCTCGAAACTCCAATGTGCCGGCTAAAAATAGCAAGTTCCAGAAAAGGTTGTCAGATGGAGATGCATGTTCCACCATTTCGAAGCTCTCCAAAAACCCAGAAAACTCTACCAGACATGCATCAAAAACCCTTACATGCAAACCCTAAAAAATGCTTTAGAACCCAACTATAAAATAGGAAACGCTAATTTTACCTCTGACGAGCCTACGAGCTTCCGGAAATAGGCTATCATTCACATAAAAGAGTATGGCTAAAACGGGGACATTACAACATATATTCCACAAACTTTATATACTAGTGAGATAAGATTTGTCTTTTAAAAGAAAAAGTATTAATCTTAAAAAGACTTTGAAAAGGTGATCTACCTTGTAGCACAAAACTTGAAAAATAAGAGGAACATTTAGTAGGGTGATGATCAAATAAGGAAACAAAAGTAGCATTAACCACATTTCTATCACTATAGATAGGATATCTTAAAAACTTCCTATCAAAATGGAATCTACGCAACCTTGAGAAGACTCCCTAATTTCCTTTTTGCATATTAGATCATGTAAACCAAACACTTTTATTGTCCTTTTTACAGCCTTTCAAAGGATTAGAAAAATTAAATGCCCTCACAAAGTTAGACCAAAAAAATAATTCATCTATTTTCCATGCAAAATTAATACCACCGATTTTTTTTCTTTGCTTTTCACTACATTAAAGTCACTTCCAGAAATCTAGGGAACTTTAGGTAAACTTGAACACAACCACATCCACAAGTCAGCCCTAGCTTTATAGTCATTAAAGGTGAAACAGAGTGGATTCCTGTAATGAACTGAACCAATTTTTTCAAACTTCGAGATGATCACAACAGCACCAAAGTACCTGTTAGGGTTAGCTCAAATCAAAACCAACAACTGAAGGAAAGAGCCTCAACGCCAAGAATGTGCTTTCCGACCCAAACTGGGTAAGAAGCTACCATATGGCGGAGTATCACTAGTAAAGAATGCAGTACTGGAAAGTAAACTCAACGCCAAACATGTGCACTCTTAACCCGAGGTGGGAAAGGCGCTACCATATGGCAGAGATTCTATTAACAATGATGCTATGCAAGTAAAACAATCTCAACGCCAAGCATGTGCATTCCTAACCCGAAGTGGGAAAGGCGCTATCATATGGCGGAAAAACAGAAAGCAAATACAATGTAGACTGAGCAAGGGCTAGTCTCATCCACAACCGTGGGAATGAAAGTGATTAAACTGAAAGCAAACTAGGTGGCATAGCCATCCTCTTCTACTAAAGTGGGGATACAAAATGTAAAGTGCAGAAAGTAAAAGAGCTGATCAGTACTACTGATTCAACGTTACAATATGATGAACAATCTGCAAATACAATGAGATATAGATAACCAGTGATCTCCAAAATGTTAGGAAATGAACTCCAAACAAGTACAAGCTACCCAACATGTGAAATATAGGAAAAGGGACTAAAATATCAGGTCTGATATAAAATTGTAGCAATCAGAAAATTCATACTAGCAAGCCCTAGAATCACCAAAATGCTCATAACTTCGTCAAAACACCTCCGAATGATGTGGAATATAATGCAAATGAGAGCTAGGAGTTGAACAACCAAGACCAAGCCAAGAAACTCCTCCAAATAGCAGTGATTTATTTATGCATGCTTTCCAATGCAACCTCAAAGAAGGTACGACCTCCAGAAATTTTCTACTAGCAAGATAAAATCCAAGACACCTCTAAAAAATCTGAAAACTTGCAAGGAGGGGCGCCCAAGGTAGACTAAAGGATAGGGCCAATACCGAGAACCACCAAAAAATCGTGCATGGACTTATGAGCAGATTTCTATTTCAGCAAAACCCTAATCAGCAAATGCAAAAACTCACAAATATCTAAAATCTTCAACCTTGATGCTCTGTCTGCTAGTCTAGATGAGAAGCAGTCTCTGAAAACTTAGCTAGGTGCTATCTTTCAAGCACGAAACCAAGAGAAGGAACTAGGAGGTATGCATTCCTCGAAGCAAGCTCTGAAAGTATTTCAGCAGCATAACAATATGATAAGCAACAATAGATAATCCAATTGAAGGCCAAGTCTCTTATTTATAACTTTTTTGTCTCCAAATTCAAATCTTATTTTCCCTCCAATTAGGGTGCCTAAATGAAATTCACTTTTCACCTTTTCTCCAAATTTCATTTGCATTTCATTTCCAACCCATATGTAGAAATATAATTTAATAAAATGCAAATATATAACTTGCAAATATTTCACTAAAAGATTTAAGTGAAATATTTAATTAAATTCAAATGTCTCTAAGCTAGGTGTCCCCTTTTGCCTTAGCACATATTTCACTTAAATATTACTTCATCAAATAAGGCCTCCAAAATGTTTAATTAATAAACATTATAAAAATCACTTATCTCTCCAAATCGTCCTCCATGCCTTAGCCAAATATTTTTCACTTAAAACATTATTTTTTCATCAAATATCAAACTTGCCAAAATAATCACCTCAAATGCTGGAGACCACTGCTCAAGCTGACCTGCCAGAAATAGCCATTGCACTGAACTGCTGAACTGCTGCTAAAAATAGCACTGCCAGAAATAGTAATTACTAAAAATAGCATACTGCTAAAAATAGTAAGTTGTTCCAAACTCATTTTCTCCACATGTTGAGTAGCTGTCGCAACTTACTAAAAATAGTAAGTCCGGAAGAGTCATCTGATTCAGTTGCATGTCACACCATCGCGAAGCTCTTTGAAAACCTAGAAGGAATCCAGAAGCCAAACTGGAAAACTCCAACATGCAAGCCTCCAAAAAGCAGCCGAGAATGCAAGTCAATATCTTGTCATGCATGTTACCTCATTGCGAAGCTCTCCAAAAACCCAGAAAGTTTCACCAGACATGCGTAAGAAACTCTCGCATGCAAGACCTCAAAACCTCCTCTGAAAGTGGAAACCCTAATTTTCATTTCAGCTTTAGCCTACGAGTTTCCGGAAATAGGCTAAATCCAAACGAAGAGTGTAGGGCTAAATTGGGGACATTACAATTCCTAAATCTTTCTCTTCATAGACGACCTTACCTAGGCAACTCTAGAGCAAGGAGAAAAGCCTTTATCAATCACACTATTTTCCAAGCCCTTATTTAATAAAATACTTGTATCACCTACCTTTAGAGTGATCGGAAGCAAAAAAGACCAATTCAGAGAAAATGAATTTCAAAGCATAGTCTAATGAAAAGCCAGTGGATTTAATTTCTTACAGATACAATAAATCCAAGTATTTAATAGACTTACAAAAAGATCTAATGACATATCTTCTCTCATAAGCTCCACCTCTCTTACATTCCGATTGACCACTTTCATTAAAAAATAGAAATTTAATGGTTGGAAGTGCCTCCCTTCCCTCTACATAAATTTTCAAAATGTAATGAGCCAACCAATTTTTTTTCAAATTTTCAATGATCAAGCCAATACAAGAAGCATTCGTTAAGGTTAGCCTAAATCCAAACAACTGCGAGAAAGTAACTCTACACCAAGAATACACACTCAATCCCAAGATGAGAATGGTGTTGTCATATGGTGCCAAGGATTGTCAGTACTCGAAATGAAAGTACAATGCTGAAAGTAACCCAACCCAAGAATGTGCACTAAGACCCGATGTGGGTGAGGTGCTAGTATATGGCGTTGGGGGTCTTATGAATTTGGTGACGGCTCAGCCGATGAACAGTGTGATGATTACAATATAGTTGCAAGAAGTAAATGGGCGGCTTGCTGACCCCTTCCACTTTTCCAGCGGGCAATACAGAATGAAAAATGCAATAAAGATAGACTGAACAAGGCCAATCTCTTCCACAAACGTGGGAATTACAATAGACTGAGCAAGGACAAGTCTCTTCCACAAACGTGGGAAATAAGAAATTGCAAGAAATAAAGATGGCTGAATAGTACTACTGTAACATCCTTACAATGATATATTTTTCCTGCAAATAACACTATATTAGAGAAGTTTCAATGCTGCAAATATGAAGTATGATTCTCCAATCACCAAAATGACTCTCTCAAAGAGAACCCACTCAAAATGGCAACTCCTACAATCTGATATGACAGACCTGCAACTGAAAATGCACCAACTAGCAACTACAAGACTCATTAAAATGCTCACAAAACTCTCTAAACTCCTCCAAATGACCTGATAACAAATGCAAATGACTCTAGCAAAGATGGCGCCCAAATTCCAATGACTAATCCTCAAGAAATGACTGATACTTTTTTTGTTGCACAACTCCCAAGACAGCCAGAATGGTACGGCCTCAAGAGGGGCGATTTTGACTTGATAAAATCAAACACACCAAAATAAAATCAGCAAACCAGTAAGAAGGGTCGCCCCTAGCTGAGAAATAGATTGGAAAAGTACCCAAAACCAAACAAAATTTATTCTAAGACTTATGAGAAAAATCGACCTTCAGCTAAGACTAAACCAGCAACTTAAAAATGATCAAAAACTACTAAAAACTCCATTGAAGCTCAATCTATCTTCTCTGAATGAGAAATAATCTTCAATTAGCTAGGTGTTATCTTGCAAACATGAAGACTGATCCTTGCTAGGAGGTATGCATTCCTCAAAGCACTTTGCCTGAAATCATTCCAGCAGCATAACGGTATAGTAGACATGAGATCACAAAATGAAGAATAGAAGCATCCTTTTATCGACTCTTGAAAAGAATCTCTTCTGCTTTTAGAAGGTGCACCCAGGAGCTCATGAAGACATTTGAAATTTTGAATTACTTTTCCCTCCTTCAAGAAGGTGTCCAACTCAAGGGAGAAATAATTCTTTTAATAAAATAATACTCTTCATCAAAGTTGGCGTCCCACTCTCAAGGCATCATTGCCATCCTTAGAAATATTTTAAATGGCCTCCTGATGAGGCATCCACCTTCCAAGACCCCTTTTTCAGAACAACTTAAAGTTATATCACTAGGCTAAGGGGTCCAAAGTAAAAATATAACATTTATAGCATGAAATACTTATTCCTTCAAAAATATCACCTCAAGGCTAAAAAATCAACATTACCCACTGAACTGCTTGAAGAGGAAAGCTTGTTGAGCTGATGCCAACTGGACCACTGCTAAGAATAGTAAATTCATAAAGTTACCCGGATCAAAGTGCATGCAAGACCATTGTGAAGCTCTTTTAAAACCCAGAAAGAATCCGTAATCTGCAATCCAAAACTCCAAGTGCAAACCACTGAAAAATGCAGAAACAACCTCCTAAAAAATAGGAAACCCTAATTTTAGCTTCCGATTAGCCTACGGGCCTCCGGGATAGGCTAATGGCCATCTGTACTAATCACTACTAAGAAGGGGACATTACAGTCTGCCCTCCCCAAGATTGCTTTCCCTCAAGCAATCGCAAGTCTGGATGTTGCAAAATCTCCTCATTCTCCCAAGTTGCATCTTCCAAAGGCAAATTCTTCCACTTCACCAAGTATTCTTTGATTGTCCTCCTCAAAGAACGCTCTCTGGAACCAAAACCAACTATCCTTCTTCATCCAAAGGAGGCAAGTCTGATGAAGCAACAACGTTGTGTCCAAGTGCCTTCTTGCGGCGAGGCCACGAGACACATGGAAGACATTCTGAACTTTGCTACTTGCTGGTAGCTCCAACTCATAAGCCACTGCTCCAACCTTTTTGATGACTCAGAATGACCCATAGAAGCGTGGTTTGAGTTTCTCTACTCCACTCTTCTTGAGAGTAGACTGTCTGTAGGGCTGAAGTCGAAGATAAACCATATCTCCAACCTCAAATGAATGCTCAACACACTGCTGATCAGCATACATCTTCTACTGATTTTGTGCTATCTGAAGATTGTTCTTCAAGGACTTCAAAATATCTTGACTTTGCTGCAACAAATCCTTGGCTTGAGGGGCTTTGCTATCACCAAACACCAAATTAGCAAAGCTAGGTGCCTCATAACCATAGAGAGCCATGAATGGAGACATCCTTATAGACATGTGGAAGGATGAATTGTAGCAATACTCTCCCAGGTGAAGCCGTCTTACCCAAGCTCTCTGCTGCTCCGAAACATAGTTTCTGAGATAGCCCTCCAACCACTTGTTCACAATCTCCATTTGTCCATCAGTTTGAGGGTGATAACTAGTGCTTGGAGTGAGCACTGTACCACTCAACTTGAAGACTTCTTGCCAAAAGGTGCTTAGGAACTTGCTGTCGTTATCACTCACAATGTTTTTCGGCAACAAATGCAATCTAAACACCTCATAAAAAAATGAATCTGCAACTTGAGCTGCTGAAAATGAACTAGCAATGGCAAAGAAATGAGCAAACTTTGTTAATCTATCCACCACAACATAGATACAGTCTTGCCTTGAGTCTTTGGCAACCCCGTGATAAAGTCCATCGATATGTTTTCCCATTTTTGATTGGGAATAGGAAGAGGTTGCAACAACCTAGCTGGAAGAGCATACTCATTCTTGTTCATTTGGCAAATGTGACACTCCTTGATGTAGCGTTGGACCTTCTCTTTCAGCCCTTTCCAAGAAAATCTTTCTCGAATCTGCCTATAGGTCTTGAAATAACCTTGATGACCAGCAAGTGGGATGTCATGGAAAGTCTGCAAAATCTTCTTTTTGAGCTTAGAATCGGCCACCAAAAAGATCCTCCCGTTGTAGTGTATCAATCCATCAACCACCTTGTACCTTTCATCATGAAAAGTACCTTCAATGATGCTGGTTGCAAACTGATTTTTGGCATAATCAGCAAGCAACAACTCCTTCCATTCAGCAGTAAGATCATACAATGAGCTCAAATGAGGCCTCTGAGATAGCACATCCGCCACAATGTTGTTTTTTCCTTTGACATACTCAACATCAAAGTCATAAGCTTGAAGCTTACTCACCCACTTTTGCTGCCTTTCGTTCAAGTCCTTCTGATGCATGAAGTGCTTGAGGCTATTATGATCGGTCTTGACAACAAACTTGCTTCCCACCAAATACTGTCAAAACTTGGCCAATGCATGCATGATTGCAAGCATTTCCTTGTCATAGATGGAGTATGTCCTTTCAACACCTCTTAACTTTCAGCTCTCAAACACGATTGGGTGTTTTTCCTGCATCAAAACAACATCAACTCCTTCTCCCGATGCATCACATTGTAGCTCAAAAGGTTTGGAAAAATCAGGAAGAGCTAGAACTAGACAAGAACTCATAATCTTCTTGAACTTATCAAAGACACCTTGTGCCTTTTTTGACCATTCGAAGGCTCCCTTTTTAGTGAAATCTGTGAGAGGGGCAGCAGTTTGAGAGTTGCCTTTCACAAACCTTCTGTAGAAGCCACAAAGACCCAAGAACCCCTTCAAGTGAGTCAAATTTTCTGGGGGTGGCCAATCTACTATGGCCTTGATCTTTTCTGGATCAACCTTCACTCCTTCAACATTGATTATGTGGCCAAGGTAGAGCAACTCCTTCATTCCAAATTCACATTTGGACTCTTTGGAAAACAAGCTTTCTGACTCAAGGATGCTAAGCACCTCCTCCAAGTGCTTGAGATGTTCTTCCCACGTCTTGCTAAAAATGAGAATATCATCAAAAAAATTAACACGAACTTCCTCAACTGCTTCTGAAAAATTAGGTTCATGCAAGACTTGAAAGTGGTGGAAAGTGGTGGGAGCATTAGTCAGCCCAAATGGCATGACTAAGAACTCGAAATGACCATAGTGGCACTAGAATGCCGTCTTCTCAACATAAGTTCCCCTCATGCGAATCTGATAGTACCTCGATCTTAGATCAATCTTTGAAAAGAAGTTAGCTCCATGTAGCTCATCAATTCTGGGAATGGGGTATCAGTTCTTGATTGTGCTTTGATTCAAGGCACGATAATCCATGCACATGCGGATGGTGCCATCCTTTTTCTTCACAAGAACAACAGCTGAAGCAAAAGGGCTTTTGCTTGGGCGAATGATGCCCAACTCCAAGAGTTCTTTTATGTTCGTCTCAATCTCATCTTTTTGTTTCTTAGGATATTGATAGGGCATTGTGATGACTGGCTTGGTCCCTTCTTTGAGCTCAATGACGTGCTCTGTTCCTCTGTTAGGAGGTGGTTCGGGAGGTAGATCAGCAAACACCTTACTCTTTTTGGTGAGCAAGGACTGGATATCAGGTGGGTACTCCCTTTTCGTTTCAACTAGACTAGCTGGAAGAATCATACATTCAACAACCCACTCAACTTGGTCATGACGAATCAGCTTCTCCATTCTCTTGAAAGATACAATCTGAGGATCCCCATTAGACATTCCTCTTAGCACCACCTTCTTCCCATCGGAATGAAACTTGAGCTCCATTGTTTGCAGATTTAGAGATATTTGACCAAGAGAACGCAATCATTGAATGCCAAGAACAACACCCGTATCTCCAATACTTACGACATAGAAGTCATCTTTGACCTCATGGTTGCTCAATTGCAAAGACATGTTAGCAACCTTTTGATTGCAAGAGATTTGAAACCTATCTGCTACCATGACTTTGAAGCCTTCAAATTCTTCAGTTTTCAATACTCTCTTTGCAACCACCCTTTCATCTATGAAGTTATGTGTTGCTCTAGTGTTTATCAAAGCAACAATTCGGTGCCCTCCAATCATCCCACGGACCTTGAAAGATTCGTTCTTTTGGAAATTAGTGAGTCGAGCAACAGGGCCCCCAACTCCTTGCTCATGATCAGACTCTTTTGGAGCTTTTTCTTCTTCGCTGTCCTCAAAATAAGTCTGCTGATCAGACATATCAGATTCTGATCCATAATCAGAATTGGCCTCCATGTGATTAGAATGCCCCCTTCCATAGCATCTATGGCCCTTTGAAATATGCTAACCAATTTTTTCGTTGAAAATTTCACATACAATCCACATTTCGCCAATTGAATTAGCGTTAGCATTAAAATTGAAAACCAAGCTTGAAAGATCTCAACACCAAGAATGCACACTCAATCCCAAGGAAGGATAGGTGTTGTCATATGGCGGAAAAACTAGAAACAATAACTTGAAATGAGACAAACTCAACGTCAAGAATGTGCAGTCAAGATCCCACTGAGGGCGAGGTGCTAACATATGACGAAGTTATTAATTGAACTGAAACAATTAGGTGGATAACCAGCCATGAAGATACATCTATCTAATTCATCCGTTGCGGCAGACATCCATTTAAGAGTGGGGATTCACCACTTGAGAGTGGGTACAATGAGAGCTACAACGTTCATTCTCCACACTGGTGGTAAACCATCCAGGGGTAATTAATATGGAATTTAACAAGTAATTGCATAAACTAAATGGTTGGATTAGTACTACTATATCTCAACCGTACAATCATGAAATCTGCAAATTACAAATTACAATAATAGAGAACAATGCTAAGAAGAGGAGAATGAATTCTTGCAATGTTTTTTAGCTCTTCAATGATGAAAGAAAGCCAAAACTGAAATCTAAATAAATCTGATATAAAATTGAGATTCTGGAAATTCTGATCAGCAACTGTGAAATTCAAAGAAATATTCACAATTCACTCAAAATACCTCCGAATGACGTGAAAACACTTGCAATGAGCTGCTGGAAGGTAGGCGCCCGTTCCATGATGAAGAAACAACAACAAATATCAGTCATTAATTCTTGGCACAATTCCCAAGGCACTCTAAATGGTACGGCCCTTGAAAGGGGCGATTTTGCTAGATAAAATCACCAACTTCAAATTAAAATATTCCACTTTGCAAGAAGGCTCGCCATAGGTCTACAAAAGCATAGCAAAGATGCCCAGAACAGAATAAAATTTATTCAAAGAGCTGCTAGCAAAATTCACTTTCAGCTGTAGGTGCATCAGCAACTTCAAAATTGACAAAACTCCAAAATTCTTCAACATTCGAACTCAATTTGCTAGTCTGGATGAGAAGCAGTCCCAAAACCAACTAGGTGTTATCTTTCAAACACGAAATTGGATAAATGCTAAGAGGTAAGCATTCCTCGAAGCTAAATTCATGAATTCATTCCGACAGCATAACAATATGATAAGCATAATGGATACCAAGGCTGGAGCAAAGCCTTCACTTTATAGAAGCTCACAAAAACTCTTCAATTTCCTGAGAGGCACACCAAAAGACACAAGAGTCTTTTCAATTTCCAAAAACAATTAATTCTCAAGATGGCGTCCCTTTTGCAAAAATATGAACTTCACTTTATTTAAAAAATATCTCTCCTTAAAAGAGGCGTCACTTTTTCCCCAAGGCATAAAGACATTATTAAAAGATAATAATAACCACTCATGAAGGCGTCCCCCTTCAAGACCACCTTTTAAAACAACTTGAAGTTATACTCCTAGGCCAAGGGGTCAACTGCAAATTATAACATTAATGCCTTTATTCACCAAAATAAAACCTTTAGAAGGCAGACTTGAATTGCATTAAATGCTCCAACTGAAAATGAAGACCTAAAGACTGATAACTGCATACTGCAAAAAATAGAATTTACTATAAATAGTAAACTCCCTGAAATGCCATAGAACCTCTGAACATGGAAACCCTAATTTTACCTCAAATGAGCCTACGGGCTTCCGGAATAGGCTGATGAGCGTTAGAACAGATCACTGATGAGGAGACATTACACCCTTAGTCCAAGGTTCTTTGCATGTGTAACATTTGCCCTCTTTTCTAAGCTTCTCACGAAGCTCATCATCCATCTTAGAAGAAATTTTTTTATGCTGATTTGAAGAATGTCTCTTATCTCTCTTGTGAGCAAAGGGCTTGGGTGGAAATTTTGGCCTAGGAGTCGACAACTCCATGCTTCTAACTTTCTTGATGGCTTCTTCAAGACTTGGTGGATCAAATGCCTTAACCCACCCTTTCAAAGGTTCCACTAAACTTTCAAAAAACAACACTACTAGTCTGCTTTCAGTGATGTTGGGCACCATCATGGAAAGCCTTTGGAATTCAGCTATGTATGCATCCAATGAGCCATACTGCTTCAATTGTGCAAGCTCGCGAAACTTCATCTTAGGATCCTTAGTGTCGAACCTCTCAATCAACTTGTTGGTGAATTCATCATAGGTTCGAATGAGGTTGTGGCCAAGTGTGACCAAACCATGGTACCGCCACTCATGGGCAGCTCCTTCCAAATGCAACGTTGCAAACTTTATAGCATCTTCTTTGGGCATAGGTCTTAGTGAGAGGTAGTTGTCATGCTTCTGGACCCATGACCTTGTTGAACATTTATCACTTCCATTGAAGTGAGCCAAAGTCATCTTCCCAAGGGCTTGCTGGTAGTCAGTTCTAGGAGCCACCGAATGTAATGTCCCCGTTTTTAGCTCTTCACTTTTCAGTGATTGGTAGCCTATTCCCAGTGTGCTGTCGGCTAGTCAGTGGTAGAATTAGAGTTTCCGGCTGTTTGATAGGTTCTTTTGAAGATTCAGGGTTTTACTTGTTGGAGTTTGGGTGTTTGGATTCTGGATTCCTTCTGGGTTTTCAGAAAGCTTCGCAATGGTGTCGCATGCATTGCATTCTGAGCAACTTTTTGAATTTACTATTTTTAGTAAATTCTATTTTTAGCAGTGGTCCAGTCAGCATCAGCTCGGCAGGCTTTCCTCTTCTGGCAGTTCATTGGGTAATTCTGATTTTTGGCTTAAGGGGTTCATTTTGGAGAAATAAGTATTTTAAAGACAATAATGTTTTATTTTATAAAATAACCCCTTGTCCTAGTAATATGACTTTAAGTTGTTTTAAAGAAGGGAACTTTGAGGGGTATTTTCTCATGAAGGAATATTTTTATATTTCTAAAGTCAAATTGCTCTTGAGGAAATTGGACGCCAACTTAAGGAGAGAAATATTTTATTTAGCCAAGAAGAAGTACGCCACTCTTGGAGGGAAAATGAAGTCAAATTCGAATTGGAAAAAGGGCGCACTTTCTAGAAGCATCTAGAGATTCTCTACTAAGTCTATAAAAGAAGGCCATCTCTCTTCTTTTTATTATCTTATGACTTGAATATTGTTATGCTGCCGGAATGGTACTGGGACTGCTTCGAGGAATGAATGCCTCCTAGCCTTGGCTCGACTTCTTGCTTGAAAGATAGCAACTAGTGGAGAGTTAGTTTGTAGTTGAGTGAGTTTTTGTAGTAAGAAATTGCATTGTAGAAGCTATTATGCATTTGTAGTCTAGTTTGAGCATGTTAGTGAAGTTTTGGTGTTGCTGACTTCAAGTTGCTGAATGTTATTTTTGCTCATAAGTCAAAAAATAAAAATATATTTGTTCTGGGTATTGGCTAGAACTATTTCTATGCCCTAGGCGCCCATTTGTGCAAATTTTGGTGATTTATAATGAAGAATCTGATTTTATCTTGTTGGTAGAACATTTCTAGAGGCTGTACCATTTTGTTCTGCCTGGCAAGTGTTTAGAAAAAAAAATACTTCAATTTATCAGCTGTTTCTTTGTCTAGTCTTCATTGTCATCATCCTAGCATTCGTTTGCATCAAGTCTCATGTCATTCTAACAAGTATTGAGTGAGTTGTGAGCATTTTAGTGGATTCTAGGGTTGCTGGTTATATATTTTAAAGTGCAGGTCTGTCATAACCAGATTTGAGAAATCTGCAATTTCCTTCTTGGATTGGTGTTAGGAAATCATTACAGGCTTTGTAAAAGATTCCTTCTTGTTGCAGCAATTTGAAGAACTCTAATACTTGATTTTGCAGGCATTTAAATATTCATTGTAAGCTGAACAGTAGTACTATCAGCATTTCTCTCAGTCTCACTTTACATTCTGTAGATGCAATTGTAATTCTTTATATCTCCGTCATATGGTAGCTCCCATTCCGTCTCGGGTTGGAAAGCACATTCTTGACATCGAGTACTTCAGCATTCTTGCTTATTTCCCTTAATTGCATTGTAATTCCTTTATCTCCGCCATACTATGCTCCACGGGGTTTCGGGGACGGGGAGTACCCGGTACGGCGGGACGAGTTTCCGGTACGAGGGTACTTTTGGGTCATTTTTTAGGGGACGACAGGGGACGGCTGATAAAAAAATAGGGAATTTTTTAAAAATATATAGAAATTTCAAATGTTCATAGCATAACATTGATAAAGCATTCATTCTAGACATTTGTATAAGCTTAATACATATCATTAGACTTGAATTGAGATTTCACATGAGAATCGACAAACAAATTAACAAAATTCAAATGCTTTTCATTATCAATGTGCACACATATCATATAAAAGTCTGATAATTATAACCAAAATGCCCAAAGGCTCCAAGTCTCAACTATGAAATGACATGCTAAACATAAAACTAAGAAAATATATCGCTGTCCAAGGTCCCTAATCAGCATAAGGTAGGTCTAAATCAGCATCGCCCTCACCATTAGAGCTCGAGTCAAAGTTAGTGTCAGTGTCCATGTCAATAGAAGGATCTGCCTCAACCAATGGAACCCCAACCAATCCCTCATGTGCATTCTCCTCAATCTGCATAGCATCTTTGGGATTAACATCCCAACGTAAGGCTGGAGTCTAATGATACTGACTAGTTTGGCGATCCTTCACGCAGCTGCTCTTCTTTTGCTCTCCTTCACTTCACAAGCCAAATGTAAAAATGAGTTGCTTTTTCTCATTTTAGGGCATATATAAGGCATAGATTAGGTTAAGTGGCATGGCGCGTCCCTTGTGGGCCCGCCCATGCCTTTTTTTCATTTTAAAAAACTTTATTTTTTATAAAAATGTGTTTTTTTTGCTGCTGGGCCATAGGGTACTTCTAGAAGTACCCGATACGGATGGGGGACGGCTGGGAAGTTTCGGGTACTTCTAGAAGTACCCTACGTCCCCTGCATTCTGCCAAAAGTCCCCTGGAAGTACTCGGTACTTGGAGGGAAAAAGGGGACGGCCAAGGGACGTTTCCTAGCCGTCCCCGCGTCCCCGTTTCGTACCCGGTACGGGAAACGGCATAAAAACATAGGGGACGCGTCCCCGTGGAGCATAGCCGCCATATGATCGCCTCATTTCCATACTGGATTGGGTAGCACATACTTGGTGTTGAGTTTTCTTTCAGTACTTGTAGTGGTAGAAGATCCTCTGACCATATGATCGTCCTTCGCGGACACATTCTTGGTTAGAGTTACCTTCGGTTGCATTTGTTTAAGGCACTGACGATCCTCTTGCCATATGACAGCCTCTCTTTTGTTGAGATTGAGTGCGCATTCTTGGCAACGAGTTATTTGTAATCTGCTGGTTTGAATTATCTAACCCTAACGGGTGCTCTCTGCATTGTTGTGTACTTGGTAAAAATTGAAAAAAATTGGCTCGGTATATTTCACCGAAGCACGGTTTTCAACTCTTCCACTGATTCTTCTGCTTCTATGGTTCATGAATTGATCAAAGGTCCATTGGTCTCTAAGATCAAATGGTAAGGTGGCGTACTCCATGTAAGCCTGTCTTGCATCATCTGCAATGTTTATGGCGGCTTCAACTTGTGGTTCTTACCTCAGAGTGAATGTAGGGAATAGTGGCCTAGAGGCTGATCCTCTAGAGGTGGCCTCATGCTGGCCAATAGTTTTGTCTCTCCCATTGCCATTGTTTCCATTGACTCCACTATTTTCTCCTGTAACATTGTATTGGTTTAGAGGCGGATTCTGAGCAGCTTGCTGGTCCATTCTTGCAAGCAAGCGAGACATCGTATCTATCATTCCATCGAACTTCCTTTCTATTTTGTTTTCTCTTTCTTCCATGGTCTGTCTAGGATTATTTGACATGTTTTCAATTGCTTTTATGGTATCTATTGCTTTACCAGTCTCTCTCAAAGCCTCTGAAAAAGTGTCTGCCTCTAGAACTGAGGAAAACCAAAACTGCTGAGTTCTTGTCTGAGTTCTGGTGTACGGTCTGTGGGCTCTATCACTCATCTGTCAACTAACTCTTTTGGGCACAGGATGGCAGAATCATGGCTCTGATACCACTGTAATGAGCCAACCAATTTTTTTTTCAAATTTTCAATGATCAAGCCAATACAACAAGCACCCGTTAAGGATAGCCCAAATTTAAGTTTACAACTGCTGGAAAGTAACTCTACGCCAAGAATGCACACTCAATCCCAAGATGAGAATGGTGTTCTCATATGGTGCCGAGAATCGTCAGTACTCGAAATGAAAGTACAATGCCGAAAGTAACCCAACCCAAGAATGTGCACCAAGACCCGATGTGGGTGAGGTGCTAGCATATGGCGTTGGGGGTCTTATGAATTTGGTGATGGCTTAGCCGATCAGCAGTATGATGATTACAATGTAGTTGCAAGAAGTAAATGGGCGGCTTGTCGACCCCTTCCACTTTTTCAGTGGGTAGTACAAAATGAAAAATGTAGTAAAGATAGACTGAACAAGGCCAGTCTCTTCCACAAATGTGGGAATTACAATAGACCGAGCAAGGACAAGTCTCTTCCACAAATGTGGGAAATAGGAAATTGCGAGAAATAAAGATGGCTGAACAGTACTACTGTAACAGCCTTACAATGATATATTTTTCTTGCAAATAACACTATATTAGAGAAGTTTCAATGCTGCAAATATGAAGTATGATTCTCCAATCACCAAAATGACTCTTTCAAAGAGAACCCACTCAAAATGACAACTCCTACAATCTGATATGACAAACCTGCAACTGAAAATGCACCAACCGGCAACTACAAGATTCACTAAAATGCTCACAAAAATCTCTAAACTCCTGCAAATGACCTGATAACAAATGCAAATGACTCTAGAAAAGATGGCACCCAAATTCCAATGACTAAACCTCAAGAAATGACTGATATTTTTTTTGTTGCACAACTCCCAAGACAGCCAAAATGGTACGGCCTCAAGAGGGGCGATTTTGACTAGATAAAATCAAACACACCAAAATAAAATCTGCAAACCAGCAAGAAGGGTCACCCCTAGCTGAGAAATAGATTGGAAAAGTACCTAGAACCAAACAAAATTTATTCTAAGACTTATGAGCAAAATCAACCTTTAGCTAAGACTAAACCAACAACTCAAATTTTTTCAAAAAGTACTAAAAACTCCATTGAAGCTCAATCTGTCTTCTTTGAATGAGAAATAGTCTTCAATCAGCTAGGTGTTATCTTGCAAACATGAAGACTGATCCTTGCTAGGAGGTATGCATTCCTTGAAGCACTTTGCTTGAAATCATTCCAGTAGCATAATGGTATAGTAGACATGAGATCACAAAATGAAGAATAGAAGCCTCCTTTTATAGACTCTTGAAAAGAATCTCCTTTGCTTCTAGAAGGTGTGCCCATAATCTCATGAAGACATTTGAAATTTTGGATTACTTTTCCCTCCTTCAAGAAGGTGTCCAACTCAAGGGAGAAATAATTCTTTTAATAAAATAATACTCTTCATCAAAGTTGGCGTCCCACTCTCAAGGCATCATTTCCAACCTTAGAAATATTTTAAATGGCCTCCTGATGAGGCGTCCACCCTCCAAGACCCCTTTTTCAGAACAACTTAAAGTTATATCACTAGGCTAAGGGTCCAAAGTAAAAATATAACATTTATAGCATGAAATACTTATTCCTCCAAAAATTTCACCTCAAGGCAAAAAAATCAACATTACCCACTGAACTGCCTGAAGAGGAAAGCTTGCTGAGTTGATGCCAACTGGACCACTGCTAAAAATAGAATTTTACTAAAAATAGTAAATTCAGAAAGTTGCCCGCATCAAAGTGCATACGAGACCATTGTGAAGCTCTCTGAAAACCTAGAAAGAATCCGCAATCCGCAATCCAAAACTCCAAGTGCAAACCACTGAAAAATGTAGAAACAACCTCCTAGAAATAGGAAACCCTAATTTTAGCTTCCGATTAGCCTACGGGCCTCTGGGATAGGCTAACGGCCATCTGTACTGATCAGTGCTGAGAAGGGGACATTACACAAAACTAGGGGAAAGCTTTACCAACTTTTGAGATCATTAATACAAACTAGGGCTGATAAAGCATTAGTATTCTCATTTTCACAAACCATAGGATTAGATCCATCACTACCTAAGTCATCAACAAAATGCTTGGACCTTTTAGTAGAAGGCTACTTGTCAACTTTATCAATTATTTTAGGGACATTTTGACAAGCTTCTATTAAGGAAGGGAAAGGAAAAATCTTCCTTTCCAAAGAATCATCAACAACCATAGAACTTGGGCTAGATATACAATGATTATCCTTAAGGAGGCACACAAGATTATTGCTTGGCTCAAAGGGACTAAAGTCCTGCTAATATCTTCTTTGTTCACACACATATTAATAGAAACCATTGCTGAATAGTCCCCCACTTTATTAACATTCCTTGATTCACGTGATTATTACTATTCTTGAGATTGGGGTTGTTCAACCTAATATTTAACAAAAGAAGCAAAAGCCTAGACCTCCCAGACCATTTACTTTATAGAAGACTTCTTTACCATGCAATGGAAATACAATATTATCTAGGCACTCATAAATATCCAAGGAAATGAGAACCCTAGCATTCATATGAGGCAGAGAACACTTAGTATCCTCAATTTTAACTACCTTTCCTAATGGTTTTGACAGATGGGGAAAAAGAAACTGGTCATTAGGAGGAATATCACAAACCTCAATCCATCTCGGAGAAGAATACAAAATTACTACATCTGGTTAAACAACAAGATCCCAAGCAATGGCCCTAAAAATGGATTTATCCACATTCCAGAAAATTTTAGAAACAACCCTCTTTTGCATGCTTCTATTTCTAAACAAATAAAAAACGACCCCTTCTATATCATTCTACACACATTCACAGAAAGCCCTAATTTTATGTACCAAACAGACATATTTTGCTCATCAAAAATTATTCTAGAGGGCATAAAATTCGTATTTAGACAAACAAAAAAAACACCAACATTCTTAAGCCTTTGGTATTCCACCTCAATAGCATTCACTATTTCATCATTTGGTATGATTTTCAATGAACAAATAGAGTGGTTACCTTGGATAGACTCTCCTTGTCAGCCTCTTCCATCTTTGACAAATGCAACACTGGGATAAAAGTGTTCTCTTTTGAAACCAAAGTATTCCTATATGATTTACCATGACCATCTTTACAATTAGTATTTGCACCAAACCTCAAATAACCACAATGAAGAGACATTATAGCAAGTAGATACCACCACCTTCATCCCTCCTCTTCCCTGATGAGGAAACAAAACTGAAGCTAAATGATAACTAGGTGGGCATTAAACTAAGAGAAAAAATGAAAGGAGCTGATTGGTAAAACCGAAAACCCTGTGAATAAACCACAAACACATAAAACTTAGAAAAATGTAGCAAAACAAACAACATTGACAACAAATATCACCAAGGTAGAAGAAAGTAATGGTAATGGAGGGTGAATTTTGGCTTTCCCTAGTATCAACTTTCTCCTTTCTATTTCTTGTTGGAAATATGTTGTATTGTTTTATAGTTGGTTAAAGTTATGGAATTAGTGATTGGAAGAGTAATGAGATGTGTTTTATTGTTTTTTCTATTTTTGCCCATAGTTTTAAAGCATTCATGAATTGTTTTAATGTGCCCATCAATATCCACACATGTCTGAGGGTTGAGTAAGAGATTTGTTATTATATTGAAAATAATTGAGTTTTTATGCAGTAGTGAAGAATATTAATGTGCTGTTTTTTAACCTAGTGAAATACTGTGTGCTGTGTGTTTAATTTTTTATTTTGCTATTTGCTTCAGATTTTGTAAGCATTGCTTTTATTGTACAGATTTATTGGGCTTCATTTTCCTACATAACCTTTAATTGATGTTAGCATTGCACCCAGTTAATTTAATTTTTTTTTTGGGTTATTATGTTCCTTACAGGGTGATGTTGAGCAGTCATTGATTGAATTTGACAAAGCAATAGTGCTGGACCCTCGGCAGAGATTATGTACAATTTAGTTTGAACCTTTAATTTACTGATTTAACCTTTCAGTACAGCAACAGAAATATTATTTCTTAATAGTTTTTTAATTTTTTGAGGAAAAGTTTTACTAGTTAAGATTTATCGAGCTGTTATTTCTTATTTTTATTTTATAATATTTTACCATTTGGAAATGGAAATTCGTCTTGGTCTCTATTTTTTTATAATTTCTTTTGTTCTACTTAAGACTTTTTTAAATATATAGAAAAGAGATCCACAATAATGTAATCAGCAAATGAACTGCACTCAAATCTGAAAAGAAATTAAATAGAACTTCATTGGATTCCAAATAGCATTTTCAAATGACACTTCAAATGGAAGATACTTTCTTTAGAATGTTTAGGAACTGCATTTGACCCAACTTTTTTTTAACACAGATTACTTGTAGACTGTGTTACACGGGGATGTGTCCCCCCACCCAAACCCTACGTCCCCGTCCCCTGTGGCGTTTCGGGGACGGGGGGACGGCAGGGGACGTCCCCTAGGCATCCCCCCTGATTTTTGAAAACTGGGGGACGGTAGGAAACGCGTCCCCAAAAAAGGGGACAGCTGGAAATAAAAGGGGACGCCTAGGCGTCCCCGAAATGGCTAGGGGATGGCTAGGAGTCCCCCAACCATATCAGAGACGCCAAGGCGTCCCCCTTTCGTCAAAGTAAAAAATGTTTTGATTTTTGGCAAATTAAATAAAAATTGCTTGATAAATATTAAATATTTCATTATATTTGATAAAACATTTAATTTTTAAACAAACTATTTAATATTATTGTCAAATTAAATAAAAATTGTTTGATAATTGATAAATATTAAATGTTTTATCAAATATTAAATGTTTTATAATGAAATATTAATTTGATAAAAATGTTTTATCCCCATTTGAATGGCATTGACTAAATAATAAAATATTATTATATTTACTTTAGTCATTCAACCTAAAATTGAACAAAATGCTTTTATATTTAATAGTTAAGTTATTGGCATTGCTGTTAGTGTTTACCTTTATCTTTATATTGCTGTTATATCGCTGTTATATCGCTGTTATACTGCTGTTATACTCTTTATCTATGCACATATTGTCATATTGATATTGTTGCACATATTTGATATTTCAAATTGCTCTCTTTCTCTATCTATATATAATATATTTTTAAAAATTCATATATATATATATATATATCAAAAAATTCCTATATCGCCATCCCCCCGCCGTCCCCAAAAATCTGCCCTTGGACTGCCGTCCCCGAAACGTGTCCCCTGCCGTCCCCCCGTCCCTGTCCCCGAAACGCCGTGGAACATAGCTTGTAGAACATATTGCCAAGAAGTCAATTACCAAGAAATTCATAATTCTGTCCTATGCCCTTATCCTATAATGTCCCCTTCTTGGTAATCACTCGGGAGGACATTTTAGCCTATTTAATTCCTGTAGGCTAAAGTCAGGGAAAAGGGGAATTAATTAATTTAATTGTTTAATATTACTTGGTGGGAAAAGTAAACTTAAAAAGGTAATGTTAAATAATTAATTAAATGTTTATAAAGTGACTTTTGGAGAAATATTAAAATGTAACTTAATAAAGTCACTTTATTATAGTTTGAGTGGGAAATTAAAGTGAGGGATATAAAAGTGATTTTCGAAGCTCATTTTCTCTATGCTTGGTTTTATTTCTCACTTTCACTTTTGGAGAGCTCTCAAAGTTCTTGGTCTTGGGGACAACGAAACTCTAGGACATCCAGTTTCGGTGGTGAAACGATTCCACCCTAGCTGCTTTATGGAGGAGATCATTCAGGTCTTCTACTTGGACGATATTTGCAATTTTGTGAGTCTCCTATAGAGACAAAATTGGGATAAGTGATATCAATGAGTTCTCGATCTAATATCAATCAGTTGTGAATCTATTACAAGGGTTTGTCTAGTGGCTAGATGTTAGGCGATATCCCTCTTGATCTTTTCCTGCATATTCTATTAGCTGGATGAGATGTGGCATACAGGTTCTTGAAGAATATATTATTCAGTTTGGATGCCTTAACCTTGCTATAACTTAGAGGTCGAAGTTGCTGAGTGTGGCGGAATGGTTTCTATAGGGGTTGTTGGACTGTATTGAGCTTGGAGGTGGAGTTTCAAGTAGAGGCGTGGAGATATAAGGGGTTAATGTTCAGATTGATGATCTGTGGGTCCAAGAGGATGATGCGTGGCTCATAAACCCTCGCTTATCAGCTCTACCAGTCACGTGAAGTCTTCTTGAGGGGGGTCATGTGAGCTTTGGGAGGCCAAATGATTATTTTCAAGTGTTTCATGCTGCTGCTATTACCTATTACCAGTGCTCACAAGGCTGCGTGGCATATAAAAAGGTTGCAAGATTGTAAGGAGGACATGAGAAGGGCTATAGCTGATGCATGACATTTCCTGGGCATTATACACAGTCTTCTGAGAGTTGCGAATGCATTCATGGACTAGGCGTGATGTTCTCCATGTTTGGAATATATATTTAAATGCTTGCATCTATTGTTGTTAATAGCTAGTTGATAAGTGCTGCAAATCCATTCAGCTGTTGTATATTTCTGAGTATAAACTCTTATAAACTGCCATGTAATAATGCTCAGTCTGAGAATGTAGAAGTCTGAAACGTTCTCTGTTCTCATATGAACTTATTCAGTCAAATATATGAGAAATGAAATGTCATGATTGATTACCAGATTTGCATAAGTTTCCCTTTTGAAATTCATTATTAAGAATGCAATGTTGTTGTACCCAAACCAATTTTTTTTTTTTGCTTCATTAAGATATTTTGCTTAAAAGAGTCTAAACCTTTGTTTAAATGATGTCAAAACATAGTTTTTGGGCAAATCAAGTATGGACTTTGAGTTAGTTTGGTGTCAAGAAGATACTGGTGAAATTTGAGAAAAATTGAAAATTATGGTTTCAAGCACCCCTGTTTCACGTCGCAAAACCCTAAAAATTGAAACTTGTTAGAATTGGCTGAAATTAATTTTTATTGGCTTATTTCACATCACGATCATAGTGGTGAAGTCAGTTTCAGTTAAAAGTCAGTTTAAGCCTGGTGGGTAGTTTTCACTTTTTCAAGAGAAAATTTAGGACCTTTGAGATCGTCAATGGCAGTTGGCCAGTACTAGGTGTCAAAATCTAAGCCTAAAACTCAAAGCAGAACATTCTATGATGAAAGATGTTGAAAAAGATGCTTCACGGCGGAGGGGATTTTCAAATGACGAAAAGTTGAAAAAAATATTCTAAGTCTGGAAAAATTTCACTTTGTAACATGTGAGACACTTGCGCAATCAATGTGCAAATCAACTTTATAGTGTCCATACATGTGAAAATGGTGAAATACAGTCTCACACACACGTCAACAGCAGTAATGCTTCTACGTGGTCAATTTGGCAGCCAACACGGTGTTCGCAGAGTGCGAAATGGAGGAAAACATCAAGTCCAGAGCAAATTTGCGCCCCGGTAGCTCAGGGACGCCCTTCAATATGGAGGCTCAGATTTAGTTGTTTCTGGTTGTAGATACATTCATTCTCTTTGGTTTTCAGTCAGCTTTCTGACAAGCTATCAAGCAATTCATCCGATTCTCGGAACTCCGGTAATCAAAGGCAGAACTAGAAGGTATGGAGAGTTTACACATCACAGAGACAGTCAAATTTGCAGTTTCTGTGCCCCTGTAGCCTAGGGGCGCCCTTGAATTGGACATGTCAGATGAATGAATTTGCAGATTCTGTTTCTGGGGGATCTTTTTTGATTCAGCCCAGCTCCGTGATGCATCCGTTCGCAAGATCGTTAGATGAGTTGAGTAACTGTGGCAGTTGTTCCAGCGAGCACGTAAAATGGAGGGAAAATAAAAGTGAAAATATCAAACTGTACCTCTATAGGCTAGGGGCGCCTAGCCTTTTGGCCAGCTAGATGAGGTTTTTAGCAGCCGTCGTCTTCACGAGACCTGTACAAAATCCTCCTAGCTATTCAGTAAATCCAACCGTCAGCCCTCAGGGTTTATCAAATGCCCATGAGTGAAGAATCGGTAGAAAATATTGAAGAATGAAAACAAGCAGAAAAATGGCTATGAAATTTACACTCCCTTGAAAAAGGAGCCCTTCTACTAGAGGTCTTAGAACCAATTTTCTCGCTTCGTCACTTCCAGGAACATCTCTTCCAAGTTGTTCTAGCTTCACGATGAGATCAATGGCTTGCGCATCAGAGCAATCCAGCTCCCGATGTCAAGGGTCAAAGTATAGCGTTCAGTTGAAAGTTGCAATGTGCAAAATCATTCTCAAAATGGTAATTGCGCCTCTGCAAGCTAGGGGTGCCCTTGCATTTGAGGCCCTTAAATTCACTTTCAGATACTCTACATACAGTCATTCTTTTCAGAATTCTTCTAGCTATGTGATGGATCTAGTATCCAGTCGACGGGAGTCATCATTCACCGGCAGTGGCAGATTGAAGCACGAAATGGAAAAACAGGAAAATGGCTAAGTTTGGTGGCATGTACATTATTTTAATTAAAGGCGACTTTATTTTTGAGGCACCAGATGTGGTTTTTAACACTTGTAGCTCCTGGAATACATTTCATCAGAGTTGTTCTGGCTTCGCAATGGATGTGTTAGCTCATCTCCAGCATCAACTGGGCATCCAGAAATCAAAGTTCAACAGAGGCTATAGTGATGTTTTCAACGAACTACAAAATAGGAAGTTAGCTAAAAATCTCTACTTTTGAAGGGGGATGCGTGGAGAGTCAAACTTTGACTTTTTGGAATCACTAAAATATTCTAAGTTGACCCAAAAGGATAGATTTCAATTAACTCAATTAAAAAATATTAAATCTTCAGTTTCAGCAGTCAACTTTAATAAAGGCGATTTTCTTCAATATTTTAATATTGGCGCCTTTTTTTGAGATTCAATTGTAAATTTGCATGATGAGTTAAGCTGAATATTTTAATATTTTTGAAACTCCAAGTCAATTTCTGTTGAACGAAGTGAGGTCCAATCAGATGAATTCTTTCTAGATCAGAGTTTCTACTTGCAGTTGGCGCCTAAACCCTCAGATTTCTTTATTAATATGCAAAAGGCATCCATTTCTCTCACAACAGGTTGAAGTGCAAGCGAATTTCCTCATTGTACAAGCGAATTTTCTCATTGTGCAAGCATTCGAAGGTGCTACAAATATTATTTTTCAGATTTCCTTGCAGATACAGGTTCAGAATAATCAACAGACTTCAGACAAGCATGGCTATTTTTATAGAAGCAGAAACATAAAACTTCTATCTTCTATCTTAAATTCTTC
This sequence comes from Sequoia sempervirens, assembly GCA_007258455.2. Classification (NCBI taxonomy): domain Eukaryota; kingdom Viridiplantae; phylum Streptophyta; class Pinopsida; order Cupressales; family Cupressaceae; genus Sequoia; species Sequoia sempervirens. The sequence goes on along the minus strand of VDFB02047230.1, from coordinate 251,990,206 downwards.
TATTCTTGTCTTAGGTTTTCTTCGCATGTCCAAGATTTCAGTGACTTTTGACAATTTTGATCATCTGGGTTGGTTGTGCACGACTTTCTCTACAAAATCCATGTGTTAGAATTTTTCAGAAGAAATTACCTCGAAGCTTCAATTCTCGAAGCTCTGCTTTTCTCGACTGAAATTCCTTTGCATGGTAGAGTAAAAGTCAATATTTTTCAAAATGGAGGATCTGGGTTGGCTTAGAATCATCTTCTGCACAAAACCCATATTTCAGTTTTTCTCGAAAAAATTGCCCTCTGGAAACCCTAAAAGCCCTGCAATTCTCGACTGAAAAGTCTTTGCATGTCAAGTTAAATGACACTTCTTTGCAATTCTGACGTTGTGGGTTGTCTTAGAATCACCTTTTGCACATAACCCACGTTTTATAATTTTTAGTGAAAATTTCCTTCGGACAGGGTATTTTTAGCCTCATCAGGAGATGTTTTAGCTTTTTGGAGAAAGTTTTCAGAACATAGTCGTGTTTATAGTCAATAGGCGAGTTTTTCATAATGCAGTGCACACAGATCGAATTCAAGACTAAGTCAGTCTTGGTTCATGACTTCATCGAAACGGTTGACACGGATTTGCATAAAGTGCTTCCAGAGGCTATCTTGGATCCGATTAAGATAAATCATGCAATACTTCAAAACCTCGAAGAATCCGGGTTGCTAGAGGCGGCTTCACTCCCTATTTTAGTTCAATGCATAGAATTCGTGATGTCTTGTGTCAAGCATTACAATTCTACTACTCGAGAAATTCAATCAGTAGATGGACGGGCGATTTGCAGTGCCAAGCCCCAGGACATTGAGAGGTGTTTTGGTATTCCTCAACATTCGAACAGTTTGGTCATTACCATGGATCAGTGTGAAAGAGCATTCAACGTTGATAAGGACATGTGTCAGAGGAAAATGGTAGAAAGGTGGCTAAAACAAAAGAAAGTTAAATTATTGAACAATGTGGGTCATGGAGAGTTCAAGGATGAGTATGCGATTTTGATCACTCTTCTTAATCGTGTTTCCGGTCATGCAGATGCAAATAAATTCCAGCCTTGGATGTACTACATCATTGCTCAAATTATTTCCAAGCGAGAGCATTACGACTGGGCCTCTTTGATTAGCGATGTTCTCGACAAGCAGATTACCGGTTTCTTGGTTGCTCACCAATTTCATATGTGCTCGTATCTCATATACCTGATTGCCTACCAGGGTCAGTTTAGAGGATTGAACACAGTGGGGATTCTCAGTGTACAAAAGCTTTATCAATACTACGATCAGCTTGAGTTCACAAAGTCCAAGTGGCATTTCAAGCGTGTGCAAGAAGCATTCTTGATGTACACAGTGAGAAACCTGGACCAGGGATTGCATGTTCATATCTCAGCAATTGCTAGAGCAGCAATGGTAGAATGGTCGGACTGGTTCATTTAGTTCCCTACCTACACCTACATCCGCGTCTACAGATATACAGGAAATCCAACCATGCCACCTCGTTATCCTTCAGATAGGACGGTTTTCATGGAATATCTGAGGCAATTGTACGATGTTCATTCACTTTTGCGCCACAAGTGCAAACCAGCTGCCAACTTTCCTTTGCAAATGGGAATCTACTGGTGCAAGACGACAGTTGACGCCAAGGCTGTAGGTCATGAGTTAGAGAAACTTAATCTCAAGTACCTTGTTGATGCACGCACATATGACCCTTGGGGTTGTTATTCAGCATGCCTTGGTGGTCGCCCTTACCACAAGCCTTCTATGGAGGATTACTGGGTCAACTGCGAGGACAAGTTGGAGGTGTGCCGACGTAGCTACAACAGGTTCTCTCTCTCACAGATTTTTGTCTTCATGTCAGAGGATGTGGGAGGATTGTCAGATGATGATGGGGATACACTTCCTCAATTCTTCAGAGAACAGGTTGATACGTGTTGGTTCACGTTTTATCATTCATCGAACATTTAGAATAAAATGTCAAGGACACTCTACCCTCTCTTGAACAAAATCACTACGTGCCAAGATTGCAAGAAAGACCACACGGAAACTCCAAGGTTTATATGTGCGAACGAGCGACTTTATGTTGGATAGCTTCCTTGGTTATGTATGCTGAAATACAAGGGGGACTTATGCTAACAAATCATTCACAAGCTAGGGCTTAGACGAATTTGATAGTAAATGCTCTTTTTCTCTTTTTTTTTTTTGGTTTTCAGTTTTGGAATTTAAAAAAAAAATAACAAAAGGATAAGGGTTTAGAAATTTTATGCTACTTCTAAGAACTCAAGAGACGGTAAAGACTAGGTGAAACCAATAACAATACTTTGCATTGCCACATAAATGACAACTACACAAAGTAAGTGCAATCTTCTAGGGTTGTGCTCAAGATTTTCATACAATGAATAATATCATTAATGGAACAAGGTTTTATTCAAAGTAGAAGTTAAAGCATCCACAATATAGGCTCAGGATAACTTTATGCATTGAACAAAAATCATTCATTCAAAGAAACTATGAGCAAGAGTTTCACCAATCTATACTATCAAATCTTTCATTCATCTAACAAGCGTGCAAATCAAAATCTATTATAAATCTATTCTATGTTGAAGGAGATATGCAACCATGCAACCACTTGATAACAAGAAGGATTCAAAGCACTCATGAACTTTTATTATCAAAGTAGCTCTAAGCAACAATTTCATAAAACTCTCTTCACACTATGAAATCAGAGAATAGGAGTTTATATAGAGTTTGAAAAACAAATGAAAGGACAAGATCAATCTAAGATCAATGATAGAGATTAAGACATAACAACCCTAATTAGGGTGTAATGTCCCCTTCTCATCAATGATCTGTTCTGACACTCATTAGCCTATTCCAGAAGGCCGTAGGCTCGTTTGAGGTAAAATTAGGGTTTTCATGTTCAGAGGTTCTATGGCATTTCAGGGAGTTTACTATTTTTAGTAAATTCTATTTTTGGCAGTATGCAGTTATCAGTCTTTAGGTCTTCCTTTTCAGTTGGAGCATTTAATACAAATCAAGTTTGGATTCTAAAGGTTTTATTTTGGTGAATAAAGGCATTAATGTTATAATTTGTAGTTGACCCCTTGGCCTAGGAGAACAACTTTAAGTTGTGTTTAAAAGAGGGACTTGGAAGGGGGACGCCTTCATTAGGTGTTTATTATTTTTAATATTGTCTTAATGCCTTGGGAAAAGTGGACGCCACTTTTAAAAGAGATATTTAAAAATAAAATAAAGTGAAGTTCATATTTGTGCAAGAGGGACGCCATCTTGAGAATTAATTGTTTTTGGAAATTGAAAAGACTCTTGTGTCTTTTGGTGTGCCTTCTCAGGAAATTGAAGAGTTTTGTGTGCTTCTATATAGTGAAGGATTTGCTCCAGCTTTGGTATCCATTATGCTTATCATATTGTTATGCTGTCAGAATGACTTTATGAATTTAGCTTCGAGGAATGCTTACCTCTTAGCATTTATCCAATTTCGTGTTTGAAAGATAACACCTAGTTGGTTTTGGGACTGCTTCTCATCCAGACTAGCAGATTGAATTCGAATGTTGAAGAATTTTGGAGTTTTATCAATTTTGAAGTTGCTGGTTCATCTACAGTTGAAGGTGGTTTTTGCATACAGCTCTTGGAGTAAATTTAATTTGCTTGTGGGTATCTTTCCTATCTATTTCTACACCCAAGGCGACCCCTTCTACCAATTTGCAGATTTTAGTTTGGAGTTTCTGATTTTTACTTGCCAAATCGCCCCTCAAGAAGGCCGTACCATTCATGGTGCATTGGGAATCGTGCAATAAATAAATTCTGAGTTTTTGTTGCTGTTTCTTCATCTGATTTTGGGCGCCTATCTTCCAGCAGCACATTGGTTTTCGTTTCACGCAAATTAGAGGTATTTTGAATGAGTTGTGAATATTTCTTTGAATTTCACAATTGCTGATCAGAATTTCCAGAATCTCAGTTTTATATCAGACTTTATTAGATTTCAGTTTTGGCATTCTTTCATCATTGAAGAGCTAAAAAAACATTGCAAGAATTCATTCTCCTCTTCTTATCATTGTTCTCTATTATTGTAATTTGTAATTTGCAGATTTCATGATTGTACGGTTGAGATATAGTAGTACTAATCCAACCATTTACTTTCTGCAATTACTTGTTTAAATTTCCATATTAATTACCTCTAGATGGTTTACCACCAGTGTGGAGAATGAACATTGTAGCTCTCATTGTACCCACTTTCTAGTGGTGAATCCTCACTCTCAAGTGGATGCCCGCCATAGCGAATGAATTAGATAGATGTATCTTCATGGCTGGTTATCCGCCTAATTGTTTCAGTTTTTAATTAATAACTCCGTCATATGTTAGCACCTCGCCCTCAGTGGGATCTTGAGTGCACATTCTTGATGTTGAGTTTGTTTCATTTCAAGTTATTGTTTTTAGTTTTTCTGCCATATGACAACACCTCTCCTTCCTTGGGATTGAGTGTGCATTCTTGGCGTTGAGATCTTTCATACTTGGATTTCAATTGTGGAGCTAACACTAATCAAGTTGGCTAGTGTTGGTTTATGTTGTGTAAATCTATCGAAAAAATTGGTTAGCATATTTCATAGGGTTTCCCAAAATAACATCAATAACGAGTGCATGGAGGACAAATGGCACGAGGAGCTATCTTCTAGGAGGCGCATCCCTATCCTCTTGAGTGGTAGTATATTCAATGAATCTGGAAACCATTGGGGTGACCTCCATTGTGACATGTAGCAACATATTCACCTTGAATTCCAATCCGTCCAAGTCATTTGCACACTCGGCAAAAGCGGTCTCCCATTCCAATTCCTGTCTTTGGAAGGCATCTTAGATGGACAAGAAATTCAATGCCTTAGTCAAATTCTGCTTCAAGATTGGTCCAGTGATGGCGGAGAAAATTTCCTGAGTTCTAAGCTTTAGACTCGCCAGCTGCATATCATTTTTTCGGATGGTATCCTTCTCAAGTACATCCGCAACTACAAGGAAAATCTTATTTTGAATCTCTCTTATCTGTTCCTCAGCTCTGATACCATCGGCCTTCACCTTTTCTAAGACTTCACTTCGTGAAACCAATGCCCAGTACCAAGTGTTAAAATCATATGCAGCCCCTGTTGCTATTATTTTTCCATCAATCAGTTCCTGCTTTGGAACTTCTTTCAATACTCTAAGGCACGGGATAATTCTGTCCCGAACATCCTGATTATCCCATGCTTCCGCCATGACTGCAATTCTGGAAAGCAAAGACGAAGTCTATCCATAGGCCAATGTTAATCTTTCCACAAATGTGGTTGCTTCTTCACTTTTGCTCGCCATCCACTCCTTGGTTTCTCTGGCTGTTACTATTTCTTCTTCAAACTCTTTGAATGCTTCCTATGAAGAATTCAAAAGTGGAGGAGCCACCAAATCACCTTGATTAAGAGGTTTGGTCAAGTGCTGAATATATTCCTTCAGGCGCTTAATTTCCCTTTTGTATTCTCTTTTCTTTCCTACCTCCTTTTCCAATCTTGCCTTCATGGAGGTGATTGAATTGTCTAAGTCCTCAATCTCTTGACCCTTTGTAGTTGGCCCCAAGTCGATAGTAGTGATTGCATACTCCTGAGGAGTAATATCTTCCTTTGCCTTGTCCACTGTTGGTACAACAATTTGAATTGAACGGCAGCCGACTTCATCCCTCTAGATTGTGGAAAACTTCTTGGCTGGCTTCTTTATAGTAACCTTCGCTAATCTGGTCAAGAAATCGGCCATATCATCTTCTTCTTGAATTTCCACTAGTGCTTTCATTTTCAACCTTTCTTTCAACCAATCAGGAATTGTAGGCTGCTCAATGCCTTCCTTTTCCTGATTACTTTCTTCACATGGAATATCCTGAACTCCTCTGAGAGTGGAAATCATTCCCTCTTGAAATTCCTCATCCGGAATATCCATCTCATTTTCTGGTTCAAGTATTTCTGTGCCTATAGGAGATGGGGGTTCATCATCGTCCTACTGGATTGATTCAATATTCTCCTCATGGATTGGAGAAGGAATCCTTATTTCAGCCAATGACTCATCCTCAATAGTTAATACCTCGTTCACATTCCTGGACATGGCAGAATGGGATGGCTCTGATCTCTGCTTCTTCTGTACAGGTTCCTTGTTCACAATTTTCTTCCCCTTCGACCTTGTGGAGTCATCAATTGCTTCTTTCCGTTTCCTGGAATTAGTGCTTTCAATTAGTTCGGCACTTTGGGATGCTCCTGCATTCGAGGAATATGATTCCATTTTGCCCATCAAGTCATAGGTGAGGGTCAAATTTCTTCGCCTTAACCCTTGGACTTGCTAATCAATCCACCACTGTGAATACTTAATAACTGGCCTCATCAAGGTGGCTAGATTTGCAAGCTCTGGTTCTGACCATCTCATAGGAGGAAGAGGCCAATTCTCATCATAGCGTGGCTGAACATATTCCCCATCATTCTCTTATTTCAGCCAATGACTCATCCTCAATAGTTAATACCTTGTTCACATTCCTGGACATGGCAGAATGGGATGGCTCTGATCTCTGCTTCTTCTGTACAGGTTCCTTCACAATTTTCTTCCCCTTCGACCTTGTGGAGTCATCAATTGCTTCTTTCCATTTCCTGGAATTAGTGCTTTCAATTAGTTCGGCACTTTGGGATGCTCCTGCATTCGAGGAATATGATTCCATTTCGCCCATCAAGTCATAGGTGAGGGTCAAATTTCTTCGCCTTAACCCTTGGACTTGCTGATCAATCCACCACTGTGAATACTTAATAACTGGCCTCATCAAGGTGGCTAGATCTGCAAGCTCTGGTTCTGACCATCTCACAAGAGGAAGAGGCCAATTCTCATCATAGCGTGGCTGAACATATTCCCCATCATCCTCTAACTAGTTAGGCACACGAAAAAGCTTGGTTCTAATCAAGCTTACTGGTAATCTAGACCATAGTCTTTTCCTGATATCAAACTCATCTGCAGCATTTTCCCAAAAATCCTCCAGGTCTACCTTATGTTTGTACTTCTTTCCATTCACTGTCCCAATTTGGTTGTGAGGATCGAAATCAGCCCTGGACCGGTAAGATGTGAATGGATACCACTACATTTCCAACCTGGCACTCTCGGCTACCTGTGCCGTTGGGCAAGACTCCAACATATTTCCAATGAAAAATGGAAAGGAAATGGCCGCTTTCTGCTTTGTTCTCTGGAAGCCTTGATATGTTTCCAACTGTCTAAGGACTTCGAGCAAGACCATTCTGTTGGTAGGGTAAATCGGTAGTCGCTAAGGACATCTAGTAAATCCTTGAACTCGTATATACGTGAATCTTGGATACTGGATAAACCAGGATCGATACTTTCTTATCAAGCTCTTGGCCTCCTGAGTGAGCCTTTGATGAGTTCCTCCCTACAATATCCTGGTGATGTACATCAAGAAGGCATCATTTACCCTTTTAAAGTGGGTCTTCTTGTTAAGCTGCAACTGTGGATAACAGTCATCGGACTTAAACTCATTTTCGCCATTACCTACCACGCCTCTGCAAATTAATCCTGTGTATCTGTAATTTCTAGCCAACAAGTAGACAATGTAGGAGCTCATGTAAGAGGACTTCGTCCTTTCTAAATTTTTTAGCTATTCATCCGAGACCAATTGAACATTTTGACACCTGAGGTGATCTCATTAATAAAATAGTACATCCAGGTTTCAAATGGTGCACCTTGAGGGTTGCCCATTACTCTATTTAACAGTAAAATGATGTCACCATACTCCTCTTTGAAGTCAGTACGAAGCAACTTCTTTGGCACTTTCTTGAGGGAAGGCCTTGGCTTTTCTAACCATGACTTATTGACATTTGTCACACAGAGCTCAAGCTGGTCCTCATAAAGTCTTTTGGCATCCTCTTTGGTTTTATTGGAAGTCCGGTTGTAATTTGGTATCGCAAATGCTTTCTGAATGGCTAACTCTCCAAGGTGAGCCAATACTCTCCCATCTGGCGCAATAATTTGTCTTTCTTGTGCATTGTAATGTATGGCACACTCGACCATTAACTCAGCGCACTCCATAGCCGGTGGAAATCCAGCTGCTTGAACAATGCCATTTCTCATCATCCGGCGAGCAATAGGTGTTGGCAGGAATCCATCTTGCCCATACATTCTCCTCTTGAAATCCTTGAAATCTAGGTGCCCGAGGTTGGTATCTGTGACATTTTTCCACTTGGAATTGATCTTTGACTCCGGCTGCAATCCCTTATTGGCGAACTTCATTTGGGCTTTCCTTGAAGGTTCTCCTTTGGTGGTCATCAACCTACAACAAACATGAAGAAAATTGACATTACTTTTAAGATACTAATTCTGATTTTTTTTCTTGGACCCTTTGCTCGAAAGTTTCACTTTCAGTCTGTGAAAAATCAGACTGAAAATGGAAGAATTTGGCTAAACACTTAGTATTTATTTCGCGAGAATAAGCGAATAAGACAGAAGAAAGATGAAAGAAATCAGTCAAACTTGGATTTTGAACCTTCAAAAACTATATTTTTGACTATGAATCTGCCTTCAATTCTGAAAATTCTGTCTTTAACTCAGAAAAAGCACGTTATTTTCTGGAAATTATGTCCTTCAACTCAGAAATTTTACTTCATTCTCTGCTCTCCACTTCGAAAATTTATTTTATCTTCAAAAATCTTCCTTCAAAAATTTACCTTTTGTAACCTTGAGAGAGCCAAAACCCTTTTCTCAATCGAACTTTGGAGAGAATGAATTGAAAGTGACAAGTTAAACTTATTATAGAGTTGAAGAGTTCGATGATTTTAGCAACTTCATGTTTTTTCTTTCAGATTCGTCGAACCTACACTGTTATATTTCCTCTGAAATGACAACTTAATCTTCATTGAAAAATTCTCAAGAGAAAGTTTCTAATTTTCACCATGGCACCATCCTTAGCCAAAATATCCTTTCCTTGAACGAGTTGGCACAAAATCTCTTAGATTTTTCTTGAATTTGAAAATTTTCCTAAGTGTTGGAAAAATATAAAAATATTCTAAGTGTTGAGTTCTATCTTTCCAATCTTTTCAATCTTGATCATCTTCCAACGATGGTGAACTTTCATTTTGTCCATGGCAAACTTGATTGTCTTCATGCCAATTTTGCCTAGGCGGATTTTAGCATGGTTTAGTCATTTGGCTTCATTGCGGACTTGGAGTTTTTGTGCTAGGGTGGACTTTATCAAATCTTTGCCATCTCCTCTTGACCTAGGGCGGACTTTGAACTTCTCATGCCATGTTTGGGCGGACTTCATGATTGCTTAGACATTGCATAGGCGGACTTTGTGCTTCCTTGGACAAGGTGGACTTTGCTCTTCCTTGGACAAGTCGGACTTTTCCAATGCTTGGACATTGCTACCTTGGGCGGACTTGGTGGTTACTTGGATAAAGCGGACTTGGTGGTTGCTTGGACAAGGTAGACTTCATCTTCTCTTGGACAATGTGCATGCTTCCTCTAGGCGGACGTTGCCTTTATCTTGCCATGTGAATTTTCCTTTAGGCGGACTCAACCTTGTGGCTGGACATCTTCATGGTAGACTTGACCTTGTGGCTGGACATCTTGACACTTCCTCTAGGCGGACTTCACCTTGGCTAGATCATGTGCATGGCAAACTTTGTCTTTCTTTTGCCATCCATTCTTCATGTCTAGGTGGACTTGATGATGCTTGTGCCATGTTTACCTTGCCTAACATTTGGATGAGCTTGTTGCTTTTATCTGGAACATCTGGAACAAAACCTCGCTTGGAGATTTTACCTTGTTTTTTATACTTGGAGACACAAATTTTTTATTTTGAAGATAGGAACGCTGTTGCTATGACTTGAGGGACCCAATCCTAGGTCAACTTTGAAAAAAACTGAAAACAGCATAAAGCAAGCTGAAAAGTTGCTTCCCGGATTGGTCCCAAAGTACCAAAAATCAAAAAAGCAAAAAGCAAAAAAGTAGAATCCCACAAAATAGGTGTCAGAATTGACCCTAAGCAATGGCATTTTTCGTCCTCCGGGCCTTTTGAGCACTTTGACGATGTCCAGACACTGTTCTGAGGCTGAATTCCCTATTTGACTCAGATGATTTCTCAAAACCCTAACTCCAAACTCTCAAAGAAATGGACTTATGAAATTGCAATGCTAATACAAAACCCTAAAAAGCAAACTACTGGGGGTCCCTATGTGCGATGGGGCGATGTGTGAAATAGGTCACAACAATACACAACTACTTCCAGCTGTCGATTGGTTTGCCAAGGAATACTCATATGTCAAAGAGAGATCAAGTAGGGTTGTTCAGAACAATATAGTCTACTTGGAGAGCAAAAAGACGAGGAGGGCAGTCATGCCAAGAATAGAGCCGCCACCGGTGGGATCTTCACTGCCATCCTCGTCAAAGCCAAAACAAAAGAAAAGGAGCAATCCTCCTAAAAGAAACAAAGTGCCTAACAATTCAAAAGGAAAGGCACTTGTTACAAAAACCCATGTGGAGATAGCCATGAATACAGTTCGGAGCATGCTAGAGCCAGAGGTACAGCCTTCCAGGCCATCACCAACACCACAACAGTCTCCAGTTTCGGTTCACATTGATTTGGACCTAGACTTGCCACCGCATAGTGATACCTCTACACATTCCCGCTCATCAAAACTTCCTATGACTAGCACCGACCCTTCCAATGAGATTAGTCGAGACTCGTCTTGGCTTGAGAATCAGTTGGGTAGGAAGAGGAGGCAACCATCTTACAAGCTTGATCCCTCAGATTTTGATCATGTCTACCAGGACACACCCGATAAGAGAATAAAGAAGCAAGTTCATGTAGAGAGAAATGCTGACAAGGAGATCATAATAGAGACCGCTGCACCTCCAGAGGGAAAGAGCTTGAACGAGGTAGAAGTTGAAGACTTCGACGTGATAAAGGTTAACCTTGGTAGAAGCACACGCCAAACAGAGGTTGATTTCCTTCAGGTTGCAACGGATAGCATAAAGGATAGGGTGATAAAAGATGGGGAAGATAAGGCAGTCCTCAAGGTTGAAATCCAACAGTTTCGTTAGTATATCTCTAACCTTGTGCATAGAACTGAAAATGTCACCGCCTTGCTGCCGCAAATGCTAGAGCTACCAACAGAGCAAAATTAGCTTAATCAGTTGGTTGTATATGGGAAGTGCTTGATAGACTGGGAAGAAGAGTTCGTCACAAGGGGCTGCTTCGTACTTTCAAAGTTATATCAATTGAGGTACAATGCCCGCGAACTCCGTCTATGGGTCCAGGATGAGGAGCGAGACTTGGTGGTTGACAGAGCCAGAGATGAAATCATGATCTCTTATATGAGGACAACATATGACTCGGTCACCGACGAAGAAGATAAAGAAGCTATTTTTTCTTGGAGGACACAGTTGATCTTCAAGGAAAAAATACAGGATACAATGGCTTTAGAGTTGGTTGAGAGTAGAGAGCACGTGACTAGTGCATTCCAGTTCGTGAGAACTTTCGTGTCCCGAATTCCTTTCCAGTATCAGCATGAGGGTGGTGAGCATGTCAAGCTTATTGATGTTCAGTTAGAATTGCAAGTGCTCATCCATGGTATTTTCAGTGGGGATTCTGTTGGCTATACGTTAGATGAACTTACAATCATGTCAACATTATTTGATGAGGCAGTAAAGCATAGAGAACTCTAGAGTCAGATCACGGGCGGTGAGGAGATGCTGCAAAGACACAGTGTACTACGACAAAGTATCAATGCTCCAGATGGTGATGCAGTCAACAACCTCATGGAGGGGTTACTTGCTCAAGATCGCGGCCAGTGAACTTCAGATCAGGACGTCCCACCTTTTCAGGATAGACATCAGACACAGTGGTTAACTCGATGCTTCTTTCCGAGTTAACTCGTTGTTCCACATTTCATGCTATGTTTGTCTTGGAATCATCAATGTATAGTTGGAGTTTTCTCTTAGTTTTCATTTCAATAAGGATGTGCATGTTGCACATGTCCATTTAGTTTAGTCTTGTTTTGGTTAACTGATGGTAGTTTTCCAGTTAACTATATAGTTTCCTTTATTTAGGTTTAGCAATAAAATATTGCATGCTTGTAAGACTGTAGTTGACTCAAGGTGATTTTAGGGTTCCCTACACCTTTGATGTCTATAAATAAGAGGTGTTTGCTCATTTGTAATTAACTTTTGCACGGGATAGTAATGTAATGTCCCCATTTTGCGAGCATCGGAGTTTGGTGGATTTAGCCTATTCCTGACCCTTGTAGGCTAATATGTCTAGATAGAGGGTCCCATGTGGTAGTTACTTGGTGATTAGAGACATTACTCTTCAGCTGGATTCAAGTTTTGGCCTTTGCATAGGTTATTTGACTCAGATTGGCACACTTACTATTTATAGTAAGTTACTATTTTGGGAGAGTCAGGGTTCCTATTAATAGAAAGACACCTGAGTAGAGCATATTGGCAGTGTCGACCTTGATTGGGCCTTTGCAACTGTTTCTAGACTCAGTTTCACATACTATTTATAGTAAGTCACTGTTCAGGGTTTCTATTTTTAGACAGGCATCCGATCACATGGAGAACAGGGAGAGTCGACTCCTGGCTCAGACGGCTTAGCAATCAGACAAGTACATCAAGAGATATTAAAGTTTAAGTGACTTAAGTGATTTATTTAATATTTTAATATTATTATAAAGTTATAAAGTAACTTTATAATAATAAAGTCACTTTAATATATTAAAGTGTGTTAAGTGAATAATTTAATGTGGGAATAAATCTTTTATCCCACATTGGCCAGGAAGGTGTTTGAGCTCTCCTAAGGAAAGAATAAAAAGAGGGGTAAGAGCTCATTCTCGATATCCAGTTGATGAATAATATTTTGATTGATTTTTATTTGTGGAGCCTAGGGCTTTCGCAGTTTTCTTCTTTGATCATAGGAAACGAAAACTTCCTATTGATAGCATAACTGAGGGAGTGAAATATCTCTTGAAGGGTTGCAAATTGAGGAGAGGATAATTTAGTCCTTTCATTTGTACAAATTGGTGAAGTTTCACAAGGGTTTTGAAGATTATTACTTGCAGATCAAAATTTTTGTTAGCTGCTACAATGGCATGAACAGTGATTTGCTACAGTGCCCGCTACAGTGCACGTGAATAGTGCCGTGCTACAGTACTGAGCTACAGTACTCGCGCTATAGTGACATGGTGAATATTAAAGCAAGGGTTTAATACTGATCTGTTCTTTAAAGATAATAATTTCTGAGTTGACTACATATTGCATATGCTGGTCAAGTTCTAGAAAGGAGGACGTGAGTTTTGAAGGAGCACGATTGGCTTTGGAGACCTCCATTCATCTTTAAATAGCAGCAAGCACCTGATAGTAGATCGTGGGAGGTCATTCAGCCTAGGCACAGGTCTGAAACATCATTCTGGGCAATCATCTGCTACTTCCAAGTCATTGCAGTCACTAAGGTGCATGGTTACAAGTTTGAAACTCTTATTAATTGTCATTATACATGCTGTTTGCTAATACTGTATGGCTGTGAGTCCATTTTGGGCATTAAATACTCATAAGATAGCTTGTTGAAGAGTCCCTAATACCTTCAGATTTATGTAATGTCATGTATAGAAAATTGTATTCAATTCTGAGTACTTCAAATGCTGTCATATCAGTCCAAAAACCTCCCATATGTCTAGGGTCTTAAAAAAATCTGATCAAATTACTTATTCAGTTTATAATCTGAGTTCTTTATACATTGTAAAGCCTTGGTACTCATTGTTTTGGCTAGACTGGGCATTGTAGGATGTTAACTCCGTTGTCATTGATGCTCAAAAAAAGTATTAAGCTCTGAATAGGAAAAATTGGATAGCTTACTTTGCATACAGTTGGTCATTTTGTAATCTTTCAAGTTTGATGTTAAAATCTGAGTATGCATATGTTATAAATCAAACATTTTGATTAGTAGAATAACATGGTATTGGACCCCAAACGTGTATTGTGTTGCAAATGAAATACTCCTTGTTTTTCAACTAAATCATGCCAAGTGTTTGACGAGATGCCAAACCATTCAAATTGAGTTTTGGGACAGAATAAGTCAGGGTTAGAGACAACAGGTCTCATCACAAGTAATATATGCTGTGCCACCTTGAAATAATCCCCTTATAATTTTTTTCAATTTTTAGGAATAACAACTTCAACAAGTACCCGTCAGCATTAGCATAAACTAAACAGTTCCTGAAAGTAACCCTACACCAAGAGTGTTCACTCAAACTCAAGGTGGGAGAGGTGATATCACATGGTGCCGGGGATCATTAGTCTCAAATGAAATGAGTACAATGCCGGAAAGTAAAGTATGCAACTCGACAACTTATTCAGCGGGAGTAGATTGACGGCATAGCCAATCAGCAAATGAGTAATGCAGTACAAAATGTAAAGACAACGAGGCCTGTCTCTTCCACCAATGGTGGGAATGATATTGATTAAACTGAAAGTAAACAAGGCGGCATAGCCATCCTCTTCCACTAAAAGTGGGAATACAATAGGAAATGCAGAAATATAAAGAGCTGATCAGTACTACTGAAACAACTTTACAATATGGTCAAAATCTGCAAGTAGCCAGTATTCAAAGCTGCATAAGAAGCTGCAAATGTTATTATATTATCTCCAAGCATCAAAGACTCATCTACTATGAAAACCCACACCAAAATCTCCAACTTCGACAAACTGAAATGACAAACCAGCAAACTTAAAACTACAGACCAGCAATTATGAAACTCACTAAAATGCACATAACTCTCTCAAAACAACTCCGAATGACATGAAACAAAATACAATGCGTTCCTAGGAAGATGGTGACCAATCTAGAACTGAGAAATTGCAACAAACTGATATTATTTTTTCTAAAGTTTTCAATGACTTCCCAGGCAAGAATACAGCTGGGTAAAGGGGTGACCAGCTAGATAAAATCATAGCCTTCACCGAAAAATCCCAAAACTTGCACAAAGTGGCGCCCAAAGCCAAGGAAGAGATATGACGAATACCCAGAACCAAACAAAGTTCGCCCAAGGAGCTATGAGTGAAAATCAACTTCAATTACACCCAAACCAGCAATCTATAAACTAACAAAACACACCAAAAGACATCAGAAAACATCAAAAGGCTATCACAATATGCTCAATCTGCTCTCAAGAGTTAAGAACAGCCTCTAACTTAGCTAGTTGCTATTTTTCAAGTAAGAAACCAAGTCCAAGCTAGGAGGTATACATTCCTCGAAGCAAACCACTCACCATTTGGGCAGCATAACATTATAATTTTTTCATGGATGAGAAATGAGAGAGCAAGTGCCTCCTTTTATAGACTTTGAGATGATTCTCTAGAAGCTTCTAGAAAGTGTGCCCAAATCCCATGGAGACATTTAAATTTTAAATTAACCTTTTCCCTCCTTCAAGTTGGCGTCCCACATAAGGAGGAAATAAATCTTTTAATAAAATAATGTCCTTCTCCAAAGGTGGTGTCCATCTCCTCAAGGCAATATTTTGACTTTAGAAATATTAAATAAACTACAAATTACCTTTCATTTCACCTCTTTCCCAAGTCGTCCACCTCCAAGAATGAAATATACTTTATCAAAAAATGCTAATAAAGTATAATGTGGCATCCCAAAAGTATTAAAGTGCAATACTTTATAAAATACATATCTCCTCAAATAGGCGTCCAAATATAATAAAGTGAAAGTCAATAATAAAATTAACTTATTTCTCCCTAAGGTGTCCACCTTGCCTTAATAGAATTTCACTTTATTAAAATATTTTACCTCAAAAAGTGAAATGCCCAACATAAGCTCTGACCTGCCAAAAATAGCTCAGAAGTGCTGAAGACCCAAACTGCTCAACTGACTTCCCAGAAATAGCCACTACACTGAATTGCTGAAGTGCTGCTAAAAATAGCACTGCCAAAAATAGTACTTACTAAAAATAGCATATTGCTAAAAATAGTAAGTTGTTCCAAACTCATTTTGAGCACAAACTGGGCAGTCGTCGCAACTTACAAAAAATAGTAAGTTCGGAAAAGATCTCTGATTCAGTTGCATGTCACACTATCACGAAGCTCTTTGAAAACCTAGAAGGAATCCAAAATCATAACTGTAAAACTCCAACATGCAAGCCTCCAAAACTGCCGAGGAAACAACCAAAAATGCAAGTCATTATCTTGTCATGCATGTTACCACATCCCAAAGCTCTCCAAAAACCCAGAAAGCTCCACCAGACATGCATCAAAAAATCTCACATGCAAGCCTTCAAAACCTCCTCTGAAAGTGGAAACCCTAATTTCAACTTCTAACTGGCCTACAGGCTTCTAGAAATAGGCTATTAGACACAAAAGAGCGTGTGGCTAAAATGGGGACATTACACACCTTGCCTGAAATATTGCTGTTTTGTATCTGTTCACGAGCTTTTACTGTGATAATAAATGGCTGTGCCACCTTGCCCGAATGTTATTATTATGGTATTTGTTCATCTTAGTTAAACAGAGTTGCTAGTTTGATCGTTTATTGTGTGTGTCTCGCCAATGCAATTTTCTGTCCTAGTTTGCTATCTTATGTTATGTTTAATAGTTGTTCTTTCAATCTACGCCCCAAATAGGGGTTCCTCCTCCTTGGAAATTTGGGAAGAAGAATTGTCGTTTAAGTGTTCTTGCTAATAGGCTTGTTGCATATCTACGCCTCAGATAGGGGTTCCTCCTCCTTGGAAATTTAGTAATTGAGCTTATCGTTTGATGTCATGCCTAATAAACTTCGGAAATTTGGGAAGAAGAATTATTGTTTAAGTGTTGTTGCTAATAGGCTTGTTGCATATCTACGCCTCAGATAGGGGTTCCTCCTCCTTGGAAATTTAGTAATTCAGCTTATCGTTTGATGTCATGCCCAATAAACTTCATATCAGCCTACACCTTGGATAGGGGTCCCTCCTCCTTGGAAATCCTGTTATAGAGTTTATCGTATAAAACATTCTTGCTCCTTTTTCCTCATGCTTTGTTTTCTTGAGGAGATTGGATAAAGCTTTTAGTTTATTTGTAGTTAGGATCTGTAAAACTAGAGAAAACCCTTAGTTGCAACATTCTTGGTTTCCTTAACCTTGTGCCTCTTCTAGCTGAGTCAAAAAGATAGGATTTAGATCATTTACTTTTTAACGCATATCAGCAAAAGAGGGAGCTTCCCCTCCTAATTTGAAGAGAAGTCATTATGCACTGTGCATAGCTGTCCGTACCAACTTGCACTCCAGAGGTGCTAATTGTTATGCCAACAAATGTCAATGTGTTAAGTTTGATAAAATGGAACATCTATCAAACTGAGATAATTGCAAAATCTTCATACATCCGGGGAGCGTATTTTATAGTGGTATCAGAGTTGGTCTTCCTGCTAGCCTGTATGTTCAGAGTGTTCAGTTGATTTTAGTCACATGAATATATATGAATCTAGAAGATCAAGCCTACATAACATATAGAAGAAGGGAAAGGGAAGAAGCAAATGACTTATTTTCTTCAGATTCATGAACAAAAGAAGAAAACATGGGTGATAGACATGAACCACCTGAAGGTAGCACATTGCAGATCCTCAATGACCTTGCTAGAGGTCAATAACAGGTAGTCCAACTCCTCACTTAGTTGATGGCTGATAGAAACGACGCTGGTAATAATGGTACATGAGGTACTAATGGTCATAATGGAGGCAATGGGAATGATGGAAACAATGGAGAAGGAAGTAATACACACACACACCTACTCATAGTCACACTAGGGCAGCGAGTAGAGTGACTCCTAGGCCTCTCATGCCTCAGTTTTTAAGTGGACAACCAGCTAGTAATCAGGGACATCAAGCTTAGGGTGAAGGATTCATAGACTATTTGAGAGAGTATCAATCCCTCGGAGATGAGTTTCATGCAGCCATGAATTTGCAGGACTTTTGTGCCATAAAATACAGGAATAGGTCTAGAGATCACAATAGGGCCCCTCAAAATCAGGACTTGCAGCGTAAGGTGGGAAAATTATCTATTCCTCAATTTGATGGCTCTAGTAAATGCATAGCTAGATTGTGGGTTCAAAAGTTGGACT
The DNA here is from genome assembly GCA_007258455.2 of Sequoia sempervirens. NCBI lineage: Eukaryota > Viridiplantae > Streptophyta > Pinopsida > Cupressales > Cupressaceae > Sequoia > Sequoia sempervirens. Next base: position 251,972,036 of record VDFB02047230.1, on the reverse strand, counting down.
CCTATTTCCAACTCAACCCTATGTTAGAGTCAGAGGCTATCAAGTACGCCACTTTACATCTTGAGGGTGAGGCCCACGAGTGGTGGTACCATGGGCTAGTCACATTGGGTCATGCCAGCATCACATCATATTTGGACTTCACTCAAAAATTGATGGATGGGTTTGACCAGAAGGACCTAGAATTACACTTCAGAGAGTTGGCACAACTCAAGCAGAGTGGTACTGTGGATGCATATATTTCTAAGTTCCAAAGACTCGGTTATTGTTTTGGAGGTGCCGGAGCACAAGTTCATCATGCTTTTCATAGAGGTCTATTCGAGCCACTACGTGGTTGGATCAAGTCTTTCAAACCGGAGTCATTGTAGGATGCTATCATATGGGAACATGACAAAGAGTATTTAGTGCCTAAGAGTAAATTTCCATCTAAGCCATTCATACCTCAGAAGAACAAAGACAAAAAGCCCTTTTAGGAGTGGCCCAGGAAGGACAAGTTGGATGACAAGGCTCATAGGGAGTTGCAGAGAAAGAAACTTTGTTACAATTGTAAGGAGCTTTGGGAGCTTGGACACAGATGCATGGGTAAGGGTAAGGTACATTACATTGAGGTTGTTTCTAATAGCGAGGATGATGGAGAGACTGGATAGGCACAGGGCAACGATGATAGCAGTTCTAAGAATGAGCAGCCACATGTGGAGACTAAGAGTGGCGCCATTGCTACTATCTCAGGTACTCTAGGTTTAATTCCTTCAGAGCTAAGGGAGTATTATAGGGGAAACATGTTACTGTGTTGATTGATTGTGGGGCAACCCACAATTTCATTGACTCAGCCCTGGTGACTAAGAGAGGTATACCTACGGAGGATTTTGAGGGTTTCAGTGTGATGGTTTTAGATGGGTTCAACATGACTTGCACACAGAGGGTTCCTCAACTGGGTGTCACTTTGGGTAATTACACTGTTACAGATGATTTCTATGTGGTGGACCTGGGTGATACAAATGCTATTCTAGGTATATAGTGGCTTCATTCATTGGGGAAGTATTCACATAACTTCCAAATTATGGAGCTCAAATTTAGGGCAGCAGATGGTAAAAAGGTTGTGCTCATAGGTATGGCAAATGGTTCTCCGAAGATGGTGTCAACTAAGTGGATGGAGAGCATCTTCATACAGGGGGATGTTGCATGGGAAACAAAGTGTTTGATTACTACTAAGGAGACTCCTGACAGTGATCAACCTTACCATATGGATATCTAGTCATTACTGGGTAAGCATGACAAAGTATTTGGAGAGATTCCTCCAAGGAGACCGCTTGATAGGACTTTTGAGCATACCATTGAGTTGGAGGAGGGGGCTAAGCCCATCATAATCATCCCCTATAAACATCCTAAGAAATTTAAGGATGAGATCGAGGAAGCGATTAAGAGCTTCTTGACATGGGGCACATCAGACCTAGCTCTAGTCCCTTTGCCTCTTTGTAGTTCTGGTGAAGAAGAAAGATGGGACAATGTGGATGTTTATAGATTATAGGGCATTGAACAAGAAAACAATTAAGAATAGGTACCCTATACCAAAGATCGATGAGTTACTGGATGAGTTGCATGGGGCAGTGTACTTTTCGAAGATTGATCTTCGTTCGAGGTACCATCAGATCAAGGTCTGTGAGCAAGATATTCACAAGGTAGCTTTCAGGTGTCATTACGGGCACTATGAGTTCTTCGTCATGCCTTTCGGTTTGACTAACGCACCTATTACCTTTCAGTCCTACATGAATCATATTCTCAACAAGTAGTTGTGTAAGTATTTACTGGTGTTCTTTTATGATTTGCTCATATACAGTAAGACTTGGGATGACCACTTGAGATAGCTAGATGAGGTTTTGGTCATCATGGGTGATCATCCCTTATATGCTAAGGCCTCGAAGTGCGAGTTTTGCTTTAAGGAGATTTTATACTTGGGTCATGTGATTAGTGCACAGGGTGTACAGGTTCATCAAGAGAACATCTAGACAATTCTAGAGTAGCCACTACCTAAGTCCCTTATTGAGTTGCATGGTTTCTTTGGGCTATACAATTACTACAAGTGCTTTCTCAAGGGTTTCTCACAGTTGGGCGCACCATTGTCAGATCTCACAAAGAAGGGGCTTTCAAATGGTCAGGGGAGGCACAAAGAGCTTTTGATAAGCTTCAGGAGGTGATGAGCAGTTGTCTTGTACTGGCACTTCTAGATTTTACATAGCCATTTGTTTTGGAGTGTGATGGATCAGGTGAGGGCATAGGAGTAGTGTTGATGCAGAACCGACATCCGATTACATTTGAGAGCCGTAAGTTGAGGGGGCCTAAGAGATTGTATTCTATTTATGATAAGGAGATGCTCGCCATAATGCATGCATTGGCAAAGTTCCGGCAATACCTTGTAGGTGGGAGGTTCATGGTGAGGACCGACCACAACAGTCTTAAGTATTTCCTGGAGCAAAAGGATTTGAATGAGAGACAGTAGAAGTGGGTGAGCAAAATACAAGCCTACGATTTTGACATTGAGTACGTGAAGGGCAAGAAAAACACTGTTGCAGATGCCCTCTCCAGGAAACCAACAACTTGCTCCCTTACAAAGATTTCAGTAGATTGGAAATCTCATCTATTGGTGGAGTACTCCAAGAACAAATTTTCTTGCGAGTTGATGGATGGACAAGTCCAGGATGATCATTATAGGGTAGTGGATGATATCATCTTCTACAAGGACAAGATTTATTTAGTGCCAGAATCCAAGCTCAAGGAGAAAATAATGAGAGCTACACACGACACTCCTTTAGCAGGCTATCAGGGTTACTTTAAGACATATCAATAGGTTAGAGAGAGGTTCTCTTGGAAGGGCCTCAAGGATGATGTATTGCGGTATGTGAGAGTGTGTGACTTGTCAGCAGAACAAGTCAGAGCATACTCATTTGACGAGGTTATTGCAGCCATTACCATTCTTGAGCAGAAGTGGGAGAGTATTTCGATGGACTTCACTGTTTTACCCCAGGTTCATGGCAGAGACTGCATTTATGTGGTGGTAGATTGGTTGACTAAATTTGCTCACTTCTTTGCTATTTCTTCTAAGCACAAGGCACCGTAGGTGGCAAAGTTTTTTTTTAGAGAGGACTTTAGACTTCATGGGTTGCCAAAGTACATAGTCAATGATAGGGACAACAGGTTCTTGAGTGCATTTTGGTAGGAGTTGTTCAAATTGGCAGGTACTGAGTTGACTCTGAGTACGAGTTACCACCCTTAGACAGATGGCCAAATTGAGATAGGAAATAAGAGGGTTGAGGGGTATCTGCGTAATTATGTTTCGGGACAGTAGAGAGAATGGATTAAGTGATTACATTTGGGGGAGCATTGTTATAACACCACCTACCACATGTCGATTGGTATGACACCCTTCCATGCATTATATGGATATGATGCACTGTCATTTTTGGATTTGGCTTTTGGGGATAACAAGGCTCCTAAAGCCAAGGATTGGATACAAGAGAGCCAAGATATTCTCAAGGCACTTAAGGAGTACTTATAGGTGGCACAAAATGTCATGTCCTTGAATTGGAGGTATATTAATTTAATTATTTATTAAGTTATTCCAATAAAATATTATATCAAAAGGGATGACTTGGTATTTAATTAATTTAATAATAAAGTGACTTATGTGACTTAAAATAAATATTATATCATAAAGTCAAATAATAAAATAATTTATATTCTAGAAGTTTCTGGAAAAATGAATGAAAAATCTATTTAATAAGCTGTTGGCTAAGCATTTGAACACACTTGATTTGGATTACATTTCTCATTACCTGCGTGGTAAGAAGCTGGAGTTGTATGCTTAGCTCGCTTGAGGATTTGAAGACTCTAGAGTACCAGGTTCGGTTCTGGAAGATCAACCCTAGCTGGAGTTTGTGGAAGAATCCATCTAGGCTTTCTACATTGTGCTTATTGGAAAATTTCATAGTATACTTGAGGGTTTGAAGACTCTAAGATACCGGTTTCGATTGTGAGACATCAATCCTAGTTGGAGTTGAGAGAAGGAGATAATTCAGTCTTCTTCATTGTGCAAATTTTGTGGGCTTTGGCCAAATTTGTGGAGTTCAAGTGAAATAATTTTATATTGTAGATTTAGAAGATTACAAGTACAAAATTTTGGAGTTCATCATTTAGACATACTAGTTCGATTTGGTGAAGGACGATTAGGGGTTGCATTGAAGATCATTTGTAGTTTGGGGCAGCATCGATCTCTTCATTCTAGGAGGATTTTGGCATAGACTACATTCTGATTTATATTTACAGTCATATTGCTGTCAGCAAGAAGGACGATTTTCAGACTTCAATTGTGTTCACAGCTGTCTCACCTTGCATTGATTTTATGTGGGTATTGGATCGCTCCAATCTAGGAACCATGGCGATGATGTTTGGTGATGCTTGGAACCGTTTGGAGGCTTCTCTATTTTATTATTGAAGGCTACATTTCAGAACAAGGGCGACACCTATAGGAAAGAACGATTCAGCAATTTGGAGGATTCTCAGTTGTGAGCAAGGCTGCCAATATATCTGTCATATCAGCATATGGTTCCAGGTTCTTTGTAAAGAGCTGGCCAAATCTGCTCTAAATTTTCTGTATTATTCCCTTGGAGTTTTTACCAACAACTGATACGTGAGCTGTTCATATGATAATACAATTTCTGATTGTTCGTTTGGTTTGAAGAGAGCCCGTGTATGTGCTGTCAAAAATGCTGTTACATATGTTCTGATATCGCTGTGAGGAGCCTTGCTAACTTTTGATCTGAGTTTTCTGTTTGTTTGGTTCGGTTTGATAAATTTGATTTGAATACTCAGTTTGGATAACCAGTGAAATATGTTGCAAACATGTAATATATAAATAATAACGATGGCTCATGAACTAACAGCAGTTTCCAAAAGTGCCGTTCATTACGGAGTACTAAAAGACTGATAACCATGCACAAAAATTACAATATACTGTAACAAATATTTAGAATCCCTTCCCCAGCACAGTACAATATCACAAGCCTAGTTACCCACAAAATATATGGGTCAATGTGTTCAAAACAACTTACAGCAGATAGGACTGGAGACAAAATTGAAACAACAAAGAGAAGAACTGTGCATTTCAAGTTAGGAACGAGATATTCAATTGGTTCTATGAGTTAAGTTCGCACAGGACTTTAATTTCAGACTTTAAGTTTGTGTGATCCCAGAGATATACACAGCAGATCAGACAAGAGTGATACAACTCAAAATAAGTAAATGAACTCCTTGCTATGTTAGGGGAAGTAACAGAAATACATTTCAGATTGTAGCAGCAGCATTAAACATAACTTTTTGTATGGTAATGACTATTGACTTAATGAGACAACCTTAATTCACCTTGTCAGTCTTTAGCCATTTTGCGTAAGCAATAAGCAACAACTACAGACTATAAACGCAAAGATTACAATTTAAATAGTTTATCAGACCTGGGATATGCATGGACCACTGTTGAAGAGGAGGTAATCGACTCAGACAAGCCCTGAGTGAACTGTAAATGACTGAAGTCTCCCTTTAGATGTTGATTCTTCCTTTCCAGAGCGCGCCCAGCTTCCTCTTCACTCCATAGCACCCGCTAATGCCTGTACCTTGCAGCTCGAGTCTGATTTCCAACCATATATATGAAGCGCCTTCATGAGAAAACACGTCCTCCTTTATTTGTCACTCACTCGGCATTATTCGTGACCCAGAGATAAGCTGCTTGTTAGAGGATATGCGCCTAGAGTTTTCCCCAAAGAATACACACTCCATAACCGTATGAAACCTCTAGCTCGTCCCTGTGAAGATGCAACGGCACTATGTATTGCAGCTTGAGCCCTGAAGCAACCAAAATGTCCGTTCTATTCACTACTTCTTGGAGGTAACTCGCCAACCTGATGTTCACCGTTCGTTCCAACTAGGGCTGATGTTTTCACAGCCGAAATGGAAGCTCTAGGGTTTTCATTCGAACCAGTGCAGTCTGCCGTGAGAAGATGATGTATATATTTAAAAGTGCGAATGAATTCTATAAGCTTTTCTTTTGTATTCTTCCCTTCCAAAGAGGCCCGACAAAACACTCTTTTTTTCATTTGATTTTTTCCCATTAAAATTATAAAGTGACATTTTCCAAATATTTCTTAAATTCGCCTTTTGCACCAAGTTAAAGTGACTTCTATAAAGTCCACTTAAAATAAATAATTCATTGATTCATTTTTGTCCCCTTCACATAGTCACTTTATATGAAGATAATTTAATTAATTATTTAATATCACATTAAAAGAGTAGTTTTGAGCCCATGTGATAATTAAACAATTAAATAAACGATTCCCTTTGACTTCGACACTTGCCCTTGGGAAATAGGAAGGCAAGGCGACACCCTGCTGGCTAGTAAGAAGGGGACATTACATTCTTTCATTATGTTTGGTACATTTCATGCATTACTATATCACATGTAAAATCGCTGCCATTGTAGGTGCATCATTTGAGATATTGTAAGCCAAGAGTCTTGGCATATTTTTGCATTCATTGTAATCAGACCAGCCATTCAATAAAAGGAGGAATAAGGTTGCATCTCAATTGTTTGACAATATGTCAATTGTCATGTTTGCATATTTCAATCATTAGTTTGCATGGTAAATGTTTGTGATAATGTCTAGCAGCATCTCTCATGATATTTCAGTCATATACATTAACTAAAAGGCTGCATATAGTTTTAGCATTGCATTCTATATTATTTCAGTCATGAGATTATCTCTATCAAGTCATTTCCAAGCATCTTTTCATCAAACAAAACAAGCAAAGCAAACTGAAAACTCAAAACAACAAGTTCAAACTTTACAAGATAATTGTTTGACGAAATGTCCAAGGCAAAGAAAGGTGAAAACAAAGTCAGATTTTGCTAAGGACATTACACAAATCAGTAGAAGACCTATGCAGATAGGTACAGGGTTGAGCACAGTTTTGAGGTGGGAGATCTTCTTTTCCTACAATTGCAGCCCTACAAGCAGTCTCCAGTGAAGAGAAGTGGCGCTGAGAATTTGAAGCCACGGTTTTATGGTCCATACAAGATTACCAAGCGAGCGGGGGAAGTGGCCTATGAGTTGGAGTTGCCAGAGAACAAAAAAATTCACAATGTCTTTCACGTTTTGTGCCTCAAGAAGGCAATGGGGCAGCAGGTTACTTCATCAACAGAGTTGCTTCCGTTGGATGAGGAAAGGCATTTGATTTTGGTTCCTGAGGAGATTGTTGATACTCGAGAGAGGAGATTGAGGAACAGGGTGATTAAGGAGTATTTGATTAGGTGGAGAGACTTGCTAGTTGAGGACGCAACTTGGGAGGGGGAGCAGATACTGCAACATCCCAATTTACAGTTACTTGAGGGAAAGCAATCTCAGGAAAGGAGGATTGTAATATCCCCTTCTCAGTGATCACCCAAGAGGACATTTTAGCCTATTTAATTCTAGTAGGCTAAAGTCAAGAAAAAGGGGAATTAATTTATTTAATTGTTTAATTATACCTAGTAGGAAAAGTAAACTTAAAAAGGTAATGTTAAATAATTAATTAAATGTTTATAAAGTGACTTTTGGAGAACTATTAAAAAGTAACTTAATAAAGTCACTTTATTATATTTTGAGCGGGAAATTAAAGTGAGGGATTTAAAAGTGATTTTCGAAGCTCATTTTCTCTATGCTTGGTTTTATTTCTCACTTTCACTTTTGGAGAGCTCTCGAAGTTCTTGGTCTTGGGGACAAGGAAACCCTAGGGCATCCGGTTTCAGTGGTGAAACGATTCCACCCTAGCTGGTTCGTGGAGGATATCATTAAGGTCTTCTACTTGGATGATATTTGCAATTTTGTAAGTCTCCTACGGAGACAAAATTGTGATAAGCAATATCAATCAGTTGTGGATCTAATATCAATCACTTGTGAATCTATTGCAAGGGTTTGTCTAGTGACTAGAGTTTGGGATATCCCTCCTGAGCTTTTCCTACATATTCTATTGGTTGGATAAGATGTGGCGTATAGGTTCTTGAAGAATATATTATTAAGTTTGGACACCTTAACCTTGCTATAACTTAGAGGTCAAAGTTGTTGAGTGTGATGGAATGGTTTCTATAGGGGTCATTGGACAATATTGAGCCTGGACGTGGAGTTTCAGGTAGAGGCGTGGAGATATAAGGGGTTAATGTTCATATTGATAAGCTGCGGGTCCAATAGGATGATGTGTGGCTCATAAACCCTCGCCTATCAGCTTTGCCAGTCACGTGGAGTCTACTTCAGGGGGTCGCGTGAGCTTTGGGAGGCCAAACGATTATTTCAAGTGTTTCATACTGTCAGTATTACCTATTACCAGTGCTTAGAGGGCTGCGTGGCATATAAGAAGTTTGCAAGGCTGTAAGGAGGATGTGAGAGGGGCTGTAGCTGATGCGTGACATTTCCTGGGCATTATACACAGTCTTTTGAGAGTTGTGAATGCATTCATGGGCCAGACATGATGTTCTCCAGGTGTGGAATATATATTAATGTTTGCATCTATTGTTGTTAACAGCTAGTTGATAAGTATTACAAATACATTCAACTGTTGCATATTTCTGAGTATAAACTCTTATAAACTGCCATGTACTAATGCTCAGTCTGAGAATGTAGAAGTCAAACGTTTCTCTGTTCTTATATGAACTTATTTAGTCAAATATATGAGAAATGAAATGTCATGATTGATTACTAGATTTGCATAAGTTTCCCTTTTGAAATTCATTATTAAGAATGCAATGTCAATGTGTTGAGTTTGATAAAATGTAACATCTATCTAACTGAGATAATTGCAAAAACTTCATACATCTGTGGAGGGTATTTTACATATCCACACATCTGGGTAAAATACTAAAATTCACACATATATTCAGGTCTCTAATGTCAAAATGAAAATTATGATTGCTAAACTAGGAAACAATTCACATGATTGACACATTGAAATGGTAGATGGAGCCAACCAAAGACTTCATGGGAACAAAGAATATTTATAACAATATTAAGCTCAATTGCATAGACAATTAGAATCACCAACTAGTACCTGAAATGCTAAATCAAAACAATCAAACAAAGCATGGGGAATTTATCACAAAGATGATCAACAATATTCTATCTAAATAGATATATTTTGATACGTCTTACGAACCATTTTGGCCTAAAAGACATTAAATTCATCTTATGTATGGATACAAATACTGATTACTGATAGATGTTATGTCGAGATGCTATTTGGTGCATTCCATCTCCCATCATGATATATCATGGCAATGATGTCAGCTTGACTAGAACAATTGTATAGTTGTGATCATGAGTAGGTGCTATAAGTGTGTTTTGGGTTCATTCCTTTGGCACTATGTAATGTCCCCATTTTAGTCATACGCTCTTCTGTGTCTAATAGCTTATTTTCGGAAGCCCATAGGCCAGTCAAGCTGAAATTAGGGTTTCCACTTTCAGAGGAGGTTTTGAAGGCTTTCATGCGAGTTTTTTTGATGCATGTTTGGTGGAGCTTTCTGGGTTTTTGGAGAGCTTCAGGATGTGGTAACATGCATGACGATGTCATGTCCCCCGAAATTGAAGCATTAAGATATAAAGCCTCGGAAAAAAAGATAAACAAAGTACACATTAGAACATTAACAATTTAATATTATTATAACTACAATTATAAATATCTAATATAAATTGTAATTACCAAAATATAAATACTAATCATGAAATATGTAACAGAATAAAAAATTGTAACACTAAAATATAGAAATAATCAAACTAACAAATATTATTTTAAGTGATTAATAATAATATGAGATATTTATAAATATCATTATAAATATTAATACATATCATAAAATATAAAATATAATAGTAAATAACAATAATATTTTGATCACATTAAATAAATAAGATAAACAAATCATTAATAAAGATGATATTATTTGATTAAATACATATAAATAAATACCTATTACATTTATTATACAAAGTATATATAAAAATAATAATAATATGATAAACATAAAATAAGCAGCAGCAATATACAACAATAATTACTAATAAAATCCAACAGCCACGATGGGTAAAGAAAGTGGCTACCTTTTGACAAGGAGATGTCTCTCTAAAGGGGTGCGATTAACACTAAAGAAGCATATAAAGGGGTAGCAATCAATACGTCTGGGGGAGATAGATGGTTTTCAAAAACATAGTCCCCTCTTTTGAGAATTAAGGGAAAATCGAGAAGGGAGAAAGCATCGGAGACATCACAGATCGGTCAAAGCACAGTCAGCAATCTCCATCGGGCAACAGTTGGGAACCATAAATCAGACGCTACAGGTGATATTATTAATTACTGTGAATAGGTTAATGTTATGATAGCATAGCTGTAGGTAGTATTTACTATATGATATTATTTATGGCTGCTATTTGATCAAGATTATTATGTGTTGATAGGGACCCACAAGCATTAAATAATGTTGATGCATAATGTCATTTAGAATATTATAATATTGATGATATTAATATTCTTATTAATGATAATTATAAGTAATAGCTTATAGGTGATATTTTATTGATATTACTTATGGATATTTAGGAATGATAATTTATGATATATATATTCTGTTATTTATTTTATTATTCTTGAAGTATGTTATATCTTATTATTGTATACAATTATATTTATATTATCTTTGTAGTATGTTCCATCATGACTATTGCATGAAATTATATTTATATATATCTTAGTATGTTCTATCATAATTATATATATACGAATATGCAATAATGATGCTTATAGTGTTTATTGAGCCATATAAGTAATTATGACTTTTCTTAATATAAAGATGAATAGCTTGTATCTATATATTTAGGTATGTCTGTGTTTAATATTTGGTAAATTTATTACAATCTGTAGGTGAACAGCTTAGGCCTTAAATTATTGTATATACAGTATGTGTATAATATTTATTAGTTTGGTAATAAGCAGTATGTATATCTGTATATTTATGAATTATCAATATGAATTATGGATTAGGAGAATAAGAAAGGAATAAAGGGAATGCATAATCCTTGTCAAGAATGAAATATTTATATCATCTTTGATCTTATTGGATGTTATGACTGAATTTATTGATCTCTAATGGTTCTAATGTCTCCTTGAGAAACACTTTGAATGTGAGATTTCGAGATTAAGCGCTTCCTCTAAAAAGGGGTCATTACAGACGAGATAATGATTTGCATTTTTGGTTGTTTCCTTGGCAGTTTTGGAGGCTTGCATGTTGGAGTTTTACAGTTCTGATTCTGAATTCCTTCTGGGTTTTCAGAGAGCTTTGCGATGATGTGACATGCAACTAAATTAGAGAACTTTTCTAGACTTACTATTTTTAGTAAGTTACGACAACTGCCCGATTTGTGCTCTAAATGAGTTTGGAACAATTTACTATTTTTAGCAGTATGCTATGTTTAGTAAGTACTATTTTTGGCAGTGTTATTTTTAGTAGCTTTTCAGCAGTTCAATGCAGTGGCTATTTCTGGCAGGTCAGTTGAGCAGTTGGTCATCCCACACTCTTGGAGCTATTTTTGGTAGGTCTGAGCTTGAGTTGGGCGCTTCACTTGTGGAGGTAAAATATTTTAATATTTTGGAGAAATAATTGGCTAAGGTTGGAGGATGCTTATTATTTGGGTGAGATAATGTTTTAAGTGAAAATATTTCCTTTGCAATAATGGACGACTTCGTAAAGGAAATTATTTAAGTGATTTATAATGTTTATTTTCACTTAACTTATGGGACACCAATATTATACTTTATTTGCATTTTAATAAAGTATTTTGCCTTCATGAAAAAGGGACGCTTTGGAGAAGATATTTGGATAAATATTAAGTATTTTCCTTATGTTCTTTTGGATGCCTAAATGGAGGAGGTTAATGAAATACAAATTACAGTTTATTGAAGGAAAATGTGGATTTCACCTTGGGCGCCCTAATTGGAGGGAAAAGAAGATTTGAATTGGAGTTGAGAAAAGGCTATAAATAAGAGTGTTGGGCTCTTTGTTTTGTATCCATTGTTTATCTTAATGAAATGTTGCTGAAATGATTTCAGACACATTGCTTCGAGGAATGCATACCTCCTAGCTTATCAATTTTGTACTTGAGAGATAGTACTTGTTAGTGTTTTATAACTTTGGGAGCTATTTTCCCTTTGTTTAAGGCAGGTCGGCCTTCTTGTAACAAATAATATTTTAAATCCTTTATCTCCTAAGGGGGACGACCTAGTGGAAAGGTCACCTATCCTTGTATATAATGAAGGTGATTTCATCTCATTTGAACAACACATCAGTCACTCTCTAATTCGCATCAAGCAAGCAGCAGAAGTTCGCACTCTTAGCAACAGACCATCATTTTGTAGCAGCAGATCAATTTCAAGGAGAAACATATTCAATTGTATCTTTGCATCTAGGAGAGGTGCTATTATTCATTGTATCAAATTCGGCCTTGTGTTGGGCCTAAGTTGTAATCAGATTTCTGCTCTTATTTCTTCTATTATATAAGAGATGTATTTTGCTGGGTTTTTCTCCCTCAAGAAGGAGGGTTTTCCCAGGGTAAATGTGGTGTTCATTGTCTATGTGTTGCATTTTCTGCTTTCTGTTAAATCTGATCCTAAAACTAACATGGTATCAGAGTGGCTTCAGGGGGGAAATCCGATCAGATTTGGCTAAGCAGATGAAATGAGGTTAACCTCTCACGAAATTGTAGAGGTTGTGAATTGCATAAAGGAAAGAGTGCATAAGCCGATGGCATGATTTAATAATTGCATAAGTTATATGAAACTGCTTCTTATAATTCATTTAGTGATAGTTTGAGGTGGAACAGCTAACTCCTTGGTGTTAGGATGCTGAATGGCTACTGGTGATTCGTTCTTTATGATTATCAGTTTATATATGGAGGACGTGTGAAATTATTTTATTGGCAAGGAGCGCGTCAGCAGTTTCAGAGACTAGAAGCATTGTTCGGGATATCCATTGGCAAGGAAATCGAGCATTGCCGGGTGTGCTAATTGGTGTGGGCATATTCACAAGCGTTCATCTGTTGATATTATTATTATCGGACTCTTATTTGGTTGCATACTTCTCATTGGCTATGCGGAATGATTCTTATATGCCGTTTGGGGAAGAAGTGTGGTTTGAATTATCGGGTTTATTTATACATTATCTGGAACTCATTATGTCTGTACTAGTGATTGCTTGGACAAAATGAATGTAATATCATTGGTGTATCATACCGCTGTTGGAAGAAATTGTGATGTGTCAAGTTGTTTCAATCCTTCAAAGGCTCTTTGGCATGAGTATTATGCGGGAGTTCACAGAGGCGTCTTATTTCTGTTTCAAGGAATCGTGAATGACACTGCCGCACAAATATTCATCTTCTCACTTCATTCACTTTGGCACTGTTAGTGATCAAGAACATTTGTCGTGAGCATTTGCAAGACAACCAACAACGGCCTTACATTATTCACGTGAGATCTCTGCAACAGTATCTCTGGCGTCGTGTAATATCGGGTGCATGTAATGCCGCGATGATCATGGGTGTTTGGACATTGCTCAGTACGGGATTATTTGACGACTTCGGTTATGTTGGAATGCTTCACTGAAGGGTCCCGAAGTCATACTTCCCTACAACGACATCAAAGAATATGGTTGCCAGTGTATACATGACCTCGATATTGGGCATGGCATAAGTTGTATAATGCTGTGTTCACTTGTCCAATAATCGTAGGCAGAGGAATGACTTGTGAACATATACAGTTTAGCTAAGAGTGGGTCAGAAACAACACAGCTTGTTGAAGTGTCTGAAAGGAAATTGACTTGTGTGTCGAGAAGATTGGTGAAACCTGTGAATACTTGTCGATGATCCTGCTCGTAGATGATTCTAACTTCAATATGTGCTGAGATATACTTGTGATCAGTGGTATTGTCAGGTTCATTCGGCTATAGGAACATCTGGAGGATTTCGAGATTGCTAGCATTGTGTGTGCTCTGCATCTATCAGAGGAGACGCGATTATGTAGTAACACTGAAGGTGGCGAAGATGAGACACAACTACAGGTCTAGCTCAATGGTGTACCAACAATAAAGAGATAAGTATTTTATGCTTGTACCTTGAATAAATTTTATGTAGTTAATAATAATTCATGCACTAACATTGGGAATAGTGAATCATGTATGCTTCTAGCATTGGTCTGAATATTTCTCTTTGGGGTAGTTTGATTCTATGAATTATTAGTAATCTCTCTAAAATACTTCTAGGATAGATTGAGGAGCAAAAGGATGATGAGAGACTGCATAAGGAATTCAAGGGAGGAAGAGCTTGAGGCATCCTATGAGGAAGTCACGCAGGCTAACGAAATGAACTAACATGATATCAATGGAGACACAACTTGCAGCCATGGGACTAAGTTGGTAGCACATAACTTCACTGGAGACATCTCTCGAAGAGGAAGAACCCATATAGATTGCGATTAGTTTCTTCGAAGAGGAGGAAATAACATTCAGAGGGAGTCTGACAAACCAACAGAGGCAACCTTGGACGAGGTCAGGAGGTTGATGCAAGTACTTGGAGCTTCAGAGGGAGTCACATCATTATGAAGATCTGTTGTAATGTATATTTCTTTGAGACGGAGAAATATGAGGTGAAAGCCCTTGTAGTGTATATTTCTCTGAAACGGAGAAATATGAGGTGAAAGCTCTTGTAGTGTATATTTCTTTGAGACGGAGAAATATGAGGTGAAAGCCCTTGTAGTGTATATTTCTCTGAGACGGAGAAATATGAGGTGCGAGCCCTTGTTCATCTCTGATAATGAGATGAGACGTCATGTTGAGAGACTCCATGACGACATCACGTTGAGAGACTCCATGATGTACCCTTGTACTTGTGTTTCTTTCCACACATGGGAGTAGCCATTGTGGACGTCATGTTGAGAGACTCCATGACGATATCATGTTGCGAGACTCCGTGATGAACACTTGTACATGTGTTTCTTTCCACACATGGGAGTAGCCATGGTGGACGTCATGTTGAGAGACTCCATGACGACATCACGTTGAGAGACTCTGTGATGAAGCTTTGAGCTTTCCACAAATGAGTGTAGCCATTGTGGGTGTCATGTTGAGAGACTCCATAACGTAGATATCTGGAAAGTACCTCCCTAGCTAAGAGGGAGTGTTAGTGTTTTATAGCTTCGCGAGCTATTTTCCCTTTGTTTAAGGCATGTTGGCCTTCTTGTAAGAAATAATATTTTAAATCCTTTATCTCCTAAGGGGGCCAACCTAGTGGAAAGGTCACCTATCCTTGTATATAATGAAGGTGATTTCATCTCATTTGAACAACACATCATTCACTCTCTAATTCACATCAAGCAAGCAGCAGAAGTTAGCACTCTTAGTAGCAGACCATCATTTTGTAGCAGCAGATCGATTTCAAGGAGAAACATATTCAATTGTATCTTTGCATCTAGGAGAGGTGCTATTATTCATTGTATCAAATTCGGCCTTGTGTTGGGCTTGAGTTGTAAGAATATTTATGCTCTTATTTCTTCTATTAAATAAGAGATATATTTTGCTAGGTTTTTCTCCCTTGACAAGGGGTTTCCTAGGGTAAATGTGGTGTTCATTGTCTATGTGTTGCATTTTCTATTTTTTGTTAAATCTGATCCTAAAACTAACAGTACCTAGCTAGTTTGAGACTGCTTCTTCATTCAGAGGTTGCAGATAGAGCTTCATAGAGATGGCTTCATGTGATATTTTCTAATTTTGGTGAGTTTTATCAGTTTTGGCGATGTTGGTGTGGTCCCTGGCTGAAATACATTTTCACTCATTGCTCCTTGCACGATTTTTGGTGGTTCTGGGTATTGGTCCTATGCTTTTTCTACCTTGGGCGCCCCTTCTAGCAAAGTTTCAGATTTTATTTTGGAGTCTTGGATTTTATCTTGCTGGTCGCCCCTTTCTTGGAGATTGCACTTTGCCTATACTTGCCTTGGGAAGCGAGCTAAAACATTTTGGATTGTTTGGTGATGTTTGATGGCTAGAACTTGGTCGCCTAGCTCCTAGGAGTCATTTGCATTCAGTTTCACATCATTCGGAGTAGTATTGGCGAAGTTACGGGCATAAAGGTGAAATCTGTACTTGCTGGTTTGAGTTTTCAGTTTGCTGCAATTTTATATCAGACCTGATATTTCAGTCATTTTTGCTATATTTCTTAAGTTGGTTATCTTGTACTTATTTGGGGATTATCTACTTTCATAGTGGAGCTTATTGGATACCTAACTCTCATTGTAACTTGCAGATTATATCATATAGTAAGGCTGATATCAATAGTACTGATTCAATCATCTTACTTCTGCATTTTACTTTGTATTTCCCACTCTTAGTGGAAGGGACAGGCCTCGCCGTCTATGCTCTTTACTTGTAATTCCCACTCTTAGTGGAAGAGATAGGCCTCGCCGTCTTACTTTCAGCATTTACTTTTTGTACTGCCTGCTGAACAAGCATAAGGGGTCGGCAAGCTGCCCATTACTTTACTTTCCTTGTACTTGCATTCTACATCATGCTGATCGGCTGAGCTGTCAAAATCACTCCCGTTGAATAAGTGGTCGAGTTGCATAATTTACATTTCCAGCATTGTACTTTCATTTAGTTTGTTACTAATGATCCCCGGCGCCATATGATATCACCTCACCCACCTTGGGTTTGAGTGAACATTCTTGGCATAGGGTTACTTCCATTAGCTGATTTGATTATGCTAACGTTGATGGGTGCCATTGTTGAAGTGTTGATTGTGAAAAAATTGAGAAAAATTATAAGGGGGTCATTACACACTCAAGCATTTTGTACTTTGTAGTCTCGTGTTTGCCCTCTAGAGATTAATTATTTAGCCTCGCTTAGTCCCTCTTAACCATTTTTGAGTCTACACATAATTTTCAATCAAGACTAAACTTGGGTGAACTATTCAACTTTACTTGAGAATGCCTTTAGTTGTTTTTACACTAGTGCAAGTTTGCCTATTCAATTTTGGTCAATACCATTGAATTCCTTGAAATTTAGGCCAAATTTACATTATTCCTTGATAAGAATGGACTTCATCAAAGGATATACTTGTTCCTAACATAAGTTTGAAGATAGAATAGAGGAAAATTTTCTATCACTATAGATTTGAAGCATTGCATCCTCTTTGATGTGCTATAGTTTTTTCATCTTTCTATGCTTATCCTTGAGCTATTAAATCTTGTGATGTGGATGCTCAAATTCAACAATGAAGTCCTTTGTGTCAAAAAGTTCCCACAAGTAAGTGCCAATTTTCATACTTTATTTATATCAATATATGGTATTACATGCTTTGGTCACTTTCATTTGGCAACACATATTATCCACTTATTGACCCTTTGAGTGTACACTAAGAGGACACCCATTTTTATTAAAGCCTAGAGGTTTACCTAAGCCATCAAATATATATATACATCCACACTAGACATGATATGACTAATAGAAGTGATTGGTAACATGAAGGATAAAAGTCATAAGAGAGATATTGAAGATGCTTACTAATCAAAACATACCATGAACATGGATATACAAAGACATTGGATGATGGACCAATTTTTTTTTATTGCTCCTTGTGCATAAGGGCTACTTTAGCAAGATGGGCTACATGACATGAGTAACTGTACTAGAACAATTAGGAAATATTTCTCTTGATCATGACCATTACAATGAAGAGTTTATCATGACCACCGGATTGAAGAGCTTTGTTATTAGGTTCTATGGGAACCCTAGCTAAACTCGAACTAGTTTGATGTAGGTTTAGTTTGGGTTTTCCTAGGGCCTTGCCTTAGGCCTCTAGATTTGGCCTAGGTACTACATGTATGTGGAAAATATTTCGAGATAATTCCCACACCTTGTGACTTCTTGGGGTCATACTAGAGCAAGTGGGAAAGTCTTAGATAAAGAACCAAAGAAAGACCTAAATTTGAGGCTCTAGGACTAGACACTGAGAGCAAGCATGAATCCTATTAGGCAAATTCAAGTTGGCTTGGTGAATGGAAGAAGTGTTGTCTACATTTCTAGGAGTTTGAGTTCACTAGGTGGATTTAATGGCTTCACCATGCTTTGTGGCCAAACAAGATCAATTGCAAGGGTCTTGATCAATAAGTAACATAAAGTAACTAAAGTCAGGACCAAAGACCTACAGATCGATCAATGATGCTCTTGGTTCTCTAGTTGTGCTTGTTCATGGTGCAATAGGAATATAATGATGGGAGCCATTCTTGGAAATGTTTGTTGAGGGTCTGTCATCTAGGGTGGAGGATCAAGCCTTGATGCCAATTGTGGAATGGGAGTTTTCAGCTGTTCTATGAACTCCTCGTGTTGTTCAAGGAGTAAAGCCAAAGGAGGACGGATAGCACCTTCTTGCCACTACTTCATAATGTTAAGATGGATCATGAATATGTAGGGATGAAATGACAATGACTAACTGATGTATTGATTTTATAAGTTTTCCAATGTTTTTGTATTTTTGATGTTTAGGATGTTTACTAATACTAACTTGTTTAACAAAACAAAAATTTGCCTAGATGAATGCAACTAGGATATGTGCCATGTCTAAATGCGAATTTCCTATATAATATTCTAGATCATCGTTGGAAAACTTGAACTCAACAAAAACTCGGCAGACCTAAAATTTACGACTTGGTAAAAAACTCAACAACTTAAAAAATTGCTTAAATTTCTTTTTAGACACATTTTTTTGTAAAATTTAATGACAAAATATATCCAATGAGTACAAAAGTGTTTTTAGTTAAATTTGATTCATTTGAATACAAATTTAGTACAAAATCGCATCATCATGCAGAATCTTGATACAATAGTTAGCTGACAACTATTATGAATATATGATGATTTCCTTTGAAAATCATCATCATAATTCATAAATTGCATATTACAAATTTTACATCTCTCTCCCCTAGTTTAGTGAAAACTTGGGGGAGGTTTTAATCCTTGCACTCTGTTGCAGCTCTTCGCTCAACATTCAAGGCTATAGTTGTGGCTCTGACTCAACCAAATCAATGACCTCCTTTTATTTGTTGTCTTCCTTTCTTGTGCAAAGCTGAAGGTTATGTTGTATTTTATAGTAATAATGGCATATGAATCTTTGATATTGATAGTATGATACTTCATCATTGATCAATGATATTATGATAGCGATAAAGATAATTGTCTAAGTTGTTGATTCTAGTCTCCACTCCCAAATCCCATCATTGTAATCAAATTTCTTATATGAAAAAAGATCATAATAACTAGTGGGGGTCTAGGAGTGGAGACCCCAATGGTGTTGAAGGGCAACGTCCCTCGTGGGGGTCTACGGGTAGCACCCTTAGCAAGGTCGAGGGTAGTGCCCCTTGTGGGGGTTTGGGGGCAACGCCCCCAACGGGGTCGAGGGGCAATGCCCCTTGCGGGGGTCTGGGAGCAATGCCCTTAGCGGGTTTAAGGGGCAGTGCGTCCCTCCACCGCCAAGCCCAAATTAAGGCCTTTGAAACCACACAAAACCTCATGTCAGACACCATTTTCACAATTTTATCACTTAAGGAGAAATTAGGTATTTGGCACATTTTTGTGAAAAACATTTTCTCACCAAGTGCTGCGTGAGAAGTGTGAGGATTGTTCATGCATTTATAGGGAAAAATTGTGATCTTTTTGACTATTTTTCCACTTTTTTCTTCATTTTTTTTTTTGTTTTTTTCATATTTAATGAGTTTGGAGAGGTTTTTTGTCAAACTTTCCAAATTTCTAGTGAGTATTCACCAATAAATTGGTGAGTACTCACCGGAAACTCGGCAATTCTTTTTGGCGAGTAAATGGTACCAAAACTCGCCCTTTGTTTGGCTCGGTGAGTAGCTGGCAAGTATGCCATCTATGTTTTAGACATGCTATCTCACCAAATTTAATGTATTAACCTTTACAATTTCAGATAAAATAATAAAAGTAGACAATACAGGAGATAAAGCAAAAAAAGTTATAGTTATCAAGATGATATAATGATAATGATATAGTTACTTATGTAAACTAGCTCTAACAATACAACTCTAGATGTCTAGGATGTTGATATTCAAGCAAAGTTATTTACCAATGATCTAATAAAATTCAGCAATCTATGAATGCTCAATGGAAGCTTAATAAGTTACTTCAAAATTGATATACTGCTGTCCTAGAAACCTGATACAGGAATTGGCAATCAAGAACATTTGTTCAGGTCCTTATTCACTTTTTGAACATAATGTGAAAAATATTCTTCTAGGAAGTTTTTGTCACTCATACTTTGCCATTTTTCACTAAATGAACTTTTGAGAGTGGCATGCAAAGGGAAAGCATGTGCTTGGGAAGCTTTTGCCACTCACTTTTGGCTCTAGCTGTAAAAGCACATGCTTTTTGTGACATCGCCATTTTATGACACTTAGTAAATTTTCACTTTTTCTTGGCAAACATGTCAAACACATTTGTGGAGGGTTTGAAACATGGCACAGTGAATTGAAGCACACGCTTTTGTGGTCTTGACTATTTTTTGGTAATTAGTCAATTTTTTAGTCTTGGCAAAGCACATCCTAGGAATCATCTTGGCACTTTGTCTTATACTCGGTCAATTTCTCACTATTGACCATGACTTCAAGACTTGACATTCATCCATCAACTTGACAAAGACAATCAATGCATTCATAGAATAATGGATTTCACCTATGACATACAAAGACGATGAAGGAATAACCTGACACATGATACCTTTACATCTCAGACTGACAAAAAGACTGGTAAGATTTGCAAAATGGACCCCAGTAAGCAAAGTTTCATAGCAATGCAACATAAAACTATTTATTGAATTAGAAGGTTTGCAAAATAGAATTAGTTTCAATTCACATAGGATTGTGTTGCTGATTTTTGTTATGTCAATTTTTCCTAACTAAAAATCAAATAGTTTGAACCTTTCTTAAAGTAACTTGTCATTTATCTTATCAAAAAATATTTTACCTCAGATCTATTTTGAAAATGTTATTATACTGTATGTTCATGAGGCATTAATCAGTGCAATAAGAATTAGAAACCTATAAAGTCATTCATCCAAGAATCAAGCCGAAGAAGTTATTGAACCTACCCTTTTGCATCAAGCAATAATTGTTTGCGTTGAGTATTGTTTTCCCATAATAGAAAAACACACAACTTAAGCAAGACAGGGTCTTTGCTTCCTTATGATCTTTGGGAATTCATAGGGGAGGGGAAGATATAGCAAATAGTGTTCTTATGTGTGTAAACATTTCCTCTTATCCTGCAAGATCAAATTTAAAGGGACCAAGTAGAGTAACTGTGAGCTCTATTTGCAAATGTATTTCTTAGAGAAATTCCTGCTAATGTGCATAGAAGAACAAATTTTCTAATCAATTTGCTGTTAGATAATTTATTTTGTTTCTGACTGTTTCACTATATTCACTGTTGAACTGATTAGTTCTAACATAAACTCATCTTACATGGAGACTGGGTGTGAATGGGAATTGTATTTTGAATTTCCAAAATTTAATCTTTTGAGAATGGTTAAAATGTGGACACCTGATGCCTTGTTACTAAGCTTCATCTGAACATCACAATCTGCTAGAATATCCTTTGGTTACAATAGATTTTTCTTTGAGTTAAATTTGTATAATACTCATGTATTGCTTGTTTTTGCTAGATCTCTGGCAGCGTGGACTGTCATTATACTACCTGAACAGGTTGTGTTAAATTTTCATCCATGCCGGACATTTACGTGGATAATTAAAATATTTTGAATTTAATTTACTGCTGGGTCAATCAATTTGCTTTTATTACTTTGTGCTTATTATCTTTTTTGTTTGTACAGGTATGAAGAAGGAGCAAACCAGTTTAGGGATGATGTTGCAGCTAATCCCAACGATACTGAAGAATCAATTTGGTGTTTCCTCTGTGAAGCTCAACTATATGGAGCTGATGAAGCACGGAGACGCTTTCTCGAGGTAGCTTGATTCTGTTGTATTTATGATGTATGAATGTGTGCTAATGCGTTCCTACTAAATAATGAGAAAATAACATTTCTCGAAAGAACTTGCTTCACATTTTTAACATAGAGAACAACTGTGAAAACTAACTTGAAAGAATAACATGAAATAACACTGATTATAATGAAATTTTTATTCCCATCCTTATAAGAAATAAGGAATAAGATTATAATAATCATCTAGTCATAGTTAACTAGATTTAAAAATCTCAGATTATAATATATCCATAGATGAAATTTTTTATTAAGTCAGCTAATGATTATTTTTGGCGATATTTCTTTTGGATGGTTCTTCACTAAGTATAAGGAATTGTACCGTGTTAGATAAAGCAGCGTGCAGGGTTCAGTTAGGTTCCCAAATTTGGGATTCAGCAGTACACATATGCTGTTGGTATTATACTTAAGTTAATATATCACCTGATGTCAATGTGTGTGTATCATTTAATTACAACTGACATGGTTTTTTATCCTTGGATGAATAAAGAGATAAAGAGAATATTTCATAGCTTTGTCATCTGAAGTACTATTCATCCAGCTGATGGCTTTTACACTTTTCAAGAAATATAGTCCTGGCTATACTAGTCAAAACTTATAAATTGTAAATAAAATCAGAAGGAAAAAAGTTATCTAACACTAACATTTGACTGGATTTTTTAACTTGAACAATTTCTTAAACTACTAGTGGATTGTACGTAGTATGACATGAATTCAAAATGCATCTCTCGAAATTCATACTAACTAATTTTCAGAGGACTGAAATTGGTCATGTGTAATTACCCCTCTTCAATAAATTCATGTAGCAAAATTGAATGTTCATTCCATTTCTTTTTGATGAGCCAAATCCGATCTATTCCAATCCCTTTGGTCTCATTTTTCTCTAAGTATAAAGGGTTTTGTGTTCAAGTTTCTGTGCGTGAGCTTTTTGTTAGGGTTTCAAACTTCCCCTTACAATCATGTCTTTCACCTGAACTTCGATCTCT
Source organism: Sequoia sempervirens (assembly GCA_007258455.2). Classification (NCBI taxonomy): domain Eukaryota; kingdom Viridiplantae; phylum Streptophyta; class Pinopsida; order Cupressales; family Cupressaceae; genus Sequoia; species Sequoia sempervirens. The sequence goes on along the minus strand of VDFB02047230.1, from coordinate 251,948,884 downwards.
GGCCAGTGGTAAGAGTCATGAAATATCTCTGACCTCCGAACTTTGACTTTCTTGCTTTTTTGTCTTATTCTCATCACCTACCTCTTTGCATGACTTAACTACCATTAATAGCCCGTTTTGAAGCTGCAGCTCTTTGAAGGAGGATTTTCCCATCTAAGAAAACAATGTTAATATTTTATAAGGTAGATCTAACTATACTTGCAGCATCCATGGTGGTGAACAACTATGTTTCATTTAATGTGGTGGTTGGAGCCTACAGCCCTTGGACCATCATGATTTCTTATCCATTGTTTTGGGAAAGAACTCTATTTGCTTGCCAATCTTCATGTTATTTTTGGCTGGATGCCTGTGGGAACTTTCATTCAATTGTTTTCATTTAAAAACCCTAGCCAACATTGCTTAGAGCATGTGTTGTTCAGAGTGTCAAGTTTGGCAATGAAAACTTCAAAATTCGTTGATGAAAGGCTGGTTGTCAAAAGAGGATTGAAGGGCTTCAATGTAATTGTCGTTGATGGATTCACCCTCCCCTTGCCTAAAGGTAACTTGACAACTTCATTTAGCCTTGGGAAATCATAAGATATGTGATGATTTTTTATGTTGCGGGCTTGGGAGAAATGGACATGCTCATTTAAACCAACGACGTGTTTCCCTACTCATTGGGGTTGAGCATAAGATTTGGTAAATTCATCTTCCCACACATCTTGAATAGTGGAACAATACCACTTTGTTCTCCATTGCCATGGTGTTAGAAATTAGGATCTTAGGATACTAATCATTATAAACAAAATATAATATAAATAAAACAAAAATCATACAAACATAGATTTTACACATTACACAAGATATGCATGGGGAAACCCTTCCAAGTAAATAACCCCATTAAGCATCATTTTATTAAAACATTTACAAAAAATAGTTTATTAAAAAAATAGTCTGAACATGGGGACACTCCTTTACATACTTCCACATGGCCAATAATACCTCATGTGCATAGTGATATAATTCACTATAAATCTCCAAATTCACACTCTCAAATGAGAAAGAACCTCCTTAAATATAGGAGAGATTGTGGCAAAATACCTTAAGGGTTAGTCACTCCTATTCAAAGCAACCATTTATAAATAATTAATAATCTAATATTTATTAGATAATTAATTATTAAATGGTATATGCTTTATAACGTAAAATTTTATAACCTTATATTAGAACAATATATAAAAGTATAAGGGTATGACCCTTAATAACATTATATTCTAATACTCCTTAATGTTAATAGGGCATCACATGTCAATTTCTATAAAATAAAAAATGAAGTACCCCAGTAATGTAGGTCTTCTTTGACAGTGATATTAAAGGACACAAATTTAAATGCCAAAACGAAAGACATGCACTTTGGATTACATGAAATTCATCTTGTTATAATTTATGTAATGTCCCCAATTTAGCCCTACGCTCTTCATTTGGATTTAGCCTATTTCTGGAAACTCGTAGGCTAAGCAAAAGCTCGAATCAGGGTTTCCTAACTTCTTGGAGGATGTTCTCGTCTTTTTGCGGAGTCTTCTTTTGGAATTGTTGAACTTGGATTGCAGATTCCTTCTGGGTTTTCTGAGAGCTTCGCGTTGGTGGTTTCAATTCGGCATTCTGAGCAATTACATGAATTTACTATTTTTAGTAAATTCTATTTTTAGCAGTTGACTTGTTGACTCCTAATCAGTTGGCTCCACTTTGGCAGTCAGTTCAGACGGTATGGTTGAATTTGGCTTATGATGCTTTTCCATGGTGATATAAGATATTTTATATTATAATGTTATAATTTAACATTATAATTCATTGTTCTAGCATCATGAATTAATATTGTTTTTAAAAAGGGACATTGATGGGTATTTTCTACATGAAGGAGATATTTTAATATTTCTAAAGTCAAATGTTGCTAAAGGAAGTTTGGACACCAACAAGGGAGAACTTTATATTTTATTTAAAAATTGAAATTTGCTACATAAAGCTAGTACGCCTTCCTGGGGTTGAAGACAAAAAGTGTGATGTCCCGATGCGGGCCCCTATTGGAAGGTGACGCAGGTCTGTCCGAGCGGTTTGCCCAGCCATGTGTCCGGGGTCTTCGGCGGAAGTACCTATCCTGGGGATGCCCCCTTAACGCTAAGAGGGGTGCCGTTCACTACCAGTCTGGGCTTTTGGTGCAACGGTAACTAACTTGGTATCAGAGCTGGAGGTCTCGAGGTTGAGACTCGCGGAGCGTGGTGGGCTGTGATGTCCCGATGCGGGCCCCTATTGGAAGGTGATGCAGGTCTGTCCGAGCGGTTTGCCCAGCCATGTGTCCGGGGTCTTCGGCAGAAGTACCTATCCTGGGGAATCTTGGAGGTGTCGTCCTTTCTTGGTGGCTTCTAGAAAGCTTTTCTGAAGTTATAAATTGGAGCTTGGGGTCTTCATTTGGGTTATCTTATGAAATTGCAAACTTATGCTGCCGAAATGGTGCTGGAACTGCTTCGAGGAATGCATACCTCCTAGCTGGCTCTTCTTCTTGCTTGAAAGACAGCAACTAGTTGAGAGGTTTGAGTGTTATTGATTTGTCTTTTCAGTTATAGTTGATTTCCTATCCTTTGTAGTTGAGTTATATCGTTTTCTATCAATTCCAGAGTTGCTGGTCATGACTGCTGAATGTATGTTTCTGTTCACAAGTCTCAAATCATAAACATTCTCATTCTGGGTATTGTCTCATTGTGTTTCCATGTTGGAGGCGACCCTTCATGAATATTTGCAGATTTTAATATGAAGTTTATGATTTTATAAAGCAAATTCGTCATTCCTTGAAGGCCGTACTTTCTGGAGTGCCTTGGGATTCGTGCCAGTAATTAATAACCACTTTTAGTTGCCATTTCTTATTACTAAACTAGGTGCCATCATTTTGAAGGTCCATTGCATCAAATTTGAAGTTATTTGGGTCAGTTTTGAGTGATATATGAGCAATTTAGTGGGTTACAAGCATGCTGGTTTTGTATTTCTGATTACTGGACTGTCACATCAGATTTATTACAGTCAAGTTTTGTGTGGGATTTAAGTGATAGAAGATATTAAGTTCATTTGGAGAGGTCCTAACAACTTGCAGCTTGTTTCTGGAAAAAAATAAACTATTTGCAGCTTCTTCATTTCTCTCTAACATCATTCTTGCAGATTGTAAGGCTGTCAGTAGTACTGAACAGCTGTTTTCAATAATTTAAATAAGCACTCTCAATGTATTCCCACCATTGGTGGAAGAGGCTGGCTATGCCGCCTATTTCCTTTTCATAGTTTCTCTTCTTTCCCACGGTTGTGGAAGAGACTGGCCTGGCTCAGTCTTTGTATTTACCTTCCTTTGCTCCGTCATATGATAGCGCCTTTCCATCATGGTTAGGAGAGCACATACTTGGCGTTGAGCTCTTTCAGTTCAGCAATTTATTACTAAGTTCTCCGCCATATGGTAGCTACCTCCTACTCTGGGTCGGAAAGCACATTCTTGGTGTTGAGTATTTCAATTACATGCTGGTTTTGTTTTTGAGCTGACCCTTAGCGGGTGTTTGTTGCATTGTAATTGCTATCTCGAAATTAAAAAAAATTGGGTCAGAATTGGGTCAGTTCATTACAATTTATAATCCCAATGTTTTAAAAAAATGCTATATATGAGGTCTTATAAATATTTTTATTGAACCATAGGTCTCCTCAAATCAGCCTCACCCTAGGTTCATTACATAGTGCCCTTAGGTCTTAATATAATACAATGCTTTTACAATGGAAGATTTACAAAGAGAAGATTTTCCAATATGTCCAAAGAACTCATAAAATAATGCCTAGAGGTCTTATGTTATCCCTGTTAGGTATTGTTGATGGGTGTTTTATGACCACACCAACACAGAATAAAGTTTCCCAACGGCTACTCTATCCTCTCTTGAACAAAATCTCCTACATGCTAAGATTGCGAGAAAAATCATGCATTCAACTCCAAGGTTTCTTTATGTAGTGGACGTAGTCTCAGTTGGCTCGATGTGATTTGCTGGTATCTCAAGGGGGACTTACATAATTGTTCAGCTGAAGATCAAATAGAAAGGGGTTTTCACAAGCTTCGAAAGATTTTTCAATGAAGCACAGGTTTCCTAAACTAACCAAAAAGTAATGAATTTGAATGGCTGCAGGGATTAAAAATACTATGGTCTACTCTAGGTGCAGGACGTGGAGATTAACTCTTGCAAACTTCAACCAAGCTCTGCTTTGCCTCATCCTCGACAACTTCCACAAAACTGGTGCAATCTTCAAAGGAGTAACTAGAAGTAGTCAGATCACAACTTAACATGAAGATACCATCACAACGACGCATACCAACATATAAACATAATCGAAGTTAAGTCCAAAATGTTCCAGTTGACTACACAAGGCGAACTCACCATCAATGAACCCACTAGTGGTATGTATTAACGAAGCTTGCTTAATTCAACCACCTGTTGTGACCTTTTCACACATCGCCCCATTTAGAATGGGGACCCCTAATTTTTGATCCATTCTGGTCCTTTTGGCTTTGGGTTTTTTCTCTCTCTCTCTCCGTCTGTCTCTTTTCTATGGTCTGCTTTCTAGGGATGTTCCCGTCTGCAAGCTTAAACATGAATTTGGCCAAGTCTGAAATTAGGGTTTTGAACTTCCTTGCCAATTTAAGGTCAAACAAAGTGAATAAATTGAAAATAAAGACTAACATTGATGTCAGCATGCTTCCAGCAGGCTCTCAGCAAAGTTTCATCAGATTCTGAGTACTTACTATTTTTAGTAAGTGTGCAATTACGGGCAATCCTTCAGCATTTTTTGAAATTCCGACAGTCACACTGCATTCAGAACACATCAAGCTGCTCACTGGCAAAATTTGAGCCGAAACGGACAACTTTCTATTTTTAGCAGTTCAGCTTCCAGAGCAGGTTTCAGGGCTTGGATGCAGAGTTTTTCAACGCATGTCTGGAGATTCCTTCTGGGTTTTCAGAGACCTTCGCGACAGTATAATATGCAAAATGAGACGACAACTTTCAGAGTTCAGCCTTCGGAGGCTATTTTTAGGGTTTGCATGTCAGGGTTTTCTTTGCATGTTAGGTGATTCTTTGTGGGTTTTTCGAGACCTACACAATGGTATGACATGCAAAGCAAGATAATCACTCATTTGGGAACTTGCTATTTTTAGCAGATACATCCCGGTAGCCGCCTCCCAGCACTTCAGAATCACGAGCTGATCACAATGCAACAAAAACGAGGATAAACGGAGGTCATTTGATATGCATGCAGAATAAATTATGGTTTCCAGCTTCAGGACCTGAAAAGAGGGGTAAAAAGTCAGAATTTTCGAAAACCGGTGTAAACCACAGCGATCAGCATCCTTCAAGCTATCTGCTGGTAAAATTTGAAGACAAACGGAGCACTTACTATTTATAGTAAGTCATTTTGGAAACAGGCTAAAAATAGCAAATTAGTTGCATGCGCCGATGTTAGCAGGCAGGTCACGTGGTGAGGAGCGCCTCATTCAAATTTCAGAGCAAACAGAGTTGTGGAGGTACCAGAAACGAGCAGTTACTATTTATAGTAAACCACCTTCAGAACTATGCTATTTTTAGTAGGTCAACTCAAAATGGCAGTATCAGTAGGGTAATGGAGTCATGAGGATCCAGTGTTCAAAATTTCAAATCGATCTGAGGGACTTACTATAAATAGTAAGGCATGGATAAGCTGGCGAAGAAGGAAAAATGGCTAAGTATTGGACTTCATCCTGCAGCTACCTAAGAATGCGCCCAAATTGATGAGGAAGCATAAAAAATTTCTAAGGCATGGGTTTCGTCCTGCTCAAGGGGTGAAATGCGCCCTCTCACATGCAGGCAAAATGCTAAATTTTTTTCTAAGTGTGGAATTTCGTCCTCCACCACCCTCCAAATGCGCCCATCCTTCATCAAGGCAAGAATGCACCCAAGAAAGTTAACAGGTCAAAGTTTTTCATCCTTCACCATAGGCAAAATGCGCCCTCACCTCAAGCCAAGCATGAAAGAAAATTTTCTAAGTACATTTATCCTCCACCACCCCCCAAATGCGCCCATCCTTCATGTAGGCTCAAATGCGCCCAAAAAGAAAAGAAGTCAAAAGAGTCAACAACTTTCATCCTCCCCCTAGGCCTAAATGCGCCCAAATGGGGCCATGTAAAGACAAAAATGGGGATGGTGAAGAGTCACATGCTAAAGCGTGGAAATTTAAAATCCTCCTCACCCTCTTATATGCGCTCATCCTCCTCCTAGGCTCAAATGTGCCCAAAAGAGGCCAAGTGAAGACAAAATCTAGGAAGCTGAAAAGTCACAATAGGGCGTGGTAAACATTAATCCTCCACACATGCTAATATGCGCTAGAGGTAAAGGGTGAATAAAATATGCTAGGCGTTGAAGGTGGTGAGGTAAAATGCAAGGCATGGTGAAAACAAAGTTGATCTTAGGCATTAAAAATGAAGATGGAGAATATTGGCTAGGCGTTGGAAATGTGTTTTCCTTCCTCAAGTGTCATATGCGCCCAAGTGTGTAAGGTGGAGAATTGAATAAAAATTTCCTAAGGCATGGTGGAGTTTAATATTCACCTTCAAATGGGATATGCACCAAGTGAAAAATATTGCTAAGGAATGACAATTGCCAAGGTGGTGAAAATAAAATAAGCTAGGCGTTGGGAGTGGAGATGGAAGATACTACTAGGCGTGGTGAAGTTAAATGTTCCTCATGGTGATGAAGTGCGCCTAAGGTTTAAATGGAGAATAAATGCAAAGTGATTCAAAAATTTCTCTAAGGCAAAAGTATTTTCTTCCTTAGAAAATACGCCTAAATTGCCAAGGTGATGAAACTCTTCTTGAAGCACGAATAAATTTTTCCAGTGATGAAGTCAGAAGATGATGACAATGTAGGATGGATTTAAAACTTCTCAAGTCAGAGCAACAGGATGATCACAAAGATGAAAACAGGATTAAAATTGATTGAATAATATTTTTCTAAGGTTCAAATTTTTAAAATTTAAATGAACCCGTTCGTTGTGTACCCATGGATTCATCGCGTTTCAGAGAAAATTTTCTTCTGGGTACTGGATGTTTGTGATGAGGAATGGATTTCTACGTCTTCCGCACTTCGCCAAGGCCTCTAGTATGAGGAATTTGATCGGTGCTCGAATTGTGAATTTTCCTAAGGGAAAATTTAAAATCTTCTAAGGCAGATTTGAATAAAATGATTTTTGAAAGGAAAATGCTTCGAACGATGAATTCAAAATGAATTGCCTAGATAATTTCGATCAAGTTCTTCACTAATGAATTTTCCAAAGCCAAAGAGGAGTAAATTGTGAATTCAGGTGACAGAGCTCCGGCTGGTGAATTAAAAGATGAGTTTAAATTAAAAAATTTCGAAAGTGAATTTGAAGTATGGCAGTCAAAGTTGAACTTCTAGAAGGTTGAGATTCTCGGACAAGTGTCAGAAATACCAGAGAGGGAAAATTCGAATTCTTGAAGTGGAGTAGTGGAAATTTAATGCATTAGCTATACTTAGCTCCTTCTAGAATTCGAGTTTTGCTATAAAATTGAGAATTTTCTCACTTCTTTTTCACAATTGAAGAAGTTCAAATTTGCTCTGAAGGTGAAGTTGAGTTTGTTGCTGAAGACTGAATTGCTGAAAGAGTTCAAAATTTTGCTGAAGCTCCATTTTATTGCTGAAGTTTGAAGTTGCCAGTGCAAGTGGAGGAATTTCGATTTGAAGAAAAATATTGCTGAAGCTGGAGGTGTGCACTTGCTAATTTGCTGAAGGTGTGAAGGTGCGAATTGAAGTCTAGTTGCTGAGTCTCGAAAATCTGAAGTTGATGAAAGAGTGAAGTTACTGAAATCTGCACTTGCTAAGTCTCTTGAAGTTGCTGATTGCTAGAGTAAAGTGGGCGATTTTATCAAAGCTTGAAGTTGCTAAGTTGCTGAAGTTAAAGCTTGCTTAGAAATTTCTAAGTGATTGAAGTTCGAAATCTATTAAAGAGAATCTGAGGTTTGCAAACGAAATATAATATTGCAACTTCTTGAAGTCGACTGGTAGCCCCTGCACGATATTTTATTTATTTTCTAAATTAATTTGCTAATGGATGTCTATTATTTTGCAGATGGCTGAAGCAAGGACAACAGGCAAGGACAACAATGGTGCATCCAGGCAAGCTGTTATAAAGAAACTGAGCAAGAAATTTATGCTAGAGTCAAAGTTCACGTCGAAGTTGGGCAAGCTAACGGATACCAATTTGGGCTCTTTCAACCTGGAGGCATTCAAGAATAAGATACTGGGAATTGGTCATCATCATCCTTCGGACACCTCACACAACATTGTTCGAAGCGGATTGTATGCAGCTGCTAATTTCCCACCAGCTATTCAGTGTCCGGAGCTGATGATGGAGTGCGCCAATTGCTACGAGAAGGAACACAGGTCAATCATGTCACCAGATGGACAAGTGCTTGCCAACCTCACTCCTTCAGCTATTGGCGAGGCTTTTGGAATCCCAATGCACAGGAACATGGTTTACAAGTCCAAAGAACGAGCGAAACGAATGTATGCTACTGCATTCGAGAGATGTACAGAGACAATCAACACTCACTGGATGAGCAACCCTCGACCTTCTCGTACGAAGCTGCCGAGACAAATCATAGCAGACAACTTCAAGCAGGATTATTGTGATCTTATCATGATGCTGAGTCGAGTTGGAGGTTGCCCGCAGTCATTTATTTTCGAGCCGTGGATGTTCTATTACATCAACCTCGTGCTGGAAGGAAAAGATTACGTCAATTGGGCTGCAATGATCAGTGACAACTTGCACGAGCAGCTCCTGAGCCTAAGAAGAACGAAGACATTTTATATGAGCTCTTACATCATTTATATGCTGGCTCGTATGATGAAGTACAGAGGAATTTCATACAAAGAACCTGTTGGTTGTGGCTCACACCAATTCAAAATTCACGAGGGTTGTCCGCAGTTGCACCTGACTAGTACCACTCACTACAAGCGTGCCAATGACGCCTTCACCATGCATATCACGAGAACACTTCAGGATCGGATGCATCACAGAATCTCTAAGGAAGCCCAGGAATTGATTGAAAGGTATGGGTGCTGGTTTATACAGTTTCCGAAGTTCTCTTACATAAGGCTGCAAGGTTTTTCTTCATATCCATATAGGCTGCCTAAGTACCCAACCAACAGAATATTGATGTTAGAGATATCTAGGCAATTGGTTGCCTACGATAAGATTCAGAAGATAAAAGAAGAAGGGAGGTGTTGACTTCCCAATTGTCATGGGGAGTTCCGATGAGGTGTGTCCTTCATTACAGGCAGCTAGAGAAGCCGAGAGCGAGCTTCAGTTTTATCACTTTTCATATCACACTGGCAGACAGCACTATGATCGGCATAACAACATCAGATGGATACTGTCAGAAGAGTTTAAACACAAGGCAAACGTTGAGGATTATTGGGCTAATGCATCAGACGAAGCAGAGGTTAGGAAGAGGATGTTCTCTAGGCTGCCAATAAGCATGATCAGGGAGTGTGAAGTCATTCCGGTACCAGACCAGGTGAATGAGGACATAGACGTTGTCCATCCAGATTATGAAGCAGTAAGAAATACTCCACTTCCACTCCCGAATTGGTCAGATCCTGAGATAGCAGATTTGGACACACTTTCCATTCCAGTCTTGACATTAACTAGGGCATGGGTTGACAAACGTGTGAAAAGGCTGAAGAGTAAGTCGATTGCATTGACTTACAATTTGATGGGAGATCATAGGACACCCACCACCAGCAGGAAGAAACAAATCACACGAGGTCTAGAATCTAGAAAGAAAGAGCCAATTCGGCAGGAGCCTGTTCAGCTTGAGCCTCCACTAGTTGCAGTCGAATCACCCACCTCATTGGAGACACGTTCTCCAAGTATATAGGAGGTTTCCTTGTTTGCTGATCAAAGAAATGCATTGAATCAGGTATGAATGGTACAGGAAAATAATCAACCTCCACGAAGAGAGTCAGTTGGCCAGAGCGTTAACGCACCTAGTAGAGGTGATCAGCAGACTGATGAGGGGACTGCTATTGACCCTCAGTTTCAGCAAGAGTTAGAGACGGCTTTGGAAGATGATGATGATATAGTTTCAGGAGATACTCAGCCACTTGAGGATGATGAGCCTTACTAGAATGATGTAGAAGTTGAACAAGTCCGTGAAGTAGAGGCACAGGAACAACAGCCATTTGATATACAGTATACAGTACCTGATTGGCTTAGAGAAAGGATGAGAAGGAGCCCCAGCGAAGAAATTGATCCAGTGGTTGAGATGGAAGAATTTTTGAACAGGATCAGCGCGCCTCCACAAAAGAAGAGAGCACGGAAATTTTCAAAGATCTCCACTGAAGAGGATGGCTCTCACACCCTTCACATGGCAGTGCCACAGGTTGATTGTGACCGAGATGAAGCAGTACCTGAGAATTATGTGGTCACAACTTTGGAGTTAGGACGCCCCACAGGTGCACAAATTGTAGAGGAGTGTGATAACTCCTACCTCGCCCTGAAGGACAGATTATTTAAAAAGGAAGGAAAGTACACGAAGTTGAAAAGAGAGCACAAGGCTTTGATTGGATATGTGCAGCAGTTGTCTCGTCCTCGTGGGCAGGAGATTCCAGCGATAGAGCTTCCACCTGAGATACCTAGGGAGTCGATTAGTGGCTTGTTGGAGTTGGGGAAGATGGCACAGGAGGCAGACAAGTGGGTTACAGGAGTTCGTGCTAAGACAGAGAAGTTTATGGAGGACCTTGCTCTTGCTTTTCAGCAGGCCTCTAGTATTTTGGCACGTATGGAGGCGGTTGATCAGGCCTGGGGTGATGCTTCTGCTTATCAGAGCCAAGTAATTCAGCGTCTTGAGGCATTGAGGCATGTTCCTTTGCGGTTGCTGATTGATGGAGGAGTCATTCAGGAGAATGACAGGTACGATTTTTCTAGATGGTATTCTTCAGCAATCACGGGACGTGGTTTCTTCGACGCAGCACAGGCGGATTCAACCAGAATCAGGAAGGCTATGACAAATATCATTGATGGAATTCAGAATACTTTCAAGGCTATATTTGCTAGGCGGTTGAATCCGGATGAGGTGATTGTTGATAATTTGAGGGGTAGGCTAGTGCCTTTCTTTTCAGAGGTGAAGACCTTCGTACAAGATGACTTTGAGAACACTTCTACTTTCTCCAGCTTGATCCAGAGCACGCAGGATTCCTTAGTTGCTTGGAGAAAATCTTGTACAAGGCATGAACATTCAGTCACGGTGCTAGAGTTCCAGCTTGATTGCATTCCACCCATTTCAGTTCAGGAAGTTGAGGCTGTACTTGGCAGGTTCATTGAGTTTGCAGCCAGAGAGAAGGAGAATGGGAATGCACTACTGGACGATGATCTTCTAGAAGACTAATTATGGGCATTAATTGCCTTTACTATTTTGGGAGTGAGTGGGAATCTTTGCTCATTTATTACACCACTCCCCATTCTGGCAGTTTTTAGGGTTAGGGCTGAGGTGGCTTAATCTTAGCCACTCTTTTGATTGTAATCTTAGCCGTCCATTGGACTGGGCTATCTATAAAAGGGGGAGTCCCCCTCATTTGTACCTCATTAGGAATTAGAATTGGACTAGAGATTGGAGATCAGAGTAGAGACACTAGAGAGTAGGCATTTTGATAGCATAGTGTGGAGAAGAAAGAAAGTTTTCCCTTTGAAAACTTTTGTGGAGATTGTTGTGTAAAAGTTTCATGATAATAGATCTTTTCATTGATGGTGGAATTCGTCTTTGTCATGGATAGCTAGCAAGGTCTCTTCATCCTTTCGGATCCAAGTAGCATAAAGTAGTATAATTTTTTTTTTTTTTATTTCATGCAAGTAGTTTACTTTGGATGTGTGGTGTTTTATTGAGGTAGCTTCATTTCATTCCATACCACTAGCAACTTGTTGACAACAAGCTCGCCTTGCGTGGTGGACTGGAAATTATCTTGAGTTCAACTTCGATTATGATTTGTATGCTTATATGCGTCATCTTGATGGTGTATGTATGCTAAATTGTAATCTGAATATCTTTTGCTATCCCTTTGAAGATTGCACCGATTTTGCTGAAGCTATCCGACGTGAGGCTAGGTGAAATTCGGTCGAAGTCTATTGAAATTGAGCTCCACATATCTTGCATTTAGAATAGAATTTAGAACTTTTTCACCCTTACACTCATTTACTTTCCGTTCATCTTTGGTTAGTTTTAGGAAACGTACTTATTGCTAAATCATCCGCATTATACAAATCCCTTCCAACCATCCATTTATTGTTAACTGCAAGAATCTTGAACAATTGTGTAAGTCCCCTCGTGAAAACAGCAATTCACATCAAACCAACTGAGGGTGTTCTAAGTATTTCGGAACTGTTGACGTGGTTTTTGAGACCGCACCAACACAGAATAAAGTTTCCCAACGGATACCCTATCCTCTCTTGAACAAAGTATTTAGCATGCTAAGATTGCGAGTAAGATCATGCTTTCAACTCCAAGGTTCCAAATACTTAGAATACCCTCAGTTGGTTTGATGTGAGTTGCTGTGTTCTCACGAGGGGACTTACGCAATTGTTCGACAGCTAACAACAGACAATGGATTAAGGGATTTCATGTAATTCAAATGATTTGGCAGGTGAGCACAAGTTTCCTAATTCTAATCGGAAATGAACTGAATTTAAAGGGTGTAGGGATAAGAGTGTTCTAGTCTACTCTAGGGTGTGGGACATGGCGATCAATTCTCACAAGCTTCAACCAAGCTCCGTTTTGCCTCACTTCGGACAGCTTCCGCGGTACTGGTGGAATCTTCAGAGGAGTGACTCAAGATGTTCAGATCACGATTTAGCATGAAGACACCATCACAACGACGCATGCCAACATATAAACCATAATCGAAGTTAAGTTTCACAAAGTTCCAGTTGACCACGCAAGGCGAACCCACCGTCAGCGAGCCCGCTAGTGGTATGGACGAACGAAGCCTTGTTCAAATCGAGCACCACATTCCACAATTGCTAAGTACTTGCATGAAATGAAATCTACCTTACTTTAAGCTACTTCAAGATGCTACGTGAATTGGAAGGACGAAGAAGCCTCAACAACTATTCACAACAAGGAAGAATTCACCATCAATGAAAATTCTTTTATTATGAAAGCATACATGACAACTTCTTACAAAGTATCCAAAGGGAAGACTTTCCTTCCTTTTCAATCTACACTACTTTACTTTCTATCCTATCAACTTCTCTCTACTCCTCTAAGCTCTGCTTCTACCTCAAAATCTAATTTCTAATGAAATACAAATGAGGGGGACTCCCCCTTTTATAGTTAGCCAAGTCCCAAAAGACGGCTAGGGTTACAATCAATAGAGTGGCCAGAATCGTGCCACCTCAGCCCTAAACAAGATTTGCCCTAAAAACCGCCACAAAGGAGAGTGGGGTAATAAATGTGCCATAATGTCCACCATTATCCTTCTAGAAGATTCCGTTTGTAGATGCGTTCACACTGTTCTTAATCTTCTTCTCGACTTTTGTTCTTTAACTCCTTTGTCACTTGAGCTAACACCTAGCCAATTTCTTGCAACCTTTTCTTCCTTCGAGATTGAAACTTGTAACTTTATCTTCCTTCGAGGGTTGTGATATCATCGTGCCTCACCACTTCAAGTCATCGTGCTCTGGCCTCGACATTCCTCCTGCAAAACAAGCGAGGAGAAGAGTATTAGGACACTTCATAATATAATCTTAACTTACCTGATTTTCGCGCTTTGATCTTCAAGGGCTCATCGCTTTCACTAGCCAACTTCGCGTTCAAATTCTTCATGCCTTAGCCAGATTTTCAACCCATCTTCATCAAGGGCGTATCATCCTTTTGGCAATATCAACTTCAACTGCATCTTCAATAAATTCATTCCACCTGCTGGAGCTCTGACAACCTTGATTTTATTCAACTCTGGCTCTGGAAGACTATCTTCACGAAGGATTTAAGCAAATTCACCTAGGCAGTTCATTTCAAATTCATCGTCTGGAGGATTTCGCCTTGAAAACACATTTTCTTCACACTTGCCTTAGAAAATTTTTAAATTTCCCTTAGGAAAATTCATCAACCTGGTGCCCACCTGAAAATATTTACCTCAGAGTCCTCGGCAAGCTGTGGAAGACCTTAAAATACATTCCTTAACAGAAATCATCAATACCCAGAAAAAAATTTCCATCAGAACGCGTCGAATTCATGGGTGCACGACGAGCGGGTTCATTTGATTTTCTTGAATTTTGAACCTTAGAAAATTATTTCCCTGTGAAATTTAAATCCGTTCTTCGCATCCGTGAAGATTTCTTGTTGTTTTGACTTGAGAAATTTTTTATCAACCCGTGCAGCTGGCATTCACCGACTTCATCTCCGACAATTCATCTGTACTTCAAGAAAAATTCCACCACCTCTCCAGACTTAAGCATTTTTCTAAGGGAGAAAATATTTGCGCCTTAGAAAATTTTTGAAAAAAAAAGTTTTCCCTTAGAAAATTTTATTTGACTTGGAAAATCTTTCTTCCTGTGGCGAGGAAATTTATTTCAAACAATTCACTTGGAGCACACCACACTTAACATATTTTATTTTTTTACTTGGCAATTTCCAACGCCTAGGCATGTATTATTTTTCATCACTTAGCAATATCCTTTCTCAAGTCTAGGCGCACACCACACTTGAAGGGGAATATCAAATTAAAACTCCAGCGCCCAACATATCATTTTCACCCACCACCTTGGCATTTTCAACGCCTAGCATATCATCTTATACTTGGCGCATATCCCACTTGAAGCAATCTCCACCACGCCTAACATCTTGTTTTCACACTTCACACGCCTTAGGGAAATTCTCCAACATCCACCACCTTGGGCGCATTTAGCACTTGAAGAGGGAATGACGCCTAGCATTTACCAAGCTTTCACCACGCCTTTAATCACCTTTCACCCTATTTATCACCTCCATTTACTTTTACTATCCCAACTTGGGCACATTTGAGCTAGGGAAGAGGATGACTCTTCAACTTCACCTCTTTCGTCTTCACATGCTCTTTTTGGGCGCATTTTCATGTAGGTGAGGGATGAACTTCATACTTAGAAATTTTTTTTGAGCTCTCACCAGCTTTTCCTTGAGGGCGCATTTTAGCATGAGAGCAGGATGAACTTTCATACTTAGAATTTTTTTTTTTAACTTTTTCCTCTTCAAGGTGGGCGCATTTTGCCATGCCAACAGGATGAAAGGTGTTGACTTTTCTTTGACCACCTATGCCTTGGGCGCATTTTGCCCCTGATGAAGGATGAACTTTTCATGCCTTAGCCATTTTTTCTTCATTTTTGCCAGTTCTTCCATGCCCTGCTATTTATAGTAAGTCCTCTGAATTTTGCACCTCTGAAGCTCGGAACGACCTGAAATTTTGCACACTGCATCCTTATAGCCTTGTTGCCCTGTCGACACTGCCACTTTTAGCTGACCTGCTATTTATAGTATGTTTTTGAAGGTGGTTTACTATAAATAGTAACCTCTTGTTTCTGGTAGCTCCATTGCTCCGATTAACTTGAAATTTTAATGAGGTGCTCCCCACCACGTGACCTTACTGTCGACACCAACGCATGCAGTTGATTTACTATTTTTAGCCAGTTTCCAATTTGACTTACTATAAATGGTAAGTGCTCCGTTTGACTTGAAATTTCACCAGCAGATAGCCTGAATGATACTGATCGCGGTGGTTTACACCGGTTTTCGAAAATTTTGACTTTTTACGCCTCTTTTTGGGTCCCGAAGTTGGAAACCCTAATTCGCTCTGCATGCATATCAAATGAACTCTGTTTGCTCTCGTTTCTGTGGCACTGCGATCAGCTCGTGATTCTAATCTGCTGGGAAGCGGCTACACCGATAAAAATAGCAAGTTCCTTACTGAGTGAGTATCTTCGTTTGCATGTCACACCATCGCGAAGCTCTCGAAAAACCCATCGGAATCATCCGACATGCAAAAGAAACCCGACATGCAAACCCTAAAAATAGCCTCGGAAGACTGAATTCGAAAGTGGTCGCCTCGTTTTGCATGTTATATCATTCGAAGGTCTCGAAAAACCGAAGGGATATCCGGACATGCAAAGAAAAAACTCTGAACCCGAAATTAGCTCGGAATTTGTGCTAAAAATAGTAAGTTGTCGTTTTTGCTCAAATTTAACCTGTGAGTAGCTTGATACGCTCTGAATGCCGTGTGACTGTCGGAATTCCAAAAATGCTGACGAACTGACCTGAAATATGCACTTACTAAAAATAGTAAGTACCTCAGAATCAAATGAAAATTTTACTGGAAGCCTGTTGGAACATGCTGACAACAATGTTAAGCCCAATTTTCAATTTATTGACTTCGTTCGACCTTGGACTGACCAGGAAAAATGAAACCCTAATTTTCAGACTTAGCCAAATTTCATGTTAAAGCTCACAGACGGCAAAGAAATCCCCGGAAAAGCAGACAGAAAAGAGACAGAGAGAGAGAGAGAAAACCCAAGCCAAAAGATCGGAATGGAGCAAAAATTAGGGGTCCCCATCTTGAATGGGGCGATGTGTGAAAAGGTCACAACAGGAACCTTGGAGTTGAACGTGCGAACTTTCTTGCAATCTTAGCGCACAGGATACTTTGATCAAGAGAGAACGGAGTAGCCTTCGGACTATTTTGTTTTGCTGATTGGTGCGGTCACAAAAATCACATCAACAGAGAAACTGGCGCTAGAAGGAGGGCATTCCAAGGAATCCTCGCAGTGAACAACTACATTCAAGAAAAGAAGGGATTTTCATCAAAAAGAGAAATTCATTGGAGAAGAACATATCATGAGTCAAGATGGTGTTACCGCATAGAGAGATATTTCCAGTGTTGCAGCCAAATTTGGGGTTCAACGACGATCAAGAAGACATACTCTCGGGCTTGAACAATCTTGCTTGGAAGACAAAGGAGAGCTACGCTCAGTATATGCGAACTTGCTTCGTGTTGGAAGAGGAAGAAGAGAAGGCTATTGAAATTCAAGTTGCAATTGAACGAAACTTGCTGAATCAAAGACAACCACTTGCTCCTGCTCTCGCACCTCACCGTCAGTAATCAGCTACATCCTGGATCGTATCAGTTCATTCTCGCCTGATAAGTTGAAAAGAATTTTGAGGTCCGCGCCAAGTTCATCCAAAGACTTTGTGGAGTTAGAGTTACCAACTCGAGCGAGGAAGAAGAAAGAAATTTGTTCAAGTGAAGAAGTGTTTTCAAACGAAGAAGTTCAGTCAAGTGAAGAAAGCAGAGAAGAGATTTCAAGTTTGTTCCGAACTCCACCAAGTACTTCAAGGTTTGCCCAACCAAAAGCAGTTCAAGTTGCCACACCAGTGTTTACTCAGCAGCCAGTTCAGGTTACCACACCTCAACAACAACAAACAACCCCAGTAATTGTATATCAAAGGCGGCAGCCAATTCAAGTGATGGCTCAACCAGGAGGTCAACCAGGAGGCCAACCAGCTCCAAATGGTGCTACTTGGCCGGTTACTAATCCGTCCCCTCTTGAGTTTGCTAATTACCACGACATGCCGAAGAATCCAGAGCATTTCTGCACCAAGTATCAAGTCAATGACCCAAATCGTACTACTGAGGATCACATCAAGATGTTCGAGGATCATTTGCGAAATAGACAAATTGCATACGCAGACGTAGCTTGCTGAAATATTCCCCTTAACTTTTTTCCCCAAAATTAGACACACAAATCAGCAACCAAACACTGATTAGCGTTAGCTCCAAAAATGCAAATCAGCAAAGAAGATAACTCTAACTAAGAATGTTCACCAAGATCCCAATGTGGGTGAGGTGATAGCATATGGTCAGAGGATCGTTAGGCATAAATAGCGCTGAAAGTACAATTCATCTGCTGATGCAGGCATCCACAAGCAGTGGGAATACTCCACTTATTCAGTGGGTGAGTTTACAACAATTATTAGGCGGCAAGCCAGCCTTTAAATCCACTCTTCCACTTATTAACGTGGGGGGAATACTGTCCACACAACCACTTATTTTGTGGGGGGAATTTACAATCAAGAAAGATGTTTATTCTAAAACTCAACCACTCAATTGTGGGAGTGTAATCAAGTATAAATTGCAGCAATAAAATGAAATAGCTATTAGTACTACTAACTAGCTTTACAATGAATAGAAATAGCTGCAAATAAGAGAGATAAGCTTCTAGAATGTTCTTTATCCACACTGGCGGTAAACCATCCAGGGGTTACATATATGAGAGATTAATCATAAGATTTTGCAGCTAATTAAATGACTGGAACAGTACTACTGTTTATAGTCTTACAATGATAAACAACTGCAATTTTCAAGTGTTATTACAATCTTTACAAAGCACAATGAAATAGAAGATTTTTCCACTTGATATCCTCTCAATTAATGAAGCTTAAAACCAAAATCAGAATACTGAAGCAAACTGATATAAAAATCAGCAATCTGGAAATGATTATCAGCAAACTGAAAACACATAAAAATAATCACAACTCCTTCACAATACCTCCAGAAGATGAAATATAGCTTGCAAAAGCTCTTGAGAAGGTTGGCGCCCAATTCACAATGATAAAATAGCATCTAAACTCAACCATTAATTTATGCACGAATCCCAATGCTCTCCAAAAAGGTACGGCCTCCTTGCAAGGGCGATTTTGCTTAATAAAATCTGAAACTTGGAATTAAATTTTGATAACCTCCAAATATGGTCGCCTCTATTATAGAAATGCAATGATCAAATACCCAGAACCAAATAAAATTCATACTAAAAGCTGTATACAAAAATCACTTTCAGCCATGATAAACCAGCAACATAAAAACTGGAAATATCTCACCAAAACTCCACAATAATGCTCAATATGTACTTCTGGATGAAGCACACTCTCAATCCACCACCTAGGGAACCATAGTTGCAGGCCCGAAGAATGGAGTAAATTTGCTAAGCTTTCCCTTAGCCGGATTCTGGATTCATTCCAGCAGCGTAACTTTGCTCTTCAAAAATATGCATAATCAGCTTTTCAAACAACAGCAATATATAAACTTCAATTGGCAAATGAAGCAACAAGAACTCTTCAAATTCCAAGAAGTTGAATCACTTCAACTTCCAAAAGGGATGCCACCTTTTTGCATTTTACTTTTTGAAATAATATAATATTACTCAACATCCTTTTCACTTTGCAACAATAAAGCATTTAATAAATTATTAAATGCACAATTGACCCCCTTAATGACCCCTCTTTTAAAACAACACGAAGTTATTACTCCTAGGCGTGGGGTACAACTGAGAAACATGAAATTTGACTAAGTATAAAAACTCAGTCCATGGAGATAACCAAAACCAATGCCAATACTGAAACTGATGGATAGCAAGATGGCTTGAGTTGAGCTGCTGATGATGCTACTGCCAAATTTAGACTTACTAAAAATAGCCAACTGCTATAAATAGTAAGTTCACATCAAAACAATAGATAGTCAAACTGAACACTAACCTGCAAAGGATTGAACTGCTGCTAGACAGATACTGCCAAAAGATAGACTTGCTAAAAATAGCAACTGCTATAAATAGTAAGTCTGCACAACATCCTCTGAACGCCAACTGAGCAATATCTGAAAGAGGAAACCCTAATTTTCCACCTCAGCTTAGCCTATGGATTTCCGGAAAAAGGCTAAATCGTATTGAAGAGTGTAGGGCCAAAATGGGGACATTACACTTGCAGATTGTTCCCGTATTCTTTGGGAGAAGAGGCACACTTTTGGTTCATTCATTTGCCAATTGGGTCCATAAGAACATGGGAGCAAATGAAGGAAGCTTTCATTGGAAAGTTTGGCATCCCCATTACTCCAGTAGAGCTTTTCCGCCAATTAACAGAAGTAAGACGACAAGATAAAGAACCTATTCATGCCTTCAATAACAGATTCCAGAAAGCTCTCACAAGGCTACGTACTCCATACGTTGTTCCAGATGCTAGGGAAAACTATTATGCAGCCTTGGACCCATTGACCGCAATGTTTGTGAGACAAGCTCATCCCATTCCGGCAGATATGAACCAAGCATATGCGAAGGCTGTGGAAGTTAGTCAAAATATGGGACAAAACATAACTAGGCCTTCTTTGCACACAGGCTTGACGACGACAAACAATCAGATGCAGACGCTTGGGTCAGCATGGAACCAGCAAATCCCATCATTGAATCCAGTTCCAACACCATCTAATCAGTTGGTTCTCCATCCTGGGATACCTTTGTCCCAGACTCCAGCTACACAACCTGTCTATCTCCAGAATACAGTACCAACAACAAGGACTCAAGAGGAGAAAGATGAAATGAAAGAATTAGTAGAACAGATGAAGAGGCTGTCAACTGAGGTCACCTACCTTAGAAATCATAATAACCAAATGCAATTTATGTTAAAGAATTATCAGGCACATCCAGGTGCCAATCGAGGATATCAGAACAATCCTCCACACCATCAAGATTCCCATCAAGGACATGGTCACGATAATAGTCATGGGTATCGAAGTAACAATCAAGGATATCAAAAGAGGTCCTGGAACACTGGACCCAACAACGGAGGAGTTCCATCACCACTGGATAACCCGCCACCTCCGGAGAACCATCCTATAGACAGAGTTTTCTTAGCTGAGGCAGCTATGTCAGGATGGTGTAGACTCCACAATACAAATCAGCACTAAGAGTTACAATGCCACGAATTTCAAGTTGCTGCTGATATTTTCAAAGGAGAAGTAAAGAGCACAGAGGGTATTGAGAATCCTCCGACTACGGGATATGAGATTGTCCCAGTGCAAAGATATGACCAGGCTTTAATTCTAGAAAATATCAATGTCACGTCTGAATATCAAAGTTACGCGCCACTGGAAGTTAATCATAGATTTCCACCAGCTTCAGCAAACGGTCCCGTGGGGACGCCAGATGATCAGGCTGAAGAAGCCCAGGTTTATTCAGAAGCTCAAGTATATTCAGAAGTTCAAGATACATATTCAGAGGAACCTCTTGGCCAAGATAACTACATTTTCCCACCTCTTAATAACAGTGTTTTGGTGGAAGGAAGAAGAGAGGTGCAAACATTCCAGACTTCCGGAGGTACAGCACCCAAGGTTTATCAAAGGACTTATCAACAGAAGGAGCCTCTGACATCCTCAATTCCTTCGAATAATTTCTCAACCCCACCGAATCCCAATGCAAGCAACAATCCGAATGTACCTAGAGATTCTCCAGAGTACAGACAACAAGGTATGATGTAGAACAGAAATGGACAACAGATTGTTCAATAGCCTATCCAATTGATGCAACATCCACAAAAGGACAATCTCCCAAGGGATGATATGAAAAGATTAAGTTCCTATGTATTAGATGAAGTGAAGAAAATAAAAGTCAGTCTTCCCTTGTACGAATTAATGAAGATTTCAGAAGTTAGGGACACCATCCTGGGGAGTTTGTATGAAACATCTGCCGTGAAGAGAAATTCTCAGGAAGCACCTAGTTCATCAAGGAACCCTCCCGTAAACACACAGTCCCGTCCGGTACAGAGCGCAAATATGGTAGAAGAGGTGCCTCACGCACCATTCAACACTTGGGAGACTCCACAACAGTCCCAAGGCTTTGTAGGAATGGTACAAGGATCCTCAAGCGAGCCTGAGAAGCCGAAAACTGAAGATAAAAGAAGGGTTAGATTCAATTTGCCCATAGAGAAAAAGCAAGAGCAAACACAGAAAGTTACCCAAGACAATCAAATTCCATTAGATAAGAGGAATGAACAGAAGAGTATTGTACCAGAGGAAAGAAAGAAACCGGTGGTATTTTACCAGGGGAAAGATGAACCAGCCCCATTCCTGGTGTCAGTTAGAATATTTGGAAAATTATTACACAATTGTTTGATTGATTCCAGTGCTTCGAGCAACGTCATGCCACTAAAGGTATGCCAAAGGTTGGGTATAGTACCACTCCAAACAACCAAGAAAGTAACCCAGCTAGACAAGACTGAGGTTCTAGTTGTCGGGGAATTGAATAATATTCATATGCAGTTGTCAGCTGATCTCCCAATCCAGAGCTGCATTGACATATCAGTAGTTGATATACCGGATGGATATGGAATGCTGCTAAGTAGAGACTGGGCCAGAAAGTTGAATGGGTACATTGCAACCGATTTTTCCCACATGTGGCTTCCATGGAGAGGAGTCCTGAATCAGATCAAGATCGAAAGTACACCAAGGCTTAAATTGATGATCACTGAGTACGGTGAAGGGAATGAAATAATGTTTGTAGAGACTGATTTAGGCTCATATAGGCCTGTCAAACAAGAAGTATTGATGCTGCAAAGCCCAAGTGAAGGGAAATGTTTAGAAGACACGACCACTTCCACCGAAGTGTTGATTGAAAGTGATTCAAGTGATAGTGAAAGTGGAGGAACATTTGAAAACTTCAGGGATTTTGTCCTAAATAGTGTGAAACAAGAAACAGAGCTAGGTAAGGATGCCTCAATCAAGAATTTGCTACTTCCCAACTGGTGTAGAATTCATGAAGCCTTTCATTCCGAAATCACTTGTGCCATGTGCAAAGTAGCATTAGAGCAAGTTGCAAGGCTCGTCCCATAGGCTTCATTGCATGAAAAGTATCAGAAGGTGAATGAAGAAAATGAAATTTTAATAGAAGAACTTGAAGAAGATGATAAAATTCAGTCAGAGATTGAAGGAAAATTTTCAGAGGTGTGCAATCAAGACGATACACATGTTCGGTCTCCCAGCACTCTTACAGAAGATCAAGTATGGACTTTGAGGTTCGATGGATCAAAGTCGAAGAAAGGAAATGGAGCAAGGTTTGAATTAGTTAGCCCGACAGGAGAAGCTTATTTGGGTGCTTACAGGCTCCAGTTTTCATGCACTAATAATGTTACTGAATATGAATCCTTAATTCATGGGGTGCTCCTAGCAATTCAGAAGGGAGCCAAGATTGTACATGCCATTGGAGATTCCGACATCGTGGTTCGCCAAGTAAGAAAGCAGTTTGCTTGTCACGACAAGAGGTTAGGCCGCTATCGAAATAGAGTATGGGACTTGATAGAAAGCTTTGATGCATTCAGTATCAAACAAGTTTACAGATCCAAGAACCCTGTTGCAAATTCTCTCGCGCAAGCTGCTAGTTCGCTGGAACCATTGGCTATGGAAGGATTAAAGAAGTTTACAGTGGAATTGGTTTCGACCCCGGCAATCCCTGACAACATCAAGAATTTCCAAGTGTTCGATGACGATAAACAGATTCTGGATTTTCTCACATGCTCAGGTGTATTTGAAGCACAGATCATAGATGAAGAAGAAACTGAGGAAGCTGAATTCGACACGGAAGGAATTCTGAATTTGAAGACTAATGTTATTCCAAGAGGAATGGTTGAGTTAGAGAGATTATTTGATACTGACAAACTGAGCAGAAATCAGAGCACTCAAGGCAATGATTGTGAAGCTGTCAATCTAGGAACGGAGGAACAAGTTAAGAATGTGTTTATCGGAAAAGTTTGCACACCAGAAGAGAGAAAAGGCATCCTGAGGGTGATGAAAGAATTTCCAGATGTAATAGCATGGGGATATGAAGATTTGAAGACGTATGATACATCATTGATTACACACACAATTCCATTGAAGCCAGGCAGTAAGCCATTCAGACAAAGGCAGAGGCTAGTAAATCCATTACTTGAGCCATTAATCTACCAGGAAGTCAAGAAACTTCTTTCGGCAAGGATCATCTTTCCAGTGAGGCACTCCACGTGGGTCGCCAATCTTGTTCCAGTTAGAAAGAAGAATGGAGAAATAAGGTTGTGCGTAGACTTCCGCAATCTGAATAGGGCTTCTGAAAAGGATAATTATCCTTTGCCTTCATTAGATGAGGTGTTACAAATAGTGAATGGTTCACAGATGATGTCTTTCTTAGACGGATATTCAGGATACAACCAAGTGATGGTTGAACAAGAAGACAGACTGAAGACAGCGTTCACCACAAAATGGGGAATCTTTGCATACAGAAGAATGCCTTTCGGCCTAATTAACGCAGGAGCCACTTTCCAGCGAGCTATGGACATCGCCTTTCGGGATTTGGTAGGAAAGTGTATAATTATCTACATGGACGACCTAACTGTGTTCTCAAAGAAAAGAGGGGACCATGTTGAAGATTTAAGGAAGATTTTTTAAAGATGCAGAAGGTTCGGTGTCTCTCTAAATGCTAAGAAATGTATATTTGGTGTCACAGAGGGTAAATTGTTAGGTCACGTCATTTCAGAGAAAGGTATCTCAATTGACCCTGAGCGTATTGAAGCTATTTCGAGGATTGGCTTGCCAGGCAGTCAGAAAGAATTAAGATCGTTCTTTGGAAAGATTAATTTTGTTAGAAAGTTTATAACTGGATTTGCTGAGATAGTGAGGCCACTAAATGAGATGTTGAAGAAGAATGCAAAGGTTGAATGGACCCTGCAAACTAGGAAGGCTTTTGATGAGATCAAGCAAGCTATAGTAGATGCTCCAGTACTGGTTAGTCTAGACTACACAAGGCCTTTCTATCTATATTCGTTTGCCTCAGAACATACCTGCGCAGTAGTGTTAACACAAAGAACAGAAGAAAGGGATGAGCATCCAATTGCTTTTATGAGTGCACCCTTGAAGGAGGCTGAGTTAAGATACCCCAGCATTGAAAAGCAAGCCTATGCTTTGGTGAAGGCCGTCAAGAAATTCAGACATGATATCTTGAGGAGCAAGGTTCACGCAATTGTTCCGGACGCCACAGTGAAGACTTTATTGATGCAAAATGAGTTAGGAGAAAGAAGAGGCAAGTGGGTCGCCACTCTGCAAGAATATGATATAGAAATACAGCCTATGAAATTGGTCCGAGGACAGGCTTTGGCTCAGACGATTGCAATGGTTGGTCCAGAGTTGGTCCAACAAACATATGTATTGGAGGAGGTATCTCCGGGCGAGTGGTACGATGACACCGTTTATTACTTGCTGAATCACAGATGCCCTCACCACCTGAGTCCAGTGCAACGGAGAGCATTGAGGATGAGAAGTCAGAGATTTATGCTACAGGGATCAGTTCTTTACAGGAGAAATTATGAAGGCATTTATCTAAGATGCGTAGGAAAGCAAAAAGCCAAACAATTAATGGAACACTTTCACGAGAAGTTTGGAACTGGACATGGAGGAAGCTTGGCTACAGATCACCAGATTCTGAGGGATGGATATTATTGGCCTACGCTTTTCAAAGACACATATGAGCATGTGAAGGCTTGTCATATCTGCCAGACAGCAGCAAATAAAGGAAGGCATCCAGCCATGCCTTTGCAGCCAGTAATTGAGGTTAGGCCATTTGCAAAATGGGGTTTGGATTTCATTGGGATGATCAACCCGCCATCCTCAGGTCAGCATAGATACATCCTGACAGCAACTGACTACTGCACCAAATGGACGGAAGCCCAAGCTTTGAAGCAGTGCACAACAGATGTGGTCATCAGGTTCCTTGAAGAAAACATCGTCACAAGATTCGGATGCCCCCATGCTTTAGTCAGCGACAACGGTTCAGCCTTCTCCTCACTGAAGTTTTCAAACTGGGCCTTTGAGTAGGGAATCACACTGAAATTTTCTTCTAACTACTACCTGCAGGGGAATGGACTAGCAGAGTCCACAAATAAGAATGTATTGAATGCCATTAAGAAGTTGTTGGATAAGAATCCTAAAGATTGGCACACACAGTTGAGGTTTGCTCTATGGGCAGACAGAATTAGAACAAAGAGTTCCTTGGGGACGTCTCCCGATCATCTAGTCTACAGACAGGATCCAGTTTTTCCAGTACAGCTAAGGATCCCAACTCTCCAGTTCATTCAAGAATATCTCGAAGGAGAGGATCAACTTCAAACAAGGTTGTCTCAGTTGATGCACTTAGAAGAGAAAAGAGACGAAGCACTTGAGAATTTGGCAAAACACCAGGCAGTGGTGAAAAGATGGTTTGATAAACAAGCTAAGATCAAGTCTTTCCGGATTTCTGACTTGGTTTTATACTGGGACAAGGCCCACGAGAAGAAAGGAGATCACGACAAGTTCGATAAATTGTGGTTGGGCCCATATCAAATTTCTGAAATCCTGGGAGATAATGCATTTAGATTGCGTACATTGACAGGGGAGGATGTCCCGTTGCCCGTCAACGGACAGTTCCTTAAGCATTATTTCCAGTCCTAGGTTCTCTCTGAGAGCCTGCTTTGTAACATAGTTAGATTTAGGTTTGCTTTCCCGTTCGTTTGCTTTCCCGTTTGCCTTCATGTTTTTTTTCGTTTTGGTTTTGGTTTGTTGCCCTTTGGGTTTTTGGTTTGGCGTTTCCGTCCCTTGAGTTGTCCGCTCAAGTGGT
Source organism: Sequoia sempervirens (assembly GCA_007258455.2). Lineage (NCBI taxonomy): Eukaryota > Viridiplantae > Streptophyta > Pinopsida > Cupressales > Cupressaceae > Sequoia > Sequoia sempervirens. Next base: position 251,922,328 of record VDFB02047230.1, on the reverse strand, counting down.
TTTGGTTTGGAATGGGCAAGGATTTTAGGGTTTCCCCATTGCAAAGGGGGTGATGATGGTTTTAACTCTCACAACATGGTTTCTTTCCACTGGAATTTGTGCAAATTTTTGAAAAGGCTAAGGTTGTTTTCCTCTTATCACCATCCAGTTTGGATCAAACTCGTCTCGGGAGGTCAATCCGTTATTGCGTCTTAACACACGAGTCTAAAGACCCTAAATACCTTACTTATCTCCATTCTGAGTCATTTTGGTTTCTTGGGAAAGGTTTCGGCAGGTGAAAATCTTACATCTTGCTTCAGCGCCACTACAATTCTCGAACCCATTGGAGGCTTCAGTGCCTGCCGGCCAATTAAGGAATTGACGGAGAAATCAAATGAAAAGAGAAAATGTGCTTAAAAGAAATATCTGAAACATCAAGAAATGAGAAAATGAAAAATGAAGGAAATATTGTGAAATATTGGTTTTGGGAACATACGAGTAACTCCATCGGGGCTATGGACGCTCGGCCGGCAGTGGAGCAATATTCGTGAGAATTGTAGCGACAACCTCGTCGGGGCTATGGATGCCTGATTGGCAGCAAGGCAATGTCAAGGATGCTTTTGAAGTTAAGATATTTATATAACTTGCTACGGTCGATTCTGGAAGTCGAGATGGTTTAGAGATGGAACGAATGCACACACTCACAGGGTCTTAGATGAAAGTGTTCTGATCCAATATCGGATTCTTCTCCCCTTTCGAGTAAGTATCTTTCTATATGATAGCTTGAGGAAGATTAATCAAAGTTCAATTCTTAAAGTGTTTTTCAACACTTTCCTGTGGAGTCACCAGATGTTGTGACCTTTTCACACATCGCCCCATTTAGAATGGGGACCCCTAATTTTTGATCCATTCTGGTCCTTTTGGCTTTGGGTTTTTTGTCTCTCTCTCTCCGTCTGTCTCTTTTCTATGGTCTGCTTTCTGGGGACGTTCCCGTTTGCAAGCTTAAACATGAATTTGGCCAAGTCTAAAATTAGGGTTTTGAACTTCCTTGCCAATTTAAGGTCAAATAAAGTGAATAAATTGAAAATAAAGACTAACATTGATGTCAGCATGCTTCCAGCAGGCTCTCAGCAAAGTTTCATCAGATTCTGAGTACTTACTATTTTTAGTAAGTGTGCAATTACGGGCAATCCTTCAGCATTTTTTGAAATTCCGACAGTCACACTGCATTCAGGACACATCCAGCTGCTCACTGGCAAAATTTGAGCCGAAACGGACAACTTTCTATTTTTAGCAGTTCAGCTTCCAGAGCAGGTTTCAGGGCTTAGATGCAGAGTTTTTCAATCCATGTCTGGAGATTCCTTCTGGGTTTTCAGAGACCTTTGCGACAGTATAACATGCAAAATGAGACGACAACTTTCAGAGTTCAGCCTTCGGAGGCTATTTTTAGGGTTTGCATGTCAGGGTTTTCTTTGCATGTCAGGTGATTCTTTGTGGATTTTTCGAGACCTACGCAATGGTATGACATGCAAAGCAGGATAATCACTCATTTGGGAACTCGCTATTTTTAGCAGATACATCCCGGCAGCAGCCTCCTAGCACTTCAGAATCACGAGTTGATCACAATGCAACAGAAACGAGGACAAACGGAGGTCATTTGATATGCATGCAGAATAAATTAGCGTTTCCAGCTTAAGGACCTGAAAAGGGGTAAAAAGTCAAAATTTTCGAAAACCGGTGTAAACCACAGCGATCAGCATCCTTCAAGCTATCTGTTGGTAAACTTTGAAGACAAACGGAGCACTTACTATTTATAGTAAGTCATTTTGGAAACAGGCTAAAAATAGCAAATTAGTTGCATGCGCCGATGTCAGCAGGCAGGTCACGTGGTGAGGAGTGCCTCATTCAAATTTCAGAGCAAACAGAGTTGTGGAGGTACCAGAAACGAGCAGTTACTATTTATAGTAAACCACCTTCAGAAATATGCTATTTTTAGTAGGTCAACTCAAAATGGCAATGTCAGCAGGGTAATGGAGTCATGAGGATCCAGTGATCAAAATTTCAAATTGATCTGAGGGACTTACTATAAATAGTAAGGCATGGATAAGCTGGCGAAGAAGGAAAAATGGCTAAGTATTGGACTTCATCCTGCAGCTACCTAAGAATGCGCCCAAATTGATGAGGAAGCATAAAAAATTTCTAAGGCATGGGTTTTGTCCTGCTCAAGGGGTGAAATGCGCCCTCTCACATGCAGGCAAAATGCTAAAAAAATTTCTAAGTGTGGAATTTCGTCCTCCACCACCCTCCAAATGCGCCCATCCTTCATCAAGGCAAGAATGCACCAAAGCAAGTCAACAGGTCAAAGTTTTTCATCCTTCACCATAGGAAAAATGCACCCTCACCTCAAGCCAAGCATGAAAGAAAATTTTCTAAGTACATTTATCCTCCACCACCCCCCAAATGCGCCCATCCTTCATGTAGGCTCAAATGCGCCCAAAAAGAAAAGAAGTCAAAAGAGTCAACAACTTTCATCCTCCCCCTAGGCCTAAATGCGCCCAAATGGGGATATGTAAAGACAAAAATGGGGAAGGTGAAGAGTCACATGCTAAAGCGTGGAAATTTAAAATCCTCCTCACCCTCTTATATGCGCTCATCCTCCTCCTAGGCTCAAATGCGCCCAAAAGAGGCCAAGTGAAGACAAAATCTAGGAAGCTGAAAAGTCACAATAGGGCGTGGTAAACATTAATCCTCCACACATGCTAATATGCGCCAGAGGTAAAGGGTGAATAAAATATGCTAGGCGTTGAAGGTGGTGAGGTAAAATGCAAGGCGTGGTGAAAACAAAGTTGATCTTAGGCATTAAAAATGAAGATGGAGAATATTGGCTAGGCGTTGGAAATGTGTTTTCGTTCCTCAAGTGTCATATGCGCCCAAGTGTGTAAGGTGGAGAATTGAATAAAAATTTCCTAAGGCATGGTGGAGTTTAATATTCACCTTCAAATGGGATATGCATCAAGTGAAAAATATTGCTAAAGAATGACAATTGCCAAGGTGGTGAAAATAAAATAAGCTAGGCGTTGGGAGTGGAGATGGAAGATACTACTAGGCGTGGTGAAGTTAAATGTTCCTCATGGTGATGAAGTGCGCCTAAGGTTTAAATGGAGAATAAATGCAAAGTGATTCAAAAATTTCTCTAAGGCAAAAGTATTTTCTTCCTTAGAAAATACGCCTAAATTGCCAAGGTGATGAAACTCTTCTTGAAGCACGAATAAATTTTCTAGTGATGAAGTCAGAAGATGATGACAATGCAGGATGGATTTAAAATTTCTCAAGTCAGAGCAACAGGATGATCACAAAGATGAAAACAGGATTAAAAATTGATTGAATAATATTTTTCTAAGGTTCAAATTTTTAAAATTTAAATGAACCCGTTCGTTGTGTACCCATGGATTCATCGCATTTCAGAGAAAATTTTCTTCTGGGTACTAGACGTTTGTGATGAGGAATGGATTTCTACGTCTTCCGCACTTCGCCAAGGCCTCTAGTATGAGGAATTTGATCGGTGCTCGAATTGTGAATTTTCCTAAGGGAAAATTTAAAATCTTCTAAGGCAGATTTGAATAAAATGATTTTTGAAAGGAAAATGCTTCGAACGATGAATTCAAAATGAATTGCCTAGATAATTTCGATCAAGTTCTTCACTAATGAATTTTCCAAAGCCAAAGAGGAGTAAATTGTGAATTTAGGTGACAGAGCTCCGGCTGGTGAATTAAAAGATGAGTTTAAATTAAAATTTTTCGAAAGTGAATTTGAAGTATGGCAGTCAAAGTTGAACTTCTAGAAGGTTGAGATTCTCGGACAAGTGTCAGAAATACCAGAGGGAAAATTCAAATTCTTGAAGTGGAGAAGTGGAAATTTAATGCATTAGCTATCCTTAGCTCCTTCTAGAATTCGATTTTTGCTATAAAATTGAGAAGTTTCTCACTTCTTTTTCACAATTGAAGAAGTTCAAATTTGCTCTGAAGGTGAAGCTGAGTTTGTTGCTGAAGACTGAATTGCTGAAAGAGTTCAAAATTTTGCTGAAGCTCCATTTTATTGCTGAAGTTTGAAGTTGCCAGTGCAAGTGGAGGAATTTCGATTTGAAGAAAGATATTGCTGAAGCTGGAGGTGCGCACTTGCTAATTTGCTGAAGGTGTGAAGGTGCGAATTGAAGTCTAGTTGCTAAGTCTCGAAAATCTGAAGTTGATGAAAGAGTGAAGTTACTGAAATCTGCACTTGCTAAGTCTCTTGAAATTGCTGATTGCTAGAGTAAAGTGGGCGATTTTATCAAAGCTTGAAGTTGCTAAGTTGCTGAAGTTAAAGCTTGCTTAGAAATTTCTAAGTGATTGAAGTTCAAAATCTGTTAAAGAGAAGCTGAGGTTTGCAAACAAGATATAATATTGCAACTTCTTGAAGTCGACTGGCAGCCCCTGCACGATATTTTATTTATTTTCTAAATTAATTTGCTAATGGATGTCTATTATTTTGCAGATGGCTGAAGCGAGGACAACTGGCAAGGACAACAATGGTGCATCCAGGCAAGCTGTTATAAAGAAACTGAGCAAGACATTTATGCCAGAGTCAAAGTTCACATCGAAGTTGGGCAAGCTGACGGATACCAATTTGGGCTTTTTCAACCTGGAGGCATTCAAGAATAAGATACTGGGAATTGTTCGTCATCATCCTTTGGACACCTCACACAACATTGTTCGAAGCGGATTGTATGCAGCTTCTAATTTCCCACCAGCTATTTAGTGTCCAGAGCTGATGATGGAGTGCGCCAATTGCTACGAGAAGGAATACAGGTCAATCATGTCACCAGATGGACAAGTGCTTGCCAACCTCACTCCTTCAGCTATTGGCGAGGCTTTTGGAATCCCAGTGCATAGGAACATGTTTTACAAGTCCAAAGAACGAGCGGAACGAATGTATGCTACTGCATTCGAGAGATGTACAGAGACAATCAACACTCACTGGATGAGCAACCCTCGACCTTCTCGTAGGAAGCTGCCGAGACAAATCATAGTAGACGACTTCAAGCAGGATTATTGTGATCTTATCATGATGCTGAGTCGAGTTGGAGGTTGCCCACAGTCATTTATTTTCGAGCCGTGGATGTTCTATTACATCAACCTCGTGCTGGAAGGAAAAGATTACGTCAATTGGGCTGCAATGATCAGTGACAACTTGCATGAGCAGCTCCTGAGCCTAAGAAGAACGAAGACATTTTATATGAGCTCTTACATCATTTATATGCTGGCTCATATGACGAAGTACAGAGGAATTTCATACAAAGAACCTGTTGGTTTCGGCTCACACCAATTCAAAATTCATGAGGCTTGTCCGCAGTTGCACCTGACTAGTACCACTCACTACAAGCGTGCCAATGACACCTTCACCATGCATATCACGAGAACACTTCAGGATCGGATGCATCACAAAATCTCTAAGGAAGCCCAGGAATTGATTGAAAGGTATGGGTGTTGGTTTATACAGTTTCGAAAGTTCTCTTACATAAGGTTGCAAGGTTTTTCTTCATATCCATATAGGCTGCCTAAGTACCCAACCAATAGAATATTGATGTTAGAGATATCTAGGCAATTGGTTGCCTACAATAAGATTCAGAAGAAAAAGAAGAAGGGAGGTGTTGACTTCCCAATTGTCATGGGCAATTCCGATGAGGTGTGTCCTTCATTACAGGCAGCTAGAGAAGCCGAGAGCGAGCTTCAATTTTATCACTTTTCATATCACACTGGCAGACAGCACTATGATCCGCATAACAACATCAGATGGATACTGTCAGAAGAGTTTAAACACAAGGCAAACGTTGAGGATTATTGGGCTAATGCATCAGACGAAGCAGAGGTCAGGAAGAGGATGTTCTCTAGGCTGCCAATAAGCATGATCAGGGAGTGTGAAGTCATTCCGGTACCAGACTAGGTGAATGAGGACATAGACGTTGTCCATCCAGATTATGAAGCAGTAAGAAATACTCCACTTCCACTCCCGAATTGGTCAGATCCTGAGACAGCAGATTTGGACACACTTTTCATTCCGGTCTTGACATTCACTAGGGCATGGGTTGACAGACGTGTGAATAGGCTGAAGAGTAAGTCGATTGCATTGACTTACAATTTGATGGGAGATCACAGGACACCCACCACCAGCAGGAAGAAACAAATCACACGAGGTCCAAAATCTAGAAAGAAAGAGCCAATTCGGCAGGAGCCTGTTCAGCCTGAGCCTCCACGAGTTGCAGTCGAATCACCCACCTCATTGGAGAGACGTTCTCCAAGTATACAGGAGGTTTCCTTGTTTGCTGATCAAAGAAATGCATTGAATCAGGTACGAATGGTACAGGAAAATAATCAGCCTCCACGAAGAGAGTCAATTGGCCAGAGCATCAACGCACCTAGTAGGGGTGATCAACAGACTGATGAGGGGACTGCTACTGACCCTCAGTTTCAGCAAGAGTTAGAGACGGCTTTGGAAGATGGTGATGATATAGTTTCAGGAGATACTAAGCCACTTGAGGATGATGAGCCTCACCAGAATGATGTAGAAGTTGAACAAGTCCGTGAAGTAGAGGCACAGAAACAACAGCCATTTGATATACAGTATACAGTACCTGATTGGCTTAGAGAAAGGATGAGGAGCCCCAGATAAGAAATTGATCCAGCGGTTGAAATGGAAGAATTTTTGAACAGGATCAGTGCGCCTCCACAAAAGAAGAGAGCACGGAAATTTTCAAAGATCTCCACTGAAGAGGATGGCTCTCGCACCCTTCACATGGCAGTGCCACAGGTTGATTGTGACCGAGATGAAGCAGTACCTGAGAATTATGTGGTCACAACTTTGGAGTTAGGACGCCCCACAGGTGCACAAATTGTAGAGGAGTGTGATAACTCCTACCTCGCCCTGAAGGACAGATTATTTAAAAAGGAAGGAAAGTACAAGAAGTTGAAAAGAGAGCACAAGGCTTTGATTGGATATGTGCAGCAGTTGTGTCGTCCTCGTGGGCAGGAGATTCTAGCGATATAGCTTCCACCTAAGATACCTAGAGAGTCAATTAGTGGCTTGTTGGAGTTGGGGAAGATGGCACATGAGGCAGACAAGTGGGTTACAGGAGTTCGTGCTGAGACAGAGAAGTTTATGGAGGACCTTGCTCTTGCTTTTCAGCAGGCCTCTAGTATTTTGGCACGTATGGAGGTGGTTGATCAGGCCTGGGGTGATGCTTTTGTTTATCAGAGCAAAGTAATTCAGCGTCTTGAGGCATTGAGGCATGTTCCTTTTCGGTTGCTGATTGATGGAGGAGTCATTCAGGAGAATGACAGGTACGATTTTTCTAGATTGTATTCTTCAGCAATCACTGGATGTGGTTTCTTCGATGTAGCACAGGCGGATTTAACCAGAATCAGGAAGGCTATGACAAATATCATTGATGGAGTCCAGAATACTTTCGAGGCTATATTTGGTAGGCGGTTGAATCCGGATGAGGTGATTGTTGATAATTTGAGGGGTAGGCTGGTGCCTTTCTTTTCAGAGGTGAAGACTTTCGTACAGGATGACTTTGAGAACACTTCTACTTTCTCCAGCTTGATCCAGAGCACGCAGGATTCCTTAGTTGCTTGGAGAAAATCTTGTACAAGGCATGAACATTCAGTCACGGTGCTAGAGTTCCAGCTTGATTGCATTCCACCCATTTCAGTTCAAGAAGTTGAGGCTGTACTTGGCAGGTTCATTGAGTTTGCAGCCAGAGAGAAGGAGAATGGGAATGCACTACTGGACGATGATCTTCTAGAAGACTAATTATGGGCATTAATTGCCTTTACTATTTTGGGAGTGAGTGGGAATCTTTGCTCATTTATTACACCACTCCCATTCTGCAGTTTTTAGGGTTAGGGCTGAGGTGGCTTAATCTTAGCCACTCTTTTGATTGTAATCTTAGCCGTCCATTGGACTGGGCTATCTATAAAAGGGGGAGTCCCCCTCATTTGTACCTCATTAGGAATTAGAATTGGACTAGAGATTGGAGATCAGAGTAGAGACACTAGAGAGTAGGCATTTTGATAGCATAGTGTGGAGAAGAAAGAAAGTTTTCCCTTTGAAAACTTTTGTGGAGATTGTTGTGTAAAAGTTTCATGATAATAGATCTTTTCATTGATGGTGGAATTCGTCTTTGTCATGGATAGCTAGCAAGGTCTCTTCATCCTTTCGGATCCAAGTAGCATAAAGTAGAATAATTTTATTTTTTTTATTTCATGCAAGTAGTTTACTTTGGATGTGTGGTGTTTTATTGAGGTAGCTTCATTTCATTCCATACCACTAGCAACTTGTTGACGACAAGCTCGCCTTGCGTGGTGGACTGGAAATTATCTTGAGTTCAACTTCGATTATGATTTGTATGCTTATATGCATCGTCTTGATGGTGTATTTGTGCTAAATTGTAATCTGAATATCTTTTGCTATCCCTTTGAAGATTGCAGCAGTTTTGCTGAAGCTGTCCGACGTGAGGCTAGGTGAAATTCGGTCAAAGTCTACTGAAATTGAGCTCCACATATCTTGCATTTAGAATAGAATTTAGAACTTTCTCACCCTTACACTCATTTACTTTCCGTTCATCTTTGGTTAGTTTTAGGAAACGTACTTATTGCTAAATCATCCGCATTATACAAATCCCTTCCAACCATCCATTTATTGTTAACTGGAAGAATCCTGAACAATTGTGTAAGTCCCCTCGTGAAAACAACAATTCACATCAAACCAACTGAGGGTGTTCTAAGTATTTCGGAACCTTGCAGTTGAACGTGCGAACTTTCTTGCAATCTTAGCACACGGGATACTTTGATCAAGAGAGAACGGAGTAGCCTTCGAACTATTTTGTTCTGCTGATTGGTGCGGTCACAAAAATCACATCAACACCACCACATTCCACAACTATCTATGTGCATGAAATGAAATCTATTTTATTCTAAGTTCTACTTTAAGATTCTATGTGAATTGGAAGGACGAAGAAATCTTGTTAGCTATCCATAATAAAAGATGAATCCACAAGCAATGATAACTCTTTTTATTATGGGAGTCTTCACAACAATCTCTTACAAAACATTCAATATGAAAACTTTCCTTCCTCTTCAATCTAAGCTACGCTATCAACGTATGCTATCTGTCTCTCTATTCTCTACTGTCTATTCTATTCTATGATCTAATCTAATGATGTACAAATGAGAGGGGATGCCCCTTTTATAGGTGGCCAATTCCAACATACGGCTTAGATTCAATTACAATGAAGGGCCCAGATTGAGGCACATAAGCCCTAATTAAGATTCTGCCCTAAAAACTGCCAGAAAATGGAGGAGTGGGGTAATAAATGAGCACAGAAGGCCCACTCTCTCCCTTTGACCACTATGAGCAATTAATGCCCACTATCCTCAAGAAGATTCTCATCTAGAAACGCGTTCACACTATTCTTTTCTTTGACTGCAAACTTGATCAATCTGATCATCGCAGCTTCTACTTCTTGAACTGACATGGCAGGCACGTTCTCAATCTAAAACTCCAAGACTGCAACTTCTTTCTCCCATTTGATGATGTTTTTCCTCCTAGCTGTCGTTGCGTCTTGGGTTGTGCGAAGTATGCTGGAGAACACTTTCTGAATCATTTCTAGAGAAGGACTTCACACTTAAGAAGAATTCATCTACTTTGTCCTTCAATCCATCCTGCTGTCATTCTTTAACTTTGAAGTGCTTGAGGATGATTTCTAACGCCCGGGCCTTCATTTTTTCCTCAATTCCTGTTCTTGAAGGATTTTCTTGTCCTAGACTCGACCATTTCTTCCTTGCCACCTGCCTCCCTGAGTTGGGTGCATATTGGGTCTTTGAGGAGAAATTCCAACACTTATCCGTTTCTTCCAACACCTCCCTTCATGGTTTGGGCACAAATGAGACATCATGGAGGAGCTTCAAACATGTAACTTTTCCTTTTCCAAGGTTGTAATATTGTTCTGGAGTACTTGCTCCATCACCTCAATTCATCATGCTTTTGGTCCCGGTGTTCATCCTGCAAAACAAACAAAAAAGAAGAGCATCAAAACAGTTATAGTATAAATTCACTTCACTTACCTCATCTCCATGTTCTGATTTCCAAGGGCTGATTGATCTTCGGATCTGATAGAGTTCATCATTTTTCTCTAGCAAACTTTGCTTTCTTCGTAACTTTTCATCATAGGTGCATTTAATATCTGTGGGCTAGGGCGCATATCATCTTGATGTTTTCATCTTCTTGCCTTAGCAATTTCATTCACCTATCCTTTCCATCTTCTCTTAGGAGCTTGATGTTTGAGTTTCACTTATCTTGAGGGTGCATATGAAGGCTCTTGCTTCATTACTTGCCTTAGAAATTTTTTCGATCAACATATTATCCCCTTGGGCGCATTTAGCTATCTGTGCTAGGGTGCATTTGACTCCTTGTGTGTGCACTTTGAATCATCTTCATCTTGGGCGCATTTAGAGGGGTGTATTCTCATTCATCTCCCTCTTGCCTTATAAAATTTTGCCTCTTGGAGCTTGGGTGCATTTGAGGAGGTGGCTTCACATTTCCTGCCTTTAATGCCTTAGAAATTTTTCATGTATTCCCCCCCTTGGGTGCATTTAGAGGGATCCTCTTTCATTTTTCTTTGCCTTAGAAAATTTTTACTTAACTTCTTCCTCTTAGGGCACATCTGGACCCTTGTACTCTGAGTTTGTGCCTTAGAAACTTTTCAAGCCTCTATCTTATTCATGGTCGGCACATTTGAGACCTTGTGTGATATTTCATGCCTTAGAAGTTATTTGATCTCCCCTCATCCATCTCTTGGGTGCATATGACATCCCCTGCTTCATTTTTCCATGCCTTAGAAATTTTCCTTCTTGCTTCTAGGGTGCATATTGACCTTGTTGCTTCATTTCTCAATGCCTTAGAAAATTTTATGTATCTTCTATACTTGGGGCACATTTTTCCCCTAGTGCTTTCATGTTTATGCCTTAGAAAAAATTTCTCACCTCCACTTGATTGTTGGGTGCATTTTAGGGGTCTTGCTCACATTTCCGTGCCTTAGAATAAATTCTTCATCCAACTCCTTCCTTGGGCGCATTTGACCTCTTGCACTTTCATCTTCCATGCCTTAGAAAATTCTCATGTATCTCCTTTCATGCCTTGCTTCATGGGCGCATTTGAAGGGGTGTGCTATGATTTTCATGACTTAGAAAATTTTCATACCACCTTGATTCTCCTAGGGCGCATTTTCGGGGGGTCCCCTTCCATTTTCCTTGACTTAGAAAGTTTTTGTGCCTCCTTGACAACTTGGGCGCATCTAGGGTGGTGTCATGCCATTTTTTAATGCCTTAGAATTTTTTTACACCTTGTTGGTTGGAAATTTTGTATTCTCATGAAAGCGTACAAAATTGAGATTTCAACCACAGCACGTGAGTTTGAACTCTCCTAATTAAGGGAAGGCTCCCCCTTTAACTAAATAAAACTAAATGGATGGGACAGCAATCGTTCCTCTTGTTTCAGGAAAGATTACGTTCTTCTCTCTTCACAGAAAAGACACAGTAAATGTTACTAAACTTATTACAACAGCTATGCAGTGAAATTAAGAGAAAGGAAATAAAGTTTCCTGAAAGCACAAAGACTTCCGTTATTTCCTCCGGGACGGGAAAACAATTCGATAAGCACAAAGTCTTGAAGAATGAAATCCTATCAACCTTTTTCAGAACGATTACTTTATGGAAATATACAAGATAAAACAGCTCAAAGACTGTAATTACAATGTATCTTTAAACTACTCTTAAATGAGAAATACTTATGAGCACAAAGACTTATAATTCTTCTCTATTTCTAACACTAACTATGAATTCAATTCTCACATTTACAGCACAAAGTCTGCAAATATTTAAATCAAATCTCTTTTCAGCAATTTTCAACAATTCTCAAGTAATCACAATATAATAAAACAAGGATTCAGCTCAAAGTCTGAAATTCCAGCTTCTTGATATCACTTGAAAATTCACAATATTTTACTATAAAGCTCAAAGACTTTATGAGTACAAAATTCTGCAGAGTTTTCTTGCTTGCTAAAAAGATAAAGAAATACAATAGACCCCTCAAGTATTTATAGGAGGAAGGTCTGGAGAAAAAGGTGGGAGGATCTCAACAAACTTGAGAAAATCTCTCAACCGATAACTAATTGCGATTGACTTATTCAAAATTACAATCCAAATTGTGATTTGTCTTGTAAGATTTTACATGTAATTACATTTTCGAAAATTGCAAGGAAAGAACACTTGCAATTGCAAAATTTGTTTTTACATATATATTGTCGAAAGTAAAATTACATAAAACAATCTAAAACTTTCAATCTGTTTCATTCCTATCCTTGAAAGATAAGAATTTGCTGATGATGGTCTTCAACTCGTTCGGATCTGGACCCAATGTGTTCTTGGCCACTGCAACTGTCTTCAAAATTACATCAAAGTATCTGATAGTCGCCAATCTATGCTCTTCATAATTAGTTTGCATTTTCTCAAGGATTGTTTGATGATTGACAAGCTTTTGAATCGAATCCATAGAAAATTGCTCTAATTCCATTTGTTGACGAAGACTAGCCGCCATTTCTGAAGTAACTGAATCAGCTTCAAGTAATTCATCCTCTTGATTTAAAACCATACATGAGATCTTCTCAAAGCTTGAAAGAATATCCTGCTGAACTTCATCATTCATCTCTAAAGTGGCCCGGATATCTTTGATAAGATCTTGAATGACCAATGATTTATTTGTCATAAGTTCTTCAAATTCTATGTACTTCTCTCTGTTTGGCAAGATTGAATTGCTGCATAGAATTTGTAACTTAACTTGATCTATCTCATGCCAGATTTTTAAATCCTTCTCAAGTGATTCCAAACTCTGCTTGAAGGTCTCCAAAGTCTGATTCAGCTTTATCTTTGCTATTCTGACATTTTTGAAAACTTGCAACATCTTCTCAATCATTGGAATACTTTGCTCAATTAACTGAGTTATCCATGAATCAATTGCCTTGGCCTTTTGCGCAATTCTTTCTAATTGTCTAACTGACTCATTTGGAGGAGCTGTAGATAGAGAATCAACTGCCTCTGATGATCCTGTAATCCTTTGAATGACTGCAACCAGCTGAGCATTGTCTTCTTTGAGTTTTTCCTTTTTAGCTAAGAGTTCGTTATAGCTTTGTGTCAGAATTGTCACTGAACTCTGAGCATCCTGCATCATATTGGCATGAGTCTGCTTGCCCAATTCGACTCTTGTGAATCTGTAGTCAGATACCTGCATTTCTTCATGCGGTTTATCAACTAAGGGCTCTGCAATTTCAGCATATTTCATTCTGTTGCTGTCAACAAAAACCTGTGAGACTGTTTTAGCTTTCTTTGCAATTACTGGTTTTGATTTCTTCAATTTTCGGAAATCAAAAATATCAGGAGACACTGCTTGTTTCTTTCTCTTAGGAGCAATTGAATTCAGCCATGGAGGAAGATCCAAGGTTGTCACATCTGAAATGGCAACTGCGGTCTCAGTAGAAATAGCCTCAGTTTGAGATACAACAGAAATTCTTGAAGGTGCCTCAGTTTGTACAGCAACAATGTTTTGCTCAGAGGACAAATTGCAACTAGGATTGGCCATGAAACAATCAAAGTTCGTTACAGACGTATCAATTTCTGGAAGAGTTGTTTCTGACATGGCTGAAAAGATTGGATTGATATCAAAAATACTCTTGAAGTTAGTAGGCAAGTTCATCATGGGAGTATCCGTTACAGATGAAGACTGATGACAAGTCTCTTGTGTTGGAATAGAAGGAACAAAAACGGTAGAGAAGGAATCAACATCACTGTCGATAGGAGACAAAGGGGATATAGCTGATTCTGGTATTGGAGCCTCAATGTGAGGAGTTATCTCACTTAGGATAGTAGAGGTCTCATGAACCTTGTCTCCTTCTTGCTGATCTAATACCTGAATCTGCATTTCGTTGACTTCCTTACCCTTTAATGTTTCCCTATCCAATGGTTGTTCTGGAGCTCTGCTTACTTTCAGCTTGATTCTGGTACTTGAAGAGGAAGCTCCTTCTTTTGATTGTTCTCTGATTTCTGATTTCAATCCTCTAGGACCAGCTGGGTCATCTTCAGCTCTAACTTTGATTTTGATAGTCTTGACACCTATGCTTTTGAGCCAAGAGTTGGTGTTCGCCAAGACTGATTGAAATCTATCAAAGATAGAGACGGATTCCTTTTGAGACCATTGAATTGTAGGAATGGGAGCATTAGCAACTCCCTGTTCTTCGTACTCAGGATCCAAAATCTGCTTATCATCAATCACTCCTTCCGGAATTAAAGTCAGATTTAGGTCAATTATTTGCTCCAAAGTCAGCCTGCAATAATCCATTTTATATACATCCTTTTCTGTACGGAGATCTGCCCAAATGTCCTCAATGCGGTGAACATGAGTGAAGGAGGCTCTTTTTATTTTATCCTTCATCCTTCTGTAATCAAAATCCACCCTAGCTTGGAATCTCTTCAATGTTATCTCCTGAAGTTCAGTTTCCATTGCTTTGGCTCTTGAAGAGGTTGTCAAAGAATACCTGCCAATTACCAATGGATTATGTGAAGAAATACCAATTCCAGACTTGTGTTGTGAAGCTTGACGTGAATGAACTGCCATCAATTGCCTTCCCAGCTCCATCAGAACGATCTTATCAGTTGGATATCTCGGGAGCATATAAGGTTGGTCTTCAAAACAGCCAACTCTCACATAGGTGAATGTTGGAAATTGAAGAAACAAGCAGCCATATTGATTTACCTTATTCCAAGCTGCATCTGATACCCTGTTATTTACCAACTCTTTGTCAAACAAACACATAAAATAACCAAAGAAGGCATCTTGTACCCTTCTATAATGCGCTCGACTTGGAATAAAAGTCAGCTGGTCATAATATTTCCATACAGGCACCAATGATCTGTCACCTTCAGGAGATAAGCCTGGAAAATGTCTCAAGGAAGCTGCTATGTAGACCAAATATGAATTCATATAGAAGGTCAGAGTGGTAGGAACCTGTGCAAGCTGTTCGCACAAACAGTCACTGATTATTTCTCCCCAGAAAATTGGATGTTGTGCTTTTCTAATGACAACCATGAACTTATACATCCAGCTTTCAAACATGTTAGAAACTTTCAACCCTGCAATTCTGCTCAAAAGAGTGATCATGTCATTAACTTCTTCTATAAAATCAGACCGATACAACTTGGGCATACGGGTCGCACAAGGTCGTGATTTTAGAAGCCATTTAGAGTTGATGTGTTTAATACAATCACTCTTTTTCTGCTCAAAATGTCTGTGAGCACTCTTCAATGAAATCTCTGAATAAGTAGTTGCATCAGGTACTCTGAAAACTCTATTGATTGTCTCAGCATCAAGTCTGATAACTACGTTGCCATCATCATCCTTAATTGTCCTGGATTGTCTATCAAAGCGTGCTGCACATGCAAGGACGAATTCTGGTTCAAGGGCAGCAACAGGAAAAGAAGCGACGAGATGGATATGACTTCTCAGCAACTTTTGCATATCAGAAGACGTAGATTTCTCAGCCCTTCCAAGAAATTCAGACATATCAACATGCCCTATTTCTGTATCTTTGATCTCATCGATGTTTGAAACAACGTGAGATGGAGAGATCTCATTCTGATATTTGTCGAACTTATACTTCATCTTTTTGCCTGCTGGAGAAGTTGGTTCATCCGTCATTGAACAGGAATCTGCAAGACTGCGGTGAAAACCCCATAAGGTCAGCACATCATCAGCATCAACGTGAGTGGACATGGCGGAACTCAAACCCTAGAACAATGAAATGGATTTTGAAAGAAAGAGGGAAGGCGAATGAAGATGAATTCGAAATGGATGAAGTGGTGGCAGTCAAAAACAGCACGCCTCTTCTTGAAACAGCAAGATAAAGAGACCTTTGGCTTGGATTTGGAATTTCGTTCAAAAAGGTCAACTTTTGTGCTTTTTAAGGCAATTCGGGTTTTTGAATGACTTTGACAATTTCGGAACTTTTTGACACTTTAGCAATTTTGCTTTTTGCAATTTCGGGATTTTTATGAGCTTTGACAATTTTCACAAAGGCAATCGGGATTTTTATGAAATTTAACAATTTTCAAACTTTGCAATTTTAAAAATTGTTATTTTAATTACAAATCCCGAAATTGTATTTTTAGGCTAAAAACCCGAAATGAACACAAAGTGAAAAGTTATTTTGTGAAAAATAATGATGGATATATGAAGTGGCGAAATGAAGTGAAAGGAATGAGCATGATATGTGAAATTTTATTGCTGGAAATGAACGGTGAAATGGAAGAAATGCGTTTTAATCATGTAAAGCATTTTTTAAAGGGAAAATGCATTATGTATGAAATATGGAGGTATGTGAAATGAGATGGAAGGTAAAATTTCAGTAAAATGGAGAAGGCGTGTGAATGAATATGAGAAAAACGCATTTTTATATAAGGGCGAATGGAGATAATATGGAGATATATGAGTGAAGATGGCGAATGAAATGGAGGAATAAATGGCAGTGAGAGTGAATAACGAAATGAAAGAAAATGGTGAGTAGACAAGTAAATGAAAGAGGCGAGAATGTATCAGGAAAACACGTTTTAGTATGAAGGCGAGCTTTTGAGATAAATAAATGTATTTAAGATAAAGAAAACCAGTAAGAGAAAACGCGTTTTGATAAAACTAGCAAAAATATCAACAAATATACCAAAATAACCATGATGAAAGCGAAGGATAGAAAGAAAAACGCGTAAGAAATAAAAACGCGTTTTGAAACAGTGATAAAAAGTAAAAACGTGGTAGGCAGAAGACAATAACATCGATAAATGACAGTAAAACATTGAAAGAAAGAGAGATAAGTGTGAATCATACCTGGAACAAGTTGTAATACGCGAAAATGCAGAGACAAAAACCCTAGACGCGTTGAAGAAGACAGAAAATGGCTATTTACTGGTAAAAGTCCGAATTTGAAGCATCAAGGTCGACCAAATCTCCATAAAATGAGGAAATAAATGCAAAGAACAATTCAACCAGCTTGAATCTAAGAAAAATCGGACTTTTCAGAAGATTTGACAATGTAAAATAACATCAAAATCATGAATCGGGTTTTTAAGAGGTCTTTACATGCCTTTTTTGCAAAATCGGGTATTTTATGAACTTTGGCAATTTTGCTTTATGACCAATTCGCACTTTTCTGATAAAAAGACAACTTTCATTTTAACAAAATTGAACACTTATGAAAAATTCGGACTTTTTATGTCATTTAAGCAAAATCGGGTTTTTAAGGCACTTTAACAATTTTGCTTTTTTGTCAAAATAAAAGGACTTTAACAAAAATCGGGTTTTTTAATAACTTAAGCAATTTCGGGTTTTTCAAACACTTTAGCAATTTTGCTTTGGAGTCTAAATTTCCCTATTTGCTGAGTTGCTCAGAAAACCCGAAATTGATGAAAAAGACACCAAAAACAACTCAAAAATCGACGAAAACGGAAACGTAAAGGGGAAAAAGAGTAGCCCAAAGGTTAATCAACCTAAAACAGAGATTTTCCACCCTTTGCACCTCGTAATGCGTGCCTTAGAGAAGAAAAATCTCAAGTTTTAAGAAAATTTTGATTGGTTACCCAAATTTTTAAACGAGTTAAAATTTAGGATAACACACCTTCCTCGCTACCTTGGGCGCATATGGAGGGTGATGCTTCCATTTTGCTAACTTCGGATTTTTTTTTTCAAGCCACCTTGATGCCTGGGCGCATTTGGGAGGGGGTGATGCCATTTCATCACTTAGAAAAATTTCATCTCATCTTCTTGGAGCTTGGGCGCATATGAGGGGTGGTCAGGCAAGTTTCATTGCCTTAGAAAAATTCTTGCTACCCTTCTCAACTTGGGCGCATTTCAAGGGGTGGTCTACTAGTTTGTATCTGACTTAGGAAATTTTCATTCATTCAAGATGCTTGTGATGGGCGCATTTGGAGTTTTGCTGAGGCTGGGCACATTTGAGGTGGTGCCTTGCCATTTTCCTTGAATGCCTTAGGCATTTTTGCATCTGGAGGGTTAAGGAAACTTCTAAAGGTGACCCTCAAATACTTAGCCAATTTTGATTGGCTTACCCTTGCTTTCTATTTTTAATAAATCCTTGATTCTCAAACTTCTGCCACTCCTCTTGACTTGAAATTTTCCCAACGTGATCCTCATGACCTATTTGACCTGTTCACACTTGCCTTTCGTGCTGGCTTGCTATTTTTAGCCCTGTTCTGGAGGTGACTTACTATAAATAGTAAGTATGCAAATTGTGCTCAAATTTTACCAGTGGATTCCTTGAAAGATATTGATCGCAATGGGATACATTAGCTTTTCACTTTTCTCGAGTTTTACCCCTCATTTTAGGCACTAGAGTTGGAAACCCTAATTTCACTTGCATGTGCCTCTATTGACCTCTATTTGACTCAATTTTTGTTCTGGACTGCTCTGCTCGTGAAACTGAAGATCTGGGGGCTGCTGGAGTGAACCTGCTAAAAATAGTAAGTGCCTGAAAAAGTGATCAACCAACTACCGGATGTGTTTGCATGTCACAACAGGTATTACATCTAGGATTTAGCCACTAGCTAGTGTCATTGACATGCACATTCCGCCTCAATGACATCACCTAAGTCCAAGCATTGATCTAAATTTGGAGTAGATAATGCCTAGAGGTCTTTATTATGCCTATTAGGTCTTACATCCAAGATATAGCCATAAAGTGGTGTCATGCACACTTTCCCTCAATGACATCACCTAAGGCTAATCACTACATAGAGGTTTGATGTATGATGGCTGAGACTCCAATCTATTTCTTCTTGATCATAGTATACCACTTGATATTTATGATGGAATACTTTCCATTGAGTGAATTGCCCATGATCTTCAATGTGCTTTTCTCTCTCTTTCTCTCTTGATTAATTTGGAAATAAGAGTTTTTTGGTAAAGATTAAAATAAATCTAGTTATCATATTGTAATGTCCCCTTCTCATCAGTGATCTGTTCTGACGCTCATCAGCCTATTCCGGAAGCCCGTAGGCTCGTTTGAGGTAAAATTAGGGTTTCCATGTTCAGAGGTTCTATGGCATTTCAGGGAGTTTACTATTTATAGTAAATTCTATTTTTGGCAGTATGCAGTTATCAGTCTTCAGGTCTTCATTTTCAGTTGGAGCATTTAATGCAATTCAAGTCTGGCTTCTAAAGGTTTTATTTTGGTGAATAAAGGCATTAATGTTATAATTTGTAGTTGACCCCTTGGCCTAGGAGTATAACTTCAAGTTGTTTTAAAAGGTGGTCTTGAAGGGGGACGCCTTCATGAGTGGTTAGTATTATCTTTTAATAGTGTCTTTATGCTTTGGGGAAAAAGTGACGCCTCTTTTAAGGAGAGATATTTTTTAAATAAAGTGAAGTTCATATTTTTGCAAAAGGGACGCCATCTTGAGAATTAATTGTTTTTGGAAATTGAAAAGACTCTTGTGTCTTTTGGTGTGCCTTCTCAGGAAATTGAAGAGTTTTCTTGAGCTTCTATAAAGTGAAGGCTTTGCTCCAGCCTTGGTATCCATTATGCTTATCATATTGTTATGCTGTCAGAATGACTTCATGAATTTAGCTTCGAGGAATGCTTACCTCTTAGCATTTATCCAATTTTGTGTTTGAAAGATAACACCTAGTTGGTTTTGGGACTGCTTTTCATCCAGACTAGCAGATTGAGTTCGAATGTTGAAGAATTTTGGAGTTTTGTCAATTTTGAAGTTGCTGATGCACCTACAGCTGAAAGTGAATTTTGCTAGCAGCTCTTTGAATAAATTTTATTCTATTCTGGGTATCTTTGCTATGCTTTTGTAGACCTATGGCAACCCTTCTTGCAAAGTGGCAGATTTTAATTTGAAGTTGGTGATTTTATCTAGCAAAATCACCCCTTTCAAGGGCTGTACCATTTAGAGTGCCTTGGGAATTGTGCCAAGAATTAATGACTGATATTTGTTGCTATTTCTTCATCATGGAATGGGCGCCTACCTTCCAGCAGCTCATTGCAAGTGTTCTCTGTCATTCAGAGGTATTTTGAGTGAGTTGTGAATATTTCTTTGAATTTCACAGTTGCTGATCAAAATTTCTAGAATCTCAGTTTTATATCAGAATTATTTAGATTTCAGTTTTGGCTTTCTTTTATCATTGAAGAGCTAAAAAAACATTTAAAGAATTCATTCTCCTCTTCTTAGCATTGTTCTCAATTATTGTAATTTGTAATTTGCAAATTTCATGATTGTACGGTTGAGATATAGTAGTACTAATCCAACCATTTAGTTTCTGCAATTACTTGTTAAATTCCATATTAATTACCCCTGAATGGTTTACCGCCAGTGTGGAGAATGAACATTGTAGCTCTCATTGTACCCACTCTCAAGTGGTGAATCCCCACTCTTAAGTGGATGCCCGCCGCAGCGGATGAATTAGATAGATGTATCTTCATGGCTGGTTATCCGCCTAATTGTTTCAGTTCAATTAATAACTCCGTCATATGTTAGCACCTCGCCCTCAGTGGGATCTTGAGTGCACATTCTTGACGTTGAGTTTGTCTCATTTCAAGTTATTGTTTTTAGTTTCTCCGCCATATGACAACACCTATCCTTCCTTGGGATTGAGTGTGCATTCTTGGTGTTGAGATCTTTCAAGCTTGGTTTTCAATTTTAATGCTAACGCTAATTCAATTGGCGAAGTGTGGATTGTGTGTGAAATTTTCAACGAAAAAATTGGTTAGCATATTTCACATATGTATAGTAATATGGTACTTTTATTAGTATCCAATTGAAACTCTTCCATAAATATTGAAAGCCACATTGATTCTTTTGCAGGTACTTCTATATTTTATCCTTTTGATTAATAAACCATAGAAAATAGATTTTTTAAAGTATTACTCCATCCATGTAATAGCACCTACACCATTCATTTTGAAGACATAGTCTATGGTAGATTTCCTAAAATAGATTACAAGAATATTTAGTAACACAATAATCAGGTGTTATGGCGTAAAATTGCACCTAGTGCAATGTCCTATAATATTACCTCACTTTAGCCTTATAAACCCGACAATGCAAAAATACGCCACCTTTGCCTCACCTTTCACACGTGCCTTTGTTAGTTTTTGTCGGTGAGGGAATTTTTGTTGGGGACTCCTGTGCGCTATGTAGATGTCTACATGCCGCACTGGCATCTTGATAGGATTCTTGGGTCAGTGGACGTTGGAGGCTGTGAGGTCCCCGCTCTAGTCAGTTCTCGGGAACAGTGTGCTAGCCTTTTCTTGGACCCTTGTGGGCTAGTTGGAATGGTTAAAGGGTCAGTGGTGTTTTTAGGAGGAGTTGATCGTTCTCGTTTTCAAAGCTCAGTGATTGGTTCACAGCAGGCGTTAGCAGTTCAGGGGTTGACAGCTTCTGACGGCATAGGAATATTTGGAGTTTTGAGAGAGTTATGGATTTTTAAGTGATTTGAGTTAATTAATTAACTTAATGCCTTATTATAAAGTCAAATTGACTTTATACATTTAATATCACTCAAATATTCTATAAAGGTGATTTAATATTTTAATCACTTAAAATATTAAAGTGGCACCCAAGTATTTAAGTCAAAAACTATTGAAATGACTTAAATATATTTTAAAAGATTTAAAATATGAAGAAGGGCATATCTTTCTTGGAAGTCGTGCCTTTTTGCATATAAGGCATTTTGGCAATGAGAAATTCACTTCTTGAATATTTCAACTTTGCCTTGGACATTTTTCCTGTGCTTTCACCTGTGATCAGGGTTTTGAGCAATCTTCCATTGGAGAACAGAATCTCTTCAGTGTTGAGCACTTTTGAGACTGTGAGAGACCAGTCGAATTTGTGCAGTTTGTGAGAGCTTCATACAGAGGTTCTACTGTGCTTTATCAGAGTTTCGTTGAGTTCTTTATCAAAGACAAGAGGGTTTGTGGAGATGGCGACCTTCTTTCATCATGGCAGGCATTTGACATCATGGCCGTACCTTCAGAGTTGAGATTTGGGCTTTTTGCTTGAAGTGTGTGGCTATCTGTGCAATGGCGTTTGGGTTTTTCTAGGAGAAACGCCTTCCAGTTTGAGGGTTTCTCTTCACCTTTCTTGGCGTCTGGCATATACTTCTCATTTGCCTCAGTTTTTGGGCTGGATTTCACTTTCTGTAGCTTCCTACATTGGTTTTTGCCAGATTTCTCCGTCTTGGCTGGCAAACTGGACTTCATTTCTTAAATAAATAATCTGGGAGCTTTCGGGTATGTTTATGAGTTTTGAATCCATTGTTGAGCTTATTTATTACCTTCTGTAATATCAATTCGCTTAAATTAGCTTAGATTTACATTTTATAAGCATTTATGCTGTGCGCCCCTTCTATTTCTCTCTACAAACTCTTCTCTAAAAAATGTAAAACACAAAAAAAGATAAATAAAAAGACAGGGGTTTGAGGTTTGAGCCAGCAGGGCTCATCACAGAGGCGTTACATTCTTTGCCACCTTGCAAATTGTAACGTCCCCTGCGAACCTTGACCGCCCGAAAACGTCCTCTTACCTCCAAAAAGTATTTTTGAACTTCATTCTATCAATTCTATCAACACTCTCTCAATCCTATCACTCTCATTCCCTCAACCTTTCACTCTTTGCTCTTCTCACTTCACACTCTACACCATTTTGCTGCTTCTACACCATTGTCTATTGCAGGTTGTCAAGATTCATACTATCGGTGTGGTTATCTTGCTCTCTTCCTTCCTCTCTCGGCTTCTCCAAGCACGTAGAAAGGAGGGTATCACATTCATTTACTTGCATTGTCTTTCTTATAGAATTGTAATGTCCCCTTCTCAATTGTGATCAATTCAGTTGATCGTTGGCCTATTCCAGAGACCCGTAGGCTACTCGGAGGGTGAAAATTAGGGTTTCCTATTTTTGAGGAGGTTCTTGCTTGAAGTTTGGTGATTGGATTGTGGATTCTTTCTGGGTTTTCTGAGAGCTTCGCAGTAGTATAGCTCGCATGTGTTCTGAGCAACTTTCTAAATTTACTATTTTTAGTAAATTCTATTTCTAGCAGTGGTCTTGTTGGCTTCAGTTTAGTTGGCTCCTCTTTGCAGTCAGTTCAGTTGGTATAGTTGTTTTTGGCCTTTTGATGCATTTTCTGGAGAGATAAGTTAAGTTAATTAAAATGATGTTATATTTTAATGTTATAACCCCTTAGCCTAGTTGATGACTTAAAGTTGTTTTGAAAGGGGGACTTCATGGGTGGACGCCTCATCTGGAGGTAATCTAATATTTCTAAAGGTCTTAAATCATGCTTGAAGTGAGACGCCAACTTTGATGAGGGGATTATTTTTAAATAAAGTCAAATGTTGCCTTCTATTTTGGACGCCACTTTGGAGGGATATGGGTCAACTCAATTTTGAATAATGCTTTGACTGGTTTGAGCGCCCTTCTAGATGCTTCTGGAAGATGCTTTGCAAGTCTACATCAGGAGACCTCTTCTCTTCATTTTCTCATCTCTTGTCTACCATACTGTTATGCTACTGGATTGATTTCAGGCAAAGCTTCGAGGAAAGCATACCTCCTAGCACTTGGCTCATCTTCTTGCTTGAAAGATAGCAACTAGTTGAGAGATAGATTGTAGTTGAGTGGTTTTAGCATTGTACTTGAGTTTTGTGATGTCCCCATCCTAGTCAGCGCAGCTGGTTATGTGGTTAGCCTATTAATTCGATCCTCGTAGGCTGACAGATGTGTGTAGAGGATCATTTGAGGTAGTTACCCGGTGTTCTGGAGCATCCTTCTTTCAGTTGTTTCAGGTTGGGCCTTCGCAGAATCCTTCAGAGAGGTTTTTCAAAGACTTTCTATTTTTAGAAAGTCAGACAGGCAGAAGCTGCTATTTTGGGCAGGGCACCTAGTTCAGCTAATTAGCAGATGGAAAATAACGGAGTATTTAATGATTATTGAATAATTAATATTTTGACTTTATATTAAAGTCACTTTATTAATATATTTAAATATTAATAATTAATGGTATATTATAAAGTATTTTCAATACTTTATAATAAAGTGAAATATTTGATATAATGAATAATTATTATTCATTAATGGGACGCTATTTAATTATTATTTTCCTCCTAAGTCAAAAAAGGACGAATTTGATCATTTATTAAATGATTATTAAAAAATGAAGCTGGGGTCGAAATTTTGATAGGGTTATGTATTCATGCCAAGACAAATCGAACTCATGTGTGATGATTATTCAATTTGTCTTCTTTTTGCTCTGAGCATTGAAGTTTGCAAAACCTAGGGTTTCAGCAGATGATTGATCTTGAAGAACGATACCTCTTCAAGATCTGGCATACTGAGGCTGTGCAATACCAGCTGAAGATTGTCTACTTGGTGACTTCACACAAAGTTGCAGTTGAGCTTATTGATCAATTCAGGAAGATTCTACCAGAGGTTATTCATCAATGGACAGGGGCGACTTTCCAGAGATCATTTACCGGAGACCTGGCACTTCATTTCAAAAGGCCGTACCATATTTATTGCAGCTGCTGGGCCGTACTATTCTGTACCAGCAGGGCCGTACTTCTCTTCTCAAGAGAAACGCCTTTAGTTCTCAGCTTCTGTCAGTGGGATCTAGTGCGCCTTGGGTTTCTGAAGATTGTTCACCGTTCTGAGCTTGGAGATCTGTGTTCTGGAGTTGGCCATACTAATTTCTTTCATTCCTTCAAGCGGCTGTAACAACAATCAGGTTCTTTGAAAAATAAAGTTGTTTCTTCCTATATGCTCGATGTTAAACATTGTATATGCTCTGGATCATGAATAAATGCATTCGCCTTCATTAGAGAGCAATATTGATGCGTAGTTGTCATTCATTTAGTTTTTATGAATTATTAAAGCTTTCTAGAGCAAAATCGCAATTTCCTGTTTATTGCAAAAAACCATCAAAAACACAAAAAAAATACAAAAACAAACAAAATCAGCATATTATGTCAAGGGTTTGGGTTGAGAGACACCTGGTCTCTTACAGTGGTATCAGAGCACAGTTTTCCTGCCATCCTGTGCCTTTTCAGTTGCCTTTTTAGAAAACAGAGTACTTTTTGGTTGTTTTTTCATGAGTAGAGACATCATTCATTATACCAAGGGTATAGGAACAGGCAGAGTTGAGGATTGGACAGGTCCACCTATTCCTGAAGGTGAGACAGTGTCAGGAGTATTGGGTATTCACAGATCTAGCTCCAACGGCGAAAGCGGAGCGGTGTTGCAACGATGGCGGTAGTAGAGATCCTGAGAACACTTAGGGATTAGGGAAAGCATGCGGCGACATTAGCGATGGGAGTTGAGGCGAGAACTACGATATAATGAGACGCTGATGTCGAGTTGATGGGCACTATGGGGAATGATATACTCCATCGACCCTTGATATATCAGTTAGACGGTCGGCGGGGCTGCCCGGAAGTGGATCAACCTTTTGGCCGACGCCAGCGGCCATCACCCGATCTACTCGGGGCGTAGGCACGGAGCTATTACCTACATTCTTACCGAGATTTACCTCCGACTCGAGGCCGGAAGCGGCGAGGGGGCATCATCAGTTTCAGCCACATAATGGCATGTCGGTGGCGAGGGCGTGACTAAGATTTCGGTGAGTATCTGGGTAACAAGATCGGGCGGGCTTTATCATTTCGCTTGAGTTTATGGATGTTCGCAAACCTATAGAGGAGGAAGCCAGTTGACCATAGAGCTCCACCGTACCCGGCCCGCGACCCGCGGTGAGAGCGAGTTTGCGGTATCTTTGTCGTAAATCACCTTGCCATACTTTGATGGTTCTGATAAGACGTCAGCGAGGTCTTGGGTCCAGAAGTTGGACAACTATCTATCATTGAGACCTATGCAGGAGGACGAGGCCATTAAGTTTGCTACTTTGCATCTTGATGAAACATGATTGAGTATCATAGCATGTACGCTGGCCATCATCCGTTTACTTTTGAAGTTCACCCGGCAAAGCTCATAGGCTTTATTAAGAAGGATCAGACTCGAGGGGCTGAAACATTTCAGACGAGCGAGGTAAGTACTGGATTCCTATATTAGTGAGTTTGAGGAAGGTTCGCAGTCATGGTGATAGGCATTTCAGAGCGGGAGACTCATTATACTCTTTGTTGAGGTATGACAAAGCCTATGAGAGGGGTTGGGTCAAGGCATTTGATCCTCTACCCTTCGGGGAGGCGCAGGAAGGCGAAACATGGAGCTTGCAGCACCTCGCAGCAAGTTCACTCCAGGTTCAACACCCTACACAAGGCCTAATAGGTCTTTTGATAGGAATAGGCCCTTTGACAAAAGGAGGGATCAACCAGATCCTAAGAGACAGAATGCACCACCCTTCGACAGAGAAACACTGAACGATTTGCGGAAGAAAAAATTGTGTTTCTGGTGCAAGGCACCCTACGATGAAAAACATGTATGCCCACTTCGTCCTAAGGTCAAAAACAATCAGATGGAATGGTTTTATGAGGGCGAAGAGCAATCTGATCTGTCAGACCAGCAGCTGATTCCGAACATTCAGATGATGACAGGTCCGAAAATGAGGGTGAAAACGAAGGAGGAAGGAAGCTACAGGAAGCCCATTTGACTAGCCTTCAGAGAGATGGGTCGTTTAGACTTCGCGGGCTCCTAGCAAGTCAAAAGGTGATCACCTTACTGGATATGGGTGCCACACATAATTTCATTAATGCACGATTGGTGGAGAGACGTGGTATTCAGACGGGGTTGAGGTAAGCCGAGTCTGCAAGGTGGTGATGGGTACCTGGATGTGACCGAAAGATTTCTGATCTTCCGATGCGACTGAACAACTATGAGTTCAAGACTGAATTCTATGTTGTTAATATGGGAGATACTGATGTGGTGTTAGGGATGGCATGGTTGCACGATTTGGGTGAGTTCACACTCAATCTGCGAGACATGGAGATGAAGTTTAAGGTTGATGGGAGACCTCATGTCATCAAGGCCATTAGAGACAGTAATTTGAGGATGGTTTCGTTCAGGCGGATGGAGAGACTCATTCGTCATGATATGGTTGACTGGGCGGCAGAGTGTATGTTGATGCCAGCACAACAAGAGCAGTAGAAGGGTGAGTACCACCCAGACATTTAGATATTGAGGACTAAACACTCTAAAGTGTTTAGTGACATTCCACCTAGTAGACCTCCAGATAGAGGCACGGAGCATATCATTGAGTTGGAGGAGGGCGCAAAGCCCATTATGATCACACCCTACAGGCATCCAAAACGACTCAAGGATGAGATTGAGAAGACCATCAATGAGTTATTGGCCATGGGACACATTAGACCTAGCAAGTCACCTTTTGCTTCATCGGTTGTATTGGTGAAGAAGAAGGATGGGTCACTTCGGATGTGTATAGACTACCGCTAGCTCAACAAGAGGACAATTAAGAACAGGTACCCTATACCACGCATCGAGGAGTTGATTGATGAGTTACACGGTGCTATCTTCTTCACGAAGATTGATTTGAGATCCGGGTACCACCAGATTCAGATGAGGGAGCAGGATATTGAGAAAACTGCTTTCAGGTGTCATTGCGGTCACTTCGAGTTATTGGTTATGCCCTTCGGTCTAACCAATGCACCTGCCACCTTTCAGGCTACTATGAACAGGGTCTTCAGTTCTCAGCTGCGGAGATTTGTATTGGTCTTCTTCGACGACATCCTGGTATATAGCAAGTCATGGGAGGAGCATTTAGCTCACTTAGACGCAGTTTTGGGTATCTTGGCTAATGAGTCTTTCTATGCCAAGGAATCCAAGTGTGAGCTAGGTATGGAGGAGTTGTATCTGGGGCACATCATCAGTGCCAAGGGAGTGAGTATGGACCTTGAGAAGGTCCGAGCAATAGTTGAGTGGCCGGTACCTGAGAACCTTACGCAGCTCAGAAGATTCATTGGGTTGTGTGCTTTCTACAGGATATTCGTTAGTGGGTTCTCACGTCATGCCGCACCCCTTACTGATTTGACAAAGAAGGGGGCTTTTTCTTGGTCACCACAGGCGCAGGAGTGCTTTGACAGGTTTAAGGTGATCATGACTTCATGTCCAGTGCTAGCATTGCCTGACTTTACGAAGTCATTTGATTTATTTTGCGATGCTTCAGGAGAGGGCATTGGTGCCGTTTTGATGCAGGAGCGACACCCTATTGCTTTTGAGAGCAGGAAGCTTAGGGGTCCTGAGAGGTTCTACAACATTTACAAAGTCAGCAGGACATTTTGAGGTCTCTTAGAGACAATATCCAGCGGGCATAGAATCAGCAGAAGCAGTATGCTGACTAGAAGAGGGTTGAGCGTTCCTTTGATGTGGGGGATATGGTGTATCTTATGTTGCAGCTGTATCGTTAGTCCACTCTGCGGAAGAGTGGTGCAGAGAAGCTGAAGCCTCGTTACTATGGTCCATTTCGTGTTGTCAGACGAGTGGGCGAGGTTGCTTATGAGTTGGACTTACCAGCAGATAGTAGGGTTCACAATGTGTTTCATGTTTCTCGCCTGAAGAAGGCATTGGGTCAACATGTGATACCCTCTCCAGTTCTGCCACCCCTTGATGACGAAGGGAAATTGATACTAGTACCTGAGGCCATCCTCGAGATGAGAGAGAGACACCTTCGGAGGCGGGTGATCAGGGAATATCTGATCAAGTGGAGAGATTTGCCAGTTGAGGATGCTACATGGGAGTCGAGATTTCTGACATCGAGTTGAAGTGCTTTCGAGGACAAAGCAATTTCGAGTGGACATTTGAATAACACCACATAGCCCCATTCAAGATAGAGTTCCCTAATTTTGCTCCGTTCAGGTCTTTTGGCTTAGGTTTTCTTCTCTCTCGCTCTGTCTCTTTTACGGTGTATCCCGCGTCTTTGAAGGTTGCGTAGTATTGAGCTTAAAGCGTGAAAATATTATTAGAAATGTATAAATTAGGGTTTCATCATTTTGGTCAATTCAAGGTCAAGTAAAGTGAGAAAATTGAAAATTAGACTTAATATTGTTGTCGGCCGGACATCCAGTGAGTTTCGATGAAGTTTCATCGAGAATAAAGGTACTTACTATTTTTAGTAAAATTACGCTATTGAACAATTTATCGGCTATTTTGAGATTAGATCATCACGCGGCGTCGAGTATACGGTACGCTTGCATGCCAAATTTGAGCAAAAGCGGACTGACTTACTATTTTTATGTTAGGCTTCGGAGAACTAATTCGGGGTCGATCTGAGGAATTTTCTTTGCATGTACGCATATTCCTTACAGGTTTTGAGACTAGCCCATAGCGATGTAACATGCAAGTCGAGATGACCTTTGGAACCAGGCCTTAGAGGCTATTTTTAGGAGTTTGCATATTCGAGGCTTTTCTTTGCATGTCAATTGATTCTGATAGGTTTTCGAGAGCCCAGCGATGGTGACCTAAGCGAAATTCGCCATTAAAGGAACTTGCTATTTTTAGCGAGGTGTCAAACCCTTGTGATTGAGGATCCACGAGTACGATGTGATTACCCGCGCTGAGAAACAAGAACAAAGCGGAGATTTTTGATCATATGCAATGCAGTGGGGTTTCCAAGCGTCGAGGAGCCTAAAAATAGGCATCAAAGTCAAAATCTTCGAAAACCGATGTAAACCATCGCGATCAGCGTTCTTCAAGCTATCTGCTGGTGAAATTTCAAGTCAAACGGAGCACTTACTATTTATAGTAAGTCAAATTGGAAACGTGCTAAAAATAGTAAATCAACTGCATGCGTCAGTGTCAGCCAGCAAGTCACGTGGTGAGGATTGCCTCATCTAAATTTCACGTCGATCGGAGCTTGGGAGCTATCAGAAACAAGAGCTTACTATTTATAGTAAGCCATCTTCAGAAACAGGCTATAAATAGCAGGGTGACTAAAAGTTGCAGTGCCGGCAGGTTGATAAAGGCATGAGGATGCTATGTTTAAAATTTCAGGCCATTCCGAGCTTCAGAAGTCCAAATTCAGAGGACTTACTATAAATAGCAGGGCACGTAAGCTGGCGAGGATGATAAAAATTTGTCTAAGTCTGGAGTCGCGTCCAGCAGGCATATCAAAATGCGCCCATCTCAGCTAGAGGCATAAATTTTTTTCTAAGTGTGAGTTCATCCTGCTCAGAGGCAAAATGCGCCCAGTGTAGGAAAGTCAAAGAAAGTCAAAGGTTTTCGTCCTGCAGGCAAGGCAAAATGCGCCCAAGAAGGAAGAGGGAAAAGTGAAAAAGTTTCTAAGGCATGAAAAATCCGCCTCACCCCTCAAAATGCGCCCATCCTGCAGCAGGGGTAAAATGCGCCCAAAAGACAAGGTGGTCAAAGCAAAGTCAAACATGAAAATCCGCCTCAGGGGTCAAAATGCGCCCATCCCTCACAAGCAAGGCAAAATGCGCCCAAGGTGAAGGAAAGTCAACAAGGCCAAACATTTTCATCCTTCTCCAAGGCCAAAATGCGCCCAAACTGGGCCATGTCAAGACAAAACGTGGAAGGTGAAGAGTCACCCAAGGATGTTGGAGAGTTCGTCCACCAGCAGGGGTGAAATGCGCCCAAGGTTGCAAAGGGTCAACAAAAAGTCAAAGTTTTTATCCTTCATCACATGCAAAATGCGCCCAACTTGCAAGCTCGTCCTCCTCCTACCAGGAAATGCGCCCATGTTTGGAAGGTAAAAGGTGAATGAAAGTGGTAAGTAAGGTAAAGATGTTATCTAGGCGCGGTAAACTCAGGGTAAAAGGCTAGGCGTTATCCTCCTCCATAGGCAAAATGCGCCCAAGGTGAGTGGGGCGTGATTTTTCTCCAAGTATGTAAGGCGCCTAAGGTGTTAGAAAATATTTGAAGATGTTGAGAATAAAATGCTAAGTGAAGTGTACGCCTATGTTGAGGGTGATATAAGGTGTTAGAAAATATTTGAAGATGTTGAGAATAAAATGCTAAGTGAGGTGTACGCCTATGTTGAAGGGTGATATAAGGTGTTAGAAAATATTTGAAGGCGTTGAGAATAAAATGGAGTATGCTAGGCGCCTCAAGTAGAAAATAAAATATTTGCTAAGTGTTGAAAATTCTCTAAGGCGTTGGACTTTTAATGAATATTTTCCAAGTGTGGAGTGAAATAAAATGAAGTAAGGCGTGCTTGATGAATGTAAAATTTCTTCTGAATGAAGTTGATATAAAAATTTTCTAAATTTTCTCTCCACTAGCAATCAACAAATTTTTCTGAGGCAAGATTTCAAAAGTGCGAAGGATGATTTAAATATTTTCTAAGGCAAATTATTTTCTTCTTAGAAAATACGCCTAGAGCTCCAAGTTGATGAATTTTCCGAGACGAGCAACTCTTCTCAGTAATGGAGTCAGAAACAATGATATTTCAAGTTCTTCAAATTTTTTTCAAGAGGTCAGAGCAACACAGAGTGATCACAGGCGAAGAACGAGTTTAAATGATGAAATTGATATTTTTTCTAAGGTTCAAAATTGATAAATTAAATGAACCCGTTCGTTGGGTACCCATGGATTCGAGGTGTTCTAACGAAAATTTGCTTCTGGGTACTGGACGTTCGTGATGATGAATGGATTTCTAAATCTTTCAAGCTTCGCCGACACTTTTCCAGTGAGAATTTAATCAGTGCTTGAGTTATGAATTTTCCTAAGGGAGAATTTTAAATTTTCTAAGGCAAACGTGAATAAAATAAGTTTTCAAAATGAATTTTCTTCGAATGATGAATCTGAAAGGAGTTGCCTAGATAAGTTTGTTTAAATTCTTCAAGGATGAATTTTCCAGAGCAGATGATGAAGATAAAATTTCGAATTCAAGTGACAGAGTTCCGGCTGGTGGATTCAAAAATGGTGAATTTAAATTTAATTTTCGAAACAAATTCCAAAGGCGCCAGTCAAAGTCAAGTTTCTAGAAGAATAATATTCCCGACGACTGGAGACAAGTGTCAGAAGCACCAGAGAGGGAAAATTCGAATTCTTGAAGTGGAGTAGTGGAGTTTAATGACACTGGCTAAAAATAACGTCTTCTAGAATTTGAATTCTAGCTATAAAATGGAGAATCTTTTCACTCATTTTCACAACTGGAGTGGGAAAATTTGCTAAGTCTAAGTGAGCTTGAAGGGATTCGATTGTTGCTGAGAGGTATTTTGCTGAAGCTTGAGTTTGCTGAGAGTTGAAGAAGACGTCTTAAGTGTTTGAGGAGGTACGCCATTGCTAAAGCTTATAAGTGCTTGAGGAGGTACGACTTTGCTAGTAGCTGAAATCTGATTCATTGAGGTAAGTACGCCGATTGCTAAGAATTTGGATTCAAACTTGCTTATCTTAATTGAGCTTAGTAAAGTAAAACGCCATTGCTGGAGTAGAATTGAAAGAGACGCCTTGTATTGAGTTGAAATGTTGAGAACTCAAAAATACGAAAGTGCTAGTTTGTGAGATTGCTAGTTGATAGTCTGAAGTGCAAAGTTAAGAAGTTCGCTATGTGCTGATTGCTGGTTTGAAGTGCAAGGATATAGAAGTTTAAAATTTGCTGATTGCTGATACGATGTAGTAGAAGTTCAATTTGTTGAGTGCTAATTGAGAAGTAAAGTCATCGGAGTTCACTTAGAAATCTGTTCTAAGTGTCGGAATTTGAACTTATTCAAGAGAAGAAGCTGAGGTTTGCAAACACGAAAGATATTGCAGCTTCTAGAATTCGACTGCAGCCCCTATCATGCCTTATTTTATTAAATTTAATTGCTGATGAAATGTTTGTTATGTTGCAGATGGCTGAAGCGAGGACAACCGGAAAGGACAATGGTGCCTCCAGACAAGCTGTGATCAAGAAGCTCAGCAAAACATTCACGCCGGAGACGAAGTTTATTTCAAAGTTGGGCAAGTTGACGGATACGAACCTGGGCTCTGTCAACCTGGAAACATTCAAGAACAGGCTGTTTGGGATTGGAAGTCATCGGGCTTCGGTTACTTCGCACAACATCGTCCCGAGTGGATTATATGCAGCTGCTGGTTTTCGCCCGGCTATCTGTGTTCGAACTGATGATGGAGTCGCTGGCTGATGCGAGAAGGAACACCCGTCGATCATGTCACCGGATGGCCAAGTGCTTGCCAATCTCACTCAGCTGACCATTGGTGAAGCTTCCGGGATCGGTGCGAGAACATGGTTTACAAGTCGAGCGAGCTGGCGGATGTATGCTTACGCTTTTGGCGATGCATGGATACAATTAATACTCACTGGATGAGCACTCCGAAGCCTTCTCGAACGAAGTTGCCGAAACAGATCATAGCAGAGGACCTGAAACAAGAGTATTGTGATCTTATCATGTTGCTGAGCAGGGTTGGTGGTTGCCCACAGTCTTACATTTTTGAGCCTTGGATGTTTTATTACATCAACCTGGTGTTAGAGGGCAAGGATTATGTCAATTGGGCTGAGATGATTAGTGATAATATACATGAGCAGCTCCTGAGTTTGCGGAGGACTAAAACGTTTTACATGAGCTCCTATCTCATTTATATGTTGGCACGGATGACGAGGTACAGAGGAATTTCTTACAAGGAACCCATCGGTTGTGGCTCCCACCAGTTCAAAATCCATGAGGCGTGTACGCAGTTGCACCTGTCGAGCACAACCTATTATAAGCGTGTCAACGATTCATTCACCATGTACATCACGAGGCTGCTTCAGGAGAGGTTACAGTGCAGAATCTCTAGAAATGCACAGGAGCTGATTGAGAGGTATGGGTGCTGGTTTATTCAATTTCCGAGATTTTCATACATTAGGCTGCAAGGTTTCTCGTCATACCCTTATAGGCTGCCTAAGTACCCAACAGATAAAATAATAATGCTAGAGATAGCTAGACAGTTGCTAGCCTTTGACAAAATCCAGAAGAAAAAGAAGAGAGGGATAGAGTTTCCAATTGTGATGGGCAACTCGGATGAGGTTTGTCCTTCGATACAGGCAGCTAGGGAAGCTGAGAGTGAGCTTCAATTCTATCATTTCTCATATCACACAAGTAGACAACACTATGACCCGCACCATAACATCAACTGGGTGTTGTCAGAGGAATTCAAACACAAGGCCACCATTGAGGATTACTGGGCTGATGCAGTTGATGAGATTGAAGTGAGGAAGAGAATGTTCTCTAGGTTGCCGATTACTCTGATCAGGGAGTGTGAGGTGGTTCCAGTTCCGGACCAGGTTAATGAGGACATGGATGTTGTTCATCCAGACTATGCAGCTGTTCGGGACACTCCACTTCCGCCTATGGATTGGTCAGAGCCCGAGGTTGCTGATTTGGATACTCTATCCATCCCGGTTATGACATTCACCAGGGCATGGGTTGATAGAAAGGTGAACAGATTGAAAAGTAGGTCAATTGCTTTGACTTACAACTTGATGGGAGATCACAGGACGCCCACCACAGGAAGAAAGAAACAGATCACAAGAGGACCAGAATCCCGAAAGAAAGAAATAATTCAGCGAACCTCCACGAGTTCAGTAGCAGTACCTTTGGAGACACGTTCTCCAAGCATACGAGGAGGTGTCTTTGTTTGCTGATCGAGAATTGCATTGAATCGGTACCGGAGATACAGAGTGATATTCAGCCTCCACGAAGGGAGTCAATTGGCCAGAGTGCCACTGTACCTGTTAGGGTTGATCAGCAGGATCAGCAGGATGATGAGGGGACTATTACTGACCCTCAGTTTCAGCAGGAGTTAGAGGCGGCCATGAACGATGGCGATGATGATATAGTGTCAGGTGACACTCGGTCAGGTGACACTCAGCCACTCGAGGACGATGAGCCTCGCCAGAATGAGGAAGAAGTGGAACAGGTTAGAGAAATCGAAGCACAGGAGCAGCAGCCCTTTGATATACTATATGAGGTGCCCGATTGGCTTAGAGATAGAATGCGAAGAAGCCCGAGTGAGGAGATTGATCCAGCAGTTGAGATGGAAGAATTTTTGAACCGGATCAGTGCTCCTCCACCGAAGAAGAAGGCAAGAAAGTTTTCGAAGATCTCCACCGATGAGGATGGCTCTCGTACTCTTCACGTAGCAGTCCCACGAGTCGAGTGTGACCGGAGTGAAGCAGCTCCTGAAAACTATGTGGTCACCACTCTTGACTTGGGACGCCCTACTGGTGCACAGATTGTTGAGGAGTGCGATAACTCCTTCCTTGCCCTCAAGGATAGATTATTCAAGAAAGAAGGAAAATATAAGAAGTTGAAACGAGAACACAAGGCGTTAGTTGGATATGTTCAGCAGTTGTCTCGTTCTCGAGGGCAGGATGTACCAGTAATAGAGCCTCCAGCGGATATTCCTAGAGAATCGATCAGCGGCTTAGTAGAGTTGGGGAGGATGGCACAGGAGGCAGACAAATGGGTCACAGGGGTTCGTACGGAGACAGAGAAATTCATGGAGGACCTATCTTTTGCTTTTCAGCAGGCCTCTTCTATTTTGACACGGATGGATGCGGTGGATCATGCTTGGGGCGATGCTTCCATCTATCAGAGTAAGGTGATCCAGCGCCTTGAGGTGTTGAGGCATGTGCCATTGCAGTTGCTGATTGATGGAGGTGTCATTCAGCTTAATGACCATATGATTTCTCGCGGGTATTCTTCTTCACCATCATGTATGCAGCTTCTTCGATGCAACACAGGCGGATTCAGCCAGGGTACATAAGGCTATGGCCAACATTATAGATGGAGTTCAGAACACCTTTGAGGCCATATTTGCTAGGCGGCTGAGTCCAGATGAGATAAGTCTTGATAATTTGGGGGGTTTGCTGGTTCCCTTCTTCGCAGATGTTAAGACCTTTGTACAGGATGACTTTGAGAATACTGCTACATTCTCCACTTTGATCCAGAACACGCAGGACTCATTAGCTGCTTGGAGAAAATCTTGTACAAGGCACGAGCATTCAGTCACAGTGTTAAAGTTTCAGTTAGATTGTGTTCCACCGATTTCAGCTCAGGAGGTTGAGGCCGTACTTAGCAGATTTGTTGAGTTGGCAATCAGAGAGAAGGCAAATGGGAACACACTCTTGGACGAGGAGCTTCTAGAAGACTGAATATGGATCATTTATTGCATTTGCTATTTTTGGGAGTGAGTGGGAATCTTTGATTCATTTAATGTACCACTCCCTATTCTGGCAGTTTTTAGGGTTAGGGCTGAGGTGGCACGATTCTGGCCACTCTATTAATTGTAACCCTAGCCGTCTTTTGGGACTTGGCTAGCTATAAAAGGGGGAGTCCCCCTCATTTGTAAGGCATTAGAATTAGAAATTAGAGATCAGAGATTAGATCAGAGCTAGAATTGAGATAGAGTTAGAGCTAGATTGTAGAGCATTTTTGCATAATTTGGAGAAGAGAGAAAGTTTTCCCTTTGAAAACTTTTGAAGAGATTGTTGTGTAACACATTTTATGATAATAGATCTTTTCATTGATGATGGAATTCGTCTAGTCATGAAATGCTAGCAAGGTTTCTTCTTCCTTTCGTATCCAAGTAGCTTAGTTCATGCAAAGTAGCTTACTTCGGTGTGTGGTGTTTTATTGAGATAGCTTCGCTTTATTCCATACCACTAGCGGCTTGTTGATGATAAGTCCGCCTTGCGTGGTCAACTGGACATTATCTTGTGTTTAACTTCGGTTGTGGTTTACATACTTATATGCGTTGTTCTGATGGTGTATGTATGTTAAATTATAACTTGAATATCTTTTGCTATCCCCTTTGAAGATTGCACCGATTTTGCTGAGGCTGTCCGACGGAGGCTAGGCGAAATCTGGTTGAAGTCTATTGAAACGAAGCCCCATATACCCTGCATTTAGAATAGAGTACAAATTTCTTAGGCCCTTTCCCTTTTACTTTCCGCACTTTCTGATTGGTTTTAGGAAAAAGAACCACATTGCCAAATCATACACATGAGAATCCCCTTCAAAATCATACATTAGCTGCTAACTGCAAGAAATCTGGACAATTGTGTAAGTCCCCTCGTACGAACACAGCAATACACATCAACCAAATTGGGTCTATTCGCACTAAAGGAACCTTGGAGTTGAACATGCGAACTTTCTCGCAATCTTAGCGCATGGAATACTTTGATCAAGAGAGAACGGAGTAGCCCCAAAACTATTTTGTTCTGCTGTTTGGTATGGTCACAAAAACCACATCAACAGGACTGTGATGTCCCCATCCTAGTCAACGCAGCTGGTTATGTGGTTAGCCTATTAATTCGATCCTCGTAGGCTGACAGATGTGTGTAGAGGATCATTTGAGGCAGATACCCGGTGTTCTGGAGCATCCTTCTTTCAGTTGTTTCAGGTTGGGCCTTCGCAGAATCCTTCAGAGAGGTTTTTCAGAGACTTTCTATTTTTAGAAAGTCAGATAGGCGGAAGCTGCTATTTTGGGCAGGGCACCTGGTTCAGCTAGTTAGCTCAGAGTCGACCCAGTTTGTCAGTTTGATGAGCAGATGGAAAATAACGGAGTATTTAATGATTATTGAATAATTAATATTTTGACTTTATATTAAAGTCACTTTATTAATATATTTAAATATTAATAATTAATGGTATATTATAAAGTATTTTCAATACTTTATAATAAAGTGAAATATTTGATATAATGAATAATTATTATTCATTAATGGGACACCATTTAATTATTATTTTCCTCCTAAGTCAAAAAAGGACGAATTTGATCATTTATTAAATGATTATTAAAAAAGGAAGCTGGGGTCGAAATTTTGATAGGGTTATATATTCATGCCAAGACAAATCGAACTCATGTGTGATGATTATTCAATTTGTCTTCTTTTTGCTCTGAGCATTGAAGTTTGCAAAACCTAGGGTTTCAGCAGACGATTGATTTTGAAGAACGATACCTCTTCAAGATCTGGCATACTGAGGCTGTGCAATACCAGCTGAAGATTGTCTACTTGGTGACTTCACACAGAGGTTGCAGTTGAGCTTATTGATCGATCCAGGAAGATTCAACCAGAGGTTATTCATCAGTGGACAGGGGCGACTTTCCAGAGATCATTTACTGGAGACCTGGCACTTCATTTCAAAAGGCTGTACCATATTTATTGCAGCTGCTGGGCCGTACTATTCTGTACCAGCAGGGCCGTACTTCTCTTCTCAGGAGAAACGCCTTCAGTTCTCAGCTTCTGTCAGTGGGATCTAGTGCGCCTTGGGTTTCTGAAGATTGTTCACCGTTCTGAGCTTGGAGATCTGTGTTCTGGAGTTGGCCATACTAATTTCTTTCATTCCTTCAAGCGGCTGTAACAGCAATCAGGTTCTTTGAAAAATAAAGTTGTTTCTTCTTATATGCTCGATGTTAAACATTGTATATGCTCTGGATCATGAATAAATGCATTCGCCTTCATTAGAGAGCAATATTGATGCGTAGTTGTCATTCATTTATTTTTTATGATTTTTTAAAGCTTTCTAGAGCAAAATCACAATTTCCTGTTTATTGCAAAAAACCATCAAAAACAGAAAAAAATACAAAAACAAACAAAATCAGCATATTCCGTCAAG
Source organism: Sequoia sempervirens (assembly GCA_007258455.2). Lineage (NCBI taxonomy): Eukaryota > Viridiplantae > Streptophyta > Pinopsida > Cupressales > Cupressaceae > Sequoia > Sequoia sempervirens. Next base: position 251,883,625 of record VDFB02047230.1, on the reverse strand, counting down.
GGTTTGGGTTGAGAGACACCTGGTCTCTTACAAGTTTCTAGCATCTTAGTTCAGTTTTCTTTCATTTTAGTCATGTTTTTGGAGTTGCCGATTATCATAGCTAATTGTAAGTTTTATTCATAGATTCAAAAATAAAAAATATTCTCGTTCTGGGTACTTTACCAATCTGATTTCTTGCTAGGGGCGACCTTGAGTGTCAACTTTCAGATTTTATTATCAAGTGTTGGATTTTATGGAGCAAAATCGCCCCTCCTTGAGGGCCATACATTTCTGGAGATGCTTGGAATTCCGTGCAAAATAAATGTGAGTCTTTTGAGTTGGTTTTACTATTCCTTCATGGGCGCCATCATCCTAGGAGCATTATGCATTTTGTCTATTCCTTCTTGGGCACCATTTGAATGTGAAGATATAAAAAGGGAAAGAATGAGATATGTATAGAGGGAAGAAGGAAATAGAGAATAGAATAAGCAACAAGAGATAAAATATAGACTGTGTTATGAAATAACTTGCACAATAGAAGAATGTGATATGAAATATGCTGCAAATACTTGATAATAACTGAGAATAACAAGCCACTTCGAGGGGGAAAACCTCCAAATATCTCTAATGAGAACACACTTCACAACTTGATAGTGAAATAAGACTCACAGCCTCCTATATATACCTATTAATGTCTAGGATATCACCTAGGCCGACTTAGACACACCTATATAAGACCTAGCCCGATCCAACCAACAATATACTAATGATAATATGACTTAATTAAGAGTTAAGATAGCCACAAGCCGACTATTCATAACTATATGCACTACGGAAGTAAGGGCATAACATGCCCCCCACCTTTACAAAAGCGTTGTCCTCAACGCTGAACACTTGTGGTAGTTTCTTCATATTATCTTCATCATCCCATGTGGTAACTTCAACTAGAAAATATTTCCTTATAATGAGGTAACTTGGAACTATTGGTCCCCAGCTTCTTCATGTGTGTCTGGAAAATTAACTTCAGCTCCAAGATGTGTCTTCCCTTTGCATCAAGCTCTTGATGGTGATGAATATGTTCTTCCTTTACTTGAACCTTTTGATGTGGCATAGAGGAAGAGGTGAGGAATAGTACATGGTACCCTTGCATTGGTTGAATAGCTTGATTAGGGACATTACAGTGGTATCAAAGCATTGTTCCTGCCATCCTGTGCGTGCTTGAGCTACTTGCTTACCTACTTGAGCTAGTTGTCTACTTTCTTGAGCTAGTTGTCTGCGTGTTTGAGCTACTTGCTTGCCTACTTGAGCTAGTTTCCTACTTGCTTGAGCTGGTTGCTTGTGTGCTCGAGCTAGTTGCCTACTTGCTTGAGCTGGTTGCTTGTGTGCTTGAGCTAGTTGCTTGCCTACTTGAGCTAGTTGCCTACTTGCTTGAGTTGGTTGCTTGTGTGCTTGAGCTGGTTTCCCACTTGCTTGAGCTGGTTGCCTACTTGCTTGAGCTAGTTGCTTGCTTGCTTGAGCTACTCATTTACATGTTTGAGCTGGTTGCCTACTTGCTTGAACTAGTTGCTTGCTTACTTGAGCTACTTGCTTGTCTACTTAAGCTACTTGCCTACTTGCTTGAGCTGATTACTTGCATGCTTGAGCTAGTTGCATACTTGTTGGAGCTACTTGCCTTTATGCTTGAGTTTCTTGCTTGTCTACTTGAGCTATTTGCCTATGTGCTTGAGTTGCTTGTTGCCTGCTTGAGCTACTTGCTTATGTGCTCGAGCTACCTGAGTTACCTCCTCTAGATGATGGACAACTTATCTTAAGAACCAGAATTTATCATTAACACCAGAGAAAGGAGATAAAGGAATAGGGTCATCATCAAGTTCCTAATTAAATGGAGGGGACTCTCTGAAGATGATGTTACATGGGAAAGAGAAGAAACTATTAAGGCCTTTAAGGATAAAAATCAAGAACAACAAAACATGATGGCTCTTGACTAAAACAAGAGATGAACTCTTGGATGTAAAAATTTCAAACGAATTAAGAAGATAATTTTTTGTGTGAGCACAGGACTTGATAATATGTGTATAAAGATTTAAGCCTAGATAAGACTCCCTAGAGGAGGAATCGAGAAGGACTTGGATAAGACTCCCTAGAGGAGGAATCCAAGGAGAAACAAAGAAACCTGGATAAGACTCCATAGAGAGGAATCCAAAAAAATTGGATAGGACTCCCTAGAGGAGGAATCCAAAAGACCTGGATAAGACTCCCCAGAGGAGGAATCTAGAAGGACTTGGATAAGACTCCCTAGAAGAGGAATCCAAGGAAAAACAAAGAAACCTAGATAAGACTCCATAGAGAGGAATCCAGAAAACTTGGATAAGACTCCCTAGAGGAGGAATCCAAAAGACCTGGATAAGACTCCCCAGAGGAGGAATCCAAAAGGACTTGGATAAGACTCCCTAGAGGAGGAATCCAAGGAAAAACAAAGAAACTTGGATAAGACTCCGTCGAGAGGAATCCAGAAAGATTGGATAAGACTCCCTAGAGGAGGAATCCAGAAGGCTTGAAAGGAGACTAGTGAACAAGATCAAGGAAGAATAATTCATGGAGATTGCTTGAGGACAAGCAATGTCAAGTGGGGGAGACTTGTGATGCCCCCATCACAAAAAAAAATCTAAGATGAGTATACATTTAATATATTTATATATTTGCATTCAAATAGAGTAATCATTATAGAACATTTTCATTTAACTCATATATATAAACATGACTAACTTGGGTACTATTGGTGATAGATGAGAAGAAGAGATCCTAGAAGAAACTAAGATGTTTTTGCTTGAGGAAAAGCAAAGTTGGGAGGGGAGGACTGTCATGTCCCCGAAATTAGAACACTCTAAGATACAAATAAGTGAAAATGAATAACACAATACACATTAAAATTATAGAAAATATTATCGTTTTAATATATTTATAATTACAATCATAAGATAATATTGTAATTATAAATATATATTAACGATACACAATAAAATACATTAATATAAGTACTATCATAATTATCAAATAATTATTAAGAGATAATATTTTAAATATTAAAATATACATTTAAATAATAAATATAAATAATACTATAAATAAATATAAATAATATTACAAATAAATTAAAAATAAAATAGTAAAATATAATACACATCAAAAACAAATAATAAAATGAATATAATTTGAGATATCATTAAGGAATGTTTAACTAAAAGTCATGTCCATTTGTGGGGTTATCTCTATTCAAAGAGATGTCTCTCTTCATGGAGGTATAAGGATATAAAATAAGGAGTGGAAGATAAGGGAAAGGAAGAAAAAATACACATCAGATTTTAAAAAGAGGATAGAAGAGGAAAGGAATGAAGATGTAAAAAGGAGATCTATCAATAGTGTGTAGAGAACAATAAAATAGAAATTGGAAAGGTTTGGATTTAGTTTTCAAAAGGCAGCAATCATTTCAAAAGGTTGTGTCTTTTCTAATGAATGTCTCTTTTCAAAAAGATACACCTTCTCATTTGAATGTGAAGATATAAAAAGGGAAAGAATGAGATATGTATAGAGGGAAGAAGGAAATAGAGAATATAATGAGCAACAATAGATAAAATATAGACTGCAGATCATCTGAAATTTATAAAGACAGGTAGATGGAAAGTAGATAAGTATTTTATGAATATAAGGAGATAAGTATTTTATGAATTTAAATAATAAGTTAGATAAATGTTCGTACATTTAAATAATGATGTTGATAAATACATCATGGATTTAAATAATAGTCTAATTAATAGTAATTCATACATGATGCTATTTATTTCATGTTATCTATTTCTTTATTGATTGCATGGGGAATAATAAATCATGCATGCTACTAGTTATCTTATAACATTGCTGATATGTTATGCTCCATTAACATTATTGAATGTAATTATATATATATATAAATAATACAATTATACAATAAAAATACTTGTAGCAATTATTGAGCCCTATAAGTAATTGTGATTATTTGATAGAAAAATGAATAAATTTATGAATGTCTTTATCCTATGATTGATAAGGAAAAGGAGCAAAAAGAATGCAAAATGAACACTAAAGGATATCTTCAAGAAATCAAGGAAGATTTAAGTTAAGCCCAAATTGGGGACATTACATTGAGCTTGCTGATGTTCAGTTAGAGCTCCAGGCACTCATTCATGGCATTTTTAGTGGGGAGACCGTTGGCTGTAAGATGAATCAACTTACAGTCATGTCAGCATTGTTCGATGAGGCAGTTAGGAGCAGAGGTGAAGTTCAGTGTTAGATCATAGGCGGTGAGGACATGTTGCACAGACACAGTATACTTCGGCAGAGTATCAGTGCCTCAGATGGTGACGCAGTCAACAACCTCGTGGAGGGTTTAGTTGCTACAGATAACGGCTAGTAGACTTCAGTTCCCTCCTTTCAAGATAGATATTAGACACAACAGTTAACTCGACGCTTCTTTCCAAGTTAACTCGTTGTTCCACATCTCATTGCATGTCCATCTTGGAATTATCTATGTACTCTTGGAGTTTCATTTAGGGTTTTCGTTAACTGATGGTAGTTTTCTAGTTAACTCGCTTTCAATAAGGACGTGCATGCTTGCACATTGTCCATTTAGATTAGATGTACCGGTTAACTAATGGTAGCTTTCTAGTTAACTGTATAGTTTGCTTTATTAGGGTTTAGCAATAAAATCTTGCATGCATTGCAAGATTGTAGTTGACTCAAGGTGATTTTAGGGTTCCCTACACCTTTGATGTTTATAAATAAAAGCTTTCAGCTCATTTGTAAATAACTTTTGCACGAGAGAGTAATATATGTTGCGCCCACTGTCACGACCCTTATTTTATGGTTCGTATTTTACAATGTTTGATTAAAGTAATTAGCAAAGAAATAAAAGCACAATGAATCAAATAGGAATTATTTATAATTTAATTATAGATTTTATCTATTCCAAATAAATGAATTATTTATAATCTAATTATAGATTTTTTTTTCTATTCCAAATAAATGGTAATGTTCGGTTACTTAGAACAATTATTTTAATTCCAATTGAATGAGCTTTATTTATCAGGGGCAACACTTCATCAGGGGCTTAAACGCCTGTATTAGCGGAGGAGTCAGGGTCTTTGAGCCAAAGACTATGTAGGTTGTTGTGGAGAAGGCACGTATTGTGGAGGAGAATTTCACTATGGCATTGGGTGGACACACAGGAGTTCAGATAGGTAGTGCTCCTATTTCAGGTTTTGGTCCGCGAGGTGGTCAGATACAGACAGGTGGTTCCTCTCGGAACCAATAGGCACCCGCCAAGGGTGGACAGCAGCAACAGCGTAATCCACCAAAGAATAAGAATTCACAATTTTAGCAGGGTAATAGTTCACAACCTGGAAAGAATCATAACTGGTGGCGCAATAAGCGTAATCGACAGGATCAACCAACTCAGAGTGCATAGTCTACAGTGAGCAGAGGCAGCTTTCAACAATCCAATGCGCCTTCAGGTGGTAGAGGATTTGGTAGAGGTACTAGTTGTTTCTCATGTGGTCAACAGGGACACATTGCTAGGTAATGTCCTATGCGAGGTACTTCAGGATTTGGACAGCGACCGACAGCTTCAGAGCTGACAGTTGGAGATGTAGGCCGTTCACATACAGTCTTTGCTACGGTAAATAACCGCCAAGCAAATCATCAGAGCACTGTGGTTGAGTCTTTAGGTCAGTTACAGGGTACCAATGTTACTATTCTCTTTTGATTCTGGAGCTACTGATTCATTTATTTCACCTATTATTGTTGAGCGATGCGGACTTGTGGCAGTAAAGCAAGGCGATAGGTGGCAGGTAGAATTTGCTTCTGGGGCGAAGGTAGCAGTAGAATCCCTTGTTCGCAATTGCGGACTAAGGATTGGACCATTATCTACCTCAATAGATCTTCGAGTCACACCTCTAGGTTCGCATGATATTGTTTTGGGAATGGACTAGTTAGAATCTCATAATGCAATGATTGACTTTCGACAAAAGACAGTACGTTGTATTGATGATTTTGGTTCTGAGGTTGAAGTCTTTGGTGTTGAGAGACCCGTCTCTTTGCGGATAATTTCTGCTATGCAGTTGAAGAGATGCCTTCGTCAGGGTTGTCAGTTATTTGCGACAACAGTTAATGACTTGGATTTAGGGGAGAGTCAAGAGATATCACTCGATGATCACCCTATTCTTAGGGAGTTTGCTGATGTTTTTCCTAGTGATATTCCTGGTATGCCACCGAAGCATGACATAGATTTCAGAGTTGACCTGGTTCCTGGAGCTGAGCCCATATCTCGAGCCCCATACAAAATGACCACAGAAGAACTGGAAGAGCTTCGTATTCAGTTGGAGGAACTCTTGGCAAAGGGTTTTATTCGTCCGAGTGTTTCCCCTTGGGGAGCACCTGTCATCTTCGTGAAGGAGGACGGATCCCTTAGATTGTGCATTGATTATCGTCAATTGAATAAAGTGACGATTAAGAATCGATATCCTTTACCCAGAATCGATGATCTTTTTTATTAGATCAAGGGTGCAAATGTGTTCTCTAAGATTGATTTGAAATCAGGTTACCATCAGTTGCGCATTGCAGAAGTAGACATTCGTAAAATGACATTCTGAACTCGTTACGGACACTACGAGTTCACAGTAGTACCGTTTGGGTTAACGAATGCACCATCATTTTTCATGAGTTTGATGAATGGTGTCTTTCTCACATATCTTGATCATTTTGTGCTTGTGTTTCTCAATGATATTTTGATCTATTCGAGAAATGTGAAGGAGCACGAAGAGCATTTGAGACAGGTACTGCAGTCCTTGAGGGAGAATCAATTGTATGCAAACTTGAAGAAGTGTGAATTCTTCCAAATTGAGGTGAAATATCTTGGTCATGTGATTTATGGAAAGGGTATAGCTGTGGATCCTTCAAAGATCCAAGCTATCATTGACTGGCCCTTGCCTTCTAATGTTGTAGAGGTTCGTAGTTTTATGGGTCTTGCGGGATACTACAGACGATTTGTCCAGGGATTTTCTAGGATTGGACACCCGATTACTTCTCTTCAAAGGAAAGGGAAGAAATTTATCTGGACAGATCAATGTCAGTTGGCTTTTCAGATACTTAAGGATAAGCTGAGTAGTGCGCCTATCTTAGTTGTACCTGATCCTACTAAGGATTTTGTTGTTTGCACTGATGCGTCTTTGGAGGGTTTAGGAGCTGTACTGATGTAGGATGGACGTGTGATCGCTTATGAGTCTCGCAAACTCAAGGATCACGAACAAAATTATCCCACTCATGATTTGGAGCTTGCTGCAGTTGTTCATGCTTTGGTTCGATGGAGACATTTCTTGTTGGGGCACCGTTTTGAACTTCATTGTGATCACCGTAGTCTGCAATATATATTCACACAGCCTAATTTGAATGTTAGGCAGAGACGGTGGATGGAGTTCTTATGTGAATATGATTTTGAGGTGAGATATGTTCATGGAAAGGAGAATGTAGTGGCTAATGCTCTCAGTCGGCGAAGACATGAAATCTCTGTTGTGACACTTGGAGTTGAGTTGAGGAGCCAAATTCTAGCAGCACTTCCTACTGATAGATTGTATCAGGAAGTGAAGATGTAGATTGGATCAGGTAGACCCTTGGAGGGAAGATTTTCAGGATATACTCTTGAGCTCGATGGCTTGTTGCGACATTTGGGTCGTATCTACGTACCACCTACCAAGGATCTTCGCACTCTAATTTTGACAGAGGCACATCGAGCACCATACTCAGCTCATCCTGGTGTTAAGAAGATGTATGCGGATCTTCGACAGTTGTATTTTTGGCCCGGTATGAAGCGTGACATTGCTGATTTTGTTTCGAGATGTCTGGAGTGCTAGGGAGTTAAGGCCAAGCATCAACATCCCGCCGGTTTATTACAGCAACATCTCATTCCTGAATGGAAATGGGATATTATATCGGTTGATTTTATTGTTGGATTACCTATGTCATCGCGTCGACATGATGCTATCATGGTTACTGTTGACAGATTGACTAAGATAACACATTTTTCTCCAGTTCGATCATCCTACAATGCTTCCTCTGTGGCCAAAATATTCATGGAGGATATTGTTCGGTTACATGGGATTCCTCACAGAATCATTTCAGATAGGGATCCTGTATTTACATCAGTCTTATGGACATCATTACAGTATGCTTTGGGTACTTAGTTGAACTTCAGTTTAGCCTATCATTCGGAGATTGATGGTCAGACAGAGAGAGTTAATCAGATTCTCGAAGATATGCTCAGAATGTATGTGATGGATCGGCAATCTCATTGGGAAGATTATTTATACTTGGTGGAATTTTCCTATAACAATGGGTATCAAAGTTCCATAGGTATGCCTCCTTTTCAGGCACTGTATGGACGTCCTTGTCGTACTCCACTGAGTTGGGATCGACTTGAGGATAGAGTTCTACTTGGTCCTAATATGCTTCGTGATATGGAGCAACAGGTTGATCGCATCAGAGAGCATTTGGTAGCGGCACAAGAAAGACAGAAGAAGTATGCCGATGCGCATAGAGTGGATCGACAGTTCTCAGTTGGCGACAGGGTTTTTCTTCGAGTGCGACCGTTTAATTTATCTGTTAATATATTTATATTTGATTAAATGTTTATGGTTATGTTTGTGGTTTAATTTATTAATTTAAATTAAATAAGTTATCTACTTTAAAAGTGAAAGTTAATTTTGTAAAGTATTTAATTAAATATAATTGTTGACTTAGTTGTGCAAATGGGATTTACATGGAAGGTAGATATTTTAAGAGAAGACATTTTCAACATGTTATGAATTTTTGATTTGGAGTTGGAAATGTAATCTGAAGTTAAAAGGGTAAGTTAGAATTGAATGAATAATTATGAATGCTTAATTGACTATCGGTTAAGTTTCATGATTGAGAGTTAATAGAAATGCATTAAAAGCTTTAGGGGTTGCAATTTTTCATTCACGAGAATAATCTGGAAGAACTTTCACGGCAGCAGTTTTAAGATTATTTTGCACAGCAGTTACTCTGAAATTTTTTTATCTTAGAATTGGTTTGCAAGCATAACATTGAAGCTGGATTGATTTGAATTTCTTCGTCAAGATCTGGTGAATTTAAAGCGGAATTGACAGAAGTTTCAGAAATTATCTCCAGCCAGCCATCAAGCTTTAAACAGGTTTTCTTCTTTAGTTTTAATTCTTGTGCTGAATTTTGAGAATTTGATGTTGAATTTTGTTGTTCTATAAAGAAATTGTTTTTGCTGAACCTACACAAACAATAAAGAAACAAATTAGAAGAGTATTTGAAATTTAAAGAAGAAAGAAATAAAGAGGAAATCTGTAAATGCTCAATTTCAAATCTGAACTTTTTAGTAATGGCTGTAAGAATTAGCAAATGTTTAATGGAAACACGTTTCTAGTTTGTTATTATGTATTATGAAAGTTTTTAATTCCTTTGTTTTTAAAAGATTTGTCCCTTCTATTTGTTCTTTAATCGTAATCATCTTGTTTTCAGATTTGGTTTATCTATATCTGGGTATATCTTGCAACATGCAATTAAATATGAAATCTGAATATGGAATTTGATGTTTCCTTCTTTGTTTGAAGATTTAGATTTAAAAAAAAAAAAAAAAAAAAAATGGTTCTTGTATTATGCATATAATACAATTCTCATAATTGTTTTTTTTAGTTTAAAGATTATTTTGGCAATTCTTGAACATTCTATTTTATGATACCTGTGCATGTCAAATATTATTTATTCTGTAAGTTAGACAGCTGGAGAGTAAATTTGATCTTGATATAATTTCATTATTATTGCATAAATATAGTTGTTCATTACTATAAGTGCTCTCCATGATGTTTTATTCTGTTGGACTCTGTTTGTGATTGCATGGAATATATAACGCCTATTCTTTGCTGAATATTTCTCACTTAAAACAGCGACCATCTTGTTGGCTGTAAAATGCTATGTATTTTGATTTTCTTTTGAGGAGATTATATTTCATTTGCTGTTTCATTAGGGAATTCTTACTGTGAAACTGAAACTTCAAGCTGCTTTACCTTAGCCGCCTCCCACTCTGCAATATTACCAAGATTATTGAGAACAAATGTTTGAGACGTCCTCTCTTCCTTAAACCATACGGTCTAAATTATTACATATTCTTTGTTGCATTCAAACCATGCACGCGATTTGCAAGATCTAGGTACTTGTTATTTTAACTTTGTCTCTATTTGTAATTCATCAATCTCCTGTAGCTTGTTACCGTAAGGGGAATTTAAACTTTACAAATTATTTTAGAATGATCGGCGTATCACTCCTAACGCGTTTTTGAGAATAGATCTGTAGAAATCTTCCTAAAGTAATTATTTATTTCTATTACCTGAACCTTATGTTTACTGCTGTACTAAAAGTTAATAAACAAACTCTTGATTTGAAAGTGTTTTGCATGTACGCCTTTCCTAACCATAAGATTTCAACCAATTCTTAAGCTAGCTGAATGTTATGGTATTGGAAATTCAAATAAGTTTCTTTTGTCTTTTTTGCTGTATGTTACGTGCTCTTGTGAACTGCACTAAAAATGATGCACATCAATTGCGTTTTCCTCAACTCCTCTAGTCTGACTTTTGTTCACTAACAGATTTGATGATTTATTTCAATTTATGGGCTGAGATATGGCAGATTGCATGCGCCTATCAATACGCATGATTAATGTATATCTTTGTTTCAGTTTACATCTCCTTTACTCACGTTGTAACCAACATATTTATAATATTTTTGTTTATATATGTCAAGATGTATAAAAGGCATTCTTTTGATATTTCTCTAAATCTTGATTTTAATATATAAATATAGCATATTGTGAAACAAATAAATAACTACGAGCAATTTTTAGATTTTATGTTTTTATTTAAGTTAAATTGGGTTATTATGTGATTGTTCATGTTATTCTATAAATAAGTAATATTTATTTAAAAGGTTATAGTTATGGATTTGTGAAACATAGTGTTCATTCGATTTTGTAAATTTCAAAATTGGCTTTGTTCATTACTTAGCGTACCTGTGTGGTATTTTGGAATTTTATTTTAAAAGATTATGGTTAAGAAAGCCTTTATGGGTTTGTTTGTTTGAAATTGTCAAAGTGGAAGTCAAATGTTAAGTGTTACCGAGATTTTAAGTCCCGGAGGTTAGGAAATTGTATTTGTGGTTTATGATATAAATGTTTGTACTTTGGAGTACTATTGCCATGATTATATTTAGAGTAAGGTCTTGCACAATTGGTTGTAATTATGGTGACATTATAAAAATCTTGGTCTATTTCATGTTTGGGATATATATACCTATGTGATTTTTGTTCTTGTGCTTGAAGACTATCCCATGTTAATGACGTTGTGTCATGTTATAGGAAGAGTGGCTTGTGATAGGGGCCGAAATCCTAAGAGGTTGTATGGGTAACCTATCGTAGGTTTTGTAATTCAGTGGAAACCTAACTAATGTACTAGGGGTTGGGTAGAATTAAGCATTAACTCATATAAAAGTATGCCTCGCCTATTTTCTTAATGCTCGTTTAGATTGAGGAAAGGTTGAGAAGGCCTGGAATGGCTAGTGACCTATCTTGTCTTCTTGAAAGATAGAACGACTCCACACTAGTTTGCGTAGGGGCCGGGAATCGGTAGAGACTGCCAGGGTAACTCTTGGAGAGGGCCGGTAGTCTAGGAAGATTCACTAGGGTAACCTATCCCGACAGTGTGATGACACTCTTTGCCTATTACATGAATGTGATCTTTTGTATTGAGTTATCTCTAGTTGTGTTTTGCCACTGGGAGTTTGTTCATTATGTTTTGATATCTTTATGTCGTGATGTGAATGTAAGCCACGTAAATGTATTGTTTTGTCTTCTTGTTTGTGGACTTGTCATTATCTCCAAGCACGGAGGGAGTGGACCTTCGGGTTTCACGTGGTTGGGAGGAAACTGTGCTATACCTTCATTGGATACTTTACACAGTTGATACTAGACTTGTAGCAGGTTCTAGATACTTCATTGTTCGTGACAGTGGATACAGTACATGTACGTGAACAGGAATGTTATTTATGATGTGATCATTAACCTCTATGTATACTTACCTCATGTATATGAGTGTACTCATTGTATCATCTTTATGATGTATTGAGATTTATTAAAATCTCACATGATGTAATCTGGATATATTTGTAATCTGATTGTATAAAGTTTTGAAGACTGAATCATTCATGGCTTTAAAATTGTACTTATGTTTTATGATATGATGTGTTGATTTTATTTATAATGTTTATGTAACGTCGTCTTGGTATCCTTAAGCCAGTTATATAATTATATCTTTTTTTTTTTTTAAATTATTCGGTTAATTTGATCTTTACATTTTGTTTTAATGGAAACCATGGCGGGGCGTTACATGTTCAGCCTTACAAAATGATAGAACTCCTGCCAATATCAATGTTTTTCAAGTGTCTCAATGCTGCAATTATTGAATGTCTCTACTATCATCAAAAGACTCAAACCACACTAAATCCAAACCCAAAGACAACTTCTACAATCTGATTTCTGACAGACCAGCAACTAAAATGCACAAACCAGCAACTAGACAACCCACAAAATGCATAGAACTCACTCTAAACTCACCCAAAAGACACCAAACCAAAACCAAAAGCCTTCCAGAGAGTAGGCGCCCAAATCCCAAGCAACAAACTGCAACCAAAGCTCATAAATTATTTTGCACGAACTCCAAAGCATCCCCTACATAGTACGGCCCTCTAGAAGGGCGATTTCTTCCTTAAAAATCACACACTTGATAATAAATTCTGAAAATCAGCATAAAGGGGTGCCCAAGGCTGCAAAACTCATTTGTCAAATACCCCTAACCAAATAAAAATCGCCCAAGGACTTCTGAGCAAAAACTACAATCAGCAACTCAAGACCAGCAACTCAAAAACCATCCAATAACTCCATTGCAATGCTCAATCTGCTCTCAAGGATTAAGAACAGCCAATATCTTAACTAGTTGCTATCTTTCAAGCAAGAAGCTAAGCCCAAGCTAGGAGTGAAATATTCCGAGCCAAATTTTTCCGTTTTTTCAAATAACAGATTTCAAAGCAGTGCACCCGTTAAGGTTAGGGAATAAACCAAATCGTGCGAGAAAGCAACTCTAACCAGAATGGCGCCGATGATGGCGAGCATTGGTCAGAGGGTCTTCTACTCTAAAAACTGGAAAGGGAACTCGACGTCAAGTATGTGCTACCCAATCCAATGCGGAGTGAGGGGCGACCATATGACGGAGTGATTACAATAACAATGCTTGAAAGGGAAATGCTGAAAGCTGAAAACACTCAACACCCAGAATGTGCTTGCTAACCCAGAATGGGAGAGTAGCTACCATAGGGCGGAGATTTATCTATTACAACAAGAACTGAAGGAAGAATAAGTATTACAATAACGATGAGCAATAATAAGAACAACTGGTCAGTACTACTGCCAGCTTACAAAGATGTCATTGCCTGCAATATCAAGACTTAAGATGCTCTTTCAAATGATGCATTCAACAAGGAAGCTTCTGCAAAGTATACAATGAAATCTCAACACCAACCAGATAAGGAAGATGCAGATTTCTTAAACTGTCATACAAATCTGCACTTTTTGTCATAAAACCAGCAACCTATGAATTTACTCATATGCTCATAACTCTCTCATTTCTCACCCAAATGATCTCAAATCTGATGCAATAGACCCTCAAAATGATGGCGCCTAACTTAGTAATAAGAAATGGCATCTAAAAATGGTTATTAATTACTGACACGAATCCCAATGCCCTCTAGAAAGTTTGGCCTTCAAGGAATGACGGATTTGCATTATAAAATCATAAGCTTCGTATTAAAATCTGCAAATATTCATGAAGGGGCGCCCTTACCAATAAGATGCAATGACACAATACCCAGAACGAGATTATTTTTGTTTTCTGATTTACAAATGAAAACACGGATCTGCTGTAGCTTAAAATGCAAAATGCTGAAACCCACTAATATGCAAAACAGATCTAATAATGCACAAGCTGAAACAATGCTCAAAACTAAATGCAAACTCACAAATCTATCTTAAATCACCACTAGTCGCTGTCTTTCAAGCGAGAAGCAATGCCCAAGCTAGGAGGCCTTCATTCCTCGAAGCAATCCCAAAGCCAATCCAGCAGCATAACATTCCTGTAGATAAAAGATAATGAATTGAGGATCAAAGTCTTCCTTTTATAATTTTCGGTTGACTCTTCTCGAAACCCTAACCTTCTCTTAAGAGTCAAACCCTAATCCTTCAACCAATGGCGTCCTTTCCTTCAAGCTGCAATTTTTGACTTTTAAATATTAAATTATTCCTTCATTGAAGTTGGCGTCCACTTTTGCTTGGGGAATAATTCTTTTAATAAGAATTATAATCAATTCCTTTAATGAGGCGCCCACCCATAAAGAACCTCTTTTAAAAACAACTTAAAGTAAAGTTGCTAGGCCAAGGGTCAATGTTAAAATATAACATTAAACATAACTTCTTTAAAATAATTCAACTTATCACCTCAAACTGTATCCCGAGGCCAGAATCTGAATATGCCAATTGAAACAGCTGAAGAGGAAAGTCAACAGCCTGAGACCAACCTGTTTACTGCCCAAAATAGAATTTACTAAAAATAGTAAATTCCCGAAGATGCTCAGAATGCCCAGAAGAACATACCACTGCGAAGCTCTTTGAAAACCCAGAAAGAATCCGCCATTGAAACAACCCACTCCGAGCAAGAACTTCCTTAAAAATAGGAAACCCTAATTTTACCTTCCGACTAGCCTACGGGTCTCCGAAATAGGCCAACGGTCACTGAAAATATCAGGCTTGAGTTGGGGACATTACAATCCGCCCTTCCCAAAATTGCTTGTCCCCAAGCAATACCACCACAACTTCAGAAATTTTAAAACTAATCCATACGCAAACAAGTATGATCCCTGGTTCCCAAGTGCGTCTCAGGAAAAACCCACCATGCCGATGCTGCACCACTCTGATCACATCAATGAAAATATCATGCCAATGCTGCAATGACTCCCCTTGTAACTCCAAAGTGTTACCATCTATGATTCTCAAACTGAAAGATCTTAAAGGAAGGAAATCAAAATCATGCAACATCTCATGTCCACGATCCCCCGAATTATCAATATCAACCATACTACTGTCAATCACCATTCTAAGCAATAGGAGAGATAGACTATTCAAATCAAAATCGAACTCCTCCCCATACCTCCACATGGTAACAAACGGGACCATGCCTGCAAGTGTGACCTCTACAAATCTTCTTGCAAGGAGGGAAGCATTCCTTTGCAAGAGCTCCACAAACTCATACTCATGTCTCCGCATAAAGCTACCATGCCTCATCTGAATTATACTGGCACAACCATGAAGACTACAGAAAACAATCATAGTTCCAACCCCATGAGTCTCCGAATGGTGAACCAAAGCATGTGAGCTACTGCTGTCATGAATCAATACTGAGAGTAAACTGTCAAAGTTTACATCATCAACCATCATAAGATGAATTTGGAGGGTAGGAAAAGTGTGCAGGAACAAATAATTACTGCTGATCAAGACTAGGATCAGCGCAGTGCAATCTGATTCTCGAGTCCTACCCAAGGGAAAACAACAACACCACTCCAAATCCCAAGCGTGAGCATGTGAGATGACCATCGAGCTGCAAAGTGACACCTCCAAGGTGGTTGGAAAACACACTAGATTCATCTCCATGAGAGAACTACCACCTCTTTGATCATGAGTGATGAACCAACTCTCCTGAATGCGAGAAACGCAACATGTAAAGTGGCTGGTCTGCCTCAAACCAGCAAGCTCGAGTCTCAAAATCTGTCCTGGTCTTAGCCGGGAAACACATTCAAGAGCAACCAATCGTTCATTTCTCCAACCCATGCTCAAAATCTCTCTCCAATCCATTTGTTGATGAACAAATGGAACCATCAAGAAGCTGCTAAAGAAAAGAACGACACCAAAAAGTCTGAAAATTTGATTCTTGTTCCTCCATAATTTCTTCTTTCCACAAACTGTATGCTCCATCAACCCTTGTTGAGAATCCCAAGCTTGAATACCCAACTGAAAATAATCTCCAACACTCCGGCAAGGAAACATAGCACATCTCTGAGTGCTAGTCAAAATCAAGTGCATACTTGTAAAATTGGCATCCCCTCTGATGAACCTTTGAAACCAAACCATGAAAACTTCAGGAACACTGAAGCATGAAACATAAGATGACTTCAAATTCAACTCCCAGAGCAGACTAGCATCCCTCAACCCAAGGAATGGATTGACAAGAGTGCAATCACCATATTTTGGTCCCTTTTCCAAAGTGAAGACTGCATCCTCAATTCCTCTTAAGCATTCTTTACTACTCAACATACGTGGCACATCGTCATGGAGTGATATCAAGGCATCCTTAGATTGGAGTTCACGCTTGACCTCATGCTTGGTCTCTTCACTACTTGACTCTTTTTTCAAAACAAAGAGAGGATTGTCATAAGTTGCTTCAGCACCCACTTCAAAGAAGGGATTGTCGAAGACTTGGAAGCCATTCCTTACGTCTTGCTGCCCCAAATCTGCACATGCAACTTCTGACTTTCTTGAAATGCTTTCAAGATCAAACTCCTCTTGAAGATAGTCAAAATCTCCAATCACTTGATTGATTTTTTTAGCTCTTTGTGCATCCTCTTGCTCCTTGAAAAGTTTGAAATCTGCAAACTGGTCTGCAACCTCTGTTAGATCCAACTGAGTTTCTTTCAACTTGTCCTTTGTTGATTTAAGCTCCAAAGTGAGCT
This sequence comes from Sequoia sempervirens, assembly GCA_007258455.2. Taxonomy (NCBI): domain Eukaryota; kingdom Viridiplantae; phylum Streptophyta; class Pinopsida; order Cupressales; family Cupressaceae; genus Sequoia; species Sequoia sempervirens. The sequence continues at coordinate 251,866,690 of VDFB02047230.1, read as the reverse complement.
CATCAACCATACTCTCCCTTTCTTCGAAAACAATGAAGGCCTTCTTTGCAGATTCAACGGCATGATCTCTATCTTCAATCAAGCCTATGTACTCAGACTTCAAGGTCTCCAATGAGTCTCTGATAAGTTGCAACTTGGGAAGAGCAACCTCATATTTCACTCCTCTTTGTCTCTCTTCAAGCTGAGCACCCCAAATAAGCCCTTCAATCAGACTATGTGTGCGATCAAATCTAGATAGAGCTCGCACTTCATCTTCAACGGACACCTCAGGTTGGCCTTCACACTCATAAGAATGCGAAGATGGTGAATTGCCGATAGGCTGTAACTGAAAAACAGAACTTCGTTTCACGCTTTTGCTGCCCTCATTGTTGCTCCAACATTCTTGTACTTCACCACCAACTAGTGGGGAGTGCTCAATGTCTTGGGAAACATCATACTCCACTAAGCCTTCAACTCGTTGATTGCAATCAGCTTCATGCCTTGATAAATCAGATTTATGTTTGGTAATTCCTCCAAACCTTTCATCTTCAAGAGCCATATGGCCCTCAAACTCTGTTTCCTCTTCCATGTTACTCTGATCAAACTTGAAAGCAGCCCCAAACTTAAGCATATTAACACCATTGTCTGCTGATAGAGAACCCTTATCGAGTTCCATTTCTTCATCCGGATCAAAGGGAAATTCATCCCATACCGGTTTGTCATCACTAAGTGCCTTCACACCTGGATCCCAAATGGTGAGAGGCTGATTGTTTTGATCACAAGAAGAGTGTTCTTTGTGCAACACTTGGAGTGTTGATTCTTGGAATAGGTCAACTCCCAAATCACTAAAGCTGATGTCTTCATAAGTACCTTCCTCCAATGGTTGGGTCTGAAGTTCAAACTCAAAACCACCCTTAGCACTGTCACTGAAAGGAAGTAAGGAATCTTTAGAGCTAGCTGTTAGAAATTTTTTATCATCCTTATCTTCAATGAACCTATCATCTATAGGTATGTTTCTGATCTCATCATGAACAGTCATATGCATGCCATAAAGGTTTTCGTGATCACTTGTAATAAATTCATCTTGTGAAAACTCTTGAGGAGTTTGAACAGCATCAAGAGGAAAACTATCTATCACTAAATCTTCAACAAGAGGAGGTACAAACACCTCGAAAACATTACCAACATCCTTTGTGAAGCCCTTAGTCTCAAAACCTTCATGAGATGAATCCAAATTAGGATTCAAGTCTGCTGCGATATTCTTCTCACCGAACTGATCTACATCACTTGCTATCACATGCGAGTCAAGGGGAGTATTATGGGGCTCTCCCGCACACTCCTCATCTGTCAAGGTTTCTTCATCCAACGCCCTATCATTTTTAGGCAAAATGAGCACCTCGCTTGTGCCATCTTCAACACAAGTTGACTGATTTTTCTCTTCATTCTGCTTACTTGTGGGCTGCAACCTACAAACAGGCATTTCTTCTACCTTCCTTGCACCTACAACCATGGCATGTTCTGCTTCCTCCTTAATCATTTTCTTGATGTAGTTGACCATAGCCAACTTTCCAGGGTGATAATTCCCCACACAAGTCAAAAAGGTGTCAAATGAAACACCGTTCTTAAACTCATCTGTCATGCTCTGATAATCTCTGTAGAGTATGTCAGCCTCGTGTTCACATTTCCTCTTGAACTGGCATTCTTTAGAAACCCCAATCAAATCCGACTTCTCAGACTTAGCATAAATCTTTCTGATTCCACACCTTAACTCAGGATCCTTCAATAGCGTATACAGATCATGCATTAACTCAAGTAGAGACTTCTCTGTAGTCATCTTTCTCTGTCAAGTGAACTCTGATGGGCACAGGATGGCAGGATCTTGGCTCTGATACCACTGAAATATTCCGAGCCAAATTTTTTCGATTTTTTTGAGACACTTTCAAATTACAAGCACCCGTTAAGGTTAGATGATAAACCAAAACGTACTGAAGCAACTCTAACCAGTATGTACACCAGGCTCCCGATGTGGGCAAGGTGTGAGCATTGGTCAGAGGATCTGAATCAAACTGCTTATGCAAAAAGCAACTCTAACCAAGAATGGCGCCGATGATGGCGAGCATATGGTCAGAGGATCTTCTACTCTAAATACTGAAAGGGAACTCAACGTCAAGTATGTGCTACCCAATCCAATACGGAGTGAGGGGCGACCATATGACGGAGTGATCACAATAACAATGCTTGAAAGAGAAATGTTGAAAGCTGAAAACACTCAACACCCAGAATGTGCTTGCTAACCCAGAATGGGAGAGTAGCTACCATAGGGCGGAGATTTATTTATTACAACAAGAACTGAAGGAAGAATAAGTATTACAATAACGATGAGCAATAATAAGAACTCAGCTCTGACCTCTGATGTAGAATCTGTTTTCAAGCAAGAAGCTAAGCCCAAGCTAGGAGGTATGCATCCCTCGAAACAACTCACTCACGATTTCGGTAGCATAACGATATAATTTGTTTATGGATGCCCAATGAAGAACCAAGGCCTCCTTTTATAACTTTGTGAAGAGTCTCTAGCAGCTTCTAGAATGTGGCGCCCAAACACAAGAAGACAAACCATTTCAAATTTGAGTTGACTCACTCCTCCTCCAAGGTTGGTGTCCCAAATTTCAAGAATGAAATATTTTTTCTTTAATAAAACAATCCCTCTCAAGAAGTAGCATCACTTTCCCCAAGTCATAATTCCAACCTTTGAAATATTAAAATAACCTCTTGATGAGGCGTCCACCCTTGAGTCCCCTTTTTCAGAACAACATTAAGTTATATTACTAGGCCAAGGGGTCATAATATTAAAATATAACTTTAGCCACTTAAATAATTAAATATCCATCAACAATTTCACCACAAAGCCAAAATCCACATTACCCCACTGAACTGCCAGAAGAGGAAAGCCTGTTGAGCTTATGCCAACTGGACCACTGCCAAAAATAGAATTTACTAAAAATAGTAAATTCAGAAAGTTGCTCGGATCGAAGTGCATGCGATACCATTGTGAAGCTCTCTGAAAACCCAGAAAGAATCCGCAATCCAAATTCCACAATTCCAAGTGCAAAACTCCAGAAAATGTAGAAACAACCTCCTAGAAGATTAGAAACCCTAATTCCAGCTTCCGACTAGCCTATGGGTCTCCAGAATAGGCTAACGGTCTTTTGAATTGATCACTGCTGAGAAGAGGACATTACAAAATACACCTGAGTATATATATATATATTTGATAATAGCAATCTGTTGTGATGAACTGGACTGATTCCTCTTTGTTCCCTGGTCCATATGTTTTTTTTCTCCAATTGATGATGATGTCTGCTGATGTAATCAGACTTCTAATTTATTATCCTTTTTCCTATTTCCCTTTCCTAAATCTGCGTATATCTTCTTAAGATCTGCTCAGGTCTGCTGATGTTTGTATAATTGTTTCCTCTTCCCACTTCCCCATCTATCACCAATTTTCCTTGTTTATATACCCCATCACACTTTATGAAGGGAGGCATCTTTTACAAAGTGGGACAACTTTACCAAGGGACACATCCCTATTTAACTAACACATATAGAGTCGGCCTTCATTAACAAGGATTATGAGGGTCGGCCTACCATTGATATTCATCACTGCCCCTTTAGATTAACATCTCTATCACTGCACACATATTAATCAATGTTTCTTATGAAGTTGGCCACCATGTTTTCTTCAATAAATCATTGCACATGCCTTCATACTTATTTTCCTTCTCATATAAATCACTGCATATGCAAATTGCTTGTCTTATACAATCGCTCTTCTTCATCATACATTGGCTAGGCAATCAGGGAGTCAACCAGCATTAGACCAAGTCTTTGTCAGTAATCTGCTGCTCCATTTCAAACATTAAAACACTGCTCTATATATTTTATTTACCAATTGTTGTCTTCTCTTCCTAATTGCTGATCACTGTCCTTAATATATATATATATATATACACTTTAGTCAACAAATTATGTGGTCGGCCAGCAAGGTCTGTATTTGGGCGATTTAATAAATAAGTGGTTTGACAAGGGTGGTCGGCCATCATGTAAATATAAATATGCTTTTATGAGAGTCTACGGCAGTTTGATGGGGGACATGACACTATGCATTGGTGATTATGCTGGAATACATAAAAAACTTCCACAATAGCTCTCAGTTGATCACTGACAACGTACTAGTTAGACTTACAATCAAAGAAATGCTATATAAGGTTAGGTGTCTCTAATAACTATCAACTCCACTCTTCATGCAATTAATTATGCCCTATTTGGTGTAAAAAATGGTGTGTCTAACAAGTCCTAACAATATGGTTTAAAGGAAATGAAATTGAATGATGAATGCATTTATCTGCTTTAGATTGTGAATATGTTGCTTTGGCATGTCATCTGTCTAATGTTTTGAATGGAAAATCTAATAGTAACTTAATTGTTATTTGCAGGTTGGTCCAGACCCAAGACCTGTCATGAGAAAAGCATATGAGATGTTTAAAAATGGTGGTAACCCAGATGAGGTGTGCTTCAAATGCCAATGGCTGGATAGTTTACTATGTTTGAATATCATATTTATAGGTTTTGACATGTATAGCTGATTATATTTGAGATGGCTTGATTGTAACTTGGTAATATACTTATAACTAAAAGGAGATGTATCTTAATTTTGGCATGTATTATATAGTTTTTTGTAATGCCATACATACATGAAAGATGCAATCAAATAAATATTCCTATACTGTTGAGATTGCATTGATTTAGGAATGTAAAATAGTAATTTTTTTTGAAGCTAGATTCACATACTAACAGGGAAACAGGGATGCTATATTCATCACTTGAGAATAGAAAGCAGAAATACAAAATGCTTGTATTCGTTCCTCTTACAACAACTATGCAATTCAAGCTTGCCTCAGCTCTTCTCTTATTTCATTGAGGAATACCCACCGGCTTTCCTCATGATGCTAATCTCTTGTTGCATATCATTCAAGGTTTGCCATAGAAGCTTCATCTCTTTCAATAGGATCTGTTCCTACACTTTTTGAGTTCTTCACTTCAATGAAAACTGAATCCTCAAGTATGGATGTTTGTGCCATATTGTTTGAGGGGAAGGCATTGGGGACATTGGTCAACACCTATACCATGTTACTGAGTTAATTTTTCCAACCAAAAATCACTATATCTAGAAGAAATTGTTAGAGTGCTAAGGTAATTCGTTAATCCACATTTAAGGGATGTGCAAGTGTGCAGTTGACATGGTTGCTAAACCATCCTATTAAGGAAAAAAATATGACAGTCATAAACCTTCAAAGAAGAACTTATGTCAATGGTTGATGCCATCTTTGTTTTTGTCACCTAAGCAACAATAATACATAGATGACTCCATCCTGTTGTGACCTTTTCACAACATCGCCCCATTCAAAATGGGGACCCCCTAAATTTTTGCTCCATTCTGGTCTTTTTGGCTTTGGTTTTTTGTCTCTCTCTCTCTTTCTGCTTCTTTTTTGCTATCTGCTTTCCGGGGATGCTCCCGTCTACGAGCTTAAACATGAAATTTGGCCAAGTCTGATATTAGGGTTTCACGTCTTTAGATTGCTTTAGGGTCAAATTGAGTTGGTTGGTCAACTTTTGGGCCTAGCACTGCTATCACAACACTTCCAGCAAGTGACCCCTAAATTTTCACTGAATTCTGCCAACTTTCTATTTTTAGTAAGTGTCGATTTGGGGTTGATTTTCTCGAGATTTTCACATTCAGACAACTTCATCACATTCTGAACACTTCAAGTTCATTTCTGACAAAATTTGAGCAAAAACGGATGACTTGCTATTTTTAGCAGTCCAGCTTCCAGAGCAGATTCCAGGGTCTACATGTTACATTTTCTGATGCATGTTCGGAGATTCTTTGTGGGTTTTTCGAGACCTTCGCAGTGATATGACATGCAAAGCAGGACGACGACTTTTAGCATTCAGCCTTCGGAGACCGATATTAGGGTTTGCATGCAGATTTTCTCAGCGCATGTCGGCATATTCTTTTTGGGTTTTCCAAGAGCTTCGCAACGATGTAACATGCAAGCGAAACTGGTCACTTTTTAGAAACTTGCTATTTTTAGCCAATGCTTGCATGTTGAAGATTTTTCTGGGTTTTTCAAGACTTTTTGGGCAGTGTGACATGCAAAATCGTCCAGCAACCGGTCGGTCACTTTTCAGCCACTTTCTATTTTTAGCAGGTACCACTCTGGTAGCTGCCCAGCACTTTAGAACCACGAACTAATTGTCATGCAACTGAAACAAGGTCAAATGGAGCTCAATTGAAAAATATGCAGAAAATTAGGGTTTCGAGCTTCAGGGCTGAAAATGAGGAATCGGACGACAAAATGCCCAAAACTGAAGTATTCACCACGATCAGCATCTTCCGAGGGGTCTGCTAGCAAAATTTGAAGGCAATCAGAGCACTTACTATTTTTCGTAAGGTATTCACAACACGGGCTATAAATAGAAAGTTGATCTTGGGCACCAGCGCAGACAGGCAAGTTCACCAACGAGGAGCACTCTGTCCAAATTTCGAGTCAAACAGAGCTAAGGAAGTCTCAGAAACAAGCACTTACTATAAATAGTAAGTCACTTCAGAAGCAGCTATAAAGGGCAGGTCAACATCAAGTCTCAGTATAAACAGGTCAAACGAGTGATGAGGGATCCTTGGTGCGAATTTCAAGACAAACAGAGTTGCAGAGGATGAAAAATCAAACATTTGCTATTTTTAGTAGGCCGGGGCAGAGGAATTAGGGTTTCCTAAAATCAAGGGCAGAACAGGATAGTCACTCCAAAGCAGCATCCAGCTACGATCACCACGCTTCAGGCATTCAACACATGAAATTTGAAGACTTTATGAGCAATTTCTATTTTTAGCAGGTTGCTAAAAATAGCAGGTTCAGACAGGCATCAGGCATCAACAGCACGAATCAGTTGAAATTCAAAATAGGGCGAAAATCAAGCTTTCTGGAGTCAAAAGTCAAGTCAGAGCACAAAATTCAAGGAACTTTCTAAAAATAGAAAGTCAGGGCAAATTAGGGTTAGCAGGAGGAAATCATCCTAAATTTGGCAAGAGGCAGGAAATCCACCAGGTTTGATAAAATTTGGAGTCCGGTATCGAAATTCACCTTGAGAAGCTGAAGAGAAAAGAATGAATTGACTAAGGCATTAAACTGAAAGTGCATACTCCAAAATGCGCCCCACTTCAAATTGAAAGTTGCACATGTGAAATGCGCCTAAGGTGTAGAAAATGAAAGTTCGCCCATTCAAATGCGCCTATGGTATAACTGGAAGCACACCCTCCAAAATGCGCTTAAGCCTGAAGAGTTTGACTTGATAAAAGTTTCCAAGGCATTAAAACTAAGAGCTTCATGGGTCAAATGCGCCCCTCTTTAAGGGTGTGGGAAGTAAATTTTTCTAAGTGCCAAAATTAAAAGTTCCCTATGCTATTTGCGCCTGACTTTAGGATGATGGAGTTCAAAAAAAATTTCTAAGGCGATCAAACTAAAAGCACCATGATTAATATGCGCCCCACTCTGAGTGAATTTTGAAATTAAAAGCTTGCCCCCTTGTTTACGCCCAAGCCAGGAAGGAGACAATGATGGAGTTTAAAATTTTCTAAGGCGTGAAATTTGAAACCTTAGGCAGTCATTTGCGCCTGGGAAGAAGGAGGTGATCAAAGAGCCAAATGAATTAAAAGCTTAACATGGTAAATACGCCCTTGAGGTTCAAATTTTACTAAGGCACACAAATTAAAAGCTTGGAGTATGATTTGCGCCCAAGCAAGGAATGAAGGCTAGAAAATTTTCTAAGTCCCCAAACTCAAAGCTTGCCTAGGGAAATGCGCCCCTGAGGATAAAAGATTTCAAAAATTTTCTAAGGCGTAAAATTGAAAGTATGACCATGGATTTGCGCCCAGGAGCTTGAAGAGCAAAATTTTATCAAGTGTTTAAAATGGAACCTCCAACATGGATTTGCGCCTGACTTTGAGAGGCTGGAGGTTCGAAATTTGACTAAGGCAAATAGATTGGAAGCTCTATATATCATTTGCGCGCAGCTTTGAGAAGGATGTATTTAAAATGTGTTCGAAGTGTTGAAGATAAAAGCTTCATGCTCAATACGCGCCCCCATCTCACAAGAATTAGAAGCTTGGCATATAAAGTGCGCCCAAGAGTAAGGAATGTTGAAAATGAAATTTATTCAAGCCCTGTGATTTGCACCTCAAATTAAAAGCTTGGCCTCTCATTCGTGCCCCACTCCACATTGAAGGCACAAAGGCTTATCTGCGCCTGGACTTTGAGGGAATTAGGAAACACACTAAGTCATAAAGCTGAAAGTAGAAGACATGATTTGCGCCCATGATGGAAACTTGAAGGAGGCATAGTGATTTGCGCCCAAGGTACAAATTCGAAGCTCCATGTAGTAAATGCGCCCTCAAAGTAAAGACTCAACCTATCATACGCAAAAACGTTTGAAAAGTTACTAAGTACCAAAGTGAAAGCCGCCCTTGTCAAATGCGCCCACCAAAGTGACGACTGGGGAATTGACTAAGGTATCAGGATTAAAAGTTTCCCTTGTCAAATGCGCCCAAGCTGAGAGATGATGGGATAAAAATTTCTAAGGCGTGGAGAATTAAAAGTAGAGGTACTTATTTGCGCCCCTCAGCTTGAAGTTGACAAAGTTGAAAGCATGATATGTGGTTTGTGCCTAAGCTTGAAGATGGAGTTTTAAAATTCTCTAAGTCATTTAAAAAGTGAAGGCCAACCCTTAGATATGCGCCTTGAAATGAAGATGATATAAAAACGTCTAAGTCATTTGAAATGAAATGCTCATGGGTGTATTTGTGCCCACCTTTGAAGGAAGAGGTTGAGTTTTAAAACTTTGAATAAGGCGTTGGAAATAAAACCATAACCTCTAGTGGGCGCTTTGGTTAGAAAGGGATATGTAAATGTTAAACGTTGAAAAGTTGAATGTCCCCCCTAGACTGGAGATAAAATCGAAATGTGGAAAATAAATGAAAAATCAAGTGCGCCTAAGTTGGATGTTTGGCTTGGCAAATGAAGTGAAATTCGCCCAACTTGGAAGAATTAATTAAAATTTAAAATTTAATTATTTTCCTAAGTATTAAATTAAATTCCCCTTTATATTTAGACACATGAAATTTTAAAAATTTGGACGATTTTAATAGTGGGGAATTTGTTTTTGGAGTTATTATGGATGAAAAATAAATTACGCCTAGCCATTTTAAAGTGTGACATCGAATTTTCACAGACGCTGGTGAAATAAATTAAATGGCATTTGAATTAAATTTTAATAAATTAAATATGCCATTTTAAAAAGCAGTCAGATTATTATAAATCGAAGTAAATTGATTTTTTTGAAAATCACTGGAGGTAATCGGCAGTCGGGAAGGAAGTTTTAAATTTAAATCGAGGAAAGAATCTCCCTGAATAGCAAATTGCTATGATGACTGTAAGACGACTGGAATATTCTCTTTCAAATTTAGCAAATGCGTAAGTTATGATGAAGAGAATTAATGGCATCTGCTAAAATTAGCACCAGCTTTTGGTTATAAAAACTTTGAGGATTTTCATTTTCATCTCACAAAATTCGAAGCTGAGATTTGTGCTGAAGAGTTGAGAGTAATTGTTGAGCTGTGAGTAATATTCGAAGTTGAGAGTTGCTGAAAGTGAGAGGAGGTGTTGAATTTGATTTTTCAAGAAGCTTGAATTTCTCGAGATTTGGGGTTATTGAGATTTAAAGTTGCGAAGTTGCTGAGATTCGAAACAAAGTTTGAAGTATAAGCTGCCAAGGTTGAGCATTTTTTTTTATTTCTCCAAGTTGCTGAAGGTAAGTATTTAAAGTTGCGGAGATTTAATATTTTGCTGAAAGTTGAAGTGTTTTTCGAAGTTGAAAGTTGCTGAAGGCTGAAATCGTTTAATTATGCTGGAAGTCGAAATTGCTTGAGCTTGAAGATTTAAATTTTCCGAAGTTGCCAAATGTTTAGAATCAAATCTGATTTGAAATTGTTGAAACCTTCGAAGTTGCTGATTTATAACTTTCGAAGTGCCGATTTGAATTTGTTGGAACGTGCTGATTTGAAATTATTAAAACTTGATGATTTATAACTTCCGAACTTGCTGATTTAAAACCTTCGAAGTTGCTGATTTATAACTTTCGAAGTTGTTGATTTAAAATTGTTGAAAGTTACTGAAACTTGAAGCATTTTCCGAAGTTGGGATTGCTGGAGTTATTTTTTTCGAAGAGCTGAAAATTCTTTTGGCTGCAAATTGTTGGAGTTCGAGGTTTTATATTTTCGGAGTTTAAATCTATCGAGATTTGAAGTCGAAGTTTACTGCTGAAGCTATTAATTTGTATTTACTTTTGCAGCCAACTCCATTCGCCAGCCGTCTCTCGTGATTTTTATTTTAAAAGTTTGAAGTGTAATGTTTGCTTCTTGTTTTGCAGATGGCCGAAGGACGAAAATCTGATGTTGCTGGAACAAGCAAAGCTGGAGCTAAGGATGGGAATAATGAAGCTGTCAAAGAAAAAGCCTCCAGGCAAGCGATCATCAAAAGTTTGAAGAAATCCTTCATTCCGGAGTCTAAGATCGTGTCGAAGTTTGGGAACTTGACGGACACCAACCTTGGGCCTTTCAACCTCGAGGCTTTCATGCGAAGGATATACGGGCAAGGTGGAAATCCTCCAACGGAAGCGTCACACAACATTGTCAAGAGTGGATTATATGCAGCGGCCGGGTTCCAACCAGCAGTTCGTTGTCCAGAGCTAATTTTGGAGTGCGCAAACTTTTACAACTCGGACGATCGGACTATTGTTTCTCCGGATGGTATGATATTGGCCAACTTTGCACCTGATGCAATTGACGAGGCATTTGGGATCCTGGCTACAAACAAGATGTTATATAAATCCAAAAAAAAGGCTGACAGGATGTATGCCACATCTTTCGAGAAGTGCGTGAAGAGGATTAACACCACCTGGATGCGAAAACCAAAGCCTCCTGCTGCCAGGCTGCCAAAGCAGATAATTTCAGAGGAGCTGAAACAAGAGTACTGTGATATAATTATGTTGCTCAGCAGGGTTAACGGCAGCCCGCAGTCATATGTGTTCGAGCCATGGATGTTCTTCTACATTAGTGTGGTGCTCGAAGGGAAGGAGGAAGTGAATTGGGCACAAATTATAAGTGACAATATTGATGAGCAGTTTCGGAATCTGAAGAGAACGAGAACATTCTACATGAGTTCGTATGTCATCTACATGCTTGCTCGGATGACAAAATATAGAGGGTTGGCGTACCAAGAGCCGATTGGTTGTGGCTTTAATCAGTTCAAGATTCACGAATCTTGTAGACAATTGCATCTCACACACACAGCTGACTTCAAGAGAGTAAATGATGCTTTCACCATGTATATCACAAGGACCCTTCAGCGGAGGTTGCAACAGAGGATATCTGAAGAGGCGCAAATGCTGATAGAAGAGTATGGGTTTTGGTTCGTCCAATTCCCAAAGTTTACTTATTTAAGGCTGCCGGGGTACGACTCATACGTCTACCGACTACCGAGGTACCCCACGAACAGAATGATACTGCTTGAGCTGTCTAGGCAGCTGGTGGCCTACGACAAAATCATAAGGAGAAAGAAGAAGGGAGATTTACACTTTCCCATTGTTTTGGGAAACTCACTTGAAGAGTGCCCTACTTTGCAGGCAGCCAAGGAGGCTGAAGCTGAATTACGGTTCTATAAGTTGACTCTTCATACTAGCTGGCAAGATTTTGATCCTCGAGGAAAGATTGGAACAGTGCAAGGTGAGGAGTACAGGCATAGGACTCACTTGGAATATTTTTGGGCGAATGCTGGAGATGAGGCCGAGATTAGAAAAAGAATGTTTTCAAGGTTGCCTCTCAAATTAATCAGAGAATGTGAAGTGGTTTGAGTGCCGGATCAAGTCGAAGAGGATGCCAGGCTTATTCATCCAGATTATGAATCTATAAAGAACACGCCGATCCCACCACCAGATTGGGCTGAGCCGGAGATTACGGATTTAGACACTTTGTCTATTCCCGTCTTGACTTTCAAAAAGGCTTGGGTAGAAGAGCGTGTTCACAGATTGAGGAGAAGGTCAATTGCCCTCACGTACGACCTCATGGGTGATAAAAGGCCAGCGGTGTTAGCAAAAAGGAAGAAACAAATTGCTCGGCCTGTGGAGCCACCACAGCAGGAAGAACCTATTCCGCCGGAACCTCAGGGATCGGAGGACACATCATCTACTCAGTTGGTGACCCATTCCTCTAGCGTGCGCGAAGTCTCACTATTTGCAGATCAGAGGGCTCGAAGGAATGAAGAGCCAGAGGTTGGAGAGGTTAACCAACCAATGCCGAGAGAGTTGGATACTCAAAGCGTTAATGCTCCTGAAGGTGCCAATCAGCCTGATGAAAGGGAAGAGACAGAAACAGATACCCACTTTGATTATGCGCTTGAGACAGAGGAAGATGTCATTGAGTCAAGGGTTGGAGCTCATGAGGAGAGTGATCAACACATTGAGATAATTGAGCCTCAACAGAAGATTGCTCAGGAGGTTCGTGAGGTGGAAGCAACCGAAGAGCAGCCCCTTATTGTTTATGACATTCAGCGTAATTGGCTATCACATGCAATAAGGAGGGATCAGGACGATGATGCTGACCTGGCAGTTGAAATGGAGGAGCTTCTAAATAGAACAAGTAAGTTGCCAAAAAGGAAGAGGGCAAGGAAGTATACGAAAATGGAGACTAATGAGGCCCGTTCACGCAGCCTCCATATTGCCATTCCAAGTGAGGATCATGATTTGACTGACGCAATGCCAGAAAATTACACCGTCACCACAATTGAATTGGGACGTCCCTCTGGAGTGCAGGTGGTTGAGGAAGCTGAAAATTCATTCCAAGCGTTGAAGGACAGGCTGGTGAAAAAGGAAGGAAAGTATAAGAGATTGAAGAAAGAGCACAAGGCATTGGTTGAATATGTGCAACATCTAGCACGTTCGGGTGCTCAAGAGAACCCAGCAGTAGAGCTTCCATCGGAGGCCACGAGAACCAATCAGTGGGCTTGAAGAAGTGAAGAGGGCTGTCCGAGAGGGAGATAAATGGATAAGCAGTGTTCGCAGTGAGGCGGAGAATTTCATGGCTGACCTTGTCTCCTCTTTTCGGAGTGCATCTAGTATCCTTTCGCGCTTAGATGGTGTCGAGCAAGCTTGGGGTGACACCCATATTTTCCAGGACAAGACTATTCCTCGCCTTGCTGTTCTGATGCGTGTGCCTACACAGACTTTGATAAGTGAAGGAGTGATCCAAGCAGGAGACAGGTATGATTTCCTTGGATGGCATTCAGCTGCATTCACTGGGAAGGGCTTCTTTGACACGGCAGTTACAGAATCTTCCAAAATCAAGAAGGCGATGAGAAATATTCACGAGGGCATCCTCAACACATTGGATGCATTGTTCGCTAGGAGGCTAACTCATGACGAGGTAGAGGTGGAAGGATTGAAGGCAAGATTGCAGCCTTTCTTCTCTGAGATGAGGACGTTTTCCCAGCTTGACTTCGAAAACATCTCCACATTTTCAACAATTATTCAAAGCACACAGGACTCTATTGAAGCTTGGAGAAAGTCTTGTGATCGATGAAAGCAAATGATGGGTATCCTTGAATATCAGCTCAATCTTACTCCATCGATTTTTGAAGAAGAAGTTGATTCAGTGCTGGCCCGATTCATAGCTTACGCAGTCAGAGAAAAGAGCAATGGGAACGCGGTTATGGACGAGAATCTTCTAGAAGGATAGTGGGCATTAATTGCCCATGGTGGTCAAGGAGGAATCTGCTATTTTTGGGATCATTAATGACACCACTCCACCTTCTGGCAGTTTTTAGGGTTATTCTTGTCTAGGGCTGAGGTGGCTCGATCTGAGCCCTCCATTGTAATTTGATCTGAGCCGTCCGTTGGACTTGGCCAGCTATATAAAGGGGAGTCCCCTCATTTGTACACTAGTAGTTAGCAGTTATTGAGATATTGGAGCAGAATAGAGAGTAGACTTTTTTGGAGTTAGAATAGTTTTCATTTCATTGTTTGAAGAAGAAGGGGAATTCTCCCTTTGAGAATTTTTGTAAGAGATTGTCACAAAAGCTAATCATAATAAAAGCATTTCATTGATGGTGAATTTAACTTTTGTTGTGAGTAGTTTGTGAGGTTTCTTCTTCCTTTGACTTCAACTAGGACTTAATTTCATGCTAATAGTTAGATATGGATGCTTATGTTTGATGTAAGTGAGCTTCTTTAATCCATACCACTAACAATCTTACTGATGGTAAGCTTGTCTTGCGTGGTCAACTGGAATGCTTTATACTTAACTTCGGTCAAGATTCATGTGTAGTTATGCGTCGTTGTGATGGTATTTGCATCATTGAATCGTGATTTGAACATCCTTTTTACCCTTTGAAGATTGCACTTTGTCGAAGCTGTCCAACAGGAGGCTTGTGAAATGCCTTTCCCAGAGTGATAAAGTTTTTGCAATTTTCTTCAGCTTGATTGATGTTCCATAATGTATGAATGACAACAGTAGACAAGGGATAACATCAACCCAGGCAAACTATTACACCACATCATTCCCTTTTTCATTGACGGGGTATATTTGCTGCTATTCAGAGATCATTTCAGACTTACATCAAATAGATTGTGCATTTACATATAGCAGGTTTGTCTCAGACGACACTCAGAAATGTATATCAGATTTGAAGAATCACAATATTCAAAATTAGCATGAACTTACAGACCTTTGACATCAGTTATACATGCAGATATAAGCTACAGGTTTGAACATTTCAGTCATAGCATTAGCAGATCAGATTACATTAATTCTGAGCATTTAAATCCAGGTTACAACATTTCATACTCTTCCTCATTCACATTCAAAGTACATTACAAATTTGAGGGTCAATACTATGGTCTTCTACTAATCAAGAGTCTGATTTACAATGCATGTAAACTCAGAAATTAACATCAGATTGTATGACACCAAACTGACCAGCCAGATGCGAAATGAACTATCTAATAACTCTGTACAACTGTAGTCCTATTTTCTGAGCAATATTGGTAGCAGAAATTGCATGCTAGAGTGCCCAGATTTGAGAATGCATTGAATATTATAGAGACTACTGATTCCTACAGCTTGAGCAAGCAACTTCTACAATAAGACACTTTGGTATCACTCATTGAACAAACATTGAAGAATCACATACAGCAGCTTGGTAATGCTAAACAGATTGTATTTAAGACTGCAAACTCAATACAGCAATGAAATATTCAATTTGCTACAATTCTCAGACTAGACAAATATTATTTCATGAGTTTACAAGGCTGCGACTCCTAAACAAATTCTGGAACTTATTGTCTAACCAAACTCTCCCTTAGTGAATACTACTTTACCACGCATGGCCACAGAGTGCAGAATGAAAGAGTAACCAGACCTGGAATGTTCACTGGAAGTTACAAGAATGGAGAATGCAACTGTAACTCACAACTTGAGTGGCCTCTCTTAGAATCTTCACTGAGAAAGGGTTATGGCGAACTCCACACTGCCCAGAAAACACGTCCAGCACTGAAACGCCTTTGTTTGACACTCGAATCTTCCAAATAGAGGTCTGCCCTGCCAGAGTTACTCCTTACGCCCCTTCTAGGAGCCTCCATCAATGATCACGTCCATGGTTTGAGGAAGTAAAGAGTCGTTTTCTTCCTTCAATCACGTTTTTCCTATTTCTCTCCCAGATATCTCAAAACCACGATTGGAAATGTGGTTGAATGTGTGTATTAAGAGCGCCTAGGGTTTCTTCATGAAGAAACACCTCCAAACTGTAAAAACGAGCTCCAAAACTCGCCTTCAGATGAAGAAAAATCTCAGAAATTCAGACCCACGAAAATCTGCTATAAACTATTTCTTTTCTACCTCCAAAACTTCAAGTCCTCCCAGCTAGGGGTGATGGTTTCACACCCGAAACTGAGCATGCAAGGTTCCGAACCCTAAAACTAGAGCTCGTGTTCTTCCCGTGAAGCAAAATCATGTATTCAAAAAGTGCGAATGAATTCTTCCTTCTTTCTTTTTGTATTTTTCTCATACAAAAATCAAAGTGACATTTTATATGGTAATGTTTTTAATATTTCATAAGTCACTTTTTAATTTTTCACAATTCAAAATATAAGTGACTTTTACCATGTGATATTTCAATATTTTCCTAAGTCACTTTATAACTTGACTATTAATTATTTAATATGCCCCTTTTAATAAATAATTTAAGACTTAGGCAAAATTAAATAATTAAGTCACTTCGTCGAAATCTTGGGGACATTACAAGGCTAGACAACGTTTGTTTGAAGTTCATTGAAATTGAGCCTAACATCCTTTTGCATTTAGGTTAGAATTTAGATTTCTAAATCTCCGCAGCCATTCGATTCCGCATACATTTGGTTAGCTTTAGGAAACTGGTACTTCAAAGCTAAATCATTCGCACAAAATCCCTTTCAAAGCATATATCGGTTGTTTATTGCAAGTATCTTGAACAATTGTGTAAGTCCCCTCGTAAGAACACAGCAATACACATCAACCAACTGAGGGTGTTCCAAGTATTTCGGAACCTTGGAGTTGAACGTGTGATCTATCTCGCAATCTTAGCACACGGAATACTTTGATCAAGAGAGAACGGAGTAGCCTTCGGACTATTTTGTTCTGCTGATTGGTGCGGTCATAAAAACCACGTCAACACATCCCTATGCCATAATTCTGTAGTTACTTAAAAGGATTCTGTTTAAATGACATGTACCACCTCTAGCAGGAAATTTTCTTTCTCCATGTAAGTCTTTTCATAAGTCCCACGATATAATATAATTATGTACCAAATTAAACCATATAAGAAGACATGCAAATGGAACGTGTATGTGCAAAGCCCAGCTTTAATATGGCATAACATGAACATCAATGTTATCTAAGGAGTAATGAGTTAAACTAGTAAAGCTACATCCATGAACCCAATAAAGCACTTTGCTATTCCTCCTGTCACCAGAATAACAAAGATCAGGGCCAACATCAGCTAGTGAACACATGTTAAGAAATTAATAGCTAAGCTGCATTCAAAACCACAACTCAGATAGATAGATGTCATGAATATGGAACTTTACTTAGTACAATCTACTTTCAATTTATTTGACGAAATTGTCAATACATTAAAAATTTAAAAGAGAACATAGAATAATCAACTTAAACAATAATTTCTATAGCACAGGCATAGCATCAGCTATCATTTTTAATGTTTTGTGCCCAAGATGCTTATTTATAAGTTACAATGAATATTCTTATAAATATTTGAGACTAATAATTAAATATTCCAAAAAGAAATGTTTAAAGTAACTTCTCCTAAAACTGTAGAAAAAATAGAAAGGAACTTTAAAAAATATATATTATAAAAAAAATAATAAAATAAAACTATCTAAAGTGGCCTAAAAATTTGGTCCTGATCCTTCACTCAGAAATAGAACACTAGAAATAGCCGTTACTGAAATAAGCCATTGCTAAAAATAACAATTTTTGCATGAGCATCCTTTGAAATTTTGAAGCATTTCCTTTCTTTAAAATACGGTGGATCCTTTGATGATGATTTCACCAAACCCTAATTGTCTTGATCCATTTGCAACCAATGATAACCAATACCTAGGGTTTTGACAATGTTGAAAAGCCATGGTTGAACCTCTGAATTAAGGATCGGAAAAAAAACCTTAGTACAAGAACTTGGTAAATTCATGTTCTCTATTTATTTTTTGGGTGAAGTGAGGATGCCTCCTTAAGAGCTCTCTTGGAGATCAACATTCTACTGAATAATGCTCATTCTAGCATTTCCCATAAGTATTCTATTATGGTTAGGACAATTACACACAACCCACTAGGGTGCAATGTGATGACCTCATTTGCAATATCTCTTTCATTTGTTGATAATTTGGCTTCAACCTTGGGAAGAGATATCAAAGATAGTACTATTAGGGGATTTCCACCTTAGTATTTCATGCAAAACCCTTTCATAAGAAATGCTATTTACATAGTCATATGTTGATAGTGGATAGTTGTACAATGCTTCCAGTTGTGCTAAGTCACAGTTTGGCCTGCTACTTAGTGCAGCAGGTATCATTTGCATCTTTATTTTATGCTATCCCTTACTAGTGGACCTGCATATTCTCTAGAATCTTTATGGATTTAACTATCTCTCATTCTTTGAGCTGACTTAATTCTGTTTTCTATATCATTATTGTCCCTATATGATATTACCCAATATTATTTTATATTCAAGGAGCCTATACTGTCCACCTGGATGTACTTTTGGTCACAGGTGTTGATGTTTGCCTGTGGCACTGTGCCATAGACTACTATCATCTTTGCTCTTATTATAATTTCTTTATTTATAAATACTGGAAAGTGGGTGATAGTTACTAATTGGACAGTTAGCTGATAACCATCTGGTCATACGTAGGCAATAGGACTATAAATGAATTGCAAGAGAAAATTTCTACATAAATGAAATGGTCATGAGTTTATTATTTCCTTAGAACTGTAATTGACAATATCACAATACCAGATACTTCTATTTACTGTTTCGCTTATTTAATCTTTATTTTAGAACTTAAGAGCAATTGAAAAATGCCTTGGTGTCTTAACTTTGAGTTTAACTTGTTTCATGAGTTTTTTCTATTTGTTACACATGAACAGATTTAATTATCACTCTTAATTACAGCTTACTGCCGAGTTTTCAAATGGTAGAGAGAACGAATGCTTCTATGGAGCCTTATATGCCAGCTTGTACCATGAAGCTCAGGTCTGTAAAGAACTATTAGTAAAAATCTCTTAAATTTTGACATCATTTTATATATCATTGTGCTTATTCCTCATGGGTTGAGTTTTACAAAGTTTACTGTTGACATACATGTTATTTGATTGTTAGAATAGTCAATAACTGCTTATTGAGTAGTCTATGTTTGTGAGTAATAGACATGATATGTTTGAACATTGCCTCTTTATTGCTAAGAAAGGATTGAGAGTTTTTCATACAGAGCACAGTCAATGTCTACTACATATCACTAATATAAGTCATTTGGCCTTCACTTTGGTATAGGACACCATTATCGTAGCTTCTTTTATCCTTTCTCATGCAATATGCTTCAGCTAAATCTTCATCCTAGTAAGCACTTATATTTCCTAAACAAAGGATATAGAAAAGAAAATCAGAGGATTTTCCCATTGTTGAATGTGATTGATCTTGATGCATGAATTAGAACTTAGGATTGGAGATTATTAAATAAAACTTAAAGGAAAAAAAAGTTGTTCTCTTGCATTATATGGTCATAATCCAGGCCTTAGAATTTTAAGACTTCAATGGGTATGCATGCCAATGTCTAATTGAAAATTTGAAATATTGGATTTATTTACACCCTAACCAATTTGACTGTAATACATCAATATAATATGTTTATTTTCCATCATTAGTGTTCTTGCAAAATACATCAATATAGCATATTTTTATTTTCCATAGTGCATTTGCAACTATGTCTTACAAATTATCCTTTGCTTTGAAAAGTTGGGATTTTTTTGTATGGATATGTCTCACTAAGACCAAGTCCATCTATTATGTGGCTCCCTCCCCTGCACTCTCTCTCATGCATGTCTCATACAATGCATAAATACTATAATAGAAAGAAACAGTTTGACAAGAACTTTGATTATGCTCATCAATTATTATGCAGAAAATGATACTGAACATAGATTACAAACTTAGCGAGTACTTGCCAGGTCACCGAGTACTCGCGGGTTTTTGGCTTGGTCGAGCAACTCGCACTTCAATTCGTGACTCAGCCTTATAGAAGAATTCACTTGTTTTTCTAATAAAACTCACTGAGTACTCTATAAAATCCCGACACACTTTCTTTTGCACAATTTTGACGTGTTTTTGGTGCGATTTGGATGTGTTTGGGACGCAATTTTGTGCCCTATAGAACACCATTTGAGAGGACGAAAATGGTGTGTAGGATGAAGTTTTGTGTGGTTTCAAAGGCCTTAATTCAGGCTTGGTGGTGGGGGCGCTGCCCCTCGATCCCCCCCCTGTATTGCGATAGTGAGCGCGCCAAGGTTGTTGCTCTTGGACCTCGCGAGGGGCACTGGCCCTTGACCCCACTGGGGGCGTTGCTGCCAAAACCTTGCACCAAGCTGGGGGTGTTTTCCCCAAACCCCCACCAAACTCATTTGATTCATTTTGTAGCTATTGCGATGTCCCCTTCTCAGTAGCCACCTGGATATTATTTTAGCCTTTATTTATTCCTGGAAGCTAAAAGGAGAAATAAGGGAATAAAATATTAAATTAATTATTTGTAAAGTTATCTTAATAAAATAATATCATAAGATAGCTTTATATTTAATTAATTTAATAATAAAGTGACTAAAACTAAAATAATATCAAAAAGTCACTTAAGTGAATAAAATAATATTATTTTCTAGAAGCTTCTTGGTGATGGATGATAATTCTTTATAAGGGGTTGAATGCAAGCCATTTGTCATATCTTGAGTTCATCTACTTTCATGCCTGTGAGGTTGAAGCTTGAATGCTTGCATTTGCTCGAGGGTTTGAAGACTCTAGAGTGTCGATGTCGGTTGTGAAATATCAACCCTAGTTGGATTGAGTGGGAGATATTTCAGTCTCTCAATTGGTGCCAAAATTTTGTGGCCTTTGGCCAAATTTTGATCATAGGAGAATTCAATTTGAGGAGAAGCATTGGTAGATTTCGTGAAGATATTTCCAGTCAAGGGGTGGATCGATTTCACCATTGTGAAGGACGATTTTTGGAGGAGTGGTTGCAGTCTTGGAGAAAGACGATTTTGTGCTTAGCTGGTTGAATTATATATATATATTTCTTGCATAAATCGTGGTTTGCTTGAAGGCTTGTCGCACCTTATGCTGGTGCAATTTTGTCTGAGAAGGCAAGGAAAAAATTCGATCAAGCCTTGGGAGGAGTCACAGGTCTTCTAGGAGGCTAGGCGTGGCACTATGAAGGAAAAACATGGAGCCTACATGAAGAATCGATCAAGTTTATGATTGCTGCTACCTCATTATCAAGTTCCTCTTTTGCATATGTATTTACATTGGGAAGTCATGAATAGTGTAGAAGTGTAATCGCTGTCTCAAACAGTGAATAAGCATTATAATTGTCAGTCAGTCACATCAAGTAGGATTGCATTGTTAGTGAGATCTGATCACTGTCCATGACAGCAGCTTCTTGATGTATTTGGTGCAAACATTTGTAATCAGATTGCAAAGTTGAACTCTTCAATTAGGTCTGAGTTTTCATGATATTTCCAGCATTGTATCAAGTCAGATTTCATTTATAATATCATAATAGTGGAGTTAGAGTTTGGCAGCAAACTGTTTGTCAAAATGTCTGTTGGTGTAGGTGCACATTTGCATGAGTAATTGTCATATATATGCATTGGAAAATACAAAACAGCTTGAATATCATTTCTATTTCTTTGGTAGTCATCTAGCATTGTTGGATAAGCATTCAAACATCATTTGCATCACTCAAAACCAAAACAAGACAAACAAAAAAAAATTACCAGCACCTTTCAGTTTGCACACCAAGTGTTTGTCAAAATTCCTAAGGCAGAAAATCAGAAGTTTTTGATCAGTTTTGGCAAGGCACTTTACAGTGGTATCAGAGCTAGCATTCTTGCCAGCCTGTGAGTTAGAATTGGGTTATGGTCAGCCCATATATCCATTGTAGAAGATTAAGAAGAGGTTTGGGGCCATTGGATATAGAACCTTTGCATGAAGAAGAAGACATGAATGGAAGGCATGGCATACCAAAGGGTAGCACTCAACATATCCTGAATGATCTAGCTAGAGGTCAACATGAAATGGCACAACAAATAGCATAACTAGTACAACAACTTGCCGGTGGTAGAAACAACAACAATATTGGGGCTAATGAACAAAATGGTCATAACAGGGGTCTTGATAATAATACAGAGGCTAGTAACACAGTTTAGAGTAATGTTAGATCAGCTAGCAGGGTGACTTTGAGGCCTCTCATGCCTCAATTCTTGGGAGAACAAGATGCTGCAAATTAGGAGCAATAAGCTCAAGGTGAGGGCCTCTCAGAATATTTCAGAGAGTACCAAACTTCAAGGGATGAATTTCATGCTACGATGTCATTGGGAGTTTTTTGCACCATCAAGTATAGGAATAGACCGAGAAAAAACAAAAGAGGGAAACAGAACCAGGATCTACAGCGAAAGGTTGGGAAACTTTCAATCCCTTCCTTTGATGGGTTTTTAGTAAATGCACAACCAAAGCATGGGTTCAGAAGTTCGATACCTATTTCCAACTCAAACCTATGTTGGAGACCAAAGCCATCAAGTATGCTACTCTACAGTTGGATGGTGAAGCACATGAGTGGTGGTATCATGGGTTTGTCACATTGGGACATGCCAATATCACATTCTATTTGGAGTTCACACAAAAACTTATGGATAGATTTGATTAGAAGGATCTTGAACTTCATTTCAGAGAGTTAGCACAACTTAAGCAAAGTGGCTCAGTGGGTGTATACATCTCAGAATTCCAACGGTTGGCAATCATGGTGACTGATTTATCGGAGTAGAGGTTGGTTATGCTCTTCATTGGGAGTCTATTTGAACCACTTCATGGTTGGATTAAGGCTTTCAAATCCGACTCTCTACAGGATGTGATCACTAGAGCTAGAGACATGGAGCACTCCACACCTACCAACAAACCTCCTTCTAAACCCTTCGTTCCTCAAAAGAACAAGGGCAAGAAGTCTTTCTAGAAGAAGGGAAACAAGAAAGGTGATCCAGATGAGGAGTACTGCAAAGAATGCAAGGTTAAGGGGATATCTATTAGTGCAAGGAACATTGGGAGCTTGGACATCGTTGCCTAGGTAAGGCAAGGTTCATCTCATTGAGGTTATATTAGAGGACGAGAGTAGTGCTGATGAGTACTTTCAGGAAAATGATGACAACAACTCAAATGAGGAGCAGCCCCAGGAGAAGGGCAAGAGTAGTACCATTGCTACTCTATCTGGTACACCTAGATTCAACTCCTTCAAAGTTAGAGGTGTTATACAAGGTCTGCGCATCGCAGTGTTGATTGATAGTGGGGCTACCCACAACTTCATTGATGCAACCCTAGTGGCGAAGCAGAAGCTACCAACAGAGGATTCTGAGGGATTTAATGTGATGGTGGCAAATGGCTACAATATGATATGCACTCGGAGGGTTCCCCAGTTGCCTATTACTTTGGGCAATTACACAATCATTGATGACTTCTATGTGGTGGATTTGGGTGACACTAATGCCATACTTGGGGTTCAGTGGTTACATTCATTAGGGAAATATACACATAACTTTTAGACCATGGAACTCAAGTTCACGACAGCAGATGGGCAGCGAGTGGTGCTTAGAGTTATGGCTATTGGAGCACCCAAGGTTGTGTCTGCCAAACGCATGGAGAGCATCTTTCGACATGATGACATAGCTTGGGCAGCAGAGTGTTTGATCACTACTAAGGAGACTTCAGATGTAGGACAGCCATATCACATTGACATTCAAGAGCTTTTGGGTAAGTATGATAAGGTGTTTGGAGAGATACCTCCAGGGAGGCCACTTGATAGAGGTTTTGAGCATACCATTGAGTTGGATGAGGGGGCCAAACTAGTCATCACCACCCCCTATCATCATCCTAAGAAATTCAAGGATGAGATCGAGAAAGCAATCAAGGAATTGCTTGACATGGGACACATTAGACCGAGCTCTAGTCCATTTGCTTCTTCTGTGGTCCTGGTGAAGAAGAAGGATGGAACCATGCGGATGTGCATTGACTACCGAGCTCTCAATAAGAAAACCATTAAGAATAGGTACCCCATACCTAGGATTGATGAGTTGTTGGATGAGCTTCATGGGGCAGTGTACTTTTCGAAGATTGATCTTCATTCAGGGTAACATCAGATCAGAGTCAGAGAACAGGACATTCATAAAACAATGTTTTGATGCCACTATGGGCACTATGAGTTCCGAGTCATGCCATTTGGTTTGACTAACACACCTGCTACGTTTCAGTCTTGCATGAACCACATCTTCAATAAGCAGTTGCGTAAGTTCCTCTTGGTATTCTTTCATGATTTACTCATATATAGCAGGACCTGGGAGGACCATTTGAGGCAGCTTGATGAGATCTTGACTATCATGGAGGAGCAGTCATTTTATGCTAAGGCTTCAAAATGTGAGTCTGGCCTTAGAGAGATCTTATACTTGGGGCATATGATCAGTGCACAGGGAGTACAGGTTCATCAAGAAAAGATACAGGCGATAGTAGATTGGCCAACACCCAGGGCACTTACAGAGCTGCGAGGATTCTTTGGGTTGTGCAACTACTACAGGCGCTTTGTGAGAAGATTTCACAGTTGGGAGCACCTTTGACAAATCTCACAAAGAAGGGTGCATTCAGTTGGTCCGATGAGGCACAACAAGCTTTTGATAAGCTCAAGGAGGTGATGAGCAATTGCCCAGTGTTAGCACTTCTAGACTTCACCCAACCTTTTGTACTTGAGTGTGATGCTTTGGGTGAAGGTATAGGGGTGATCCTGATGCAGAATCGACATCCCATAGGTTTTGAGACCTGCAAGTTGAGGGGACTTGAGAAACTTTACTCCATATATGACAAGGAGGTGCTCGCCATCACGCATGCTTTGGAGAAGTTCAAACAGTATTTGGTTGGAGGAAAGTTTGTGGTGAGGACCGACCACAATAGTCTTAGGTATTTTTTGGAGCAGAAAGATTTGAATGAGAGGCAGCAAAAATGGGTCAGAAAAATACAGGCCTATGATTTTGATATAGAGTATGTGAAAGGGAAGAAAAATGTCGTTGCAGATGCCCTTTCCAGGAAGCCTACCGCTTGTTCACTTTCCGAGATTTCCGCTGATTGGAAGTCTCTTCTGTTAGTTGAATACTCCAAGAACATATTTGCATGTGAATTGATGGATGGATTGATATAGGATGACGGGTACTGAGTGGTGGATGATGTAATTTTCTACAAGGATAGGATCTACTTGGTGCCTGAGTCTTGACTGAAGGAGAAGATATTACAGGCTTCTCATGACACTCCCTTGGCAGGCCATCAGAGCTATTTCAAAACTTACAGACAGGTCAGAGAGAGGTTCTCTTGGAAGGGCCTCAAGGATGATGTATTGAGACATGTCAGGGAGTGTGTGATTTGTCAACAGAACAAGTTAGAGCATACACATCCGGCAGGATTGTTGCAGCCATTGCCTATCCTAGAGCAGAAGTGGGAGAGCATTTCCATGGACTTCATCACAGGTCTACCCAAGGTGCATGGGAGAGATAGCATTTTTATGGTGGTGGATCGGTTGACAAAGTATGCTCACTTCTTTGCTATTCCGACAGAGTACAGGGATCCACAGTGTTGACGTGGTTTTCGTGACCACACCAACATAGAATAAAGTTTCCCAACGGATGCTCTATCCTCTCTTGAACAAAGTTTCCTGCATGCTAAGATTGCAAGATAGATCATGCATTTAACTCCAAGGTTCCTTCAATGCGAATAGTCTCAGTTGGCTTGATGTGATTTTGCTGGTATTTCAAGGGGACTTACACAATTGTTCGACAGTTGACAGCAAACAGCGGACTAAGGGCTTTCATGTAATTCAAATGATTTGGCAAGTGAGCACAAGCTTCCTAATTCTAACCAAAAATGAACTAAATTTAAAATAAGGGTAGGGCCTAAGAAGTTTATGTTCTACTCTAAGGCGTGGGACATGATGATCAATTCTTACAGACTCCAATCAGGTTTTGCTTTGCCTCGCTTCGGACAACTTCTACAAAGCTGGTGCAATCTTCAGAGGAGTGATCAAAGGTATTCAAATCACAGTTCAGCATGAAGACACCATCACAACGATGCATGCCGACATATAAACCATAATCGAAGTTAAGTTCACAATATTCTAGTTGACCATGCAAGGCGAACCCACCGTCAGCGAGCCCACTAGTGGTATGGACAAGCGAAGTCTTGTTCAAATCGAGCACCACATTCCACAATTACTAAGTACTTGCATGAAATGAAATCTACTTTACTTTAAGCTACTTCAAGATGCTACGTGAATTGGAAGGACGAAGAAGCCTCAACAACTACTCATAACAAAAAGAAATCACCATCAATGAAAATTCTTTTATTATGATAGCATACATGACAACTTCTTACAAAGTATCCAAAGGGAAGACTTTCCTTCCTTTTCAATCTAAACTACTTTACTTTCTACTCTATCAATTTCTCTCTACTCCTCTGCTATCCTAACTTTGGTCTAATTCTAATCTAATGAATTACAAATGAGGGGGACTCCCCCTTTTATAGTTGGCCAAGTCCAACAGATGGCTCAGATTACAATCGGCTGGATGGCCCAGATCGTGCCACCTCAGCCCTAAACAAGATTCGCCCTAAAAACTGCCACAAAGAGGAGTGGGGCAATAAATGAGTCATTAATGTCCACCATCCTTCTAGAAGATTCCCGTTTGTAGACGCGTTCACACTGTTCTTGATCTTCTTCTTGACGTTGTTCTTCAACTTTGCTCGAGCTTCCATTCTTTTCTCCATCTTGAGTTTTGAAAACATTTTTTCATTGTCACTTGAGTTGGGTACATACGAAGTCTCAACACTTAGCCACCTTCTTGCAACTTTTCTTCCTTCGAGGTTGAAATATATTTGTGGAGTACTTGCTTCATCTTCCTAGGTCATCACCGCTTGGTCTCGACGTTCCTCCTGCAAAACAAGCAAGGAGAAGATAATTAGAGCATTTCATAATATAAATTCAACTTACTCACCAGGGTTTTCATGCTCTAACTTCCAAGCGTTCATTGTCTTCACTAGCCAGCCTCGCGTTTAAATTCTTCCTGCCTTAGCCAAATTTCCAACCTATCTTGCATTCTTCCTGGCGCACTTCACTTTGATATTTCATTCAACTTTGGCTCGAGAAAAAAGCTTTCATCCGGAATTTGATCAAAAAATATCTAGGCTCTCAACTTCAAATTCATTCGCCAAGGCATTTTATTTCAACAACACACTTATTCCTTGCCTTAGAAATTTTTTAAAATTTCCCTTAGGAAAACTCATCAATCCTGGGGTCCATCAAAAATATCCATCCTGAAGGCTTGGCGAAGCACGAAAGACTTTAAAATCCATTCCTTGTTGAAGATCTTCAATACCCAGAGGAAAATTTTCTTCAAAATTTGTCGAACTCATGGGTATACAACGAACGGGTTCATTTAATTTTCTTGAATTTTGAACCTTGGAAAAATAATTTTTATTCCTGTTCTTCACATCTGTGAGCATTTCTTTGCTCTGACTTGGAAAATTTTTATTGTTCCTGCCCTGCCAACATCTTCTGACTTCATCACTGGCAAAATTCACTTGGACTTCAGGAAAATTCATCACTTCACCAGACTTAGGTGTTTTTCTCCTAAGGAAAATTTCTTTGCCTTAGAAATTTTTGAATCACTCAGTACTCTTGAAAATTTTGCCCTAGAAAATTTTATTTCATCCTCTTGTGGTGAGAAATTTTTTTAATGTTTCAACTCACTTAGAAATTTTTCTTTCAAGTGCCTGGAATGCATCTTGTGTGTCATGAAGAATAAATTTTTCAATTTCAACGCCTGGCATATTTCCCATCTCTTGGCATTAAGAACCTTGGGCGCAATTTGCATAGTGTAAAGGATAAGCCCCACTAACGCCCAACAATATTCACCATTAAATTTCCGACGCCTAGGCAATTATCATCTTGCTTATCAATATTCTCTGTTTTAATTTCCAACGCCTTGTATTTTACTTCACACTTGAATTACTTTGGGCGCATTTTCCCTGTCATGGAGAACATTTTCAACGCCTAACTTATCACTCACCAACCTATACTCTTTAGGCGCACATCACACTTGGAGGGGAGTATTCAACACACCTAGCACCTCACTTTCCACTCACCACCTTACACTCACTTGAGCGCATTTCTCATGCTCAAGAGAATGAAGACTTTCAACGCCTAACAAGTGACTTTTGAGCTTCCTTAATTTTGTCTTTACTTGCCTTCACTTGGGCGCATTTGAGCATGAGAAGAGGACGAGTTTCTAACTTAGAAACTTTTGGATTTGCTTTGACTTGTTGACCATAACTTGGGCGCATTTTCATTATGAAGTGGATTTCAAAACTTGCCTTTTCAACCCATTTGGAATATTCCCTCCTTGCATGCATACGTTTTGTCCTTTCCAACTTTGCATGCCATTGGTTTTGTCCTCACATGCCCTTACTTGGGCGCATTTTGCTATGTGTGGAGGATGAAACTCTTTGACTCCCTTGACCTTTTGTGAACTTGGGCGCATTTTGGCATGGGAGGAGGACGAAACTCTACACTTAGAAAAATTTTAAACTTTCTCCTTGAGGGTGGGCGCATTTTGCCTAGGCAAGTGGATGGGCGCATTTGATGCTTGTTGAAGGATGGGCGCATTTTGATGGGTGAGGAGGACGAAATTTTGCCTTAGAATATTTTTCAACTTTCTTCATCAACTTTGGGCGCATTTTCAGGTAGCTGCAGGATGAAGTTCCAGACTTAGTCACTTTTTCCCTCGTTTTCGCCAGCTTCTCTGTGCCTTACTATTTATAGTAAGTCTCTTGATTCTTGCATCTCTAAAGCTCAGAATGGTTTGAAATTTTGAACACTGGATTATCACGACTTCATCAACCCGTTGACCCTGCTATTCTGAGCTGACCTGCTAAAAATAGCATATTTCTGGGGGTGTTTTACTATAAATAGTAACTACTTACTTCTAACATCTCCACAACTCCGATTGACTTGAAATTCGAATGAGGCGCTCCTCACCACGTGACCTGCCTGCTGACATTGGTGCATGCAACTGATTTACTATTTTTAGCCCGTTTCCAAAATGACTTACTATAAATAGTAAGTGCTCCGTTTGTCTTCAAATTTTACCAGCAGATAGCCTAAAGGATGCTGATCGCGGTGGTTTACACCGGTTTTCGAAAATTCTGACTTTTAACCCCTCTTTTTAGGCTCCGAAGCTGGAAACCCTAATTTGTTCTGCATGCATATCAAATGGTCTCCGTTTGTTCTCGTTTCTGATGCATTGCGATCAGCTCATGATTCTGAAGTGTTGGGAGGCAGTTGCCGGGACGCACCTGCTAAAAATATTAAGTTCCTGAATGAGTGATTATCTCCGTTTGCATGTCACATCACTGCAAAGCTCTTGAAAAACCCATAAAGAATCACCCGGCATGCAAAGAAAACCCTGACATGCAAACCCTAAAAATAGCCTCGGAAGACTGAACTCTGAAAGTTGTCTCATTTTGCATGTTATATCATCGCGAAGGTCTCTGAAAACCCAGAAGGAATCTCCAGACATGCGTTAAAAAACTCTGCATCTAAGCTCTGAAATCTGCTCCGGAAGTTGAACTGCCAAAAATAGTAAGTTTGTTTCAGCTCAAATTTTGCACACGAGCAACTTGATGTGTTCTAAATGCATTGTGACTGTTAAAACTTCGAAAGTGCTGATGAAATGCCCTGAATTATACACTTACTAAAAATAGTAAGTTGTCAGAATCTGATGAAATTTCAGTGGAAGCCTGCTGGAATCACATTGACAACGGTGTTAGTCCTTATTTTCAATTTATTCACTTCGTTTGACCTTGAACTGGCCAGGAAAGTACAAACCCTAATTTTCAGACTTGGCCAAAATTTCGCATTTAAGCTCAATGACAGACACATCCCCCGAAAGGCAAACCAAAGAAAAGGGACAAATAGAGAGAGAGAGAAAAACCAAAGCCAAAAGACCAGAATGGAGCAAAAATTAGGGGTCCCCATTTTGAATGGGGCGATGTGTTGAAAGGTCACAACACACAGGTAGCTGAGCTATTCTTTAGAGAGATTTTCAGATTATATGGGCTACCCCGATACATAGTCAGTGACAGGGATAGTAGATTCTTGAGTGCATTCTAGCTGGAGCTGTTTAGGTTGGCAGGTACTAAGTTGACTTCAAGCACGAGTTATCACCCTCAGATAGTGTAATGTCCCCTTTTTAGCTCATTCCAGTTTCTTGGTAGATTAGCTTATTATTTGGCCCTCGTAGGCTAATGCAAATGGTTAGAAGGTCTTGTTTGGCAACTGTCTAAGTGTTTTCTTCTCTAGAGCTTAGTTTGGTTCAGGATTGGCCTTCGTTGGTGATTTAGGACTTAGTTTCACACACTTACTATTTATAGTAAGTCATCTATCCAGTGGAGTCCAGTGTTTCTATATATAGTAAAGCACCTGGACATGTGGTGATTTCAATGTTGATCCTAGTTTTCAGTTGGCCTGGTGAAATAAGGATTAATGTGCAAGTTATATCATTTAATTATTATTAAAGGTGACTTTAATAATAATTAATCATTAAAAGCATATTATAAAGTTTATGTTTGCACTTTAAGTCAACGGGGCCATGACACATGAAAAAGGTTCATTAATGATGAATTAAATGGGCACCTACTTTGAGGAGTTATTTAAATAAGTTTAAGTGCACATTTGATATTATATTTAAATGAATTAAAAAAATGCCTTTTTGGGGATCGACCTCTTCATGAGAGATTATAAAAGGGATCAACCAAAGCTATTGTGCATTCATTCGATTATATTCTACTTATGCCTTTTTGGTGAGTTGTCGTGAGAAGAAGAAGAACGAGGGTTTCTGCACTTCTTGATCATTGAGAACGTTGTCTCTCTCCTATTTTTGCATTCTTGAGGTTGTGAAAGAACTTTTGAAGGATTGCCTATCTGTGGGCTTCATACAGAGGTCCAGGTTGTGCATATTGATGAAGTTTCATTAAAGGATTTTAAGATTACACTGAATATCTGAAGATTATATTGCTGCTGGTTTTTTATCTGCTGAAGGACATTGCTGGCCGTACTCTCCAGTCGTAACCAGGCCATACATTTCATTAATGCTAGGCCGTACTGCTTACATGAGGGTGGCGTTTGAAGTTCTTGATAGAAATGCCTAAGTATTAGTGTTGTTGAGTCTTCTATTGCGGGTGTCCAAGCTTCTAATATCAAGCTTCAACACTTCTGGGGTGGAGAAATCCTTACTGGTTGCTAGGTGTCTCTTTCATGGTGTCTTTTGTTGTTGTTGTACCTGTTTCAGACCAGCAGCTTATTGTTTGGAGTTCGGGTATGACTTAATATATTTGCAATAAAGTGAATACCAATCTGATTTGAATATTTGTTGTACATGCAAACTATGTTTGAAATCAAATTTGAAGGTTGATGTTCTTTTTGAGTATATTTTATAATTTGCAATTGATACATGCTATTGGCACTTCTACATATATGTCCTGGCATCTATCTCATTGAAACATGAAAACAGAAAACCTCAAGCAAAAACTCGGAAAACCCAAGAAAAAATATTCAAGCAGTGCATAGAAATATAACTCTACAGCCAGGAGGGTTCTTACAATGGTGTTAGAGCTGTGATCCTGCCAGCCTGGAGGGTTAAAGTATCATATGCAGCCACAAGAGGTTGGTCTACACAGGTATTATACTCGTAGAAGAGCAGAACAACAAGAAAATCCAATTGCAGATACACAATAGGATACAATGGGTGATAGAAGAGGTGGCAGTCCACCAAGAAATGAAGCCAATAATGAAGAAAGAGAAGCAAGAGAAATCATGAGAGGTCTTGCAGTAGGGCAGCAGCATGTAGCAGATGTTTTGCAACAACTTACGACAGCTATACAACAGATGAATACTTCTAGAAGACAAAATCACGAGTAGGAAGACAATGGAAGTGTTGTTGGGACTCCAAGAGCACAAAGAGCACCTACTCATACCATTGATAGACCTTTGCGTCCTACATTTTTGAGGAATGAACCAGAAGAAGAGAATGCTAAAGAAAATGAAGATGCATCATTCAAAAATAATGTCATGTCAATGCACAATGAATGGGATTTGCTACCACCACAAGTAAAGGAGCATTTGACCCTTGACCGATACATGAGTTAAAGGAGGGAGCACAACAAAACAAGGCAAGATAGGAGACCAAGGAATGAAAGCAGGGACCTAAAACATGCCACAGGTAAGCTCACACTTCCAACATTTGATGGTAGCAGGAAGATCATAGTTAGAGCTTGGATTCACAAGCTGGATACCTTCTTGACTCTTCGGCCTATGGTGGAGGATGATGCAATCAAGTTTGCAACTTTGCACATGGATGGGTTAGCTCATGATTGGTGGCGCCATGGGATGGTCACCTTGCAACATCACCTCATCACCCCTTACCAGGAATTCACTGACAGGTTGATTGAGCGCTTTGACAGGAAAGACCCAAAATTATATTTCAGAGAGCTTGCTCAACTCAAGCAAGTGGGGAGTTTGGAGGTGTATATTAGTGAATTTCAGAGGCTTTTAGTTATGGTCCCTAGCATATCTGAAAGAAGGTTGGTCATTTTGTTTACTGAAGGCTTATTTGAACCATTAAGAGGATGGATCAAGACTTTTGATCCCCCTTTAGTACAGGAGGCAATGAAGAAGGCGCGAAGTATGGAGTTGGATACCCCAAAAAAGCAATTTACTTCTAAAGAGATTACTTCTTCCAGCAATGAGAGTCCTCAACAATCTGCTGATAAGAAAAAGAAATCAACAACCAAGGTGGATGAGGAGTCCTGGGAGGAATTGAGGAAGAAGCAATTGTGTTACTGGTGCAAGGAACCTTACAGCAGAGAGCATGACTATCCTTTGAGGCCTAAGGGCAAGGCCAATTGTATGATGTGGGTGTAGTATGAGGATTCCAATTCTGAAAATTCAGATCAGCAAGTGGCTCCTGAGGATGATGAGGTCGGAAAAGCCTCTACAGAGTTTGGACCTAATGCAAATTTGTCTCCCTTGGCCTTATTTGCTAATATACAGGAAGGGACTTCATTCAGAATCCGGGGAACAGTTAATGGACAGTGTTGCATTGCTATGCTTGACACTGGAGCAACGCATAATTTTATTGATGAGGGGTTTGTGGCCAGCTATAGAGTCCAGGCAGAGGATTTCGTTGGATTCAGAGTTAGAGTTGCCGATGGATATACCCTCATTTGCACTAGGCGGATATGTAATCTCACTCTGTTATTGAATGACTATGAGTTACAAGCTGACTTCTATGTGGTTAACATGGGTGAGATGAACATAGTGTTGGGCATGAAATGGCTCCAAGACATTGGAGAATTTACCCTTAACATACCTAAAATGGAGATGAAGTTTAAAATGAATGGTAAAGGTTACGTGTTGAGGGAAATTGTAGATGGGAGCTTGCGTTCTATCTCTCTCTATAGAGAGAAGAGCGAAAGGAGAGAGAAGGAGGTGATACAGGAAGAGGAGTGCGAGTCAGTGCGGGAGTTTGATTCTACTTGTTGCTCCAGCATTTTGGAGATGGATGACTCAGATTAGCGTGGAATGGTTGTGCATTTTGTGAATAATCCATTATTTGAGTTTGATGCTGGATTGGTTTATGACAATCCACTCTTCGAACTTGATGTTGATCTTCCTCCAGGTACTAGTACAATTTTGGGTGATGTCACAGTGTTTGGGATCCTTCTAGTGCATCAAGATTCCAAGCAGGGTTCACTGAGGAGTTTTATAGTGTCTACACGGTGAGGAGTGCCTACAGTTTTCCTTTTGATTCACCTGTACACGATCTATATTTGATGCACAACTCTTGTGTGCATGGGGTAGATAGCTTGTATGATGATTTTCTTTGCGCAGTTGAGGGAAGCAAATCATTTCAGTGCTCGAAGTTGCTTCCTCCTGAGGTTCATGCTTTTGAGATGCACGACATCGGATATGAAGTTGGTTACAGTGATTTGTCAGTTATTCATATGCCGGTGTTTCAGGAGTCAGTTGTGGCTGTGAGGGACATTGTATATGTCTTCCCTTGGGACCCAAGTGGAGTGGTGTTCTCTTGGCAATTGAAATTGCTTGGGAACAAGCAATTTCAGGGAGGGTGGACTGTAATGTCCCCGTTTTAGCTCATTCCAGTTTCTTGGTAGATTAGCCTATTATTTGGCCCTCATAGGCTAATGCAGATGGTTAAAGGGTCCTGTTTGGCAGTTATCTGAGTGTTTTCTTTTCTAGAGCTCAGTTTGGTTCAAGATTGGCCTTCGTTGGCAATTCAGGACTCAGTTTCACACACTTACTATTTATAGTAAGTCATCTATCCAATGGAGTCCAGTGTTTCTATATATAGTAAAGCACCTGGACATGTGGTGATTTCAGTGTTGATCCCAATTTTCAGTTGGCCTGGCGAAATAAGGATTAATGTGCAAGTTATATCATTTAATTATTAGTAAAGGTGACTTTAATAATAATTAATCATTAAAAGCATATTATAAATTTTATGTTTGCACTTTAAGTCAATGGGGCCATGACACATGAAAAAGGTTCATTAATGATGAATTAAATGGGTGCCTACTTTGAGGAGTTATTTAAATAAGTTTAAGTGCACATTTGATATTATATTTAAATGAATTTTAAAAATTCCTTTTTGGGGATCGACCTCTTCATGAGAGATTATAAAAGGGATCAACCAAAGCTATTGTGCATCATTCGATTATATTCTAGTTATGCCTTTTTGGTGAGTTGTCATGAGAAGAAGAAGAACGAGGGTTTTTGCACTTCTTGATCATTGAGAACGTTGTCTTTCTCTAATTTTTGCATTCCTGAGGTTGGGAAAGAACTTCTGAAGGATTGCCTGTCTGTGGGCTTCATACAGAGGTCCAGTTTGTGCATATTGATGAAGTTTCATTAAAGGGTTTGAAGATTACACTGAATTTTTGAAGATTATATTGCTGCTGGATTTTTATCTGTTGACGGACATTGCTGGCCGTACTCTCTAGTCATAACCAGGTCATACATTTCATTAATGCCAGACCATACTGGTTACATGAGGGTGGCATTTTGAGTTCTTGATAGAAATGCCTAAGTATTAGTGTTGCTGAGTCTTCTATTGTGGGCATCCAAGCTTCTAATATCAAGCTTCAACACTTCTGGGGTGGAGAAATCTTGACTGGCTACTAGGCATCCCTTTCATGGTGTCTTCAGTTGTTGTTGTACCTATTTCAGACCAGCAGCTTATTGTTTGGATTTCGGGTATGACTTAATATATTTTCAATAAAACGAATACCAATCTGATTTGAATATTTGTTGTACATGCAAACTATGTTTGAAATCAGATTTGAAGGTTGATGTTCTTTTTGAGTATATTTTATAATTTGTAATTGATACATGCTATTGGCACTTCTATATATATGTCCTGGCATCTATCTCATTGAAACATCAAAACATAAAACCTCAAGCAAAAACTTTGAAAAACCAAGAAAAAATATTCAAGCATTGCATAGAAATATAACTCTACAGCTCGGAGGGTTCTTACAGACAGATGGTCAGACAAAGGTTGTGATTAAATGGATTGAGGGGTACTTGCGCAACTACATTGCAAGGCAGCAGCGGGCATGGATTAAGTGGTTGCACTTGGGAAAGTATTGTTATAATACCATTTATCATATGTCCATTGGGATGACTCCTTTCCAGGCTTTGTATGGATATGATGCACCATCATTCATGGAGTTGGCTTTTGGAGAGAGCAGGGCCCCCAAGGCCAAGGATTGGATTCAGGAGAGTTAGGATATATTGAGAGCACTCAAGGATAACCTATAGGTGGCATAGAATCAGCAAAAGATTTATGCTGATAGACACAGGGTTGAGCGCAATTTTGAGGTTGGTGATTTGGTGTACCTTCATTTGCAGCCCTATAGACAATCTTCTCTTAAGAAGAGCGGTGCAGAGAAGCTCAAGCCCAAATTTTATGGACCATATAGGATTATCAGGCAGGTTGGAGAGGTAGCATATGAGTTGGAGCTGCCAGAGAGCAGCAAGATTCATAATGTCTTTCATATTTTGTGCTTCAAGAAGGCACTGAGTTAGCAGGTTACTTCTTCTTCAAGGCTTCCACCATTGGATGAGGAGGGACATTTGGTCCTAGTCCCTGAGGAGATTATAGATACCCGGAAGAAGCGATTGAGAAACAGGGTGGTAAAGGAGTATTTGGTGAAATGGAAAGACATTCCAGCCGAGGATGCCACATGGGAGAATGAGCAGATTCTATAGCATCCGAGTTTGCAATTGCTTGAGGACAAGCAATTTCGGGAAGGAGGATTGTGATGTCCCCTTCTCAATAGCCACCTAGATATTATTTTAGCCTTTATTTATTCCCGGAGGCTAAAAGGAGAAATAAGGGAATAAAATATTAAATTAAGTAGTTGTAAAGTTATCTCAATAAAATAATATTATAAGATAGCTTTATATTTAATTAATTTAGTAATAAAGTGACTAAAAATAAAATAATATCAAAAAGTCACTTAAGTGAATAAAATAATATTATTTTCTAGAAGCTTCTTGGTGATGGATGATAATTCTTTATAAGGAGCTGAATGCAAACCATTTGTCATATCTTGAGTTCATCTACTTTCATGCCTGTGAGGTTGAAGCTTGAATGCTTGCATTTGCTTGAGGGTTTGAAGACTCTAGAGTGCTGGTTTCATTTGTGAAATATCAACCCTAGCTGGATTGAGTGGTGTTGTGACCTTTTTCACACATCGCCCCATTGCAAATGGGGACCCCCTAATTTTTGCTTCGTCTCGAAATTTTGGCTTTGCTTTTCGTTTGTTTTGTCATTGTCTCTCTTTTCTACTGTCTGTCTTTCCGGGATTGTGCCCGTCATTGAGTTTAAATGTGAATTTTGGCCAAGTTGGTAAATTAGGGTTTCATCTTTCCTGGTCAATCTGAGGTCGAACGAAGTGAATAAATTGAAAACAGAGACTAACATTGTTGTCAGTATGCTTCCAGCAGGTTCTCAGCAAATTCTCATCAAATTCTGAGTACTTACTATTTTTAGTAAGTATGCAATTACAGGCAATCCGTCAGCATTTTTGAAATTCCGACAGTCACACTGCATTCAGGACACATCAAGCTGCTCGCATGCAAAATTTGAGCAAAAACAAACAACTTACTATTTTTAGCAGTTCAGCTTCCAAAGCAGATTTCAGGGCTTAGATGCAGAGTTTGTTAATGCATGTCTGCATATTCCTGCTGGGTTTTCAGAGACCTTCGCGACAGTATAACATGCAGAGTGAGACGACAACTTTCAGAGTTCAGCCTTCCGAGGCTATTTTTAGGGTTTGCATGTCAGGGTTTCTTTTGCATGTCGGATGATTCCTTGTGGGTTTTTCGAGACCTACGCAGTGGTATGACATGCAAACGGAGATAATCACTTATTAAGGAATTTACTATTTTTAGCAGGTGCGTCCCGACAGCCACTTCCCAGACTTCAGAATCATGAGCTGATCGCAATGCAACAAAAACTAGGACAAACAGAGATCATTTGATATGCATGCAGAGAAAATTAGGGTTTCCAACTTCAGGGCCTGAAAAGAAGGGTAAAGAGTCAGAATTTTCGAAAACCGGTGTAAACCACCGCGATCAGCATCGTTCAGGCTATCTGCTAGTAAAATTTGAAGTCAAACGGAGCACTTACTATTTATAGTAAGTTAGTTTGGAAACAGGCTAAAAATAGCAAATCAGTTGCATGCGCCGATGTCAGTAGTAAGGTCACGTGGTGAGGAGCACGTCATTCAAATTTCAAGTCAATCGGAGCAGTGGAGCTATCAGAAGCAAGCAGTTACTATTTATAGTAAATCATCTCCAGAAAGGGGGCTAAAAATAGCAAGCCGACTAAAAATAGCAGTGTCAACAGGACAACAAGGTCGTAAGGATGCAGTGTTTGAAATTTCAAATCGACCTGAGCTTCTGAAGTGTGAAAATTGAGAGACTTACTATTTATAGTAAGGCATGGGAAGCTGGCAGAGGAAGGCAAAAAAATGTCTAAGTCTGAGTTTCATCCTGTAGCCTACTTCAAATGCGCCCTCATCCAGTTGGCAGGTGATAAAAATTTTTCTAAGTGATGAAGATATCCTGCTCATGCCTCCATATGCGCCCAGGGAGAAATAAGTTGGTGAAAAATATTCTAAGGCATTGTTAAATCTTCCTGCCACCTCCAAATGCGCCCAGCAAGTATTCAAGGTGTTTGAAAAAGTTTCTAACATGT
Source organism: Sequoia sempervirens (assembly GCA_007258455.2). Taxonomy (NCBI): domain Eukaryota; kingdom Viridiplantae; phylum Streptophyta; class Pinopsida; order Cupressales; family Cupressaceae; genus Sequoia; species Sequoia sempervirens. Next base: position 251,828,316 of record VDFB02047230.1, on the reverse strand, counting down.
TTCATCCTTCTCCCTAGCTAAAATGCGCCCACATGCAAGCTAGTAGCATTCAAAAAATTCTCTAAGTATAAAAATTCACCTCCTAGGCCAAAATGCGCCCATGCAACAAGAAGGATAGCAAGTCAAAGAAAGTCAAAGTTTTTCATCCACCTCACCCATCAAAATGTGCCCAAGTTGAGAGAGTTGATAGCAAAAATTTCTAAGGCATGGAAATATCCTCCACCACCCCCTAAATGCGCCCATCCTTCATGCATGTTCAAATGCGCCCAAAAGCAAGTGAGTCAAAGGAGTCAAAGGCGTTCATCCTTCAAGCATGCCAAAATGCGCCCAAAAGCAGCCAGGTGAGGACAAAAGATAAGAAGATGAAGAGTCACATGCCAAGGCGTTGGAGGTTTAAAATTCTTCTCTCTCACAAATGCGCCCATGCAAAGTCAAGGAGTCAACATCTTTTCATCCTTCACCTATGTGGAAATGCGCCCAAATAAGGTCAAGTAAAGACAAAAAGCTAAGGCGTTGAAGAAGATTCCATCCTCTAGCAAGCTGAAATGCGCCTAAGGAGAAGTCAAAGGGGTCATAGATTTTCATCCTCCTACATAGGCAAAATGCGCCCAAATCAAGGCATCTGGAGACAAAACCAATGGCATGCAAAGTTAGAAACAAACAAACACTCATGCAAAGTGGGTATTCATGCAAAATGAGTTAAAGAAATTCGAATTCATGTAAAATTGGAAGAAGACAAGACGTGGGTTTATTCTCCATCAAGTATGCTATGCGCCTAGAGTGGAGTATAAGGGTGGTAGAATAAAGTTGATGAGAGAAAATATTGCTAAGTGATAAATAATATGAGGGTGTTGAAAATGCCAAGTGAGGGATGAATAAGCTAAGGCATGGTTAATATTCACCTTCAAATGGGATATGCGCCAAGTGAAAAATATTGCTAAGGAATGACAATTGCCAAGGTGGTGAAAATAAAATAAGCTAGGCGTTGGGAGTGGAGATGGAAGATACTACTAGGCGTGGTGAAGTTAAATGTTCCTCATGGTGATGAAGTGCGCCTAATGTTTAAATGGAGAATGTTGCAAGGTGTTGAAAATATTTTCCTAAGGCGTTGGAGTTTTAAAATGAAAATATCTTTCAAGTGTGAAATAAAATACAAGGTGGTGAATAACATAAAGGATGTGCCAGGCGTTGGGATTAAATATCCTCCATGACATGTGCCTTCAGGAAAATCTTCTAAGTGAGTTGATAAAAGTTTCCTCACCACAGGCAGAGTGATTGAAGGTGAATAAAAATTTCTAAGGCAAAATTTTCAAAGTGCTGAGTGATTCAAAAAATTTCTAAGGCAAAGAAATTTTCCTTAGAAGAAAAACGCCTAAGTCTAGTGAAGTGATGAATTTTCCTGAAGTCCGAGTGAATTTTGCCAGTGATGAAGTCAGAAGATGTTGGCAGTACAGGAACAAAAATATTTTCAACTCAGAGCAACAAGAAACACTCACAGATGTGAAAAACGGGATTAAATTTGTTAAAAAAAAATATTTTTAAAGGTTCAAAATTCAAGAAAATCAAGTGAACCCGTTCATTGTACACCCATGAGTTCGACGCGTTCTGAAGAAAATTTTCTTCTGGGTATTGAAGATTATCGATGAGGGGTTGATTTTAAAGTCTTCCATGCTTCACTGTAGCCTTCAGGATGAAGATTTTTGATGGGCACTAGATTGATGAGTTTTCTTAGGGGAAATTTGAAAATTTTCTAAGGCAAAATGAAGAAAATGTGTTTTCAAGGTGAAATCCTCCAGACAATGAATTTGAAAGTGATCGCCTAGATGATTTCTGATCGAGTTCCTGATGAAGGCTTTTCTTTCTCAAGCCTGGGTTGGATGAAATATCAGAGTGAAGTGCGTCGAGCAGAATGCAAGATGGGTTGAAAATTTGGCTAAGGCATCATGCAGAAGGATGAAGTTGACTAGCGAGGACGATGAACGCTTGGAAGTTGGAGCGTGAAAATCAGGTAAGTAAGTTGAATTTATATTATGAAGTGTTCTAATACTCTTCTCCTTGCTTGTTTTGCAGGAGGAACGTCGAGATCAAGCGATGATGACTTAAGGTGATGAAGAAAGTAATCCAAGATGATATTTCAACCTCAAAGGAAGAAAATTTGCAAGAAAATGGCTAAGTGTTGGGACTTAGTATAACTCAAGTGACAAAGAAGGGAAGCTCGAGCAAAGTTGAAGAACAACGTCAAGAAGAAGATCAAGAGTAGTTGAACACTAGATTCTATCAAATTTTATTATCTGAGGGGGCAATCTTAGAGACTCTTTTACCCTCCTCCAAGCGATCAACAGAATTGGTTGAACGCGAACAACAGAGCAGTGTGAACGCATTTCAAAGCTGGAATCTTCTAGAAGATGGTGGCCATTAATGGCTCATTTATTACCCCACTCCTCTTGGTGGCGGTTTTTAGGGCGAATCTTGTTTAGGGCTGAGGTGGCACACTCCTGGCCATCCAGCCGATTGTAATCTAAGCCATCCGTTGGACTTGGCCAACTATAAAAGGGGGAGTCCCCCTCATTTGTATCTCATTAGATATAGAGGTAGAAGTTAGACAATAGACATAGAGTAGAGGGACAAGTTAGAAGTAGCTTAGTATAGATTGATAGTGTAGTTTGAAGAAGAGGGAAAGTTTTCCCTTTGAAAACTTTGTAAGAAATTGTTGTGAACACTCTCTCAATAAAAGAGTTTTTCATTGATGGTGAATTTCGTCTTTGTTGTGAGTAGCTAGCAAGGTTTCTTCGTCCTTCCAATTCAAATGGTAGCATAAAATATTTCAAAGTAGTATAATTTTCATTCCATGCAAGTAGATGTTAATTGTGGAAGGTGGTCTTCAATTCGAGCAGACTTTGTTTATCCATACCACTAGTGGGCTCGCTGATGGTGAGTTCGCCTTGCGTGGTCAACTGGAACATCACGGACTTAACTTCGTTTGTGATTCACACGTTGGTATGCGTCGTTGTGACGGTATCTTCGCATTGAATTATGATCTGAACACCTTGAGCTATTCCTCTGAAGATTGCACCAGTTCTGTGGAAGCTGTCCGAAGTGAGGCAAAGCAGAGCTTGGTTGAAGTTTGTAAGAATTGATCGCCATGTCCCACGCCTTAGAGTAGATTCAAGCCTTCTTAACCCTGCAACCACTTTAAATTCAGTACTTTCTGATTAGAATAGGAAACCCGCGCTTCATAGACAAATCTTTCAAGCATTTGAATTCCTTCCCCCGCTGCCGAACAATTCCGTAAGTCCCCTTGAAAGACCAGCAAATCACATCGAGCCAACTGAGCCTATTCGCACTAAAGGAACCTTGGAGTTGAACGCACGAACTGTCTCGCAATCTTAGCGTGTGGAATACTTTGATCAAGAGAGGATAGGGTAGCCGTTGGCGACTTTATTCTGCGTTGGTGCGGTCACGAAAAACACATCAACAAGTGGGAGATATTTCAGTCTTTCAATTGGTGCCAAAATTTTGTGGCCTTTGGCCAAATTTTGATCATAGGAGAATTCGATTTGAGGAGAAGCATTGGCAGATTTTGTGAAGATATTTCCAGTCAAGGGGTGGATCGATTTCACCATTGTGAAGGACGATTTTTGGAGGGAGGAGTGATTGCAGTCTTGGAGAAAGACGATTTTGTGCTTAGCTGGTTCGATATATATATATATATATATTGCTTGCATAAATCGTGGTTTGCTTGAAGGCTGGGCGCACCTTATGCTGGTGCAATTTTGTATGAGAAAGAGAAGGCAAGGAAAAATTCTATCAAGCCTTGGGAGGAGTTGCAGGTCTTCTAGGAGGCTAGGCACAGCACCGTAAAGGAAAAACATGAAGCCTACATGAAGAATCGATCAAGTTTATGATTGTTGCTACCTCATTATCAGGTTCCTCTTTTGCATATGTATTTACATTGTGAAGTCATGAGTAGTGTAGAAGTGTAATCGCTGTCTCAAACAGTGAATAAGCATTATAATTTTCAGTCAGTCACATGAAGTAGGATTGCATTGTTAGTGAGATCTGATCGCTGTCCATGACAGCAACTTCTTGACGTATTTTGTGCAAACATTTGTAATCAGATTGCAAAGTTGAACTCTTCAATTAGGTCTGATTTGTCATGATATTTCCAGCATTGTATCAAGTCAGATTTCATTTATAATATCATAATAGGAGTTAGAGTTTGGCAACAAACTCTTTGTCAAAATGTCTGTTGCTGTAGGTGCACATTTGCATGAGTAATTGCCATATATATGCATTGGAAAATACAGAAACAGCTTGCACATCATTTCTATTTCTTTGGTAGTCATCTAACATTGTTGGATAAGCATTCAAACATCATTTGCATCATTCAAAACCAAAACAAGACAAACAAAAAACAATTACCAGCACCTTTCAGTTTGCACACCAAGTGTTTGTCAAAATTCCTAAGGCAGAAAATCAGAAGTTTTTGACCAGTTTTGGCAAGGCACTTTACAGCTATACTTTGCATAAAGTTTATATTGTTTCAAAAATTTAAGTGTTTTTTAAGGTGCTGAGTTTTGCCGAGTACTCTCTGAGTCAATTTTTTTTGGCTTGACGAGTACTCTCCGAGTCCGGGTTTGCGAACTATGATGCTGAGAGATAATGACTCACTCAGATACCAAGCAAGAGGCTTAGTTTTGACAGTTTTTGGAATTTTGGTATAATACGTTCTAAAAGGATGTTGAGAGCTACAACTTTTTAGGACCATTGCCAGTCATGAGCATGATTTTTGCCAACTTTATAATTGACTTTATTCAGAGATTTAACTCATTGAGCTTCCTTTTTAATACAACTAATGATCCAATGTATCACTGTTTTAGGTTGTATATTAGTTCATGAACATCTGTTTTGCATGCTATCTCTAAGAAAAAAGCCTAAGTTATTTTAAGGTTTCTTTAGAATGTACCTAAACTGAAATGACCATAGCAATTACTATAGCATGAAGTTATGCAAATTGCAAGTGGGTCAAATGAACAACAGGCTAATAATTTCTCAAAGTTACACAATAAAAGCACAAGAAGAAAGGAAGACCACAAAAGAATTAGGAAAACACACAATCTAGATTCTAAATTATTTGCAAAGGATTTGCACATCCTATGGGTCGTTCTAGAATTGTATGGAACCCAACTAGCCTACACTACCTCGCTCAGAAAATATTCAACCTACTTGTAGAACTCTTTGTGGTATAATTTAACCCCTTTTACAAGACCATCTATGCCCATGATCCACGCTGTTCACTCTCAGCTCTAAATTCAACACTATGTCTATGGCACTTCATATTCTTGCACTGAAGTTCAACGTAGACTTCCGCCCTCTATAAAAGGTAATTTCAACTTTTTATGATAATGCGACAATTGTTGATCTTCCCTACAGTTATAGTAGCTGAAAGGTACTTGTTACACCACATGCTTGTAACTAATGCGTCAACTTCCATTTGGCGGTTCTGCAGATTCCCTAGTATTTATATATGCCTTTAATACGACTTGAACACTTTTGACCATCTTGAAGAGTTTGACATAACTGACAAAAGAGTTTGTCATTTTCCACTTTTTGGCTAGAGAATTACTTGAACACATCCATTCTCCAATGAGCAAACTTGATCTACATGGATTTCCTAAGCTTGCATGGTAACATGTGGCAATGTGTAGTTTTGTGGGGATTCCCTTTGTCTTTTTCTTAGGAAAGATTCCAATTCAACCTTTGTGCCTCATGTGACACTCATGACAACCAATGGCCTTTGCAATAAGTAGATTGGCCAGGCTCCCAAACACATTTAGACTACAAACCAAAGCTCAAAACACATACTACAAACCCAAAACACAATAGTTACCCGCAGTTGATATGGGAAGTAAGATGCATTAGGATGCCTCTATCAAACTCCCTCGGAAAGTGAAATTATGAGCTAGGAATTCTCAATGAAAATGACGTAGATGTCTATTTTGGTTGCCCAAGTTTTCTTTCTTTTGCTTTAGAAAACTGTGTATACTATTTTGGCTTTTTACCCTTCCAATGAATAAGGTATTCATTGTACTTGGTTTGCTAGTCATCTTACCAATGCACTCATCAAGGATCTATGCTATTTCATCTCATTGCTTTTCTAGTGCTTGCCTTTTCTAGTGTTGGTGTTTTAATTTGTCACTTTTACGACAACACAAAACATAATAGTAGATCAGAAAAACCTCTAGAGAAGCTCCCTAATATAATTTACTCGAAAATCTTAAACAAAACAAGCTTGTTGATATCAACACTATACAATTTTAGTAGGTATTAGCTTTCCATAGTTCATCAATTGAAAAATAATAAGTGAGCTTCTGGATTCAACTATGTATATTTTTAAATCGATGTTGTGGATCACACTCAGTGATCCATCATTAGGAAGAGGAGAAAATGAAATTGAATTGAAGGAGTTTTTCTGAAGATTGCTTATTGTGTTAACCTCATTGTTGGATCGTACCATTGCTTATGCTGGCCGTACTACCTCAAGGAGGGGTGTGAGGGTTTTGCATGCTGGATGCCTAGGGTTTTGGAGCATTCTTTGAGGGTTTTGTGGCGCCTAAGGCTGAAGAACACTCAGCAAGCTCAAGGACAGTGGAGACTTCATTTTGCGAAGGTCAAATCAGTCTTTTCATGGCTTCCAGTCTGCTGGTTTCTACTACAGCATCTTGACAAAGTTGCTAACCTTTTCTGGGTATGTTAATCCTAGATATGTCATGATATTTTATGAATTGGGTTGCTGTTGTAATCGAGAAAATCTCGATATTTTGTTTGCAATAAAAATGTGGAATTTTCAGCTAGTTGTGACATTGAAAGAACTAAAATTTCTGATTATATCATTCCTGCATTTTATTTCTGTTCAAAGCATTCAAACACATTATCAAAAAACACAAACAAATCATCTATCAAAAACAAAAAACAAGAGCAAACAGGGAAGCATATTACATTTGGAAATTTTTGGTCTACTTAGTCTGAATCGAGTCTGAGTTTGCAAACTATGATTGGGTACAATACATTGTTCACAGGATATTGGGGTGCTGATATGCATGAGGCTCCAACTATTTTTACTTAAACGACAAGTCTCTCTAGTTTAACATCAATCTGCTGGTTGTTTTGATATTCCAAGAGATCACTTTACTCTTCGGAGATGATAAGAGTATTATGAGATCATTGTTGCCATATTCATCGATACAACCAGGTTAGGGAACTATGCTTGATAGATACAGGGTAACTCATGCCTAAAGCCAATATGGATGAGCTAAATGAACCATCAACACCCAAGAACAAACCTTGAAGTTTTATCATTTGTTGGGTACAAAAATATGCATTATTATTAGGGTGCAGATAAATAAAAGATATAGCAAAACCAAATATTGTTTGGAAACATTGAAAATAAAATTAGGGGTACTATTTTCTGTTCTCAAATCTGGTCATCATTTTGCTGATTTATATATTTTTAATGCAAGGAAATACAGGAAAACGGTTGAATGGATTTCTTTTGGTTATGTCCTTATACATTCATCTGTGTGGGCGATGCTAATAACTATTCACACTAAATAAAAGAATGGATCAGTCACAGGCTGTTTTTCAATGTGAATATAGTTGCACTCCTTAAACAACATATTATAATCTGCAGACCTTGTGTTATAGCCTAAAATATTATTCTCCAATCAAGGTGAAACGGGAAAAAACAAATGCTGGACATCTCTCTAATGTTTGTTATACAGATAGGTATTTTAGACTTTAGTTGGTATTTTTTATTGAACAAAGCATAAAAGCTGCCGACAGATACCATTTTAGTCAGTCTTTGATTTAATGGTTTTAAATAAGTATTAGTGACTCCTATTAAGGGAACAGTTTTGTATTTTATTAAGGTGTACTAGTTAAAAATTTCAAGTAATTTTGCTCCGCATTTCCTTTGCAGAATAATCCAGTTGCTGCAAAGGAAGCTATGACTATTGCATGCCGTTCTCCCTATGGATTACGGTAAAATTCTTTCCTGTTTCTTTTGAGTTCATACCTGCAATTTCTTTTCCCAAAGTTCTTAGAGTCAAATCCCCCATTTTAATTCTGAAACATGTGTTTGTATCATGTCAAAGAATAGTCATTGGTGTCGCAAACGTCATGTTAATATGGAAGTATCTCATATTTTCAAAGTTGGATGGACGTGGATATGGGTAGGATATTGAACTATCTCTCATATTTTGGATATGGGTACTGGTATGACAATTAATATATAACAAGTGTAATATCGAGTATTTGTTTTTATAGTATTTTAATTATAGTTCTGTATGGTTGAAAAAAATTAAATGTAAGTTTTGTTGATGTAAATAAAATTAAATATAAGTTTTGTTAATTATAATATTTTAATTTTATTAATTAGTTATTTATTTTAGTTTAATGGAAAAAAATGTATTATAATTATTTAATGTATTATAAGAAGTTAAAACATAAACATGCAATTATAATTATTTTTAATAATTTAATTTATAAAACATATCAATAAATATCAATTTTATTATAGTAAAGTTATAATTTATTATTTTATTTACCAAATAATATAATATACAATTAACATAATAAATCTAAATCTATGAGCACATTAGCGAATGCAAATGGCGCAGGAGGAGGAGCAAAGAGGCGCGAATGCGAATGGCGCAGAAGGAGCGAAGAAAGGCAAGGCAATGAAGAGCGGCGAGAAGGAACCAGGGCAGAAGGGCGGGGCCAGGGAAAGTTGGGCGGATGAGGTGATTCACGAGTTGCCAGACACGACACTGTCTCAGATCAGCGACCATGCCCCACAATGGGTGTTTTCCAAGGGCAGTTGGGTCGACCGCTGCCACCCGCACTATCGGCAACAATCCTCACAACACCAGATGGATCCAAGCCCCATTCGCGTACGACACGACACGCCTTCAGAAGCATCAAGGGAAAACCAGTGCGATGCTAGAGTCTGGAGTGATAGGCCTCCATGGCGGCGACCTACCAGGAATCAGAGGGCTCCAACATAAAGAAATATAAACAGTAACCCTGGCAGGAGGAAAGAACAACGGAAGGCGGACTTCAAAGCGAACCAAGGACTAAACCCTAGAGCGCTAGAGGCGAAGGATATCCTGAAGATTGATGTGGCATAGGAAGTAAAATATGATGTGGAAATTTTGAAGGAATTCGCACTTATTTTCCGCTTCATTGGGGGCACCCCCAATAGGGCTATGATCAGGAAATGGATCACGGAAAATTGGTAGACGGAGGTGCTACTCAGATTTCTCCCAAAAAATGTCTTCGTGGTGGTTTTTGCAGATGAAGGGACTAAGTTGAGAATCATGGAGGGCGGAGTGTGGCACATGGACAATCTTCCTTTATACATGCAGCCCCTGATTCAAAACTTTGATCCAACTAGGATACAGCCGTATGACCAACCGATTTGGATTCGCTTCTATAACCTTCCATTCGAATATTGGAATGGAGAATGCCTAGAAAAGATTGGACGGTCGTTGGAGACTCTACTAGATATAGATATGGAGATCATAGACAAAGACCTATACAAATATGCCAGATTGAGGATTGCGGCAATCAACATTGTACCTAGGGCAATCAATTTACTGGTGGAAGGAGAAAGCTGGATTCAGGAAGTCGAGGTGGAAGAGGACAAGAGGTTTTGCCTCAAATGTGGTTCACGGATGCACAATGAGGCGGAGTGCAAAAGTGTACAAGGGAAGGAGTACAAGAAAGTGGAGAAGGGAAAAAGGAGGCCCCCGAAATGCAAATCGTTCCATATATGCCTAAATCGGTTGCCTTGGTTTCAAAGGAGTCAAAGGTAAGGGAACCTGAGGGGCCGCACGAAGATCAAGACGAATTTTGGGAGGCTTTGAAGGACAGGCCTACTGAAATATTTTCTAATTCGAGCAATCTAGAGGAAACTAAGATGGAAGAGCTTGCCCCTACAACAGGTTCAGATTCGGAGATGGTACCAGGGGATGAGCTAGACATAATAGAAGAAAGATGCATTACTCAAATTGCGGCCATGCATTTGGGTATGGGTAAACTCGGCAAACAAGGAAAGTCCAGAGGAAGGAAATCCTTCAAGAAGCTGAGGGAAGAGGAGGCAGCAGCAAGGAGCTATCCCAGCATCAAGATCTTTTTAAGTACCAAGGGAGGGAAGGCCTCCCTTGGGAAGCAATGAAGCTGACAAGCGATGCCTGGTTAGGTGTCACCTATAGTCATGTGCAAGTGACATAATTCTTTTACAAGAAACCAAGCTTTCACAAATCGAGGCGTGTGCATTTTTGAAATACATCAAAACATGGAATGGCCACTTTCAAGATTCAGTGGGAGCAGCTGGGGGAATTGGAATGATCTGGAAGGAGTCTGAAGTTTCAGTGAAGGTGCAACGTTCTCATTTGAACTGGTTGGTGGCAGAAGTCTACAGTATGAGTCTAAATCTCACATTTATGCTCATTAACATCTATCGCCTGATTGGAACAAGAGAGAAGGCCGTGATTTGGTCGAAGGTTTTGGACTTTATTAAGAGTCATGAGGGATCTAGCTTCATCATTGGAGGTGATTTCAACGCCTTCCTGGATTTGTCAGAGAAAAGTGAGGGGTTAAGGTCAGAATCCCAAACTTTGATAGATTTCAGAAGGTTCATGGCGTGCTCAGGATTGGAAGATTTCCCAACCTCGAATGGAGTATTCACATGGACCAACTGGCACAAGGACTTCACGGCCATCTCAGAAAGGTTGGATAGGTTCTTGCCCTCTCTAGTGTGGCGAAATTGTTGCTCCACCGTTGAAGCACACATCCTGCCAATCTCCATATCAGATCACTATCCAATGGAGCTCCATCTTAGTGGAGGTTTGGAATTAGCGAAGTCAACTTTTAGGTTAATGAACATGTGGTGGCGAGATGATGGGCTCCTGAGCTTGCTAGAAGGGTGGTGGAAGGAGTTTCAGGTGGGGGGGATCGTCCAACTTTAAATTTGCAAAAAGACTCCAGTATTTGAAACAAAAACTTAAAGATTGGAACAAAGAAAAATTCATGAACATCTTCACAGAGAAGGCTAGGGTTGAGTGCGAATTGCAGGCACTCAATGAGAAGGTGATTAGGGATGGTATGAGGAATGAAGAATTCCTGAGAGAGAAGGAACTAAAATTGGAACTCTCAGAACTTCTAAAGAGAGAGGAAATATACTAGAGAGACAAATCAAGAGAAGTTTGGCTCAGGGATGGCGATTCAAATTCCAATTTTTTTCATGCTTCAGTCCTTGCTTGAAGGGCGGAAAATAAAATTGAATCGATTTAGTCCCAGGATAGTGTTGTGAGGCATGGAAGCTCGGAAGTTGGCCTCGAGGCGGTAGCCTTTTTTAAAAATCTCTTAGGCGAACTAGCGGGCGGTTGCAGTGAGGGAGGCATATTAGATACAATTGAAAGAAGGGTGGGAAGTGAAGATAATGCACTGCTTGGAGAACCCGTCTTGCTGGATGAAGTCAAGACAGCCCTTTTTCAGATACATCCCGACAAGGCCCCGGGCCAGATGGATTCCCAACAAGATTCTTTCAAAACTGATGGGACTTTCTTGGGAGGGATCTTTGGCTACTGGTGGAGGAATTCAGAAAGACAAAGAGATTCGTCAAGGATCTCAACAATTCTGTTATTGCGTTGATTCCTAAGAGGGCAGAATGCAAGACATTCGGTGACTATAGGCCAATCTCCCTTTGCAACACGGTGTACAAAGTCATACCAAAGGTATTAGCAAATAGACTCAAGAAGATCCTCGGAAAAATTATTTCACCTAAACAGAATGGTTTTGTTCCTGGGAGAGAGATCACAGACAACATAGTGCTCATTAGCAAGGTGGTACATTCACTAAAGGCAAATCATACGGCTAGCATGGTTATCAAGTTGGATGTATGTAAGGCTTACGATAAAGTCTCATGGGACTTCTTGCTCAAAGTCATGGATTGCATGGGCTTCTGCAATCATTGGTGCTCATTAATTAAGTAGTGTATATCCACAGTGAGATTCTCTATCCTAATCAATGTATCGCTCCATGGCTTTTTTGCAGCCACTAATGGTCTGCGCCAAGGGGATTCCATATTGCCATCATTGTTTGTAATCTTGGCAGAAGCCTTGAGTTGTGCAATCAAACGGCGAAGTCGACAAGCTGAATGGATTGGAATTTCTGTGGCCCCGAATGTGGAACCGATAACCCATTCACAGTTTGTTGATGATACCACTTTGTTTGGGGAGGCAAGCATTAGGGAGGCAAGATGAATCAAGGCGATACTTGTAGAGTATGAACAACAGTCGAGCCAAAAAATGAATAAGGAGAAATCAAGAATTTACTTCTTCAATAGCAAGGTGGTTGTTCAAAAAGCCATATCTGCATTATTAGGGTACCAAATCGACAGGCTTCTGGCCAAATTTCTAGGGGTCCAGATTTTCGAGGGTGCCTGTAGATCCAAGCACTGGGAGGAGGTGTTGAACAAGTGCAGTAATAAAGCAATGTCTTGGAAAAATAAATGGTTGACTTTGGCCGGCAGGATCACTATGTCCAAGACTGTCCTTTCCGCCATACCAATATATACGATGGCGTGCTACGAAGCTCCAAAGAAGATTGAAGAAGGATTAGAGAAGACACTAAAGAGATTCTTATGGGAAGGGTCTAAGGAGGAAAGGAAAATACCACTAATTGGATGGGAAACAACTTGCAAGCCTAGAACCGAAGGTGGTGCGGGTTTAAGGAGAATCGGGATGCAAAATACTGTGCTGGTGGCAAAGATGATATGGAAAGTGTACAAACACCCAAAGAGATTGTGGTGTCAAATTGTGCAGAATAAATACTTAGACAATGGTTCCCCTTCTAGGATTCTAACGATAGATAATCTTTAGGGAGGATTGGCCATTTGGAGATTCATGAATAAATGTCGCCCACTAATTACAAGTCATATCACATGGAAAATTGGTAATGGACAAAAGGCTAGGTTCTGGTCGGAATCTTGGAACGGATATAGGAGTTTAGCAGAGCAATTTGAATTAGATCAGGAAATCGGACAGTTGGAAGACGAATGTGGAATAGAGATTGCCAAGTATATAATCTTGGAAGAAAGTGGCGGAGGTGGGAGAGCGAAGTGGAAGATTTTGGAACATGTGCACCTTGAACAGAAGATAGTGGAGGCAATATCGGAGGAGTTAAAAAGTCGGGTGGTGTGCTTGTCTAAAGAGGATGACACCATTGTATGGTGCGGGGCTAAATCTGGTGAATACATAGCCAAACTTGGATACCAAATACAAGTTGAGATCGGCGCAAGAGTAGACTGGATGGCGAAGCTGTGTTGGAATAAAGTTGTGCTTCCCAAAGCTGGAGCGTTTCTCTGGGTGGCTATTCACCAACGTTGCCTCACAATGGAAAGGTTGAAAAGGCTTGGGTTGGCTGGCCCTTCTCGATGCGTAATGTGCGAACATGCTGAGGAGGGGGCGGACCACCTGTTCTTATCATGCCCTATTGCAATGGAATGTTGGGATTGGCTCCAAATGTCATTCCAAGTCCTTGGTGCACGACAGGAGAAATTACGAGAATTCTTGAATGCATGGCAGTTAGGCAACAAAAATGGGTATTGGCAGGGGTTGTGGATTTTGGTGCCTTCGCTGGTGGTATGGCATTTATGGAAAGAAAGGAATAGGAGAATTTTCAAAGGTGAGGCCCTTGGCAACAATAGGTTATTAGAACGGATAAAGGAGGCAATAATTGAAGTGGCCAACAACAAGATTAAGCTTAGCACAAAATCAGATTCACAAAATGGGATGAAGTGATCCAAAAAGTGTGGAGCAAGCTGAAACGGCCAAAGGTGGGCTTGCTCGTGAAATGTAAGGTAGACAGAGAGGCAGTACATTGGAAGGGCCCTGAGGAACTCTCGTGGAAGATGAACTTCGACGGGGCGGCCAAGGGAAATACAGGCATTGCAGGGTCTAGTTGTCTTATCAGAGATCAAGCGGGTCAGTGCGCGTAGGTTGCCTCAAAAAATTTAGGCGTTTGCACTAACAATATCGCGGAGCTGGAGGCATTGACGATGGGCCTCTAGATATGCATCAGCAAAGGGATCAAATCGGTAGAGATAGAAGGTGACTCCATGGTTTGCATTCAAGCAATAATTAATGGTCGGTCCCCAAGTTGGAAAATCGATTGTTGGGTTGCTCAGATTAAGGAATTACTTGGTAAATTGGATAACTACAGGATTGGGCACGCGTACAAAGAAGCTAATAAGGCTGTGGACTGCTTGGCAAATGCAGGAGTATGGCAAGAGGACGGGCAGGTCATCGATTCCAAGTTAGAAAGGTGGGAAGGACTTAAGGATATAGTGGATCAAGACAAGGAAAAACTGAACCCATAGTCCCAAGGCGGCTGCGAGGAAGTACAGAGTCACAAGTGGAAAAAAGAGGCAGTATTTGTAATGAATGGCGTATAGGTGTTCCTTAAGCAGTTCACTGATTTTCCTTGGGGAGAAGGTAGTGGTGTTGGCCACCGACTTCATTATGTGGCGAATATAACAGATGTGGAAAATGCATTAATGGTGTTGGGGGTCGTTGGATGTGTGTGCATTTTTGGGGTTTTTTTTACTGCAACCAACATGTTTTGGTGGTGATTTGGGTGGTGCTGGTTGAAGAGGTGTTTGTGTTGTGGAGGGCGCAGAAGAAGAAAAAATTTATGGAGGATGCATGGGATGTGTTCTGTGTGGGAGTGATGAACTACAATTTTGCTCCTTTCCATCGACTTATGCTCGCTGGTAACAATTGGCTTTCAGTGGAAAGCTTATCATGGCTAGTAGTGCTAGGCATTAACTTGGCAGTGGTTTTTGGGTCTCTCTTTGTGACTGATCTGGGGTCCAAGAGATGAACAATATTATCTTTATCTTAATGTACTTGGGAGCTATCCCCTTGATAACACTTATCAATAAAAATAAAAATAAAAATATAATATACAATTTAAATATATTTTGTAAATGTTAATATGTTAATACAATTTAACACATGATTGATACATTATTATTAATAATTTTTAAAATTATGTAAATAATATATTAATCATTATAATATAAATTTTAGGATATTGTATTTAATGGGAAAAAAATAGTGGTAAAAAGGTTGCATTCTATATTCTAGCTTGATAAGACAAAATGTTTGCATGCCTATATTCTAACTTGATGGAACACACTTATAGCACCTTATATTTATAATGATTATTTAATATATTATAAAAACATAGAACATAAATACACAATAAGGTCACAAGATACAAATTTAAAATTTTTATTTTTAAAATTAAGATCAAATTAAGAAATTTTAGTCAAACCTTCTCAACTTTTATTTTTTACTAAAAAATTATATTATTTATTTAATTTATCTAAAAAAATTATTTATATTATTTAATCTAGGTAAAATTCATTCTTAGAAAAAATAGTTCATCTTTATATTTCCTAAAAATTTGTCCATAAGAGAAATAATTTATAATTTATAAAGTTGGATATTTTACATGTTCACTTTAGAGAGATTAAATTTTATTTCAAGATGATAATTTTGTTTTGTTTCTAATTATTTATTAATAACTAGTTACATAAAAACATAACTCTAACTCATTTGTTGACGACATATTTTAATGCATGTAATTTTTAATTAATACTTAATTTTTAATATATTTTAAAATTATATTTAATTTAATTTATTTTAATTTTTTATTTAAATTCAAATAGTATTTAATTGTTTTAAAAATATTAAAATTTAACAAATTTTGATTTTAAAATAAATTTAAATATATTAAATGTTATTAATAATTCATAAAATTATATTAATTAGAACTTAATAAACATCTTAAAGAAAGATTAACGGTGGCGTTCCCCTATAAACTACAGTGCGTCCAGTAAAAAAATTTCACGTGATCGGTGACGCTAGTGCAACACGCTCTTCGATTATTTAAGTTGTCAACATTTTAAAATTTTAATTTATTTTCAATATAGCATTAGGTAATCTTCCTTTTTCATTCCCACCCAACCATCTCTTCCCTAATCTAGTTAGTGGTTGATCTATGGAAGAAGATTTCATAGATTACATCTCCATAATTCAAGCTCGTATTAGTTACCTAAGAAAGAGACATTCTCTTAATAATAGAATGGAAGGGGAGAGTTAGCAGGGAACAATAAAAATTCTTCCAAAAAAGTTGGGTTTCTTTTTTCAGCTTGTCTCTATAGTTCAAGAATATCAAATACTTGAGAAAGAGACATTCTCTGAATAAAAGAATGGAAGTGGAGGGCTAACAAGGGAACAACAAAAATTCTTCTCAAAAAGTTGGGTTTCTTTGTCCCCACACAATCACTCCTTGTGATGTGGAATAGAA